>VMOF01000002.1:85244918-85844918 GCA_011764245.1 Trialeurodes vaporariorum | reverse complement strand
GCAATTTTAGACACTTAAAACTCTTCAAACAAATTAAAGCTGTGTCAAATTAATTATTCTGTTTGAAATTCATCCGGGAAGCTCTTGCCCCGTATTGAAGGGCGCATAATTTTGTGTGCTAGGCATTTCTTTACTAAAGAGTAAGGTGGCTAAACACTAGACAGTCTCACCACCAGTGGCGTCGCGTGCCATCTGGCAACAATGCAACAGCTCCATTTAAACTCGTTAAATATATCGAATTTTCCGTGTGCACTGTGCACCCCCTGAATTCGATCTTTTGCATGAGTTTAAATGGATATAATACTTTGTTGCCAAACTGCACGCGACGCCACTGCTCACCACCGCGCCGTTTTCTTTTTGGTAATTCCAGCCCATAGTAATTTCAGTTCAAGCAGATTTGATTTATTTATCAATGAATACTAAAAATATTAACTACTTCAATGTGAATGTAGATAGAACTAAGAGCATTGTTTTTATCCATTCCTTTTTTTTACTATACAGGGTGTTCTTGGATTAACAAGCATAAATGAAGGAGGTGACTTTTCATAGAAAAAGAAGAGTATCTTTCCCCATAAACATGGGTCTGAAAATGCCCCCTTTTGAGCTACATCCCCTAAAGTTTTATAAGATCGATAGTTTTTTTGAAATTACGACCACCATCATGAACCAGATGTCATGAAAATTGGTATCTCGAGGAAATTATAGGTGTAAATGACCTCGAGAATATCAAAAATTAAGTCTGACTGTACTTTTCAGGCAATATTATACCTTAAACGGCACACTCTATATGTGACGGACTAAAAATTTAAAAGAGAATTACTATGAGCAGATGGCAAAAACTCTAACAAAAAATTTTAGTCTCTAGCAATTTTTCGATACGACGCGCTTTAAGCAAGGTAATTGCTGCGCAACGTGGAAAAGTCAGCGCTTTTACCATGGTGAGTGGCAGTTTGTGTATGCAATCCGCCACACCGCTGATCCTTGTGGAGCCACCCGACCATAGTAAAAGCGCTGACTTTTCCACGTTGCGTAGCAAATACCTCACTTAAAAGCGCGTCGTATCGAAAAATTGCTGGAGACTAAAAATCTTTGTAAGAGTTTTTGCCATCTGTTTATAGTAATTATTTTTGAAAGTTTTAATCCGTCACTTAAAATGTGTGCCGTTAGAGGCACACGAATGCCTAACTAGCACAGTCAGACTTAATTTTTGATTTTCTCGAGGCCATTAATGTTTCAGGTAAAATTACCTTAAAATACCAATTTTCATGACATTTGGTCTATGATAATGGTCGCTATTCCAAAAAAACCTGCAATTTTTTAAAACTTTGGGGAGCTCAAAAGGCTTTTGTAGCTCAAACGAAGGGCATTTTCGGACCCATGTTTAGGGGGGGAATTTTTTTTTATTTTTCTATGAAAAATCACCTTTATTTATGCGTGTTAATCCAGGAACACCCTGTCGATTATTACACCTTGACAACGGTTTAACGGCTTTACAGTGCTTATCTCATACAGGCTTGCTGAGTTTCCAGTCAGTAACATTGGGTATGCCTGAATCGCCAAAATTGATGATGAGTGGCTCTTTTTTTTATTTATTGAAATGTTTTTTCTTCCCAGACCCACGCTATTTTTTTACGATTAATATAATAAGATAGAGACACTTACCTGATGTCTAGCAAGACGGATAAAAATCCAAACCTTCTTATCACTCTTCCTTTTAACAAAAATTTATCCCAAATCAAGTTTTGGCGCATCAAGACACAAGAATGAAGAAGAAAATTATAATAGCTTACGGGAGATATCGTTGTCCCGAACACTTGGGGTCGTCAAACTTTCAATCTCTCTCATATCAGTAACGCAATTTCATTGCAAACTACTCTCGATTTCGTTAAAAAGGTGGTTTCTCCAAGAAATGACCCGCAAAACATTGGGTCTGCTTCTTTGCGGGAATCCTCAATACTATTCAGGCACTTATTTTGCAGCTAGGGAAAGCATGTCTGATGTTTCTCGAGCCTTTTTTCTCCAACCATCGCTTTAAATGACGTCGCGCTATAATGAGCTGTCGTGTATGGAAGCCCAAGCGTCATCTGCAACGATAATGAAGATGCATTCTGGTGATCTAAAATTATTGGCAATCTTTGCTCACTTATTTAATACATTGCGGGGGGATTGGTAATGTTCCTCTTGCAGCTGACAATCAAGAGGAAATGACATAGTCTATCAAAAACGCAGTCTATCAAAAACTCGACGGAAGAAGAAGATGACACAGAACACGGCGAGTCCATGACGAGGGTCGACTGTGGTTTATTATGAACATTCTAACTGAACTAACATGCTGCCTGCACTTTCTACAGAGCCCATAGATGTCAATGGTGTAGGTGAACGAGGCATGTTAGTTGCCGACTACGATCGGAAGTTTGCTTCAAATAATTCGTAAGCTACACTTCAACTTTGCAACCAACGATACTTTTGAATTGTTTAAGTCCTGATTATTGATCGCTGATCAGGTCTATTCAACGTTCGATATAGTACATACTTCAGTTGTTTATTCGTTAATGCTGAGCAGCATCTTTCATGGGCGCACCCAGGATTTCTGTATGGGAGGGGCCAAGTAGTCATTTCATAGGGGGGGGGGGGTCTGGGGGTCCTCCCCCGGAAAATTTTGAAAATTTAGCTCTTCTTAGACGCAAAATTAGGCTACTTCTATTCGGAAACTACATATATTGAATTAACTCTCGAGAAAAATGAGATTTTCCGAGACTATGCTGATGTTACGGAAATATCTACATCGCATGCTGATAGAAAGACGAAGTCTTCAGGAAATCTAGATTTCAGAGGAAGATCGAGCGAAATTAACAATTAAGGACATTGCTGTCGGGAAAGATGTGTTCCTCCAAGGAAAAATATGTTTCATGACATTGATACTTTTTTTGAACTCATTTCCTTTCTCATCGTTTCTTTTTCTCTCCTTCTCTTTTCCTCTTCTCTCTTTCTCTTTTCCTCTTTTTTCCTTCCCTTTTCTCCTTTTTTCCTTTCCTTTCCTCCTTTTCCCTTTCCTTTCCTCCTTTTTTTCTTCCTATGGGGGGGGGGGGGCCTTGGCCCCCTTGGCCCCCCCCCTGGGTGCGCCCATGGCATCTTTAATAAACTGGTCAGTGACATCGCGTGCAATTTGACAACGTTGTATTGTGGCCATTTAAACCCATTAAAAGGTCGAATGCGAAGGTGTTCACCGAACACCCAATACTTCGATTTTTTTCATGTGTTCAAATGGACGAACTACAACGTTGCCAAATTACACGCAACGCTACTGAAACAGGTCTGCAAAACGAGGCAAAAAAGGACCCCTACCCCGCATCTAGACGTAATATGTTCCAACCACTGTACATTAGTGTCTCGTTCATTTTAGTCAAAATAATTTTTTTCCCAAATTAAAAATTATTCAATTGATTGATTCAGAACTTGCGTCAAACGTCAGGTTAAGAATGGATTTCAGTAAGTGCCCTCTAAAATTTGGGGCCAATCAACGGGTTGGTTATTATTTGAGGAAATTTTTTCGAGCCGTATTTCTATTTCATTTTTTGTTTTCTCTCCAATCAGTCCAAATGTTGATGGCGACTTATTCACCGTAAAATCTCAATCTCAGTCTCTTTTGCTCATGATAAGAAAAAAAAAATGAGGATATCAATCAGATTTGAATTTAATTTATAAACCGTTAATTAGAAAAAAATGAGTAATTGTTGAGTGAGTGAGTCTTATGGTATTTGACGTTTTTTTAAAGTATTTATTTGGAATACCTTTTATCTTTGCCCATTTTTTAAATGTATACTCCCCTCAAGTTTATTATTTGTATTTAAAAATACGAACTAGAGCTTTGGTATTTTTGCAATGCCTTTAGGGTTAAAAGCACACGACTCATTTACACTAAAAGAGCTCGGTAGCACTGCAATCTTTGCATTTAAATTGGGAGCCTTTTAACCCTTTACTGCGCCATTTTTTTTTTCGTTCGAAAACATGATTTTTCAATTTATTTTGACTCAAAATGAAAGGGAAAAATAGTGAAAAAATTCTTAGCATTAACTCTTGCGCCAAAGAGATCTGCAAAGTACTAAATTTAACATGGGCCAGTATAGGGAGAAAATCAAGGTCAAACGGTTAAATATATTTTCTAATGCTCAGATGGTGCTCAACGTGGGGCCTTGCTTTTTCAGACTTGGGTGAAAAATCGAAAATTTTCCTCGATATGTGCCGGAGGGATGACGACATGGGAAAAAAACATATTTTAACTTTAAGAGTTCAAAATGGAGGAAATATATTATGTGCCTCAGGAGTGCCACGGCGCAGTTAAGGGTTAAACCAGTTTTGTCACTCCCAATCTGAGTGGTTTTATCAGCGTATAAATGGAACGAATTTTTAAGACTATAGCAGCACCGAACTGACCATGCATGGATCTTTGGTGAGGAAAAGTGGAGTGACATTATGTTCCCTCCAATTTGAATGAAATGTGACAACTCCTGTCAAATAAAATAACTTGCCAGTGCTTCCTTGTTAAATTGGATCATACTTGACGGTTTCAATTGAAATCCAAAGAAAAACACAAGTGTTAAAAAAACATGGCATTTAATTTATTACAATCTAGTATTTACATAAATAAAACAATAACAACAATAATAATATAATTACAATGAGATATTGTTAGAGCTGAATTTTTACCCCGGTAATTTTGATTTAAGTTTTCCAGAATGCTTGAGCTAATCCCAAATTCAAGTATCAGGAAGACCCGTTGGTCAAGAAACTGTGGCACAGTATTTATTTTTTTAAATAAAAGTTTTGATTACAACAACGTATGGGTAACATCGCTGATCTAAAGAACAGCGCTTTTGATTTGATCAAAGATAAATGAAAACCTAGTGCATTGGTTTTCGAGTAGTTACGGGATTTTTTTCCCTCTTTCTTTTTGTAAACGCATTTGATTTGGTTTGAAACACAAACATATTTATTGTTTACTTATTTCAAATGTGTAGAGTCCAACAGAAACCAAATGAACGAGGAATTTCAATTTAAGTTATTCAGCTCATAAAACTTAATTAGAAAACAAAATTTGGTTGGTACTTATAAAATTAATTTGTTGAAAAAAAAATTGATGATTTATCACAGAGATAGGCAGTAAACATCGAAAATTTTCTTTTTTTCCTAAAAAAAAATCTCAATTGCACGGAATTTATATGGTGAAGAAAGGGTAACTATATTGGAGGGGTTCAGTCAAGTATAGAAAAAGAAGAGGATAAATGAGATAACAGAGTAGATGTATCAGAAATGACTTCTGTTGAAAACATACGTCATTTTTTTCTACAGATTTAACCATCGCGTTTTCAGATGGTGTCAGTGCCAGTCTGGCACTTCATACACAGTGCGGTAATTATAAGGAAAAAATAAAAATAAACAAATAAAACACAAAAAATTATGAAAACTGCATCAGTCTCTCTTGTTTCTTCTTTTCTCTTTTTTTACTGTGTTGAGTTTTAATGATGAGAGTATACAGATTTAGTGAAGATATCTGAGCACCAAACGAACACAATGATGCATTTTATGTTTAAGTAACCACTTCGGGTTACTTCAAATCATTAATCACATTTTAAAGATATGAAAACCCGAGAGCAGCATCATGAAATCTATTCTCAACATGTATGTACATAGTGAACATAATTTACAGTATTTCTAATTTACAACCCTATTTTGAGTCCTAAAGTTGAGATTAGACCCAAAAATGTATTGGAACTTTTAAAAAATTGGAAAATAAATAAATAAATTGTGGTACCTGGTATTTTTAAATATGACGATACAATCAGACAAGATTGTTCAGACATTATTTTCGAACGGTAGAGAAAAAGAGGAAAGGAAAAATAGTCTGAAGAGAATGGTCTTCAAATCAGAGCAGTCTCTATGAGAGGAATCATTTTTTGTGGTAAGGAAGATCATTATGATCGCCACTGAAACCACCTCCAAACGAAGATCCTCCACTTCCACCATATCCTCCGCCTCCACCGCTGCTGTGACCATTGTCTCCTCCACTATAGCTGTATCCTGCGTCATTGAAACTGTCATCTCCGTGTCCGCCACCACCACTGCTGTAGCCACCACCGCTCGATCCACTGTAACCTCCATGGCCTCCACCACCGCTGTAACTATCGTGACCACCGCTTGAACCACCGTAGCCTCCGCCACCACCTCCGTGACCGCCGCTGCTGTAACCTCCGCTGGAGCCACCGTGTCCACCACTGATTCCGACGAATCCACTGCTACCACCACCGTGACCTCCGCTGCTGTAACTGCTGGAGCCGCCGAAACTGCCGTGACCTCCACTGCTGGAACCTCCGTATCCACCGCTGCTGTAGCCACCTCCGAGACCACCGCTACTATAGCTGGAGCCACCATGACCTCCACTGCTGTAACCACCCGAACTTCCATGACCTCCACTGCTGTAACCTCCGGAGCTTCCATGACCTCCACTACTGTAACCACCGGAACTTCCATGACCTCCACTACTGTAACCTCCTGAGCTTCCATGACCCCCACTGCTGTAGCCACCGGAGCTTCCATGACCTCCACTACTGTAGCTGGATCCGCCTCCAAAGCTACTTCCATGACCACCACTGCTGTAGGTAGATCCTCCAAAACCACCTCCATGACCACCACTGCTATAACCAGATCCTCCTCCAAAGCTGCTACCTCCATGACCTCCGCTGCTGTAACCACCCGAGCTTCCATGACCTCCACTACTGTAACCTCCGGAGCTTCCATGACCGCCGCTGCTGTAGCCACCTCCACTTCCGTGACCACCGCTGCTGTAGCTAGATCCACCTCCAAAACTGCCGCTGTAGCTACCTAGACTACCACTGCTGTCGCCATGACCATGTCCACCACCTGATGATCCACCGTAGCTTCCATGGCCGTCACTTGAGCTTGGACCGTATCCACCAAAACTGCTTGGACCGCTGTCATCATGTCCTCCAGATGAGCCACCTCCGTAGCCACCTCCTCCGATATCTCCTCCAGCACCACCACCGAATCCACCTCCAAATCCGGAGTCACCATGATCATCGTGGCTTGGTCCGTGATCGTCGTGACCACCACCGCCGCCTCCTATTTCGGGGCCACCGTAGCTGCTTGGAGGTCCACCACTTCCTCCGAAGCCTCCACTCCCCCCAAAGCCTCCACCTCCTCCGAAACTTTTTGATCCATGATCGTCGTGATGTTCATGGTGTTCTTCATGGTGTTCTTCGTGGTGAACTGGTTCAGGAAGGTGAATTTTTATATGCACACTGGAAAGAAAAGAAAAAGAAGAAACATTTTCTGAGATTAGTTCGTTTGATGAAAGAAAATTACCAGAAGAAGCACAATAAATAGGAATACAAGAAAAATGATGTTGGAAAAAATTAGATTAGAATGAAGAGTTACGAATGATTGTTAATCCCAAGAATACAAAGCTTCATTTAAAAAAAAAATATATATATATAAATATAAACTTTAAGTTTTTACTCAGATAATCGGAAATATTTCAGAATAGGCTCATTCAGATATTCAACAAGTACAGGTTTCTCAGCGTTACAAATTTCTGAGGGATTTGAATAAAGAGATGCCTCTTTTGGAAGGTCATTCATATTTTCAGTAATTCGTAATCACCTGAAATTTTTAGTTCATTTTTGACGTTTACTTTCTCACAACTAATAAAGATAGGAATTGAGAGAGCATTGCAATGTCCCAGAGAGTTTCAAGATCTTTTCTTTCACCAATCAGTTTGATCTTTACCAAACAATTGTCTCTCATTATGTGAAATACTCCTCTAAAGAGCATCTGTTGGTGACTTTTTATTGTTTTTTAACCCTCCCTGACTTAGATAGGTTTATTTGAAACAATTCTGTAGCGTTCATCTGTCCGCCTGTTAGTCCGTCTGATGTCTTTTTGTCCATTTGTTCGTTTGTCCATAGGTCCGTCTGATTGTCTTCCTATCTGTCTGTATCCCAGCATAACTCTTGAGTCATCGGTCCATATGCACACAAATCGTACACCGACGTTGCTTTCTAGATTCATTTCCTCGAATAGATTTTTTCTTTGAAATTTCAAATACTAAGCAATGGGTTATAGAGGTGATATAGATTTCTTTAAAATCAATGGAAAAGTGTAAGAAAATGGGGTGGAATGGGGAGTATTTAAAAATTGCTGTTTGATCTTCTATGAAAATTGGCACAAAAAGTTCACAGCCAACCTACAAAATAATTTACCCCATAGAGACTTAAAACACAGCATTTAAGACCATTCTAAGGAGCAATGAAGGTGCGATCAAGCCAACGAACGAGATTGAAGTGAAAAAGTTTAAAAAGATGAGTCGATGGGACTCATTTTGGCAATTATTTTGATAAACAGATAAAATGGCTGAATGAACTGTGTTGAAACTTTGTAGAGACAATATACTTTCTAAGTACTAAAATAATTCTCCCATATAGTCAACATATATTGTAGAAGGCTTAAGACCGTTTCAAGGAGCAATCTGATTTCAGTAATTATTTTTCAAATTTCCAGTCTGTACATGAAATTTGTGCCGTTGAAGGTACGATATTGCCTGGAAAGTACAGACAGCACTAGTCTCTGAATTTTTTTAGGTCTTTTTTGGATTCTAGGCGTCCAATTTTTTTGAGAAACCAATTTTCAGGACATTTGGTTCATATAGGTGGTTGCTATTCTAAAAAAAAACCATCAATTTCTTAAAACTTTGGGGGCTGTAGTTCAAAAGGGGGTATTTTCGGACACATGTTTATAGGGAAAAAAATTATTTTTTTTACCTCTAAAATGCGTTGTTACAAGGAAGACATGTGTTTCTGATACTCCCTGTATAATGATAATATATATGTAAATAAATACTCACTGTTCCTTTCCAAAGAGAAATGCCTGCACTGATGCTACCGTCACCAATAATATGGCACAGACCAACTGAAACAAAAATACAATAGCATATTAGGCATTGGGTAATTTTACTCAAAAGTTAAGTCACATATTTATTAAGGTTACGAACAAACCGTCAATTAGGTTTAAATTTAACTCAACAGCTTTGGCACAGCGTATCCAACAGTCAGCAACGAGATACTTTGATCCAAAGCAACGATCTATTGAGTGGATGTATGACCAGTGTAAATAGGCATAATTAATGTATTAGGTTAGGGTTATGATGGATATTTTTCTCCGCCGTGTATTTTAGTGTGGAACTGAACGATGCAATTACTGGCTCGCGGCTCACCACACCAAAATACATAGTAAAATAAAGGAAAGTACCTACTCTAAACGAACTTTTGAATAATTGTTCAGTATTTACCGAAAACATCAACATGTTTTGCATGCATCTTTAAAAAGTACCAAAACTCAAGTTATTTTCATTGGAAACTCTCTGACTGTAGCCAAAACTCTGTTCTGTTGTCAATTCATTGTTGGTAAATTTAACAAAACCGGTTTTTGTCCCATTTTTTATTTTATTTTATTTATTTTTTTCAGTGGACCTACAACTTTTCCTGATAAGTTATCTATGCAATCAGCGGGCCGATTATTTACTTCATCGTCAAACCGATCGTTAAAACTGTCTACGAGTGATGCTATTGGTCGAAAAATGTAAAACTTGGCTGTCGCTATGGTAACCATCGTTAAGAGTCTCGTTTTATAAAGGCTATTCATGAGTAACCTTTAAAAAACGGACACTATAACGATGGTTACCATAGCAACGGCTAAGTTTTACAATATTCGAACTATAGAATCACTCATACACAGTCTTAACGATCGGTTTAACGATGAAGTAAATGATCGGCCCGCAGAGCTCTATATAATGGTGCAGTTCGTATAGATAAAGTCACGAGTTACATTCAAAATCACCAAGAAAAACTAAAATCTTCCGTGATCTCTGAGATGTTGAGCGATATTTTCCCATGACAGAATATAAGACGAGGGCAAGCTCCGGAGAAGTCGAGGTACTTTGAGCATGGAAACAAAGATCGTGATGCAACGTGCACCAGGAAACAGCAAGCGTGCGCGCGGTGGCTTGGCGATGGCGCGGGCGTCGCGTCGCGTCGTTGGCACATATAAATACAACGTGAGAAGACGCGGCAGAGGATGATTTTATTTCGTGTGAATTTGACTGATGAATGATGCACCGGTGTGTGCGGTGAGTCTGGGATCTGAGATCTGGGTGTTTGACGCGGGACCAGACCATCGCGGATCATGTATTTTTATGTAATCGCGTGTGAAGTATCCCAGGTTCATGCATCCTCCGATGTGTTTACGACCGCACGTGCATGCAAGTGATGCTTATTGCTTATGGCAGGAACGTTGGCGTTGGACGGTATGAGCGCTTTGTTTTGTTTGTCTCATTGCCAGTCTACTTGTCGCCGAGATGGCGCACAGTGGCTCAATGGTGAAAATGATAGCCCACTACACGAGAATTGCGTATTTAAAGATACTTGTATTTAAAAACATTAAAAATAATGGGATTCAGGCTAGTTTTTGCAATAAGTGATTAGATAGTTAATTATTGAGGAAAATCCAGCGAAATTACTAGGAGCACATTGAAAAATTACGAAATTCATTCACAAATTGACTTTGAAGTTTAAGGCGTAATAGCGGAGCCATGCAGGTACCAGAAGAGACTCCTGTCTATTTTATATCTCTCTCTATAAAAACACACAAAGGAAAACCTCAAATCTGACAGGAATTTGGCCCTCAAAATGTTGACAGTCATCGATGTTGTCAGGGATCACAATCAATCATCAATTATAGCACAGATTAATTTTCGGTCAAAATGCAAGTGTATGGTCAAATGAGCGGATACAGAGAAAGAGATGGTGAGAAGAACTGATTTTTGGATCCTCTAATGTGCTTAAGAATTTGAAAGTTTTGACGTCAAAAGTGTGTACATTCATTTTTAAATTTTGAAAACGGTGTACCTAATAGGGAAATAGGGCAGTAGCAAGGGTCTGAAATTTGGTGTTTTGTATAAGTAAAATTTTAGTACTTGGTGAGCTGAGAACAATGGTGCCTTTGGTTTTTTCATAAATAACCCAGTTTTGGAGATACACACGTGTAAAATTGAAAGAAATCGTGGGCGTAGTGACGTCACTACGCGGAATCCCCATTTGAAACAATGTATTTTGGGCCAAAATCTCATCTCCGGAACAATGTGGCATAGTTAGAAATCAAAGGCATCTTTGTGCTCAGCTCATCAAGTAATTTAATTTTCTTTATAAAAAACTTATCATTTCAGACCCTTGCAACTGTTTCATTAGAGCACGTATCACCAAAAATCCACATATAAGTTTTTATGAGGATCCAGTTTGATCATCTAAAGAGGCCTAGAAGTCTACAAAATGATTTCTCAAGAGTGAGTTAGAAAACTTTTGATGTTGTTTTATGTCTGTTCTTTCTCAAAAGGTTCCAAATCATGGATTAGCACCCAAACCCCATGGTATAATATGATTTCAGTGATGGCCTCTTCCCACACATTATTTTCTAACAAGTGTGACTGAATGTGCAAAGAGAGAGCGAGAGAAAGAGGGGGAGAGAGAGAGAGGGGGAGAGAGAGAGGGAGAGAGAGAGAAAGAGAGAGATGGAGAGAAGAACTGATTTTTGGATCCTCTACTGCTCAACAACGACCGGTTTGCGGCTATGTAAAGTTATAACGTGCAATACCGACTGATCTTTTTACCTACTCCATACACCAAACTTTGCCAAAAGCAAGACCCTTACACGTAGATGATTTATGAAGTTTGATGGGTCCAGTTACCGCTATGAACAGGTGTGAAGGTCCTATTATGATATAGTTTCGTTTGGGATTTCCACCGCAACGCAGTTGTGAAACAATTTATTGCTTTGCGGTTCCGACCCAAAAAATTCACGAGGAAATTACCCGGATTGCGGGTACAATCCACGTTTCTTACGATGGTCACGTTGTGCGTGTGGATTATGAAGCGAGAATGTGGCGCAATATACGATTCGGAAATAAAATGCGCATCACTCCGACGCCGCGACGCGACGCGACGGTTCAGAATATCCGCGGCGCATAATAATTTCGGCCGAGTCCCGGAATGGACGAATGGAGCAGCAGAGGCTTGGAATGGAAACAAAATGATAGTTGCAACGAGAAATGTTTCTTGGAAATAGTTTGGAATCATTAAAATTTTTCCCAGCATGTGCGTTTTGTCTAACTTTATTAAAAAAAAAAAAAAAAAAAAAAAAAAAAAAGTTGCACCGTTTTGCCGTACTCACCGCCTCTCTCAATCCAGTGTTGCCAGATCGAAGGTAAAAAGCCGTATCGTCCCCATTTAAATCAATGTAAAGCGTACGGCTTTTTCACCCCAATCTGGCAACACTGTCTCAATCCCTCCAGCCCACTCTTCCAGCCGCTCATGCACCTGGAGCCACTGATAACGCAACCACTGTTGTCAGATTGTATTGCTCAGTAATGGCTCGTCCGATGTGCTACAACGTGAATTTTCTCCTATTTTTAACCTATGTAATAATCGAATAAGTATAATAATCGATTCTTAGAAAAGTAATCCGTTTCTTAGAATAAATGTTTCACATGGGTTTAAATGAAGAAGCATTCAAATAAATTGCTGCCACATTGCAAGTATGTATCCTAAATACCTTCGAAGTATCGAAAACAAAAATCTAAATCAACCTCTTATTTTTGTTTGTGCCAAAATTCTTAAAATTGTATGATCTTTTATTTAAATGATGTATCACAAAACAGGGGCTTTTATTTGAAAATTTCGAATTAACCCCCGAGAGGGCCCTTCCTGGGGGCCAGAAATTTAAAATTGCCCCTCATCAATTAGCCCCTCCAAATCATGAAAAATGGCTTAATCCGATCTCAGAAAGCTTCGTTCCTTAAAAAGTTACGACCATTTAAAGTTACTCATCGGCGACTCTGTATACGTTCACAGTAAGGAAACCTGAGCTATCTTGCAACCCTGAATATCAACCTGAATTAGTTTCTGATGATAAAATGGTGGAGTTTTTCGGCATTTCCAAGTGCGAAAAGGGAAATCCTCGATTCATAGTAAAGAAAACCCGACTTCAATAGACGTCTCCCCGCATTTAAAACATGTAATTTGGTAATATTTTAAAAGCCAAGATGTTAGACCTTTGGAGTTCTTCTATAGTCTATTATTGAACTAGCCATCAAGAAAGAATGAAAGAAAAAAAAAAAAAAAAAAAAAAAAAAAAAAAATGAAAACCTCAAACTTGATTATTAACTGAAAAAACAAATATCAACTGTCCAGGTAAGTCAAACTGTCGGTCTATCTCTTTTCACTGTACATTAAAATTCGAGGGCGAGGATTGCACATCTGGCCCACTCGCCCCCTCGATCAGCCTATGCTCGCAATGTACAATAGGCCCGCTCTTCGGCAAAGTATAAATACTTTGCATAGTTAAACGAAAAAGTTACCGCATAGAAGAGTTGTCGAGGAGTGGAAAGGCTCATGAGTGCAAGTGAATAGGAGTCAAAGTAATATTAATGATGATTGGTACTTTCATAATAAGAAAGTGTTGATTGGCATCGATGCGATTAATCAAACACCCGAGCTCCCTAGCTTTAGCATCGATGCCGGACACTCTTTAGCACATATGATTCCCGTTGCGAGAGCTCCACTCGTTTTTATTTTCTTTATGTTTTGAGTTTGCTCGACTCGGGCCTCCGCTCCGCGCCAATCAGAACTGCGGGTGAAATGTGAGAAAGTTCACGATTCACTTCAAAGCCTGAACTTGTTGACTTAGCATCGATGTTGCACAACTTGGAAAAGAAAATATTCAAATCGTATTAGTCTTCAATTCCATAGTGAGCTTATATGTCAACACTGCGTGAATTGCACCTCGAGTTGCATAAGTAAAACGGTTTGCTGGTCCAAAAATTATCGACGATCGTATTAAATCACTGGATCACAAGTCTCAACTCAAGTGATGTGATCTACGGGTGAGTATTACTTTCTTCGCTTGAAAATCGGCCAACACTCGACCAGTTATCTGATCATTACATGAGCACGCGTAATATTGGCCGTAAAATATATTTTAATCATAACTGACACGTAATTTTTACGGTCACAGCGGCAAAACGAGTGATGTGATGAGTAAGTATCCCCCTGTCAAGTAAACTGATTAGGCTTTCTTTAAGCTCGCGCGTTTAAATAAACAATTAGTTTTGAGCTGTTTTAAATGAGAATTAGTCATTATAAAATCCTGCCACCAGCCACCACAAGAGCACGCCACGCGCTTCCGACACGACGATCCCAGCATCACCTCACTGGATGAGGATCTTTCAATTACGAGTATATAGGAATCACCCATCATTTTTCAGACAACTGATTACCCAAGGAAGCTTCACTCCACATGACTCATGATTTCACCTCGTTAAAATTGTGCCGCGGGGAAAGAGAACTCCGGATTCAGCTAGCCTCTGCTTAATTTTCGAGAATGACTATTCCCTCCAGGGCTGCCGTTTTCCGTATAATCAATGCTATTTTTTCCATTCACCGATGATTCCACCGGTTGAGAAAAGATTACACAATTCAATTCAGTGTATGACTGTAATGAACTAAAATACTCGCATCTCCATCTTTTCTCAACCGGTGGAGTCGTCGATGACTTTTAAAAACTTGCGGATATTTTAATTAATTAACGGAGTTTCCACCGGTTGAGGCAAGATTACAGATGCGAGTATTTTCGTGCATTACAGTCATACACTGAACAGCACTGTGTAATCTTTTCTCAATCGGTGGAATCATCGGTGAATGGAAAAATAGCATTGATTATACGCAAAACGGCATCCCTGATTCCCTCTACCGGTCGAGCTTCTTAAGTTGCTCAAAATAATGGTGCTTTTCTGGAGAGGAGATGGTTCTGTTCTTTCACATAGACTTCTGTCATAAAGGCTGACTTTGAATAAAACGAAATCAAACGTTCCAGAGAAATCCATCGTGGATTTAATCGATTTAAGAGTGGCCAAAATGCCACTTCAGACTTTTTCAATACGACATAACTGACCCCTCGTTAGTTTATATTTTGTTAAAACGAACTCTTATTCCTTTTTTATGAGGATATGTATTGATTTCAAAACAGTTTCTGAAAATAGTGCCCGTATTGAACGAAGAAAAAAATCAAAGTATAGTACTCGCAGTTCCCTTCAAAAAAGAAATGAATAACTAAAAAAAAAAAAAAAAAAAAATTACAACTTTCAGAATTTCCGAGCTATTCTATCAGACGGAACACGCATATATGTTTCAATTCTACGGTATGGTAAATAAATCAATCTCCATTAAATAACGAGACTAAAAAAATAAACCAACACGACGTTTGCTTCCACACAAAAAAGCTGATTGATCACAATTTTTTTCCAAAGGAGGTACTGTTTTTATACTAAACCAAGTTACATAATCAGTCAAATATACGACCGAGTATTATAGTCAGTACATTAAGCAAGAATGCTTTTCTAAGTCGTGATGGGGGAGAAAACTAATTTCTGGGAGGTGGATAACCATGTTGCGGACAAGGCAACGGACGGTATCTGTGGAATCTAATAGTTCCGTTTCCGAAACTTTCTCACCGCTCAGGTAAAAATGCGACTCCTTTCGGCAAACAAGGATGATTGTTGTCGAACGAAAAACGCAACCGAATCAATTCCATAATTTGAATATCTACGCGCAACTATGAATGAATGGAATGGAGGAATGAGGTAAGTACAACTTTAGGAATGTTTATAGTGGATCGTGAAGGATTAAAAAGGAGAAGGTGAGTCGGAGGAAGGGAGGAAGGAAGGAAGGAAGGAAGGAAGGAAGGCCGAAGGAAGGAAGAAAAAAAAAAAACGAAAAGATTTCATGGCATCATGATTCGCAATTAGATTGTACCTTTTAACTGGTAACCGCCGAAGCCACACACTATACATACCCATCGTTGCTAAGTTTATGTTTACTGTTGTAATTAAAAAAAAAAAAAAAAAAAAAAAAAAAAAAAAAAAAAATGTAATCCCGGCTGAATTCCTTGAAACATAATTTGAAAATCTTTACAAAATTCCTTGAAAATCATATGGGGTCATATGGTTCATTGGGTAATTTAATGGAATTCGTGCCTTAATGTCATTTCTCTCTATTTAGTTATGAAACTGCCGATGTTGTAAATAAATATCTTTGGTCTCGTCACCCTTGTTAAAATGTATTCTTTCTTCTTTTTTTGCTGCTGTTTAGTTTTTAAAAAAAATTAATTTTTGTATAATCAGTTGGCCATTGTGGCTGAGTATTTGTGACGGGATCTTTATAGAAATTCTTTCGCCAGGATTTTGTTATTCATTAACTTGAATAGTAAAGTGCAAGGTGGATAAAGGCATCATTCAAATCATTTACTCCGTGTACAGTGACGGATTGTGAACAATTTCAACTTTATTGTTTTTCTTTCATTCGAACCAGTGCCAATAGAGCTTTTGCGAACCTTAGCTAAATACAGGCATAAAAATACTTGATTTAGGGGTAAAACCCTGTGAAAATGACGATAAACACTCTAAAAAATCACGAAATCCATTCCCAAACTCATAAAATGCTTACAAGCGCAAGACCGTAATAGTGTGGTACCAAATTTTACGTTGGGTTTCCGTATCTCAATGAGCTCCTACCTCACAAGGTGTTCTTGCGACACCACACAAGAAGAAGAAGAAGAAGCATACAATTGCCATATAATTTAGGCACCACCCGCCACCGCTATCACCAGCATTACGGTTTCACGTTTGAAAGTATTTCATGAGTTTGGGGAGTGGATTTCGTGATTTTTAGTGCACTTATTGTCATTTTTACAAGGGCTTACCCCTTTAACAACCATTAATAAGCCTGTAGAAAATTTTTGCAGGGGTTTACCCCTTTAACAACCATTCATAAGCCTGTAGAAACAGGGATTATTAATTTATTATTGAATTATTGAATTCCATTATTGAATTTTTGAAAGTTTCAAAAATACCATCGACCATCAAGGAGCTATTCGTTTTAGTTAATTACAGGTAGAGGAAACTTCGATACATCGGAAGTCACTCGAATCACCATTGATTTCGTGCAAATCAGGAATCAGCTTTATTGATTGATTTGGTCGGAGGTCGATCCGCTTGCGTCGAGATTAGATTGTAAGCTAAACTTAATCCAGTCTGAAAAATTCGCTCGATTACAACTGACAACGCTGATTTCGCCAAGCTGCGCAAGGTTGTAATTTCAGCATGAAAGTAAGAACAAAATGAATCGAGTGCCCCTCCTAGTATTTACGTGTTTGAATGGAACCGCTTCAGAAAAGAGAGAAACTATATATAAGTTCATTAATTACAGTTTTTGAGCTTGCGGAAATTTTTATTCTTCGAGCGAAACATGTGCACACTGCAGAGTGTCATCACCGATTTGAATTTGTCAGAAATTGCTCAAAGGACTCGAAACACGTAGGCTCGATTCAAAACGTGGACGGAAGTTGTCAATTCTGAACAGACCAACAGTCCGCTATGGGAAGTATAGATTGATGGAAGGGTGGGGGGGGGGGGGGTTGTAGAAGAATAAAAATGCGATTTATGATGAGTGAGCTGAAGAGAATAATTACAGGGATTGTCATGGCGTTCAAAGAAAGTTCCTGAGATAAATTATTTTATTCTGTCCAATTTTGTCAATCACTTTCTATAAAGGAGTTTTAAATTTTTGAAAGCGTGGTTTGCGGTGACTGACAAAGGAAATCAAACAAAACAAAAAAGTATGCGACCCTAAACATTATACGAGGCGCTGTAAAAGTACGTGGGAAAGTAACAGTTCAATAAAGTAAGTACGTAATTTTATGTTAAAAGTAGTAAGCAAAGTCCGTTGCGAATTTTCAATTTGTTTCATTACAACTGATTTGTAACAGATTGTAAGATCAAATGAAATTTGAAACAGGGACTGTCAACAGAGTGTAAGTTGACTTATTTGGCGCATTTGAATAATCATGAGTGACACATGGCTTTAGATATAATCAGTAATATTATTCTACTATTCTAATAACAAGGAGCTATCAATTTTATTATGAAAAGGATTGAGAAGATTACAGAAGGTCAAGTTCTGCTAATCAACTTTTCCCCCACCTGTTACCCAACTCCATGATGACAATGTCTTCACAAAAGAAAGTAGAAAACGGAAATTCCGTGAAAATTTCACGGATACCGATAAATAAGTATATACAAAATAATAACAACTATTATTCCATGTGACGGACTGTCTTTAAATCATTTTATTTAAATATACATATATACGTATCGATCCTTTTTTAAAAATCTTGATTGAATCATGAGGCCAATTTTTGTCAAAAATTGCGCCACCTCAAGTCAGAGGGACTTTTTCCCAAAAAAGGCTCTCTATAGGAGATGAAAAATTATCTTATTTTTCTTATTTTTCAAGCTTTACGTTCAAATTGAAAATGATATAGATCGTGGGAGAAATCTTGGGTGCGTCAATGTCTAGCTTTTGAATATAGACTGTGTCAATTAAAATTATCGTGCAGGCGAAAATTTGAAGCAACTCATCAAACCATATTTAAGCACATTGCCGCATGACAATCTTTAATAGCTAGTATGAAACAGTCATTTGACCTAATTAACACGCAAATGACTACAATATGAATTTAAAAAAGAAAGGGAGAAAAAGAAAATGTAACTGCAAGCGAATGACCAAGGAAAAATACCGATCAATTGAAATCAAAAACATATACGCTTTGCCGAATGAATGAGCCTCAATTCAATGCGGACCAGCGCACAATGTATCAAAACATGGAATTTTCCGGACATAATTTTACGAATTAACTGTGATCTTTTTAACAAGAAATTGCAAGAATATTGACTTAAAACGTATGAAATAATTCACTTCAGAGCTTAAAACGAGTCAAGTGTAATGGTAATTGCTAGAAAATATCACCAAAAACAATTTAAAGTAAGAGAACAGCAAATTTACATTTCCGGTAAAATATCTCTGTTTCGATCCGGTGTGCGGCTGCTCGACGTGTGCTTTCTTTGCGCACGCGTGATCGTCAAGCTTCGCGTCATTCAAGATAACGTGATCGCACACTCTACGATTTAAATACTACGCGTGCGTAGTATTTGTTTGTTTCAATTATGTTAATCGAGCGAAGTTAGTTTCACGGGTCCTTTCAATTCAAAATACATTTGGCGGTCATTATGCAAATCGAGTCATTACGTCCGGCTACTTAATAGAACATAAAAAAACACTTTCTTGGCGCTTGTTAATTAGAGAAAATTATTCATTTACTCAGTCAGGAATGTGACGAGATAGTTTGTAGGTTGGATTGGATTGATAAAGGATTGTTAGCCTTAATTTAGCTGTGCAAGTCTTCGATCTTCCTGCTTCCCTTTTTTCCGTTTAACCATAGTTGTTAGTTTCATTGGCGGTGCGTGAACTTTGACAACGCAATGTTTCATTTTGTCACTTTATACCCATGAAAACCAACGCGGATTCTTATTTTCGCAGCAAATATCCTTGGATTAGAACTATTGCAATGATTTATACGGGCAAAATTGAACGTTGCCAAATTGTACGCTATTTACGACTAGTGGCGGTCCGAGAGGAAATTTTGGAAAGAGGGCTTTGAAATAGTAAGCAAAAAAGAAGGGGAAAGAATGACGAAGGAAAATGAAGAAAAAAAAGGAGAAAGAAAGTAAAAAGGAGTTGGAGGTAAAAGGACGAAACGATTCAAAAAGAAACCTAGTAAGTTCTTCCAGCAACTCCCCCCCCCAAAAAAAATGTCATCATTTTCGACTTTTTACCGCCCCCCCCCCCCCCCCACTTGTTGACCCACGGACCGCCACAAGCTGCGACACTGACGAGTGACGAGGCACTATGAGACCGCCCAAGACGGTTTTAGTGATGACATAATCCGGCGAAAGAGTGGTTTGAGCGTTCCAAACTATCTTTTTACGTGACTTATTTGCACAGAATAATACAATCAGAAGGGAAACTCCCATAAGAGCCAATGGAAACAAGATTTGGAATTTACCAGCACAAACTGGCAACTGTGCCTACTCACTTTTTAAGATGGCGCACATGCTTTTTCAGGCTATACAACCAATCACAACTCGGCCAGTTGCCGAAGATCTGCCGAAGATTGCCGAAGATACTCACTTTCGAACATGGCGGCCCGAAGTAAAGAATGTTTCAAAATGAATTAGAGTTTCCCTTCTGATTGTATTATTCAGTGTTATTTGTACTGCAATCTCACACTCATCGCTAAAATCTTATAAGTACCATTTTTTGGAGATTTTCTGGCAGAAATGAATTAATTGAGACATTTTTATGTCATTTGGAGAAGACATTGTCGTAAAACAAGGTCCCGCATACAAAATTCGTCTCAAGAAAGAAATAGCCATGATGGAGATAGCTATATGAGTTTGAAAGAGATAGTCTAGCACGCTACGAGAGTTTTGTCTCATAGCTACTTGCGGCGAGTGCATTGATGACCGTGGACATCTGTAACATCGCACTAAAAAACCGTCTATCAGAGTCGGGATTGTGACGATCCGCGTGGCTTTTAAACGGAATTTCTTGGAAGTATTTTTGCTGACAAGCCAAGAGGATAAAAAGCCTATGAGCTTCTTCCGGTGACCACAACTGTGGCGGTAAGACAATACAAAAAAATAAAAACAAACAGGTTTAGTCCTTTCTTGGCTTTGCACTTCCCCCCCCCTTTATTTTTTACATAATGAAAATTATTACTCCCACGGGCTCTTACTTTCTTTTGACCCCTCGTCGGCCTCTTCTGACAATCCCAGTTCGCCACCGCGCCGCGCCGTCAAGCGGTGGAGCAAATAACGTATAACCTTCCTGACATAAAACATGCTTCAACCTCGGATAAAGGGCTCGTCATAATACCGTAATCGCGGTGGTTACACACATGAACAGATCCCCAGCCGACCCGAATAGGAATAAAACACTTTGGGGCGAGATCATTCATTCCGACAAGGTGGATTACAAACATTATGACCATTTATGAGTGCCTAAAAGAATCGGGAATGCTGCATATCCATTTAGAACATTAAGGCATAATAAGAGAGTTTTGGCAACTAAAAATGACTCTCTCGCGCTCACAATAAACAGAAAGTGAGCTGTGAGAATTTTTTATTGAGGAAACTTAAGACAGGATCCTAGTTACGATATTGAAACCGGAAATGGTATGAGCGGCGATCTCGTGTAAATCACCAATCACCCTCACTTTAAAAAGGAGCTCTAATGGTGTTAACAACCCCACAAACAACAGTATCCATGGAATAAAATATTATTTCAACGCATCCTCTTCAATACTTGGTTTTATGCTAAATTATCCACAAATACGGAAAAAGTTGTCATTTGACTCAAGTATTGCCGAAGATGGTTTACAATAAACCTTATTTTTCCCATATTCTCTTTCTCGGTATGTTCTATCAAGCGGACTTCAGTGTCGTGGCCAGGAACTTTTCAAGGGTAAGGAGGGGGGATTGGTTCCGAAAAAGGGGGACCCTAAGGTCAAAATTTGGTAAACTTTCCATGAAAACGAAAAATATGACTACATTTTGGTGTCAAGGGGGGGGGGGAGAGGTCAAGATCATTAGACCTCTCCTCTTGGCTATGCAACTGTAGCTTGGCTTTGTACATATAGTATGTCTCAGGAGTCCTTCCTAAGTCCTAAGTAGAAAAACACGCACCTCTTTTGGTAAACAACGGGCCTGCTCATTCACTTGTGGCTCGGAAGAGTTTCTTATGTGAACAATAGACAATTCTTCCGAACTTCATGAAACGAGCAGTCCTCTTATTTAACGAGAAAATTTATGTAACTGCTTTTCGATTTAGGCCTGGTAAGAGGTTTTGGGACACTCTGTACTATAATAGCAACATTCAAGATAGGGACACCTTTTTATAGCATATAGGCAGTTTTATTAATTAATAAAAGAACAAATCGTTCCTTTAAAGGCAAACAGAGCAACTCGAAGATATGGTATCAAAGAATGGGCTTGGAGTCATGCACGGCAGTGGCGGCTCGTGCAACTTGGCAACTATGGTAATTTGCCATTTAAACCTACGCAAAAGTATCGATATCTTGCGGGGGTGCAATTGCACCTCCTTAAGATCGATTGTTTGACATAGGTTTAAATGGAGAGAATACACTGTTGCCACATTGCACTAGCCGCCACTGATGCACGGACACAGGAATTTGTCTTGCTCTCCTCTCATCTCATATAAATGTGTTCGTTAGAAAAGGACGGAGATACGGGCTAAACTCGCGTGATGCCCCGCCCCCTTTGCTGTCCGTTTCTAACACATGTGTTCAAATGACCGGAGAGGGAGAAAGACAAATTCCTGTATAAACATAGTAGGGATCAAAGACAACAATCCGTCTTTTAGAGCCGCGCGGTTTGTCGTAACTTCACCGCAATCCATAACTAATTGTACGCACGGTGGAGTGCGAGTGAGTACGCGCATGCGCGAGTTAATCCATCCAAAATAGGAATAAATCCATAAGGACACGCAACACACGTACGCGAGAGCATCGTACATCATATATGTATACGAAACCGCTGCGTCTCTTCATGCCGCCCGCAATCGAAGCGATGGGTGCAACAATGACTCTTCTTCAATGTATTCTAAATGGGAAGAGTGCCGTTGTTGAAACCCGCCGTAAATACATATAGCTTCAATTGCATCTGCTCAAAGTTCATACGTGCAATTGCATTTCACTCGATTAAATGGGCCAAGCAAATGAGTGAGCGACTCCTGTAAAGCGAAGAGTTCGCAACCGTAAAAAATGAAAAATTTTGAGCCCCTCGTTGATTCTTCTTTGCCCTGGTTTATTTTTGCGGTATTCTTACGACACGTGCCCTTTGACCGCGGACACCCAGCGCCAACCACCATAAGTGAGCGCCAACGAGCCCTGATGCCTGCCCTCGCATTCATAACGACTACCCAGCGTTGCCGCTCTTTTCAAATAACCGTTTCAATTTAACGCTTTTGCGGTCAGGACTCCCCATTTATTGGGACTCGTTTAACATTGAGTGTTGTGGAAATTCAAAAAATTGATTTGCACATGATATAATAAAAGGATTACGTGGTTTTAAATTGAGAGAATCCGTTGTTGCCACATTGCACAAGCCCGGCCCGCATTATTTCAATTATTTTGAACTGAGGCCAGTCCAGCACTTGTGGATACTTTCCAAGACCTTATCAAGTTTGGTCAGGTAAATCAACCGACCTCATTAAAAAAGGTGTACTTTTGTTGGTGAAAAATGTGAATGTAAAATTTACATTTAGAGAAGATTGAATGAAGGTGTTTTCATGTTCATTTACTTTTTTTAAATTCTTCACTTGACTCTCTCCGATCGTCAGTTTTGAAAAAATTATAAATTTTGATTAATTACAGATTCGCAAAGCTGATGAATCCCAATAGTCTTGTATTGATAGAAGCGGAGTAGCCGATTAATTGAACCGGATAAATGTTTTTAATTAGAAACAAGAGAAACAAAAGTCAAAAAGAAGGGTTACTTAGAGTATATTATTTTAACCCTCTACGGGCCAGGTTATTTCAAAAGAACGCCTCTCTTCCATTTACAAAGGGAAGGTAGTTAACTGTTCGTATTCGGATGAGTTGAAATTGCCTATACGACAAATTGAAGGCGCTCGAAAACATCTTATCTTGTTTATGTTTTCATCGATAGTCGCGTTTATCCAGAATGAAGACTGGAACGATGTGAAGTCGACCAGAGAAGAAAAACGAGTAGACTCGGGCTTGGAACAAAAAGGGTTAATCAGTCATATTATTTCTCTACTGGAACTATAATGTTACTCTTTCTTTAATGTTTACCCACAGTGATTTTACTGGCAAGCGTCAAGAGAGATGTATTTTGCGGTGAAGTGTTGACTGTATCGTCTGCATCATCTGAACAAATGGTGTGAAGGAGCACGGATTGCAGTGCAGCGCTACTGGATTGACCTGTTTTTGATGGAACTTCCCTGATTACTTTAGGAGTACCTCGGTTCAACCGACACAATACTGCACTTTATCAAAAGTAAAACATAATTTGTATTAACACTACTCAGTTTCCGCAACAGCGCACAGTGTGGACATACGTGTATTTTAGCTATTCAAAATGAAGATCGAAAAAATCCACTGTGCGCTTGCTTTTCGACTTCAAAGATGTCTAGATAAGACATATCTAACGTTTGTTTTGATTAAAACCGGACGACAAGTGCACCAGCCGAGTTCGAAGTTCAATTAACACAGGTAAGTATCTCTATTTTCACCCGTGACACTTGTTTTGATAGAATAGGCCTAATGTGAACAAAGCACATGTTAAATGAGTCATAGATTTTTTTTCGTGTTCTTCAAAGTAAGTAGAAGGAGGAAAAACCATGGAAGGTAAGTTTTTTAATCTTAGGATAATTTACATTCTATAATTAGTCTAAATTTTAGTATATTTTTGACATATGACAAGTTTCAGCAGAGTTTTTTTCTGTTGTACCATTTTGTACCATCTACCGTTTTTGCTCTAAAAGAAAGGTAATTTCATCTACTTTTCAGCTATTTTTGTCTCCCACTGCGCAAATGTGCGCAAATGAAATAAACTTGGTTTTTCTCCTTGTTTTCAGAGAGAAATTGCACCGTGAAAATGGACCAAACAGCGAAAATGCATCAAGCGAGGAGGACAGAAGCCTTGTTGATGCCACCAATACCTCTGAACAGTGGCGGACGCGGGGGAGAGGGGATTAAAGGGGGCTATAGCCCCCCAGACCTCCGATTTTTAGGGGTGGAGGGGAAGAGCGGAACAATTTTCAGTCAAACGCTCATCAGTGCAAGCCCGTGCCAAAAAGAATCCTGCGTCCGCCACTGCCTCTGAATGTACTGACTCATCAGGCTCAGAAATTGACTAATTTTTTTCATAGTTCTTATAACTGAATTAAATATTTTGTATAAATACCGATATATCTGATATTGTATCTGGTCAAATGTCCCGCTCAACCTGTGATGACGCAAATTATAGGAACAATTTGCTTGATTACGGATTAAATTATTGTAACTTTCTCTATTTTAGCGACTCTGATTTTGATAAATGTAATTTGATGAAAGAGACGGACAGTCACTGGTAAAATATAATAAAAAAATAAAAAAATTAACAAAATTTGACTAAATAATTTTCCCGTAAAACCCTATTGATGACTTTGCATTTTCAAGAATTATTCTTGAATTTATTTTCCAGCACCCCTCTCCCCACAATTTGACTTAAGTTACACTTAACATCAAAGAGAAATAGTATATTATAATATACTCATATTATACTAATTTACGTTCCGTCATAAACCCTCTTATGAGCTTTATAATTTTATTCCCTATAAGTTCCCGATTAAATATATTTGTGGGGGGGGGCGTCGAAGGCCCGACCCCCCCTTGGATAGTTTCCCTCCGAAAAACTCTTTTAAAGATAGACTACCATGTTAGTAACAAATCTTCAAAGTTTTATTCTCCTATCTGTAATTTTTCCAAAATTATAGAATTTTGAATTTCTAAATGGGAAATTTTTATCCAAAATGAAACTTTAATCGACAATAACTTTGGAACAAAAAGAGATAGCGACCTCCGGTTTAAACGAAAATCCACTACTTTTTACACAGTTTTGATTGATGTGTCACAATATAGGGGTTACCGATGATAATTTTTAATGGGGGAATTGGGGGGCCCCATTGCCCCCCTTCGAGGGGTCCGAAAAAATATAAAAAATTACCTAAATATAGGCTACCCTAATGGTGATAAATCCCCAAAGTTTCGTTTCCTCAGCTGCATTTCTTCAAAAGTTATATAATTTTGAATAGCTAGATCGACAAATGTCCACACTGTGCAGCGTCTCTACGCATGCGTCAATAAGTCACGAAACTTGGCAACCCCGGCCAGTGCATAAATCGCCTTTGAAACGCCCTGAGACTCAAATAAATCTAATTGCGCAACTCTTTCTTTTTGATGTAAGATATGGAAGTTTGTTTTGTTTTCATGGAAGTTTATGTAAGTCTTTTCACCCAGCCTTCGTCACCTCAACCTCAACGTTTGAACGGGCATCAAAACGATGAACGATGGACGATGAGCCCCGGTTGCAGCGCGGTCCTGTTTCAATTCCTCGTCCGAGCCTCTTGCTCGATTCTTTGTGTTTTTTATTTTATTTTTTTCCTTTAGTGGATTGTATCGTGTTCCAAAGAGCCCCCCTCCCTATATCCCTAATCATCCCACTCTTCTAATATAACCTGGATCGTAGCCACGGGCTGGCTTATGCAGCTAGCTGTTGCGGTTTTATTGTTCCGAGTGCATTTTATCACGCGTCTAATCCGTTTTTAATTTCTTTTCAGTATGTTTGATGTATAGCTGGATGGTACTTTGCCAGACGGACATTGCATTAATAAAAACGAGCATGTTATCTCAGAACTTCATGGGTGTGATCATACCGATGTTTTTAATTGTTTCATTCCAATCATGCTTTAACTTTAAAGATATGCCTGAATAGGAGATTGAAGATCCGAGTCACATCAAGCTCAGTAATACTTTACAACCTTTCGCCCTTTAGATCTTTTCCTGGTTATGTACATTTAAAGAAATTTAAAACGTTTGATTATAACCTTGCATTCAATGCCTTGTCTAGATAGTACTTTCGAACCACGTGCATGCACTATTGGGAGATGTACGATCATCCCAGGATGCTTTCCTAACATTTTAAGAGTCTCTATGTCCACACGGCTTTGAGACTTTTCAATATTCAATGATGATATATGCATAGACACCGAGAAGGAGTCTATGTAATAGGCTTTCATGAAAAGTCAGAGTCAAAAATCTTGAGATTTTTTTTTACACTTTGAAGATCTAAAATCCCAATATTGGTTACCTACTTTGATCTCAAACAACCTTTCTTTTTCTTTTGAAGCTTATTTCAGAGTATGTTAAACTGTAAGTTTTTAAATTCCTCATTTTGAAAAAGGAGTCATGAGTTTCTTTTTAAAAATGGGTTGATATCAAAGTTTGACTTTCAATATCTTGGTGATGGAACTGAAATTGACCTTCAAAGTTTGGGTCAAAATGCTCAGTTTTGTATGCTTTTTTACATAGAGGTGGATTGCCGATTTCAAATTTCGATCCAAGGGTTGAGGGGCATCTCTACCAACTTGACACAATACGAAACTATTATTTTCTGGACTAAATTTCTTGTCTTCCTCCAACCCAAACTCTTTCAGTCTCAGTACACTTATACCAAATATTTCAGGTGATCGACTTCTGTTGTGCTTTCACTATACATTACAGTTACCCAAAGACAAGTAAGTATCCCTTTACGTGAGACAAGAAACTCTGACTAAAGGAAGTCTGGGTTCAAATAGGATTAGAAATTCAGTTCGGCAAAAATGGGGCTCTTGCAAACTTTTGCTACAGGTGATTGAGCGAGGAGTTGATTCTTACAAAAACACATGTGAAAATGACGGTGATCGCACAAAAATCAAAATTCACAAAATTCACTCTCAGAATTGGACTTAAATGCGGAAATACGCTGGTAACTTTGAAGATTCCTATCTAATTTGAGACATATCTCAGTGTTTCTGTAGAGACAGTGACAAACTAGACAGGGATCTCCCATGATAACTGCGTAGCTCCGCCTTTACAGTCTTGCCAGTACAGCTGTTTTTTTTAGTACATTACTGAGTCATTAAACTTTTAGTGTGTGATTTTCGTTATTTTCACTGGTTTTTACATCAGATTTAACTGTTCATTTCCTTAAAGCAAAAGTCTGTTAGAGCCCCATTCTAATTCTTTTTTTTCACGATACTGAATACCTAATAATGGGTCTGTTGCACACTTCAGCTAGAGCGTTTTAAAGTATTTATCCACACGTAAAAAGCCGTAAAAATGACAATAACAGCATCAGAAAACACCAAAATTCATTAATAAACTCACAAATTGCGAAAAACACTAGACACTATTCACCCCTGTATCTTTCCACCACGTGCACGGTATTTCGCGAAATTAGCGCGGCACATTCAAATAAACACGGCCGACTGTCATCACAGCTGACTTCATGAACAAATAAACAGGAAACACCAACGGCGTCTGTTCGAATTCTTACGTTTCAATATCCTCAACTCCTCACGAAAGGTTGTGAAAGGTACGGAGACCGATATTTATGTTCAAAAATTATCAAAACGAAACAATAACACACAGGAGTTCCAAGAATGATGGTTAAAACTGGATTCACACTTCGAACTCCTGAGTGTTATTGTTTCATTTTGATAATTTTTCAACATAAATATCGGTCTCTGTACCTTTCACAGCCTTTTGAGAGGAATTGAGGATATTGAAACGAAAGAATTCGAACAAACGCCGTCAGTGTTGACTGTTTATTTGTTTACGAAGTCAGCTGTGATGACAGTCTGCCGTGCTTATTTGAATGTGCGGCGCTAATTTCGCGAAATATCGTGCACGTGGTGGAAAGATACAGGGGTGAATAGTGTCTAGTGTTTTTCGCAATTTGTGAGTTTATTAATAAATTTTGGTGTTTTCTGATGCTGTTACTGTCATTTTTACGGCTTTTTACGTATGAATAGATACTTTAAAACGCTCTAGCCGAAGTGTGCAACAGACCCATTTTTACAATCCGAATAGACGAATTGGTCGGTCCTCATATCAGATCTTCAATCCACAAAAACCTCATGTCACAACGCAGTTCAGAGGCGTGTCTATCGCAAGATTTAAAAATATTTTAACTGGTCATGTAAGAAATAAAAATAAGTCTGCTCATCCCAGACTAGAACGTAGAAGGACGAACTAGCTGGCACAGCGCGGATCATCCCATTCCGTGTGAGGAACGTCCGAGTTCAACGCTACGCCCGCCCGTTCCTATGTTGCCCGTTGGTTCTTTCCGTTCCCCTGTTCGCAGAAAGGTTACAAGTTCCGAGTTCCGGGGTCAAGAGACATAGACACGGCTTACACCGAGTATACGGCTTTTAACCGCGCCACTTCTTCACCCTTCGCCCAAAGTGTTACGCAAACGCAAACCAGACAGTCGCGCAATTACTATGCATATCCGTATGAGCTGCGCACGGTTGCTGCGCGGCGCGGCGCGGCGGCGACAACAATTCACCCGACCCATCGGACATGCGGCATGGCAAAGAGAAGAGTTGGACGGCTACTTCCGATCAGTGATGCCAAACGTATAAATTCGATTTATATATTATTTCCAACTTAAATCAATATTAAATAAACAAACGGTTTTTCACTCGAAATTTGACAACGATGTTTCCGATGCGCCAGCGACCGACCGACCGACCGCCTCGACTCAACTCAACTCGGAGGCCCCCGAAGATGGTTCCAACCTGTGACCAATGACCCAGTGCTGCCAGATTTGGTAAAAAAAAAAAAAAGGTACACGCTTGACATTAAATTATATGGACTATTTGTATTTTGTATGCCAAATCTGACAGCACTGCAAGGAGTTACGGGCGGACACAAGCGCGACGATTCAGTTCAGCCAACTTGGGTGTATGTGAGTCCCGAATTTCGTGACGGGATTCTCATCACGAACCAGTTTCTGAGCGTTCGGTGAGCGGTGGACTAACAAACGATCGATCGGTCGGAGTTGTCCAATCTTCTTTTTTTTTTGTCTATCTATTAGTCTGTTTATTTACTTGATTAAAATGAACACACGGGCGTTCTTTATTGCCTCTTTTCTAAAAGGAAAGGACTCCAATTCACACACTCAGCTGAAGAACGAGTAGAAATAACGCTCCTTCAAACTTTTACTGTTGATGGGTGGAAAATCGGACATTTTGGAAAAAGAGGGGGGAGGGAAACAACAACAAAAATGGTGGCGCTAATATCGCATTATAAACCCTTGACTCAATAAAAGCTTTAACCCATATATGCCCATTGGGTCGAACGACCCACTTAAAATGGTTTTTTTGGACCAAATTACAGTAACTTTAGGCCAATTTAACTCAAAAATCATTGTCATGACCATTCAGCACCTATACTTTAGCTGGACCAGAAAATTTCACAATTTTTAAATTTAATTTTTTTTTTAACACTAAGGTGCGGTGTTTTTTCAGAAAAACACCAAAAAAACACCCAACATGTTCAAAAAAAGTTGGGCATGTATGGGTTGAAAAAGGTCGGCGATAAATAATGATCACGTGACCAGTGGCGTCGCGTGCCATCTGGCAACACTGCAACTGCTCCATTTAAACTCATTGAATATATCGAATTGTCCTTGTGCACCCCCTGAATTCGATCTTTTACATGAGTTTATATGGATAGAATACATTGTTGCCAAATTGCACGTGACGTAGGTGCAAGGAGGGAAGTCCCATCCAATGTATCCTTTTCGACATGCGGACGAAGAAGATACTGCAGAAAATGTCTACTCCACAAAATATCCTTAAACAGCAAAAAGAAAGTACACAATTTGCCCGAACAATAAGACTACCCTCGTGGTGCCTGAGCTGTCTACATCGGGGCGATTACTTCAGATTTTGTTAAGTCAGCAGGAAGACTGACAGAAGTGTTCATAGTGATCCTCTACGTTGTCTTTTTTATTCGGCTTTTAAATTAAAGCGAGCGCTAAACCGTGTCAAAATATAAAATGCGCACCGCGCGTCAATCTCTAGCAAATGTTTGCAGCAGCTCCGTTTTTTCTCGCACGAATGCTTAGGAGATGCTTCTGTTGTTTTGTTTTTTGCCCTCTGAGATCTCAAATAATTGAGCCCTTAAAAACAGATCATATTCAAGATACACATCAAAGACTTTCAGTGAAGTTTACTTATCAAATATTATTGTCACACGGCCGCAGTCCACACCTATTACTTTTACATCAAGAGACGATGGCAAGGTCTTCATACTCACGCTTTGCAGAGCGATTAATAGCGAATGTATTTTTACCGTAATATTTACGAATTATACATATGCACAGGAAAGTATGGAATAAATAGTTCCCACAATGAGTGTTGGGTTGGGACCATATATATTTAACACTGAGTCATGACCACCCATAAATCAGGAAGTTAGATTGGACAAGGAATTCCTCAATTATTTCCGTAAAGCTCGAAGTTCTTCGCCCTTTCACTTTGAAGAATAAATCTATGTATGAAGAGCATTAAGTCAAGAATCGGTAAGCATAACAATGACAAATTGGCAAGCCTGCTAATTTGTCATAAAATATCGGAGACCGCAGGGCTGTGGTCCGTGGACTCCTCACAATTTTTATTCTTCTTACTGGAGCCCTCGGGTCAAACGAAGAATATAAATCTAGGATCGAGACATCGACTGGTGTTCAATGTGAACCTATAAGCACCGCATTAATCAAATTAGTAAAATGGCAACAGTGTCGATGTGGTCATAGTTAAACCGGAACGAACTCGCCATTTTACCGGGGCCTGGAGCAAGGCTTGCCAAATCGTGCAGAAAAATCATCACATTGCCCGTTTACGTCAGTGTGAAATCAGACGATTTTTCTTTATGATCTGACAACTGTGACCGGGAGACGTTTCGCACGATTCCCGAAGCGCCTATAATCATCTACCTCCCATTTGGAGAGTAAAAATCTACTATATATCGTCGATAGTAAAGTGTATTCAGTGAATCGAATAGATTATGGGATGATTCTTCCGACTCGTTACGCAATAGTTATCGGATTGGACAATAAAAACTCGATACGTGTTTACGATTGGAGGAAGAACACGATCGTCGGTCGATCAACTATCATCATTGGGATGATCCAAAACGAGCACCACGCCACCACTGCGCCGCGACCGGGCTGTCCGGCACCGACAAGCAGCTGAGAGTTTCGATAAAGTATTGCGTCGGCACGATTAAAATATTTATAGGGCTTTGTTTTAAGAAATAAAGTGTGACGTCGGCGCACACAAGAAAAAAAAAAAAAAAACGATTCAGGCTTTTGGCAATGATGTAACATGTAACGGCCGTTTGATATTTTGATGTGGCCGGCTCTATAGACGAGTTTCTGCAAATGACCGAGTCTTTACTAATTTCGGGTATTTGGACATAAAATGATATAATAGGAAGGCGATTGGTTTCTTCCAATTTCTGTCCGTTATAATTAGGACCAATCATAATCCAGAGTTCATACCAGTCATACCACACACCTTTTGCCGATGTTTACATAAGTCAGTCATCACTAGCGGATGTTAAGAATACTAATTTTTGCAACTTTTTTTTAGATAAAAAACCATCAAATGCATTGATGTTTCAGATTTGCACTTTGAAAAAAAAAATCTTTGATAGTACATGTTTGCTGCTATTCTGTTATTCGTTGAAATCTATGCATTCCATTATCTATTATTTTAACCTTCTTTTTCTCGAGTGAGGTCTCACACAGACCTTACTTCTATATTTTTTGGAACACATTTGCAGCTGCCACCCCCCCCCCCTTCCATGAATCATCTTGAAAACTTTCAAATTTTGTTTTTCCTGTGATACTTGGAAGAGGTTTCCACTGCAAGTTTTAAAAGTGGCTGTACAATAAATCATAAGTTTGTTTACGTCCATAGAGTCGAAATTGGGGATTTGTGCATAAATAACATCAAAATTGGGGATTTGTGCATAAATAACATCAAAATTGACCAAATGGTTTGAGGGAGCCCTAAAATTGTTCCGGTCGCAATGTCTTTACCATATTGCAGATTGAAAAATAATCCAGAAAAGAGGGCATTCTGAAATATTTATTTCAAAATATCCTACGTACCTCTAATCAGTGGCAAAGCGTAGGCTATATTTGACAACGGCTCTTTTTCCCCATTTAGGCCCATCAAATAAAGATCAAAGTTTTGGATGTTCGGTGATTACTCTCAAATTTGACCTTTTACTTATGTATGTAAATGGATAAAATGCAACGTTGCAAAATTGCACACTGCGTAATGCACGATACACACGAATCCGTATTTCACGCGAATTCCATACAAAGACAAATATCGAGTCTGTCGTCATGATCATATGAAATCATTTCATTCGAGCCAATCAAAGAGCGTCTTTCTTTAAAGGATGAATGGAGAAATTATTGCTCGGAATTACTTGTGAATGAAACTGAGACTCTTATGGAGATTAATAATATGTTAGCGCATTGCGTGCAAATCCGGCAATACTGCTAAAAGTACATTTGAGCCCGTGGGAAAATATCGAATGGATGTGCAGTGAACACACTCAAATCAAATTTAAAAGGACACAATTAATCGTAGCTAGATTGCACTTTTATCCAATCAATCCGATTATCAAGAGACTTGAGCGCAAGGGTAGAAAAGAAAATAATTATTTGTTTCAGACGTAAGTATAATTAGTAATTACTAATTACTAAATAGTACTAAGGTTACATGTAGACTTAAAATAGCTGATTTATTTTTTTTGATAATACAAAAAGAAGAAAACTGTAAAATGAACTTTCAGTAAGAGATTTTTTGCAGAGTTTACTTCTACACGAATAAGACACTGAGATCCAGTGGCGTACACAGGATTTTCCTTGGGAGGGGCTCGTACTGATGATCGTTTGACTGAAAATTGTTCCCCCCTTCCCTCCACCCCCAAAAATCGGAGGTCTGGGGGGAGGGGCGTTAGCACCCTTAGCCCCCCCCCCCCCCCCCCGCGTACGCCACTGCTGAGATCCGTTGTAGAAAAAGTAAAATTTCACAGTATTCAGGAAACAAAGGAGCTAAAACAAGTTGTAGAAAAGGAGAGCCAGTTTGTTTTCAAATTAAATGAGTTAGTTAGCGTTTTCAAAATTGCACTAAAATTCTGTGAATTGAACCAATTTAAATGCAAAAAAACAGCTCTAAAACTGACCGCGAGCCCAACCTAAAACCTACCTCGCGGCACGGAAGAAGAAGCTTGGGGCGCACTTAACGAGAAATGTGCACAGCTTCCATTAGTATTTACATTTGATGCGTTACGGTTTTCGTTCTCGGGAGAGTTCCTGACTTGTCTACAGTTAATGCAAATGAAACTTGACTTGCAAAGACTCTTAAATGTTTTGATAGCTCCGAGTTTCCCTTTCATTTGCATACAGTATTATCCCTTTGCACACCCAGTTCAACCCGAAACATATTTGGTAGATTCATGAAAAACATTTTGCATGTACGCTAGAGTTTGGGACAGTATATTTTATTTCTCGCAGGGAAAACTTTTAACCACTAACACATTGAGTTTCATCTTCTCGAGCCTATAGTTTCACCAGTGGCGCAGCGTGCTATCTGGCAACGTTGTATTTGGTTCATTTAAGATCATGAAAAGAATCGAACTTTCTAGATATCGGTGATGACCACATTCGACATTTTTCACGGATTCAAACGAGTCGAATGATACGTTGCCAAATAGCACGCTTCGCCACTGAGTTTCACGGAACTGGGAGCTGCACTGAGAAAATAAGGATTAAATTCTAGTTATGTTACCGGAAGCACAATGATATGTGAACCGTGAAAAGTCTAGTACTTTTACCAAAAAGTACGTTGTAGTGTCTATCAGAATATGGCCAAAGTACCAGAATGAACTCAACATTTTCAACATTTACATTTATGGTACAGACACTATAGTAATTCTGGTAAAAGTACCATCCTTACCTCGGTTCATATATCGTTATGTTTCATTGCTTCTGGTATCTCTTTTTTCAGTGTGTTTCTTGGATAAAAAGCAAAACACAAGAAAAAAAAATTAAGGAAAACAGGTGGGGCTACGTAATGCTCCGCCTTCTGAGACTTTTTAATTTTTCATTCTGAGATGTAAAAAAGTCTAGCTGTTTTTTTTCTTCTTAATTATGATAGATCATAAAAGCATAAGTAATAAGTTTTGAGAGAAAAAGGAAGAGCCATTAAAAATGGAGCAACTTGAAATTGGGATCCGGGGGACCTCTGGACCCCATTATATGAACGCAAAGTACACAAATATCGAAAAGATGAAAATGATGTATTTACAATAAAAATCTAATTAATGAATAACGATTTGAAAGAAAGAAAAATACTATGACTGCAACGACCGGGTTGGTTAACTGTTTCTCAAAGTTGGTTTGAGTAAATAACCCAAAAAAAATCTTAATACCTTGCTCATACAATTAGATATTACACGGAAAAAAAACTACGGTGAAATTAACCATACAATAGCTGATTTTGGCACCTGCTAGATGTTATGGCAATGTTAACCAAAAGTATACTATGTTTTGACTAGGTACTAGGTGATGTTACCTGATTGCATGTCGAATTTACTCAAAGTATCGGTAAATGTACCATACTTCTGGTCAAGTTTACCATAACATCTAGCAGGTGCCAAAATCAGCTATCGTATGGTTAATTTCACTAATCTTTTTTTTCCGTGTACTTAACGGCAAGGCATGAGCTCACGTCTCATTATTGGAAGAGGGGCTAGACACAATATTAGCGGAGTGAAAACAACTCAATGTAGTTTCATCATCATCTTTTTTAATTACGAAATAATCGAGACGCGATTACGTAATTAGTAATCGCCCGCAACTGCGAGTGTAGGATTAAAATTATCGTGTTTTCCAAATAACTTGATTTAATTAAAGGCGGCGAGTAAGAGAAAGTAGCTTTTAATGAGACCGATGCTTTGAAAATTCTGGAACCAACCGCGAAAAAAAGATAGTAACAATGGCTTTATTGGATGATAGAAAAAAATGCAGTGTATATTGAAGTTTTAGAAGTTTGCATAACATGTGATATTTTTTGCTGGTTGTATGTTAATTACTCATTTGGTTCAGCCGGTATTACACTTAAAGGAAGTAGTTATTTTTATTGAATATAAAACATTGATTTTTTATGCAAAAATGATTTGGATCGATAAATCTTTGAACAAGATCTTGATTGATTGATCAGCCAACGAAAGTCACGACGCATTTATTATTGATATGAAAGACTCAACGACAGTATTCGTAGAATTTATGTAGTCTTTTTCCTCAGACCAGAGTCTAGACCCTTCAGTCATAATAGGGTGTATTTAGAGGTGTCCTGGCTTCAGACAGTCAATACCACGATCATTGATAAGGGTTACCTGCTCTAATTGATTTAACGACAATCTACACGACTATTGAGGAGTGGTGGATTGGGCATTGAGATGTATCAATATATCTTATGTATTAACGTATTGAAAATAATCAACCCTTAAGGCAGCAGAGCTACAAGAAAATGTCTATCTTTCTCCCTCTTTCTTTCTCTCTCTCTCTCTCTCTCTCTCTCTCTCTCTCTCTCTCTCTCTCTCTCTCTCTCTCTCTCTCTCTCTCTCTCTCTCTCTCTCTCTCCCTTCCTTTACCATTGGAGCACGTGTATTCGGAAAGGATAAACGAAGAGAGTAAAACTACCCCCTTTCTATCATTATTGTACTCATATTCATTCAAAGGGAAAATGAGAGAAATGGAAAAGATCTTGACTGCGTCAATACTTATGCATTACTGTTTTGACTCCAAATAAGGGCTGATTTTTCATAAGTTCAAATAAAAGGAATAGCAAACTCGATTATTACGGTTGCCATGGAGACAACAAAGAGTAAGGAAAGAAGAAAGGATAGTTCGGGGGAAAAAGAAAGGGAGTAGTCAATCAATCGATATTTATGTGATTTTCAATTGAAGTGGGGCCTATTCATTTTTTCTGGTAAAAATTTAATTCATGTTACAATACTACAATAGTTGTTGTTAATCAGCGATAAATTATTATAGGTAAAGGCAGAGCACTGACTGGGTGAAAATCCTTTTCATTCCTGTTGATTTCTGATGAAGCAAATCAATGTAGATAGTTGATGATAATATACTTTATATATACATATTAGTCATATATATTAGTCAATGTATGGTCGACCATTTCAAATAGATCTTATCATTCACATACATACTCAATTGCATTCTGAAGACCCCAAGCCGATGTATAAATGAATATAAATCAATCAAAATAGGTGCACCTCATAACCTCAATCAGACGACCCAAACTCAATTGAAGTGGTGAAACCTTTAGAAGACGGTGCGGCGGTGGTGCTCAACATTCAACAACCCCCTAATTAACAATACAAGCTCCAAAGCTCTCTGTTTTCCATTCTCAAGATGCGCCCATACTAAGTCACGTAAGATCTGGAGCAATTCCCGGTTTTCAAGAAAAGGAATAGCAAGATTATGGTTTGCTTTCCTTTAAAAGAAAATTGTGAAAGGAAAAGCCTTTCCATGAGAGTTGCCCACCCCAATTGAGCCGTCTCGTCTCGTACAAAAAGAGATCCGGGGTAAGAGCCCCCTCTTCTTTCCTCCTAGATCTGCCTCTGCGTGTGATAGTTAAACGATTCGGGGGTATGAAACTTAATTTTAGGAAGGTAAAAAACTTAAATGATCCTTCCCCTATCTATATAAGAACACCCGAGTATGACAGCAATTATTCAAATTAGCCGTACTTTTGACTTCATCTCGATAAAAAAAAGACATTTTGAGAAAAGAAAGTCAAATTTTCCACAGGATTTTTAAAACACAGGTTGTCTTTATGGCAAGATAGTTCAGAGAAGAGAACTCCTTTATCTATTTACTTCAGTTCTCAATCAATCTGTGAATGAATGTATTATCATTCAAAGATGCAAAAATTTTCAGCTGCCAAAATTAGTCTTTGACATATATCTTGAACTGCCAAGGACAAACTAGATATTGACTCGGAGAGCGCAATTAATCACACGTAATGGGATCTGCAAGAGGAAAATATGTAAGCAATGACTCGATGATTTAGATTAAGAGGGACCCGGTATCTCGAATAAAGCTTTCGACGATTTGCTTATCAAACAACACCAAAGAACTCCAAAGATCTTCCTGTATGTACTAACCATGATATTGTTTTCATTCATTTTTTTTTTTTTTTTAAGATGAGATCAGTGGAAGAAATAGTTTTAAAATTGCCGGAATAGGTATTAAGAATAAGAATGATTTTTATTCAGAAAAATGTTGAGTTAAAAAAAGAAAATAAGAAGAAAAAAAGGTACTGGATTGTACTTCATCCTGCGTCCGCTGCTAATTCAAAAATGTGTAAATTTTTATGAAAAATCATTCTGTGTTCTGCATGAAGCAAAAAATTTAATTTTCCTTCCAGTCAAAATTTTGGGATTTTAAAGACCACCCAAGAACCTCAGAGGGGATGATAAAATAATTAGAAAAAGTCAAAAGATACTTACTTTACTTGAGGTAAGCATATTTCCTGTGATAAGGGAGATCGAATCAGCAATCAAACAACAACCATCGAAATCACAACACTCTCGAAACTCCAAAATTCGACTGACTCCGGAAAATGCCGACTTTAAGTTTATATACGAGGCAGCGATTACGGGGCGACGAGCACTACTGCTCCGATGGTGGGTACTCCTCAAGGTCCTAACCCTGACCCCCTACTTACTTTCATCCTCTGTCCACTCTCACTTTCCTCAGCGAAGGATCGACCCCTCTCTTCGGCAAAGTGCCCCCTTCTTTTTCAGCAAGAGCGAGCGCCTCCCTCTACCCGTTCATTCTCGCAGTCACCAACTTCCGATTTGGCTCCAGACGTGTCGGCGAAAGATCCGCCGGCACTCTGCCTCTCTGCCGCGGCCGCGGCCGGTTCGCGGCAAGCGCGCGTCGCGTCGGCGCTAAGAAGCTGCTGCAAGCCTCGCACGCCTATCGCGGCTGGGTCGTTGGATTTGGAGTCTCTGACCTTTCCCCTATTACGCCTTAGCTCAATGCACTTCCACGCCCCTCTCGCCGCCACTCGCTCGATAGTTCCCTTCCTGATTTTTTTTCTCTCTTCTTTTCTCTATTTTTTTTTTTCCGACTCGTTACGCTCAACATGGCGGAATGGAACGGATGATTCAAACCCGACGAGAATTTCATAACTGTGCCGCGGCTTCTAACGCCTCTGACGCGATGACGTTCCATCATTTTATTCGCTCGTCGTAAACTCGTAACATATATTCGTAACTCGCATTCGCGAACTATTTACCATTGCCAATTTTAGCAGGGGTCCAGTCCATTCTTGAGAGCACACATATGACGAAATAAATTGTGCTTGCACTATAATAAGCATTTGATAATTTCCGCCGTTCTAATTTCATTGAAGTGGTACTTATTTCAGTGATACTATAGTGTAATATAACGAATCGGACGAGCGAGAGAATTAATTGAACCGCAACAGAACCCGACATTGAACTTTTCCCGTGGATCTGATCAGAGAGTTGAACAATACTCACATTGAACCCAAAAATGAATCTCGTTCGCCGAAGCTTGTTTCTTTTTTCTTCTTTTCTTTTATAAATTTACCTTTAAATTTAAAATTGAAAAGCCTCTCAGGAGCATTTAACGCACCAATAGGATTCATTTGCTAGCTATTCACAGCCTTTGACAGTGTAGCCACCGAGAATGGGTCTGTTGCAAACTTTTGCTACAACGATAAAGATTGTTTCATCGTATGTAAAATCGCCCGAAAAGTCCATTGGTGGCATCAGAAAGTCATAAAATGCAATAATAAACTCACAAGAGACGTTTAATGAAATCCAAGATGGCGGTAAAATATCGAGCAACCTGTATGCATGCACCACGAACATCCAAGGATAGCCAACCTTACAATATCGATCACACCCAATCACAACGTAAATAAACACATAACCTCTGAAGCTGTGAAGTTGTCAACGTTGGCAATCCTTGGATGTTAAAGGTGCATGCATACAGATTGCTCGATATTTTACCGCCATCTTGGATTTCATTAAACGTCTCTTGTGAGTTTATTATTGCATTTTATGACTTTCTGATGCCACCAATGGACTTTTCGGGCGATTTTACATACGATGAAACAATCTTTATCGTTGTAGCAAAAGTTTGCAACAGACCCATTCTGGAAAAGAAAAAAAAAAAAAAAAAAAAAAAAAAAAAAAAACTAGTTTTGTCGTAAGTAATCATTCCCATTCATCCCACCCGGCCCCCCTTGACATTCTGCATTACAATCTTTGAAAGGACTTTTTTTGAGACATGACTTGTGAATCGTAAAGGCCGCTAATAATCTTTTTGATAGTGAACAGCCCTATCTTACAATTTCATTTCTTAAACACGCTGTTACTCGCGCGGGGTCGAAAACGGTGCAGGGGATCAGAAAAATAAAAAAAATGTCCATGAAAATTTTAGACTTTTGGCTCGGCCGTTTCAGTACCTTCCTTCAAGGGTTTGGACTACCCACTCTGTTAGTATGAACCTAATTCAATAATCAGTTTTGAAGCACGGACGCGTGAAAAATGTTTGGGGTCGTTTTCGACCCCGCTCGACCACTATGATTGCCGTTGATTGCCGTTTCATTGATCGTCATTGCCGTTGGGTTTTTACTTTTCTATACTTACTACAATACGTATAGTAAATCTAATGTTTCCTCTGTCTGTTTTTTTTCCAAATTACTCGTTTATCCTAAGTTCTTACGTAAGTATAAATTTTTACATAAATCAGTGCGGTGTCGCGTGCAATCTGGCAGCTTCGTTTTGTCCATTTAAACCAAAGCAAAGTATCCATTCGAGGGAGTGCACTGCGCACCTCCAATAGTTTGTCCTCTTTCATGCATTTGCATCGACGAAATACGGCGTTTCCAGCTTACACGCGTTGCCATGATCACCCGATGTTTGTGTTTTTTTTCCGCGAAAGTTTGATTATTTCACATAGGTTGGGGAGAGGGGACGGGAAAAAGGGAATGATAGTGGAAATGGAGGAGGGGGTGGGGGTAGGGGGAAAGCGGAGAAGAGGTGTAAAAGGATATCTGAAATCATAAACCAAAAAGATCAAAGCGAAAAAAATCTAAGTATCTCCACTTTGCTACCCCCCTTCCCCCCTTCACACACCGACCCTCCCCTAAATCTTCCATTTCGATTCTACTTTTTGGCTGATAGAATCTTGCCAACCTTCATTGGTGTTTTCTCCATCTCATTCGGTAAAAAATAACGTTTTTTAGATGGTTACTTGTTTCATCTCCAAAATTTTAGGATTAATTACAGGAGGGGTATTGAGGGGGGAATATCTCGAAAACTTTCCCCCATAACCCCATACTTTTTTTTATGAAATTACATCCTAAAGTGCCTAGAAGTAAAAAAACCTCGGTTTAGGAAATTCAAAACTAGTTGAAGGTGGCTGACAGATAAAAATCTAAGAAAAACCACATTTTTAGGGTTTTTTCGACACATATTACAATATACCAATTACAAAACGCAAAATTCTTCCAGATCGAGTTTTCACGTGAAAAGCTTTAAAAAGACATACATATAACTATTCTGTATATAGTTGAAATCAAAATTTTGAATGACGGTGGGAATATAGGACGAAAGAACTTTGCGGACGAAAACGACCCCACGTGACTGTTCGCGGAAGTTTTTAGGGCGCAAGTATAACGGCGGGTTAATTAAATGGTAAACGCATGATAAACATTGACCTCCTCCCGCATCTCCAACAAATTTTCTTGTGATGAAAAACAAACACGGCCTATGCCAGACAGACCTCTGCAATTTGAGCGAAAATAAAGGTAATTGCATTGAACTAAAATGTTCAAAACTGGATGAAAACTTAATTGTGACACTGAAACGGGCTGTTTTTTATTTTTAATTTTTATAAAAAAAGCTTCCAAACCGAATACGGTGTTTGATAAATTTGGGCCTACTTTGACTGAAAATGGAACCAATACCCATCGTAATTTTAGTAGCTGATTTGATAGTATTTTTTCCATCGTTGCTTTTTCGTCAAAAATACTAATTGTTAGAAGGCTGTGGATAAAAATAAAATTCATAACTGCGCTCTTGCCAAAATTGAAAAAGCTAGATTCATAAATATGTGTAATTATAGCTTTAATAAATCTACGGCTAAGTATAAGTTAAAAAAACATGGTTGTAAAATAAAATACAGTTTAAACAAACCTTGAACATTTTCACTCCTTGTATTCAAAGGACTTCAAGAATTAAAGATTTCTTATTTCCATTTTTTCTGAATTAGTTCAAACAATACAAGATCATCCTGAAAGCATTTGTTACTGTTACACGGGAAAAATTGCGAGCACAACTATCAACATTATTGTGAAATTAATCAATCAAACCAATCACTTTCTATCTCTTCGTTTAAGCGCCCGACTACCCCTTTCGGCTATTGAGAGACGCTTCCGGCCGGCCGGCTAAATCTCGCGTGAATGGATCGAAATGTGTGCCGTTGCATAGAGCTTGTAGGTCATAGAACGGATTTTATTATATTGCATATCAAACGATATAAAGAATCTCACGTAACAGTCTGATGCAGTTCAATAAATGGTTGCACTTTTGAACATCAGGATAATTAGTCATGTGAAACAGTCACAAAGGGTTAAAAAGTTTATTGGCCTGTTTGCTAATGAGCATTGTTGTCAGGTTGTAAAAAGAAAGTTAGTGCATGGGTGTTGACTGTTGCAGTCCATGATACACTCAACAACCTTTCATTTCATTAGTATTTGTGGCATGGAACTTCTGGTTTCTAGAAGAATGTATGTATAATAATGCGGATAAACCGATGGAGAATTAGAATTTGGTTTAAATTATTTATTGGAAATGTTTACCCATTCATGTTCAAATTTACTATGGGGTTTTTCTCCCAACTAATTTGCATCGCTCATTTAACCCAACTGTATAGTATTTATGAAAAGCTCAAGGAGGGGGATTATCCTGGATACCGCGTACAATTTTTGAATTCTGAAAAAAAAAACAAAGAAATAAAAAAAACTCGAATGGGTTTTTTTTTTGGGGATGATCTTCTTTTCTAAGACACAGCACACATTTTTCGAAACAATAACTTTCTCACGAACAACTGTTGGTTTAAATTGCGGTCTCCTGCCTCAAAATTTTCAAATAATGCTGCCTAGATCGTGAAACACTACAACAAAGAACTTTAAAAATCGAGTGGAATGTTATGTTGCAATATTTTTTCGTTTTCAACAAATCAAAGGTCATTGTTTGATTTTAAAGATTTGTCTAAAGCACTCAAGTGTTTAATATTACGTTTTTTTTATCATTTGTTTTAAACATTTTGAGTTATAGAAGAAAAATCCGCCTAGTCCTCCTCCAAGGGATTCTAAGGGAAAATGCGGCCCTTCAAGTGAGAGCCCTTTCAAAAACATTACGTTTGGTATCTATGCAGATTTCGAAAACTCCAAGCCATTTTTATAAAACTGGGGAGTCTAGGGTATGTTCCAGAGCTGTAGATCTAATGGCATTTTGAAATTCACCGAAGACTCCATCAGTTGAAAAAAGATTACAGAGTTTCGTTCAGTGTATATGACTGTAATGCACGAAAATACTAGCGTTTTTATCTTTTCTCAACCGGTAGAGTCGTCGATAACTTCGAAAACTTGCGGATATTTTGTGCTGCAAAAACTCGTGTGCTGCCCCCTGTAAGTGCCCTTGCAAATTGTCTTCAGGTGAATCAAGCTGCTTAGATGAATTTCAAATAGCATACAAGAATGGAAGTCGCAAATGCAAACCAAATCCACGATCATAAAAATCCCACCCAAGGTGTGTATAAACGTTTCACTCGAATTCAAACGTAAAGTGGAACAGTAAATCTAGATGAGAGATCGTGAGCTGGAAAGCTCATTGCTTGGGCTAGCATTATAATGGCAGGCTGTAGGAAGGGAGGTTTTGGAGCGCTTAGCCCCCCTTTTTTTAAAAGGAGGGTTAAAAAAAAGTGAGAAATGAGAAGGGAAAAACGAAAAAGGGAAAGGGAAAAACAGGGAGAAAAGAATAAAAGAAAGATAAGAAAAAAAGCAAGAGAGAAAAAAAATAAAAAAGAGGGAAAAGGAAAGGAGGTAAAAAAGGAACTGAACATGATAGGGTAAAACAAGGTAGTAGAAACCGTTGGAGTTCCCTTTCCAAGTAAAGTTTTCTGAACTCACTACTTCAAACAGCCAAGAAATAAAGAAAAAATTCAGAAATTTTTGACTTTCCAAGCAATCAAAGCCCTCCTCCTCCCTACACTTTTTGACAAGCGAACGGCCACTTCAGGCTACGCCGATTCCTCTAACTGTACTTATAATGCACCTAGCTCCTTCTTATAAATCAAAGGAAAATAATTGACCATTTTATTGTATTGGACCAAATGTAAGATATCTGATTGCTGGTGAATGTTCCCGAGCATCATCAGATTGTCAGATTGAGTGGAATAGCTTCTAATTGAAAATTGATGTAAATGGTCATTGTGAAGATTTTATTCCACGATCTAGCAACGCTGTTTCTGAGCCGCCTTCGCAACGTTGGCAAATTTTCACGGAAAATGAATTACTTAATAGAACAGATGAACCTAGCAATTACGTCTTTTGGGGTATTACATTTTTGTTGATATTTTTATTCCAATGAAGCAGTGGAAACTTTCCTCGACCATGATTATTAGTGGGTTCAATCGCACCTCGTGGAGATGCAACAGTCACACAGTGGGCTGTGGTTTCAAACTCAAATAGTCATCATTGATTTATTCATAATTTCAATTGATTCTTTTTTTATTTTTTTAATTTGATTCGTTTCTTAGTACGCTTGTTTATCCCATATGTATTTATTTTATGTAGAATCCATCACTTTCTGAACAACAATGTATTTGACCTACAATTTTCATCAGTGGAGGGAGCAGGGGTTCAATCGGACTCCCATTTAAAGTATGAGATTCCATACCCGTTTCGAATGTTTTCAAATTTTTTTATGTTCATTTATAATTAATACTTGTATCCAAAATATTGCACTAAGTCAAAAATTATTTTAAGAATTCATTTTTTTCTTTTTTTTTTTTTCAAGCACGATGTCTTTTATAAAACAGAAAAAGACAGTATTTTTCTTTTTTCAACATCCCCGTAAGGTAAATTTTTTTTGGTTTCTTGATGTGTTGACAATTTTTTCTACCTTAACAAATTGAAAACACTTTGAATTGACTTATAAATTAGCTTTTTGCTGTACATCTATAAGGTCCGATTCTGTTTTTTTTTTGTTTTGTTTTTTTCCTGGGAATGCGATTCGTTTAAAGATAGATGAAGCAGAATTATTTCAATTTTTGTTCAAATTTTACATTTTCAGCAACATTATTTATTTTTTTTTTTATTTATTTTTTTCTCTTTTTTTTTATTTGTTTATTCTTTTTTCCATTTACTATTCAATTATTTCCGTTTTTTATGGTTACTAATTCATAAAATTATTTCATCTGATTGATTTTTGTTCCCTTTCCATTTATTTTCATTTTATTTTATTTCACTCTGTTTATTTAAGTACAGATTTAATTTCATCTCATCATTTTGTATTTTTTTAAGTTTCCTCGGTTCTAAGATGCTCATTACTGGCCAATGTGCCCCAGCTGGACTACACGCCACCACCTGTATCTGTTCGTTTCCGAATAGTCGGAACTGGTTGCCTGCAGGGTAACTGCCCGCACTGCCCACCCGTCAGCCTCGCTCATCCGATAATCGGAGCATCCTTCCTGCTCCATTACGTCAAAAGCTTTTGCATAATCTCGCTCTGGACTTAACCACATTGCACCGGCTAACCCACTGAGAATCGGATCTTGCCCAAATTACTGGCATGCCTTATTAAACAAAATACGGACGCCTCCTATCCCCTCTTCCCCCAACTCACTCGTCCCCCCCACTCACCTACGATTCCAAACATCTAACACCCAAAACACGCATCACGCCATATTTTTTTACTGATTCTCACACAACGTTGTTGATTATTGTGCCAGGCTTTCGACATGATGAGCTTGGCTCACAATTGGATTCGGCCAGAATTAAGTGGAAGAATAAGAAAAGGTCTTAATTTGAATTTATATTGATGTAATAAAAGAAATGCATATTTTGTATTCATAGCTTCTTCAAAATGATAATAATGCCTGAGCTTTTAATCTTGCGTAACCTCTTGGATCAACGAGTTATTAGGAATGGTTGTGAGCATAGACGAGGAGAAATTAGTTCCATAGTGTATTATGTGTGGAGGTATTTTCGAGAAGATTCACAGTTTGATGCTCGAAAACCAAACAGGAGTTTGCAGGTTAACCGAGCAAATTTCAAACTGAGATTTAACCCTTAACTGCAGATGAGCCCAGATCTGGAACAATTACTTTGAAGTCTTATCTAAAAGTATAGGGGACTTGAGTTGTACTGTCGCTGCATGGTGGGTCACATGTGGAACAGATACTAAACTAGTAAGAATTGACGATTTTGTCCTAGAGCGCGCAGCACAGGATAGAGAACGTGCAGAGTGGTTGAAAATAGCTTACTGAAAATCTGATCGAGATTTTCCGATTTTCATCGTTATGTTTGGGAGTAACGCAGGGGTACCATATACAAAAAAATAACTATTGAAACTTACTAACTTATTTTTTACTACTTTATTATTATTTTTTTTTTTTTTTTTATAGCCTGAAAACTTTATTTTCAGTTGCATGGATACCTAAATGCGGGTAAGGCCATATTTGGAACAATTAATAGTCAGGCTCTTTACCACTGACATATAATGGAAAGAATTTTTTCACTATGTTTCCCTGTTTCAAGGATCAAAATTGTACTGAAAAAAAAAATTATTTTATTGAATAAAAAAAAATCATGCAGTAAAGGGTTAAACATGTAATAAAAGTATCGATTTTTCGTGGGTTCAAGAAACCTACTGAAAATGTGTTATTTTACATTGGTTTAATAATGGAGGGTATCCATGGTTGTCACATTGCAGGGGCGGATCCGGGGGGCACGAGGGTAGTGCCTTCCTCCTAGAAAGCCTCAAATATTGCATTTTTTTCAACAGAAAGTAGCCCAAAAACTGCAATGCTTCAAATTTAAAAATTCGTGGACGTGCCCCCATCCCCTCTCCACCAGAAAAATTTTCTGGATCCACCAGTGCAACATTGCACAAACCGCTGCTAGATCCAACTCCTGTCTCACCAAAAGCTCGTACCTCTTCTTGTTTCATTATAAAGGATTGCTAGTGCTAAATCTCAATCCTGAAAAATAGAACACCATGCATTTTATTCGTGAATGTTGTGATTATGATGTTTGTTCAAAATATACATTCTAACGGGACATGCCTTTCAATTTAGACGCGGCCTATTTTTAGGCCACAAAGAATGGATACTTCGAAAATTTATGAGAAACAAATCTTGATTCTTCGATACTGATTAGCAGAGCGAGCTTAGAAATACATTTCTATCGTTGGAAGTGCGGATTTTTTTTTTTTTTTTTTTTTTTTTTTTTATTATTTTTATTTTTCGCAAGCGGAATGTTTTTCGCACCGGCGTTCTGCACTGGTGGCACTCAAAGTAATCGCACAGCAAAATAAAATATTTGGGCATGGACAAGATAAGATACTCGGAATCGTTGTACCTTTACGGCATGGTCGGATACAGGGAATTGTCTTTCTCTCTCCCTTCATTTGATCTTATGTGTTAGAAAAGGACAGCAGAGGGGGCCTTCACATGACTTTGGCCCCCTCTTCTGTCCTTTTCTAACGCACGTTTTCAAATGGGAGGAGAGAGAGAAAAACAATTCCCTGTATATCCGCCCATGCTTTACGGTAGCCTATTCTCGTCATGTAACTATCTGGACACGCGCACTCGCACAGCTCTCCCTTGGATCCTGAATTTACGCGCCTTCCTTTTTTATCGTAATCTTTATAGTATCCCCTTCCTCGAAAGCCGGCAGTTCTGTAAAAAAAAGTGTGATTGATGTTACAGCTTTTAACGAAACAAACCTCCTGGCAGTGGCGCTTCGTTCGATTTGTTTTCTCCCACTTAAACCTAAGCAAAAACCCGCTTCGATTTGCCTCACCAAGATTCGTGTTTTTTTTTTTTTTTTTTGCACAGGTTCATATGAGCATAAAATCAGATGTTGCAGAATCCGAAGAAGAAAAACAGAAAAAAAACAACAAATAAAAAAACAAAAAAACACTTTCGCTCAATGCTTTCGGTGACTTTAACCATGGTCACACTTCCTTCTACTCTTCATTTGGTTGCTTTTTTCGCTCTTTTTATTTTATTCATCGCTGCTTGGTCCTTTCTATGGGTCCTTCTCCTTTCCTTTGCCGTGCTCTCTAAGACTTTGAGCCATCCTCATGGGCGGAGCCACCAATTTGGCAACTGTGGATTCTATCCATTTGAATGTATGAGAAACAATCGATTCTTGAGCGGGCCATGGCCCAATTTATGATCGATTGTTTCTCATGCAATCAAATGGGAAGAATCCACAGTTGCCTGATTGCTGGATCCGCCCATGGCCATCCTGCAAGATTTAAATGTATCGAATTTCCATGTGCACTGTGCACCCCTTGAACTCGATCTTTTACATGAGTTTAAATAGATAGAAAACATTGTTGCCAAATTGCATGCGACGCTACTGCCACCAGAGCCGGCTTACAATTAGCCCTATAGAGGTAGTTTCAGAAGTGTAGGCGGACCTAGACCGATAATCTTTGGAATTTGTCAACATTATGTCTGATATTACCCGATGAAAATGAATGAAAATGAAATTGAGCGTTCACTTTTCAACGAGGATCACTTTAAACGCAAAAGAACAAAGTCAGAGGCAAGTTTGGTTTTATTTTAAAGGAATTAAATTTAAACATTCGCCAAAGATTATGATTTTGGTCCGCCTACACTTCTGAAACGAGCTCTACCTGGCTTCCTACGTTGAATGTTTACACACGCTCACGGGCGCGGCGGTTTGTGGGTTCGTGGGGGGTAATGGTGGTGTTGGTGGTGGATGGGGGGGGGGGGGGGGTTAGAGGGTTGCAAAAAGTGATGATTTATTTTCTTTGTGCTTTTCCATTGCTTCTTGTGGCTTGGGCGCTTTACCATATCAAAAACAGCTAGTGGCGTAGCGTGCAATTTGGCAACGTTACACAGTGTTCATTTAAACCAATGTAAAAGGTCGAATGGGAAGGTGTTCACTGAACACCCAATAGTTCGATCTTTATCATGGATTTAAATGGACACAAAACAACGTTGCCAAGTTGCACGCCACGCCACTGATCAAAAAGGGATAGGTCGATCTTGAGGAGTTACGAATTTTTATCGCCTCAATAAAACAGTTTTGGTCAATGGGGCAGTTGCAAGGGTCTGAAATGTTAAGTTTTTTTACAGAGGAAACGAAAGTACTTGACGAGCTGAGAACAAAGATGTCTTGTTTTAAATGGGAATCCCGCGTACACTGAAAAAAAAAAGTTCTGGCTCTACCGAATACATGCTTCGGGAAGCTGAAGGAGGCATATCCGAAGCAAAGTTCTGTGACTAGCGGGCTTTCCGTCGGTAGTAGCGTGCCACATGCTCTAGTAGTCCCGAACCTCTTGCTTCGGCATTGCGATGTAGGCGGGCAACACGTGCAATGACATACAATTCCATCCCATCATAGGACCTGTCGCCATCTTTTCTCTGTTAAGTATCAGAGTAGAACGGGTTCACTCTTGAAATCAATTCACTCTGAGAATTTGTCATCGGCGATCTCTGAAAGAACGCTACGTTACAATTTAGGAGCATATTCACAGAGTTTGCTCACTTAACTAAGCGCGTCGTAAAGGGTGTGCGCCTCGGAGCGCTACCCTTATATACGCAGCAATCAGGCCTCGTATTCCTCAAGCACTGAGCACCGCAGTGGTAATGCACTGGACCCCGGAATAATACATCCCCGGTTCGATCCTGGGTAGCTGTACGCTCTTTTTTCACTCTTCTTTATATACATTCCCGAAGCACGTGCTTATGTACTACCGAGCTTTGCTCCGCGAAGCTATCTGAATCACCACGTGCTTCGGCTCTACCGGAGCAATAGGTGTACTACCGGAGCACAGTTCTTTCAGTGTAGTGACGTCACTACGCACTCGATTTTTTGCAACTTTACACCTGTGTATCTCCAAAACCGGGACACTTTGAAAAAAACCAAAGGCATCATTGTTCTCAGCTCATCAAGTAATCATTTTCGTTATAAAACATGCCAATTTCAGACCCTTGCATCCTTGCAACTGCCCCCATTAGTATATTTTACCTAGCAGGAAAGTTATAGTTATACGCCACTCCGATAATCCTTGAAGAGGGTCCATTACAATATTCTCAACAAGAAACAACAGAGGGACGAAAAATAAGACGAACGTTTTCAACAATTTAAACGCCACAGTCGAATGGGTCTGTTGCACACTTCGGCTAGAGCGTTTTAATGTATCAATTCTTATGTAAAAAGCTGTAAAATAACAATGGCAGCATCAGAAAACACGAAAATTCATTAATAAACTCACAAATTGCGAAAAACACTAGACACTATTCACCTCTGTATCTATCCACCACGTGCACGATATTTCGCGAAATTAGCGCGGCACATTCAAATAAACACGGCCGACTGTCATCACAGCTGACTTCGTAAACAAATAAAACCGTAAACACTGACGGCATTGGTTCGACTTTTTACGTTTCAATAGCCTCAATTCCTCTCAAAAGGTTGAGAAAGGCATAGAGACCGATATTTGTCTCCAAAACTTATCAAAATGAAACAATAACACACAGGAGTTCCAAAGATGACGATTGAAGTTGGAATCATACTTGGAACTCCTGTGTGTCATAGTTTCATTTTGATAAGTTTTCGACGCAAATGTCGGATTCCGTACCTTTCTTAATCTTTTGTGAGGAATTGAGGATATTGAGACGTAAGAATTCAAACAGACGCCGTCCGTGTTTACTGTTTATTTGTTTATGAAGTCAGCTGATGACAGTCGGCCGTGATTATTTGAATGTGCCGCGCTAATTTCGCGAAATATCGTGCACGTGGTGGAAAGATACAGAGGTGAATAGTGTCTAGTGACCCATTCCCCGTGAAAAAATATGCGAATTCGGTGTATCACGCGTCAAAATTGCATAATAATTGCTCCAGGCCTCAGCGAGTATATCTGCCAGCTTCCGCGGAGTGTGAATAAAAATACTCGGTCATTGACCTAGTTTCAACGGAGTTGAATATTTCGTGCCTTTCTCAGAAAAGTTTGGGAGATTAAAATGTTCGAAACTGCTACCTCCAAAATGAGCTTGATGGGAGTTTAAAGACATAAGATGCCGTGCCGGGTGCCACCGTTTCGTTGCCTCCCACCCCACCCCCTCCCACCATCTAGATGTAGAAACGCCGCGCCGCGCCGGGATCGCCGATATGAGATTAATACGGAGGGATTAATCCCAATACCTCCGACCTTCGGACTCTCTTTGCGTGTAAGATGGAGCCGTTTCCTTTTCCCCAGTCTCAGCTCTGTCAAGCCAGAAAAATAGTTCAGCGTGTCTTTGTCCTCTTCTTCCTCTCCTTCCTTTTTTCCTCTTTTTCTTCTTTTCTTCCATTATTTCTTCTTTCTTCTTCTTCTTTTCTTTTTTTTTCTAGAGTGTGGTGAGCCGCCTCCAGGCGATCTGTGACATCCCATAAGAAAGAAGGGATTAAAAAAGAGAAAAAATCTCTAATGACGAAAACAACAGTGCGATTGATTAAATAGTCCACGAAAAGAAATTATGATATTTCTGAACAGAAAATTTGGTCGAAAAATTGAGAATTTTCCTTCATCAGAAATTTTACTCAAAATTGCTAGGAATTATTTTTGAAAGGAGGAAAAATAATGGTCATTTGTTTTGCTGTGGAAAAGCTTTCTCCAGAGTTGAAGACTTGTGTGCGAGAAGGGCACTTCTCCATCGTAGGGTTTCATTTTCTTATTTCCTACGAATTTTTTAACCCTTGTGAGCCTAAGGTATTTCGGTAACACAAAGGACTAAGGGGGGGGGGGGGTATTTTTGTACCCCAAGGATATTTTCATGCAGCACAGTCAGTATCAATAATTTTGAAACTTTAATGGATGGATTATGTAATTAGTACCCTAAGAGAGTAATTTATGTGAAATTTGAGTAAATTTTTTCTATGTTGCCAAATTTACACCTACTTTTAAAAAAAATGTCAAAATAAAAAAAATGGAAAAAATGAAATGAGGTACCATCTTATTTTTCCATTTTTGATAAATTTCCAATTTTTTTTCAATGATCTGACTTAATATTCTTAATCTACATAAAATTTCCGTAAAATTCACTGTAATAGATGGTTCCAAACTTAAAACTGGCAGGACGAAGGGGGGAATATTTGTTCCCCAACACTTTAAATTTCTATAATATCGACAAAAATTCATAAAAATTAATGAAATTTGGTGGACGTGTTCTAAGTATCTTAACTTAAAATGTCATGAAGTCCCAAAAAATTTTGAGCAGTTTTGACAAAATGGCGTCAAAAAAACTGGCCTGGGGTACAAATGTACCCCCCCCCCCCCTTAGGCTCACAAGGGTTAATGAAAGGATTTGAAAAGCAAAGACGTTATTTTTCTTGGAGATTTCACTAAAAACAACCAGAGCTGACGAATAACTATCAGTTAAATTTTCAGCATGATATACTCTGGAGTGATATGAGGACAAAATGTTATCAAGAAGCCAACAAATATCTGGCCAATTTTGCACAGTGCATACATACTTAATGCCGTAATCTGTCTGAAAAAAGGCTGTACAACTATGTCGGTGTAATGGCTGCGCACTGTGTAATGAAAATGAATACATAATAATACAGCCATATCTTTGTCCAAATTCGTTAATTGCGATTATTAGAATTATCTTGAAGAACTCATTTGAAATGCGTTTAATAATCCCAAATCACTACGTTCAAGACGTTTTATTGAAGTTTATGAAACTTAATGTGCTGAAATGAATAAACGAAAATAAGAGAGTTGAAAGTATCGCATCATAGCGGAGAGCTCTGATTAAATCGATCGATTTGCGATCGACAATTATTTATTCGCTGAAAATTTAACTGATCATCTCTGGTTGTTTTCAGTTAAATCTCCAAGAAAAATAACGTCTTCGCTTTTCAAATCCTTTCATTAAAAAATTAATAGGAAATGAGATAATGAAACACTACGATGGAGGAGTGCCCCTCTCGCACCAAAGTATCAATAAGTAATCATGGGCGGTGGTACTATAAAATTAATCAGGCCATGTGGTGATCTTATGTATACATTTAGCAAACACTGCCTGACTAATGATGTATCGTTTTTTTTTTTCTAGCTCTCTCTCCAGGGAACAAGGTGCACGTGGCAACAATGTTTCTTAAACCATTTGAACCTAGATAATTTTACCCGGGTTCAAATGAAGAGAATCCACAGTTGCCACATTGCACAAGACGCCATTGTTTGCTGGATACTTTCCATCTATAAATCGAGAGATGGGGGGAAAAAAAAGTGGAGAAATTTTCTTTCTGAATGACGGCCTATCTCGAGAAAACCAATAAACTTAGGAACGAATTTTATAATCTGAACAGTCCTCAAATCGAGCCTTCTCTGAAACGACCTAAACATACTTTGTCCACTCACTGAGCCAAAAGTATTCTCGTAAACATCCTTCCCACGTAGCTTTCTGTGCTGGCGTTATTCTTTCCCATATTCAGATATTCTGCCTTTCTTCCGCAGTCTCTTCGATCCGCGGAAAAAATCCGATAACCATGCATCACTTGTGTTTCTGATATGCATGATTCAGCCTCCTCTAGAAGTTGAATGTCCTCCTAAATCGGAAGTTGATTCTTTATTCTCAAGTCGGGCATTAGTCTACACACATGCTTTAGGCACTTCATTCAAGATTATTACATAATCCGGTCTGTCGAAGTATTGACCCGTAATACTTTTGACTTTAAAATGTCGCATACTGAGATAAAAAAAACTTGTTTGCAGAATCAATTGACTTACATACTCTCCTTTGGACGATATTCATAAGGACTTTGCGTCGCGTCGCGTCGTGGAGGAAGGTATTATTGTATCACTCCGTCTTAGTTTGTTGAATTAAAATTCATGTAATTCTGACAATTCTTGCAATTCTTGCCTTCCATACTCTGCTAAATATAAATGTTTTGCCAAAAAAGATCCGGCCTAATTTTTTCACCGCTCTTTCTTAAAGGGCTTGGATACGAACTGGGGTCGTCTACCTGTCTACCTGGCGCAGGAAGCTCGATTTTATGTTGTGATTTTTATGACATCAATAAAAAAATTATTGATATCAATTGTTTTAGACTTCATTTATACCTTTTTGAAGCTTTCTGTAAATTTGAGTAATTAAATCGAGCCGTCAATAAAAACATGCGGTTTTGATAACATCTTGCTGAAGTATCGTACCCGGAAGAGACTAAACTCCTCCAAGCAAGAGCTCCATGCAGCTGTCACTTAATTGCTTAATTAAAACAGCAAAAAAACAAAAGGTTAAGCTTTGAAATAAGCAACCTAGCCCCTCGAGACGCACATCGGTAAAATGATAAAAGTGTTCAAAACCTGATTTTAAAATTAATGGAAATGGTTGTGGTAGGGGGCGAGGACTTTCTTGCTTTAAAAAGAATAACAAAATTATATCATGCCGATGTCTCTAAAGATTTGTCGACTCAAGCTGATTCTATTTTGTCTCGAGAGAATGCTTGTCCCATCTTTTGGTTAACTAACCCACCATTTCTGGTGTAGAATCCTACATACCCAAGATGTGAAACCACTCTAATTTTTGGGATAAAAAAGTTAAAAGAGTGGCTTGTCCGTCTTAGTTTCAGTTCTTTTGCGAGTCAATTAGCATGTGACTCAAGTTTGAACGTGATCTTGCGGCCGGAGTTCTTCTCTAGGAATGTGACAGTGGCGGAAGGCAGGGGCAGGGGCAGCCGTCAGACTCCCATAGGCGGATCCAGCAATCTGGCAACAATGTATTCGACCCATTTGATTGCATGGCAAATAATCGATCAGTCACAAGACCATGGCCCCTCCAAGAATAGATTGTTTATCATACATTCAAATGGGAATAATGCGCAGTTGCCAGATTGCTGGATCCGCCTATGCAGACTCCACGCCTGAAAATCTAGAAATGTTGCCCCCATTAACTCCAACTTTGTATTCATCCGTCAATCAGTAACGTATACTTACTATAAGAAAATATAAAATCCCAAAATTTGGGCTAAGAAAAGCTGATCAGTTGTACATCAAGGGAAAAAATCCAAAAAGTTTGCTTTTTGACGTATTTTCAAAAATTGGCCTAAAAATACATATATATCGATGGACATGAATACGAGGTGTGATAAAAAAGAAACCGAACTTTTTCCACTGTGTACAGGGAAATGATCCAATCAACGTTTTCTTGGTTTTATCTGATTGCTAATAATCTGACAAACACGCTGATTTTCACGGATTTGAATTATCTTTATTTGTTAGGCCGCAATATTGCTTTGAATATAGGGTGTTTCGGTACAATCTGCGATGAGCGTTATCATGCTGGAGAAATCACGAATTTTCGGACCACAGTTCTGGCCTTTTTCGGCGCTCATTTTCTCGAAGTCTACGCAAAACATCATTGATATAATGGCGATTCACAGTCTGATTGGGGGTAAAAACTCCCGTAAGTGGGTGGCTCCCGTGTAAGTGGGTTTCCCGGTTACTGACTCAAGATCAAAAAGCGAACAGAGTTTTAATCAGTCAAGAGCTTTTGGAGCGCTCAAATGCCGATGCAAGTTTTTTAAATAAAATTGTTACAGGCGACGAATCATGGGTTTATGGGTATGATGCAGAGACAAAAGCTCAGTCGTCGCAGTGGGTTGAAAGGTTGGCCCCTAGGACAAAAAAAATTCGCCAAATCAGAACAAAAACGAAGGTTCTGTTGACAGTTTTTTTTTTGATGCGCGAGGTGTCATCCATCACGAGTTTTACCCCCCAATCAGACTGTGAATCGTCATTATTACAATGATGTTTTGCGTAGACTTCGAGAAAATGTGCGCCGAAAAAGGCCAGAACTGTGGGCCGAAAATTCGTGATTTCTCCAGCATGATAACGCTCATCGCAGATTGTACCGAAACACCCTGTATTAAAATCAATATTGCGGCCTAACAAATAAAGATAATTCAAATCCGTGAAAACCAGCGTGTTTGTCAGATTATTAGCTATCAGATAAGACCAAGAATACGTTGATTGAATCATTTCTCTGCACACAGTGGAAAAAGTTCGGTTTCTTTTTGATCACACCTCGTATAATTCGTTTTCTTAGTTTTATACTCTGAAAAACTTTTCTGATAAAAAAGAACTGTGAAGTTCCGTGATAAAAATTCTATGTACCATAATTTTCGTAGGCAATTATTATTATTTTTGAAATTTCATGAAAATCCGTGGACCCTTTGAGAGATTACTTAAGATTTTCCATGTAGTTTCATGGAAAAATAATATAATTGCCCATGGAATTATTGGCCCACAGAATTTTAACCATAAAACTTCAGAGAACGCATTTACGAGGGTTATAAGTGTCACCTTTACAGTTTTTAAGCGAAAAAAAAAAGTCGGACCAAAATTATTACCAAATTAAACATTTATTTGACATGCAGAATTCGCATGTGATTTTATGCAAGTTCATTTTAACCTGCAAGCAGAAACATTTTTTTCGCAATGAGCCACGTACCAGCGGGGACAAAGATACCTAGCCAGAGTATGCAACACACAATACACCTAATACACGTGTTGAGTGTTGTGTGTATTGCTTATTGCATACCCTGGCCAGATATCTTTGTCTCCGCTAGTACGTTAAGACCCCGAAGTATTGTTTTCTTTTGATGTATATGAGTGAACCACTTATTTACACACAAAGTGAATTTGATTGTCCAAGTTTTGACCGAGTCAGCCAGTAGCGCAAAAAAGCGGAAAAAAATATTATTTTGATTGGAGGAGGAGGGGTTGAAGGGTGGGAGGGAGGCAGTGCTGCCGTTATGCGTATAGTTATAATGACATTTTCCAATCCACTGAAGTTTCCACCGGTTGAGAAAAGGCTACACGGTTCAGTTCAGTGTATGAATGTACTGCACGAAAATACTCTGACCTGTAATCATCTTTAATCTTAATTAAATCGGTGGAGTCGTCGATGACTTTAAAAAAACTTGTGGATATTTTAAAAATTCAGCTGCGATCGCACCGATTGGAAAAATATTACAGATCAGAATATGTTCGTGCCGTATGTCATACACTAAACTGAACTGTATAATCTTTTGCTCAACCGATGGAATCATCGGTGAATTGAAAAATGTCATTAACTGTACGCAAAACGGCAGCTTAGAGGGGGGGGGGGACAAAAATTCACGTTTTTTTTTTTCAAAACCTGTAAAGTCTCAGGGGGAGAAGGGCTCGTCGTGCTTCTGAACCAATCTCGGACTCCTGAACAGGCATTTTTGGCGTCGTCGTAACATCTAACTGAAGAGTATCTAAACGTCAATTCTCAATATTACCTTTTGTAAATCCCTGGTGGGAATGGTGGCATGCTCACTGAGCTGTCATCTAAACAAAACAAAAAGCATATCTCATTGAATAAAATCAATAAATGTTGAATTGCTGAAGAGGACCTCTCTTTTATCTTCGATCGAGCCGTAGTCAACCTACGGCATAACACAATCGTTGAGCTTCTGGATAGCGAACAGTCTGGCATCGGTCGCCTTCAAATTGCCGGTTATGTTTCCTACCACACTTTCGCGTCATTCCGCTACCTACAGTGAAAGGCGTAACTTCAACTGTTAACATCCTTCAAGGAAGAGAATTACACCGACAATCTCATGCGTTATTTTTGAGTTAAATATTGATTCTCGCAGTTCAGATACTTCTTGGTTAGGAACACTACAGTTATTCGTTGAAAACAAAAATTAACAACAACAAAAAAACCAAAAGCATACAAAACGAACAATGTTTTATGAAAATAATTGCTTTGAAGTTGGTATCACATAAGCGTCACGTCGTCGTGTTGCTTTCTCGATCATCATCATCGCCGATAATCAGGAAACAACAATCATCAATCATTTAAAGATAAAGGTCTTCGATAGAAAAAACGTATAAACGCCAAACGATCAACCGATAATCCGGTCCATATGGTCGCATCAAAAGGCTCCAAATTTCCTCCGTTGAGTGATTTTTTTTACTCGGTCGCATTAAAAACCTTTTAACCTGAATACGTTTATTTATGCTTCTGGTCTTTGTTTTTTTTTTTTTTTTTTGTTTTTCAAATTATCAGACCAAATTATAACTCGCAATACCAATTAGTATTTTATATAGTGTTTCTCCTGTATAATGTGCAAAATTAGCACTCTGATTTCTTCTCCTCAGAGCCGTATCCAAGAACTTATCTTTCTCTCCAGTGGCGTAGCGTGCAACTTGGCAACGTTGTACTGTGTCCATTTAAACCCTTACAAAAGGTCGAATGCGAAGGTATTCACAGAACACCCTATCGTTCGATCTTTTTCATGGGTTTAAATGCACGAACTGCAATGTTTCCAAATAGCACGCTATTCCACTGTTTCTCTCTCTCTCTCTCTCTCTCTCTCTCTCTCTCCTCTCTCTCTCTCTCTCTCTCTCTCTCTCTCTCTCTCTCTCTCTCTCTCTCTCTCTCTCTCTCTCTTAATTCGCTAATTTAATTACAAATGTTAGAAAAGGACGAAAATAGGAACGCATCTACGCATGCGTTCAAATGGGCCCGGCAAAAAGATAGATAGACGAATTCTGGCTTCCTATCGATACAGTAGCGTAACTAGAAATCATTCTATCTCTATTTTTACTCATCTGAATGTACTGGTAGAAAAAGGATAGGAAGACGGGATTGATCCCCCTTTCCCATCCTTTTCTATTTTACACATTTTAATGGACAAAGTGAGAGAAAGGTAATTTCTAGTTACGCCACTGTATCGATATGCTCTTATTCCTAAAAATTGTTGACGTAAAGGCTTAATGTCGCTTTATGAATCGTCGGAGTTTCATTGAAGAATTTAATCGAATACTTTCTTCTTCCTTGTAATATTTCTAATATTTTTTCGTGCCATAATGGAAATTAACTGAACATAACTTCATTTAGACATTGGTAATGGCACACTTCTGAAAAGTTCGTAGTTTACCAGGACTTGCAAAATTTTGAGGTTTTGGTTTTGTTATATGGACAAAAGGAGGCGTATCATTATTTTTCTCTCTTCTCCGATTGGAAAACAAACGTGTTGGGAAAGAATTAATAGCGGAAAAGGAATCATTACATGACTTTGGCTCTCGTCATTTTTCTTTTCCTGACAAGAGCTTTCAAATTGGCATAAAGGGATAGAAAAAAAGAAATAAAAATTGATAGTTATTCGCTTCTGTCGATTAGTTAGGGTTAGAAAGATAGAAAGAGATATTTGATTGAAACCACTTAACCGCAGTTAGTTTCTCTCAATGTCTCATAATTTCCACGGACAATCTAGGCTTTTAAAACAACAAAAAATCAATTAGGTGAATGACAAGTGAGTATGAGTGTTTTTGTTTCTAATACAAAAACGTTGACATTTAGTTTTAAGTATACTTAAAATCTATCTTGTTTCGATGACAAATTATTAATAGAAAAAACAAAAGTAAAAAGGGATGAAGGGAATATACACTGAAAAAAAAAAAAAAAAAATCTGTTGAATTTACCACCCGGTTGTTAAAAAAATGTGTAGCAGACAAAAAATGTTGGATCAACAGGCTTGAACGGTGAAATTAACCATCAAGGGGGTTAATTTTACCACTCAAGCCTGTTGATCCAACATTTTTTGTTTGCTACACATTTTTTTAACAACCGGGCGGTAAAATCAACAGATTTTTTTTTTTTTTTTCCAGTGTAAGCTTGCAAGTAATTGTTAGTTCTTCAAAGCTTCCTCCATTTATCCAAGTATATTTCTTCCCTATGCGATGAAATATAATTAAAATTTTTACTTATGGTTGATATTTGAATTAATTTGGTTGTAAACTTTTATTCACGTATGTATTACTTTGTATCAAGCAAATTCAGATTTTTTTTTGTTTTGCCGTGTTCTCGATATTTCACAACAGTGACGGACACACATGATCCATGAACATTGAACACCCTTTATCAAGCTTTTTTTAGATTAGAATATTACATTGTTTGCGTAGTACATAGTGCGAATATATTCCGTTTTCGAGATAAAAGCTGTAGAGAAGGAAAAGAGGCTGAGTGTCGCCTTCAAATGACTGGTTATGCTATTTCTTCGAAACTCGTGTCATTAAAGTTGCCTATGTAGCAAGGATAATTTTCAAGCGTTAAACTCAACATAATTCATCTGACGAGCAATGAAGATTTACTAACTACTGCATGATAAGAAGAGGCCAAGTTGTCTCGTTTCAAGCCATGAATGAGAGAAATTTTGAGTTTATCATAGAGACCGTAACGTATTTTAATATTTCGCCCTCAAACTATTGCTTCGTAAGTATGTTGTGAATGGCCAAAAAACCCATCGACCGAACTTTTTTTCAATTTTTTTGTTTGGGCTAGAAAGAAGTGTCTTACCAACCCTGTCGATTCCGTTTCGAAGTGTTATACTTTAATTTTTCATAAAATTTGCAAGTTTAGGTTAATACGTACGTCATTCTTATTCCCATAACTGCAGAAATAACCTCACACAAAATGAGCCTCTTGCAATGTCAAACCGTACAATTTGGACAACGTCGCATTTTCTCATTTAAATCCATGTAAAATGTAGAATTCGAAGGTTTCCTCTGAACACCCATCAATTTGACGAATTCTATTTGGGTAAAAATGAACAGAGTGCTGCGTTTCCAAATTGCACGTTTCGTCACTGAGGTTTAGTGTGCGCACGGAGGAGAGAAGAAAATATTATAATTTTCTTACTTTTAAGGGAGGTAATCGAAGTCAGAGTTCAAGCCTTATTGCTTCAGATGACAAAATAAATCTTAAAGTTTTAAAGTTTACATGGCTTTGTCTATAGCTTGCTTTCTTTTTACGATTCCGTTAATAAGTATTCCAGAACAGCGGCAGAGCGTGTTTCGGCAACGTTCAAATGCGTCCATTCAAACTCGTGTAAAAGGTCGAAATCAAAGGTGTTCACCGCGCAAACAATTGTTCGATCTTTGACAAGAGTTCATTCGGACGAACTGCAACGCTGCCAAGTTGAACGCAACTCCTTCATTCCAGAAGCATTTTTCGCCACTTAACCTACATCTTCCTGAGAGTCTCACAGGCCCCAGATATGTTATTTGCGAGGAAGAAAGGAAAAGTAACCAATTCAGACATCGACTTTTCTTTTGTTAGATATATGTTAGGTTTTCATCCAGTTTTTCACTGTTTCAATTCAGTTTGTCCACAAATTCAAAGTAGATCTGTCAAACCTTCATACTTAGATGTCTATGAATACATACTACATAGGCCTCCGTAAAAACAGAATAATGTTTTTTTTTCCCCTGTAAAACTTAGCAGGTAATTATACTTTAATACTTTAATGAGTATACTTTAATGTGATTTACTGGGTAACAGCTCATAAAATAATTTATGTACTTGTGGCCTAGATAAGTATCCATTAAATCACACTTTCGTGCGGATTTTGTTGGAAGGGGGGGTGGGGTGGCCAATGGACGAAAGCAATTTGAATAGGCCAAGATTCTTGCTAACTTTTGCTGTATCCGATAAAATAGTTACGTCTTGCGTGAATAACATCAACAATGACGATTGACGATGGGTATTCTAAAAAATCAAAAACTTCACTCACAGATGGTGGAGCTACAAAAGTACCATGGAGAAATCCTATATAATTTAAGACTTTCTTATGTTTTCTTCTCTAAAAAGAGATTTAAAGGCGATGGAATCTGCTGCGTTACTTCCAAAGCTCCACCAACTTTTCTCTAAAATGGCAGAGTTACACAGGAGTCATGGAGGATTCCTGTCTAATTTATCACTATCTCCCTACAGAGCACGCGAAAAGGAAACCCTGCTACAAATGACCAGTTAACATCAGGCTGATGTCAATCGACGTCCACTGATGTCAAGTGATGTCAACTGGTCATTTTTAGTAGGGAAACCTTGAATTAGATAGGAATCTTCCATGGTACCCGCGTAGCTCTACCACTATACACGCCTTAAACTGTTAAGTTATTTTGTGAGTCTATGATAGTGAATTTAGTATTTTTTCAATATGCTCATCGTCATACAAATATTAGATGACTTTTACTCAAGAATTAACTATTCAATCGCTTATAGTAAAAGTTAGCCCCACTATAGGAATCGAAGATCCAAGAAATATGAACATGTAAACTCAACTTTGTTTTCAAAACTGTCACTTAGACCCCTTGTATTTGATATGCCATTTACATAAGCCTCGAGTCAGGTGAAAATACTTCTGGGCGATCCTGAAGCCGGAACATCGCAAAATCAACCGCCTAGATACATGACAACCAACAAGCAACGTCTAATTGTAACTTGCCAACCCGTAAGGATATCAGGAAAGAAAGTGAAACGCGCCATTGTTCGGTATGTGCGTGTCCGTGTCCAAGTATGGTTAGGTTGGTGCCATGGCACATATGGTGCATGTAACAGTCGAAAGGATCAGCTCCTCCGAATAGGAGACCAGTAATTAACATAGATAAATATCAGAGAACGAGAGCGCTAGATATTCAACGTTTTTAATGAAGGGTGTCAGCACAGCTTTTATTTTTATTTTTTTATTTTGCGAGATCAGCGGTGCTGCACCAAAACGATAAAACGTTGACTCTACTGGACAGAAAACGTGCAAAAACAAAAATAAAAAATGACGATATCCTAGCGCTAGGAACACTGATAGCTATCGATAAAACTGATAGTTGTTCCTTTTCAATGGTTTAATCGAAGAAAGTCCAAGGATGCATCCTCACATTTGATAAACTACCGATAGGGAGACAACTATAATTTTATGGTGGCATTTTGTCGTCCATCTGACAAACAGGCGTCAGTCGATTTTTGCATTTTATCAGGAGAGCGGAAACAAAATTGACTATAACAATTTGACTTTAATAGCGTAAACCAATACGTTTCCCGGTTTAACTTGAAAACTATTAAATAAGAATTTCGCATTTTTTACATCATACATCGAAAGATCGTCATAATTTTTTAAACACCAGGAATCTGGGAAAAAGTCGATTTTTCAAATTTTCGACTTACGCCTAAAAGTCAGATGGACGACGATTTAAGACGGTTTTGAAATAATAAATAAAATATAATACTTACCGACTAACGATATGTACATTTATCTAGAGTGACAATCAACTGGGTAATCTTTGTGACATAAGAGGTTTTTCCTGTATCTTTTGCCTTGTGTTTCAGTGTGACGCATAGAGGATGAAACAAAACAACATTCTTCGATCTACTGTTTATTGCACTAAAATACACGGAAATTGATTCGAAAAATGATCACCTTGAATTTGACTTAAAAATCATCTTCATTGATTTTTCGTTACGAGACTGCATTATGAAGGATTTAAATCATGAAGAGAGCCCGCAGTGGAGCTGTTGCACACTTTAGCTGAAGACAATTTAAGGGTCAATTCAGATGTAAAAACCTGAAAAAATGATGACGGTAGCACTAAAAACTTACAAAATCTACTTCGAAACTCATAAAATGCTTTTAAATGTGTGAACGTAATGGCAGCGTTCGAAACTTACAATGGGAAATTCTCATTTTAATTTCGTCTGTCTTTCTATGCTGGGAAGGAAGATTCATAGAGTAACTTGTCACAAGAGGAGTGATTAACAACCGATTACTGATACCGTGACCCAAGACATCCAGTGACACCGCGGCGCGGTGCCAAAGGAAAGTCGTCTCTTATTGGCCACTTGTTGATGGGGTGATAGTATAATAAATGGGAATCTTCCATTGTTAGAGCCCGATGCCGCCATTACGATGACGCGTTTAAAAGCATTTTCCGAGTTTTCCAGAGGATTTCGCAAAAGTTTTGTGCTGCAATCGTTAATTTTGGAGGTTTTTTACAGCTAAGCCGACCTTTTACATATAGCCTGTACCAAAAGTGTGCGGTAGGCTCTATTTGGTTATTAAGACGGTCACTTCGTAACAAGCTTATTTAAACATTCCAAAACTCAAAATTCGAGAGCAAAAGAAGGAAAACTTTTCAAAATGGTTTTTCTCCCCCCCTTCAATTTTCCGAAACTTTGTATTTTATTCTTTAAAAGTAGTAATTTTTTAGAATAAATTTTCCAAAGTAATTGGGGGGAGATTTCAGTGTTCAAAGTAGCTCGTTTCAAAATTTTATAACTTTCCTAAACATCCATTTGAACGCAGTTTCACAAAAATTCGGGAAGTAAAGCACTTTCATGCCATCCAACGGAATTAATTGGATAATTTGACTTAGTTACGTCATTTTGATTTCAGGCCACCAAAATCGGTTAAGTGTCCATTAATAAAACGGATTTTCATTGGACGGGTTGAAATCGTTAGTTTCCCCTTTGAATCTGCTAAAATGAGCCCAAGCAGAATGCAGGCGATTTTTGTTTCGGAGCTATGCATTTGAGAAGCGAAAAATTGATATATTAGGGTGCCCAAAAACGCAGAGATCGTCAATCAAATAAATGGAAACGGACTTTTTGATTTTATCAAATTTAAATATTTATGCAACAAATTGTGCGCCAGATTGAGAAACAGAATGTGGGGTTTTGCTGGGGGGTATAAGTCTTAGTTAACGAAAGTTTTTGTGGTAGAAATCGCGGCTTCCAAAGCTATCAACCTCTCCATAATCATGATTTTCTAAAACGCGCATAGCTCGCAGCAAAAAATCGCCTCAATTCTGTTTGGGTCATTTACGCAGAATTTAAGTAGGAATAACATATTTTAATTTGATAAAAATCAAAAAATACCGTTTCCATTTATTTGACTTGAGCCTCTCTCTCGAACGATCATGGGGACCCTAAAAAACTCGTTTTTCGCTTACTAAAAAATGCATAGCTCCGGAACGAAAAATCGCCCTGCATTCTGCTTGGGCTCATTTTAGCACAATTTAAAGAGCATAACCTATTTCAACTCGGTTAAAAGCAAAAATTTTTATTTCACTTTAAGGATTTTGAAAAGTCTTAAAAATCAATTAACATTATAAGTCAACAGCTTATTGAATTGAATTCCGATTAGATGGATGAAAGTTCTTTAATTCCGCTTATTAAGGGAAACCGCGTTCCAATAGGATGATTTACGCGAAATTTGAAATTTTCAAAGTTATGAATTTTGAAAGGTGCGACTTTGCAACTGTAACTCCCCATAATTATTTTGGTAAAAATTTTTTGCAACAAAAGACTATTTTTATCAGTACTACAAAATAAAATTGCTTCTGGAAACTCGGTGGGGGAGGGAGAAAACCGGGATTTAGAATCAAGCTTTTTCAAATTTTCAGGCGCTTCATACAATGTCAAAAGTTATTATTCATTAAAATCTTAAAAAAGTGATTGCTTCCCGGGTCTGATTCCACTCATGGATTAAACGAGGCGAAACATGTTGATTCAGGTGCTCGTGCATTTGGAAATCGATGTTCTCCTCCATTTGATTCGGCGTTAAATAACGATTTGAAGTGATGCGAGTCTTCACCGACAGTCAATTGTTTTACATGGATTCAATGGAGGCAAAACACTGTTCCCAATTTGCACTAAACCAATGGCGGAATTCGATCATTTCTATTATTATTTGGGTCTTTTGCGGTGGAAGTTTGAATCGTTTGAGTCTTAATTTCAGAACATTGATTCCTTTTTCCATATTGACTGGAACAATTGTGCAACGCAGCTTTAAAGCTGAGTATTTAGGTGAATCTTTCATGCGTCGTCCAGAAGATTATTCAGCCCGAAATGAAGAATGCGTCTTCTCAAGGCTTCTTGATTCGATTTTTTATGATAGTGAATGGGGCTGTTTCAAGGGTCTGAAATTTTGTGTTTTTATAGAGAAAATGGTAGTTTTTAATGAGCTGAGAACAAAGGTGCCTTTGGTTTTTTCCTAAGTGTCCCGGTTTTGGAGATACACACGTGTAAAGTTGTAAAAAGCAGTGTGTGTAGTGACGTCACTACACGGAAACCCCATTTAAAACAATGTAATTTGGACCAAAATCTCATCTTCGGAGCAATGGGACTTAATTAGAAACCCAAAGGCATCTTTGTCCTCAGCTCATCAAGTACTTTCATTTTCTTGATAAAAAACGCAACATTTCAGACCCTTGCTACTGCCCCATACTGTTTTTTCTCTGACGTTAAACATGTCTCGTGTTTTGTACTATCTTGCTTCGTTCGCCAAGTCTCAGTAGCAGTCAGCTCATGAGACGCGGGTGCACTGCGCACGCGCAGACCCAATCCATGCGTGAAGTCGAACGAGACTTGCGCGATAGTTGATACCCCTTTTAAAACCTAACCTGCTTATACTATACCTCTCGCGATTCTGTTGGAGAGCTGAAACGTGAAATGAGCCGATGATTAGCGATGAGAAGGCGTTGACTTGTTGACATCACAATATTCCGCATCGATGCATATCATCGCAATGATCAATCAGTGAAAGTCAAGTCAAGGTTGGATTATTCATTCATTTTTAATCCCTCCCGTTCATGAAAGACGATCGTTACGTTGACTCGGTCCGTAATCTTGAGCGCTTGAGTTTATTATCATCATCATCATCACCATCATTATTCAATACTGGTCAATTTCTATCTCCGATATAATGGTTTCATTCCTCATCAAATTCTATAATGTTGAGTATAAACGGTATCACTCGGGACCTCCAATGCCCCCCCCCCCCCACCCCTTACTCTCATACCTTACTGTATGAAAGTTTTGAGCTTACTCATGTTAAACGATTCCATTTACAACTCATAAACTTACGCTGAATGCTAATTATTGTACATTACTTAAACAGTGAAACTGTTCCGCGAGCGACGAACATAACTATTTCAGCTTACGTTTGTCGGTACTTCATTAATAATTATGATTACGATTGTTTTTCCTAATTGTAAAGGCGGGTACGGTAGTAGCATATGCATGCTAGCGAGAAGGAAAACATATCTGGCCAGGCACCAGGATATGTAATACGCAACGGACTTGATACATTTGTTGAGGATCGGTATTATGTTTGTGTTGCATGTTGCATACACACCGAGGAAGTATCTAATCTCAAAATCAGATAGCATATACATTAGAGAGGAGCTATCTTTTTTGCTCAAAACCACCACAGGGTAGCTTTATACTGCATTGAGGAACTTATCACTCGAGAAATGAATGATCATGGCAAAATTTGCAAAATTTCTGGATCTGTTTTTAATCAGATCAGAGTGAGTTTGGTTTTCATTAAAGTTCCATGATAGAAGTTTTTCTTAAGGAGTACCGACACGACACGCGTTATGCATTTGAAAAGAGTCGACCATATGATTGAGTGGACAGTAAAAGCCATAAACCAACGACCAATCAGAACTCGTTGAGGGTACTCCCAATATATAGAACTCTTATCACGACTTTAAGTTCAATCTGGATCGCATTACATCTGATTAAGAATGAGAGAAAAGAACTAATCAAGTTGCTTATTCAAGTTTTCGCGATTGGATTGATGTTCAAAACAGACTGATCTCAAGTATCGCGAAATTAGACTCTTGTGGAGTGCAAATTGATCAATAAGTTGGAATCAGTCTAACCCAGAGATATAAGTGTTGGTTGGTCTGATTTTAGTGGCAGAGAGATTAAAATGATTTGAAGAGGTGCGTTAGATCGGTCTAGTGTCGACGGAAGCAGAGAAACCAGATCAATATGAGCTCAGACAGTAGCGTCATTTGCGAGGGGGAGGGGGGCAACTGCCCCCCCAAGGGTCGGCCAAAAGTGAAAAAAAAAGTTACATTTTTTTTTTTTTTTTTTTTAGAGAAGAAAAAAGTTTCGAAGTAAAATTTGGTGGTCCTTAACGAGTTTTGTTGGAATTTAGGGCCTAAATACAGGATATGCAGGGCTGTAGAGTGTGTAGAGTCTAAAATAATATTGATGAGCGCAAAAAATAAAAGGTCATCACATCCCCCCCCCCCCAAGCCGAACCCGAAATGACACCCCTGGGCTCCGATCTCACCAGGTCACCTTGATTCGATAAGGAGCAGTCTAATATCACACTGATTTTATCAAAATCGGTCTTATCAGACTGATCTAGACCAGACTTTTTCGATCATTTATACTAGGGTTGTCAAATTGATTAGCTGAGATGCTTCTATGACAAACGAAATCAGTAAAATCTTACTTATATATGAACTTTTGATTTAAAACAGACATATTTTCTTTTTGCCTTAAATGTATTTGGCAACTGTTAACATATTAATCAACATTCACATTCAATAACAGTGTCAGGTAAGATATTTACAGGTATGTTTAATTCAATATTTCTACTTACGAAACGCTTGTTGATGCATTTCTTTATCCACTAAATATTCAATAAATTAATTTTTAATAATAACACTGCAATAAATTAGTTCGGAAGAACATCGTCATTGGAAATAAAATTAATGCTGAGTACGTAATATTTAAAGTCACTATTGTGATGCGAAAGAAAAAGAGATCAGGAATTTTGTTTCCTAAAATTTTGAAAGCTGCATCGGACAGTCAGAATGAAGACTGCTATAGTTCACGTCTGAGCAAATGAGACCTTCTCAAAGAATTATTGAGAAATAAAAAAATCAAACTTTCCTGTATTTTTTTTTTAGCAATAATATGAACTATGACAACTTCCAAAAATCTACAAAAGAGGGGAATAGTGGAAAGCTTCTCCTTTCCATTTTACTTGATTTCGGTCGACATTTTTTTCATTATCAAAAACCTGAATACATTTTTTGATTATAGATCAAATTAGCATCTGATTCATCACCAAAAATGTACTTTCCTAAAACTTGTAAGAGGGCACCGCGAAACCTACTGAATACAACAATGCATAAAATTGCAATATAATGAATCAAAAACTTCCCCAATTTTTTTTCCAATGATTGAGTGCACAGTTCAAAAGATCAAAAGTGAATCAAAACTTCTTTATCCTTTTTTTATCCGTATACAAACACTTGTGGGGTCAAAAATGACCGCCTCCGCCTCACCATCTATTTTGTATAAGTACCACAAGAATTAAAACCCAATGGTAAACATCTTTAAAAGGGTAAGAATACCTGTCAGTAAGAATACCAATAGTAATTACAATAAGGCTCTTGCAAGCTTTTGCTGTGAGCAAATAAATAATCCAATCTGTTGTAAAAACCAGCGAAAAACAGATATATCACACTCATAAAGTCTAAAATTCAGTAATAAACTCACAAAATTGCTATAACGGCAAGATCTTAATTTGGCGGTTCAACACAGGGATCATGGGAGATTCCTGTCTAATTTGTCACTTTCTTTATACGGAAACACAGAGACATGTCTCAATTAGATAGGAATCTCCATTGATCCATGCATCCCTCCTCCATTCGGCCCGATTCTGAGAGTAAAAATCGTGATTTTTTAGTATAATCATCGACATTTTTACAGGTTCTTATGCAAGCATTGACGCTTCAATCCCCTATAGCAAAAGTTTGCTTACGCGTTCTTATGCAAGAATTAACTCTTCAATCCCCAGAAGCAAAAGTTTGCAAGAGCCCCATTTTTTTATTCTGGTCGATATAATTCGAATTAAAACGTTCCGCATCTCACAATGGCGGCTCGTGCTACTTGGCAACAATACTTTTCCTCAATTTGATTATTAATCGATATAATCTACTGCATTGTTGGCTAAAATGTGTAGCTCCATAAAAATTCTCTATTTCTCCATATATTCAAAGCCAATACTTTTTTTGGAGATTACTGAACCCAAAAAACCATCGGGTGGAAGGGTGGGGGGGAAGCCTCGTGAGTCCTCCCCTTGCGCGTCACCGGACGCTTCTCTAAACTTGTCCCTTGCGTGTGGGCTCACTGTTACTTAGGTTCATACTCCGGTGATTGATCAAGAAGGCCGTCGGCGTGGAGCTGTTGAGATGCAGATACCGCATTTGATACGACGAAGAATCTGACTTCACTTTGTTCTGACCGTGAACATTCAAATCGTAAGTTGGTCTCTGTTTTCTGGGTTTGATAGCAGTTTGCACATTTTGATCGAGCAAAGCTTTGACTTTATGACTATTGAATGAGAAGGGATCTTGATGACTCTTGATGACCCCACTGCCGCCCCCAGCAACAACACACTACCGGCGCCAGTGGTATACGAGACTCCCGCGTTGTTGTATAATGTACCTGAATTGTACGAATTCCCTGAGCTGTAGGAATCAGCGTTGTAATATTGGTCATACATTAAATTCCCACCACCCCCACTGGATTGAACGAACGGATCTTGAGGGCGCGGCCTAATACTACTTGTGAGGTACGTATCATAGTACGGTTTACTACTCACTACCCCATTACTGTTACTGTAATAATCCTGAGACCACTGGGGCTTTATACTACTGCTTGAAGCATATAAATCCTGATCGTAAGTAGACACCGACGGAACCGCCGGAAGGTAGTAGGAATTCGACTTGATGATTTCCGTGCCATACGATGGTTGTATGTTGTTCTTCGGTCGAGATGAGTCCTTAATTTTAAATTCGCTAGGTTGTCCCTCCCAAGCACCGTGGTTCTGAGCGTATTGTTTATATTCATCGTTGTCCCAAGATTCTTCCGGTGCGGAAGGAGGGGGAGGGGGAGGGGGGCTCGCCGTTGGTTTTTTTCTAGCTCTTAGTTTAGTAACCTTCTTCTTGACCACTTTGTAAGTAACGTAATGTTCTTTGGGCCGCTTTGCCACTATGGTTTGCTCCGTTTTAATCGAGTTGTCTTCTGGTTTCTTTCCTCTGACTGGCGAGGCACGGATCAAGGGCGGGAGTTCAGTGACTCGGATGACGTCATTTGAAATCCAGCTCTGTTTGTAACCGGGGTTGTAACCGGTTGCCGACGACGGGGAAGGTCTTCTGTTGAGCCCTAAACTTAGAGCCGGTCTACGCATGTTTTCTTCTTCTTCTTCAACGTCGGCGGTGGTAAGAGGAGTTTTGAGGTGTTTGATGGTGGATGCATCCCAACTATCTGACGGTGGCGACGATATCCTCTCGCCGCTCATATAACCACCCTTGATTATCTCGCGGTTTGGCCACGGGGGGAGGGAAGGCGAGGCTGTATTTATAAGCGAGGCCGCCGGAGCAATGATTGGGCGCTTATCGACCCATTCATCTTTTTGGGTCTCGCTCTCGTCCCACGCTTCCTGCCCTGTCCAGTCATGTTTGTTACCCTCTTGATGATGACACTTGACCGGCACCGGTTTGTATACGATCACTTTCTTCACATGATGGTGGTGGATGTTGTTGATCTTGTTCGGAACGTGGATAACGACCCTGCAGGAAATCGGACAAACAAAAAAAACCAAACATTAGAATGATCATCGACCTGAAGACAAATATTTTCTTGACTCGCGTGAGTGTAACATTTACAGGGTGTTTCACAACTTTAGAACAGCTTACTTTTTTAAACACGGAAAAAAAAGAATGGTGTAATTTACCATTCGCATCGCTGATTTTGGCCCCTACCAGAGCTAAGATAAACTTTACCATAGTTATGGAACATTTGACCGGGTATCAAGTGAAATTGTCCTGATTCCTGGTCAAATGTTCCGAAACTCTGGCCAAGTTTATCTTAACTCTGGTAGGGGCCAAAATCAGCTATGCGAATGGTAAATTACCCCATTCTCTTTATTTCCGTGAACCCGGTAAAAAGAAAAAAATGGATATTATGATCAAATCTAAATTCTGAGAGTCGTTCATTTAAAAATTTGATAAAAAAAAATGCCCCATGAGCGATGCTTTTTTTCAAAATATGGTTAAAACACTGTTTGAATGTTTTCGACTTGTAAATCACTCATTATTCAATGGCTGTCGTGAGTCACATTTTCCTTAAAAGAAAGCGAAAATAATCGAAGCAACGATGAACGCATCAATGTCTAAAACTCTGAAGTGATCTATTCAGCCAAATTTCATTACTTAAATTGTGTTAATTTGCCCTGATCTATTATCTAATTATTTATTTATGTATTTTTTTTTTTTTTTTTTTTTTTTTTTTTTTTTTTTTTTTTTTTTTTAATTTGTAACCTGAAAAAGTCGCTGTCGCATGAAATTGTACAATTTATTCTTGCTTAGTCATAGCTTCTTGCGCAACAGGGTGCGCGCCTTTGTTCATCAATTTGACAAATACAGCGTCGCTTGGAGGCAGTGGCTGCTCGTGTAGTAAGACTATATAGATGTCCGCTGTATTTAAAACCATAGAAAAGTGTCGATCGTCAGGGGTTGCAATTGAACCCCCAAACAATCGATACTTTTCTATGGTTTTAAATGGAGTGGACATCGATAAATCGCATTTCACGAGCCGCCACTGCTTAGAAGCAAAAACGACGAATAAACCCTAAATGCAATTCGCCTCATTTTTTTACTGTAACAATCTCCATTTCAAACAAGCCTTTTTTTTGTTTCAATAGGCATATCTACCATATTAAAAGACTCCAATTACACTAAAGAGCTTTTGCAAACAAACAAAAAATTCCCTGAAATTTCCTTTTTTCGTGAAAAATGTTGTTACGGTTCATTATAAATGGTTTGTTGCTAGTTTTCACATGTTTTGATGGATATCCTTTCAAATAGTTACGTAAAAACAAAATATTTGTCTCTAAGGATATATTCTCCGGAGCTTTGGGCAATGAGCCTTTCATGAAAATTCTGAGAGAGAGTGAAAAAATTTGAGCACCAAGCCCGAAATGAATTACCTTTTCTTGCCTGCTGCTTGTTCCAAAATTAACAACGTGGTCAGTATGAAAGTAACTTTCATTACCATCTGAAACAAAATTAAAGTTTCCAAAAATAAGAGAGAACCCGTTCCATTCGCCTTGACGGAAATGGGCAGTAGACGGCAAGGAATTGGAATTTTACATTTAGAGAAGCCAATTAAATTCTCGTGATTGTAAGATATCACGAGAAAAATGACAAGTGAAATGGGTATGGTTCAAAAATATTTCTGAACTTCAAAATTACGCTAACTTGAAATTTAAGTAAACCCAGTCAATCAACAGATGCACCGTGCTCAGTCGAAGAGCATGTCAAAATTAATTATTGTTTGAGCTTTTCAAATATTTATCTCATTTTAAGTTTTACTAAGAATTTGTGTATAGTTTACATCGAAAAAGCTTTATCAAACCACGAAAACGATTAATTGTTTTTTATTCTTCAATATACTTCACTGAGAGCGTCAATGATTGACTTAAACAAGCAATTTTAACGCTGATTATGTCCAGATCGAGTCTTTTTTTTAACCAGCATACTTTGAACATTAGTATTAATTGAGTGGAATTACCCTGCATGTCTTGCAAGTCTTTCGCGGCTTATTTTTAACTAGGACCGATGTTTAAATTTTAGAACCCTTTTTTTACATCGGCATTGAATTTTCTTAATACGAACTCCAACTCTGTCCTTCAACCGGTAAGTATACAGCTGACTGTCATTCGTTTCAGTCATTTAATCTAAATTCCTTCTGAAAATGGTTCATACAGATCCGAGATCAAATCTCTATGAAGCATGAATTTTCATGCAATACCATGGAAATTCGCGTGTAATACACGGAGATCCATAAACATTTCATGGATATTCTTCAAATTTTTGTTTGTGAAATTTCATGGATTTCTATATTAATGCTTTCAAATTCATGTTTTATAAAGATTTGGTATTAGAAGTTCATAGACAATTTTTACCACGGAAATGACTCAATGTCGACTTAGTATGTGATTTTACAACGTTTCACTTTGTCCGTTTGATTCCATATAAAAGGTCAAAAATAGAAGTGTTCAGTTCACAATCAATTCGTTTGGTGGGTCTAACATAATTAATTGACAACGCGCAGCATTGCCACGATGCACGCTTTGCTTTGAAAATAATACACTGGTGTTGTTCAAATAACGAATAAAAAAAGAAAGCAAAACCGTGCCAGAAATTTTCCATGGATTTCGGCAAGGAAAGTCCATTTCCTTGCTTTTGTCCAAAGAAATGCCGTGTCCATGGGAAACTTCAAGGAAACAGACATATTTCCTTGCAAGAAAAATTGGAAAGTCAAAAAAAGAAAATAATATTTGAAGAAACAGTGAAAAAATAAGTTAGACAGGAATGAAAACAAAAAGTAAGAAAAGGAAGGAAAGATCCAAAAACGTCTCAAAGGTCAAATATTACTGGAAGATTTTTTTTTTTTTTTTTTTTTTTTTTGGAAATTCCTCGACCCTTTTTCAATTATTCTTCCATTTTGGTCGAGTTTTGAAATAAACTGAGACGATAGAATAATATATTTAGTAATTGTTTCGGAATGAAACAAGATAAGAACTATACTGAATACGCATTACCAACTGTTAAAACATTGAACTTTTCTCTTCATTTGATCGCTATAATTCATTTAAGTGTTTTGCATTCAGAATTTGAAGGGTATTGGGTCCTGCAGGCTGATTCTGCTCATTTGGACGAGACGAGACGAGATAACAAGAAAGATCAATCCCATTGGTTTAAATGGAGTCACGTGACAGATTTGAAGTCGCATTGATACTCCGCGACGACAAGCTCCGAGTCGTGAATTTGAAATGAATGACTAGGAGTTCGTCGTCGCGGAACATCAATGACTTCAAATATGGTCACGTGACTCCATTTAAAGCAATGGGATTGATCGTTTCTTGCTATCTCGTCTCGTCTCGTCCAAATGAGCTGAATCAGTTTGCTGATGGATCATCATCAACTGACGAATTACGATAGGCGAATTTTCGCGACGAATATATTCGACTAAATTCGACAAAACCATTGCCAACATATGCATGACAACAGTGGATGACACGAAACTGGATTGTGTTTTTCGAACTTTTTCGGTGTCTTCAGTCATCGATGGCATCAATTCGATTTTGAATTCAAGTCCGGAGGTGAATTCGAAATCGAATTGATACCATCGATGCCCCGAAAACACATCTAAAAACACAACTTAGTTTCCTCGAATATGTAGTTAGGTTGGTATTGTTTATGATATTCGATCGCGAAAATTCGCCTGATGAATTAATACTTCTTCTTCATAATCTTATGGGAAAGAGCCATATCTCTCAGGAGTTAACGGCACCTCCAAATTGTCTATGTTCTTGCATAGGTTCAAAACGAGAGAATATAACCGCGACTGATTGATCACGAGTCACGGTGCCTCCGCGACCTGTCTGAATGTAACTTTATAACGGATTTTGAAGATCAAATACACTTATTGATTTTGATTTGCACGATTCGGGCCAATTCATTCGATTTTATTCTCTCCGATTCGGTACAGATGGCTCAATTAAAGAGGTAGACATTTCAGACAGAATGACAAGAGAAGAAGAAAAACAGAGAAGAAGGTTCTTGCAATCTAAACGTATTAAAAAATAAACATTTTAAAAAACTGACAAAAATCGTAAGTAATCTTGATTTAAATTGATAAAAAGGCTGAGGAAAATATTATCTACCAGTTTTTTCAAAAGCCTACAACTATCGATATCGTATTAGAACGGATAAGGATCATAATTCTTGCTCGATTCAAAATAAGGGCTTGAAGTTTGTCAACCACTGAACTATGACCTGAGACAGTGGCTAGGTGTGCAATTTGGCAACGTTTCTTTTTTCCCTTTAAACACATTAGAAAGGTCAAAACATCGATGACCGAAGCATTCGATTCTTTCAGTGAGTTTAAATGGAGAAAGCACATCGTTGTCAAATTTCACGCCTCGCTACTGGTCTCTGATCGAAAGAAAGTGGCAAAAAATCAATGGAAAAGAGACCATCAAAGATTATTTTTTCGATCTCTCAAGCTTAATGTAAATCTTTTCTGTGACATTTCTTGGTTTAAATTACTTGCTAAAAGTGTTTTCTGTGATTAAAATTGGTATTATAAGTATAATGATAAATTGATGTGAAAACTGTGAATTTTGAATTTTGGCCACTATTTGATGAACTCAAATTATAGAGCACAAGTCGTTTTGTATACTATACTCTTTCCCACCTATTAACTCTATTTGGCAAATGGTGAGCTTAACAATCCAAACAGTTTATCCAGGAATTGAATCAATTTGGTAGCATGGGTTTGTTTCTTTTAGACATGATTCTGTGAATGAAGGAAGGTGTATCAATGATAAAAAAAAATTACCAGAGGCATGAAAATTTGTGAACCTATGTTTGGGATAGTACAATTACTAGAATTCTAGTGTCTGTACCATCGTTCTTGAAAAAGTTTAGGCAATTTTAGTTCCGTTCTAAGACCATATTCTGGTATTAACTACAGAATTTTCCGGTCAAAGCACTAGGCGTTCTGTCATCCACATATCGTTGTGCCTCTGGCAATATGACTAGAATCTAGTATTATGACTTTCGTTTTTTTTCAGTGTAGGTTAAGGGGAGGGGGATCACTTGACTAGAGTGTCAAAACATTACCCGTAAGCTGAATTTTTCGATAAAAAGTGGGCAAGGTGTGATTGACAAAGTCTGATCGTGAAGTCAATGAAATTACAAAGCGTTGTTGTGCTTTTGCGTCCGAGGGTACCCAAAGTCATCAATAAAGACGAGTTAAAGTCGTTCAGGGAAAAAAAAACTCCTCTACTTTGTACACGTATGTCGTTTAGCCTAACGTTATAGCCAAACAGTGCTAACTCAAGCTGAAAATTACTGAAAAATATTGATTTAATCAATTCTCTAAATCTGATGCACGAAAATCAAAAAGAGGGCCCATAACAAGCAAAACTTCGCAACAAATTCCTGAAATTGTTTGGAGTCTCATTAGTCTCTTCAAGAACTGGGTATGAAAGAAATTTTGAATCACCAACGGTTTTTAATAGAAATACACGAACAATTTTTGAAGGGCATTTGGGGGTATGAACTGCAGCAACTGCAGAAATTTGAAAGATAAAATTGTTGATCTGTTGTTTTGCAGCATGGAGTGTTTTTCGGATATGAAGTTCTCAGAGATTCTTATAAAATCTGTTTACTTTTCTTTTTAATTAGTATGCGTACAGCGGTTTGCTTGATTTTTACGCAACAGTCTTCAATAGATCGTAAAAGGCCGTTATAAAATCAATCTATATTATTGATACCCAGTCCGCTGATTTTTGACAAACGGCTCTCCGTAATGTTTTTCAAGAGAATTGAGAATTTTCAAATGGATAGTTCGACATCATGAAAAAAAGAAAAGCCGATGCAAAATTTTTGCAATGACATTCTACGCCTTCGTAAATTCTTTTGGATACCTAATTAAGATTAAATAACATAAAATAAATTAGATATTGACTGTTTATCCTATTTATTCTTAGGTTACCTTTTATTAACCTTGCAAATATTAATGATGATTTGATATGCGTTTTTAAGGATATATTGGAGTCTCTCCATAAATACATAATAAGGTATGGCACCTTCAAAAAATGTTAATGTTAAACTTGCAATGAAAAATGAGGAACTGTTTCTTGCTTATACCCCCGAGCCTCCAATGTACATCGAAAAAGAAGTTTTGTTTTGTTTGTTTGAGTGGGGAGTGACCTAAAGTTTGTTTAAAACAAATATTTTTAGAGCCCAAGAGTGCATTTCTGCAAGAACATCGCATGGGTTTTTCTCATTTAAACACCCAGGTTATCCGTTTGAAAATGCTTTGTAGTATGGAGGAAAACATTGAACCAGGGAGCGTTGAATCAAAAAGCTGCAGGCAAACGATCGGTACATCAATTTAGTAAACCGGTCTGTTCGGAGAATTTACTTTCGCAAATAGTTCCGTCAGGAGGAAACTTTTAGAGGGTAAAGTAAAATTATACACTTACCGACCTTAGAGCGAATCCATTACATCTTACTGATTTAACCATAATACGATTGCATTGATAATCGAATGAGGTCACAAAAGTCACGAAAAACTAAATTCACAAATCGAATATAAGGTCTAGAGGAATAAAACGCACTGCCCAACTATCGGCCACACATCCGAGATCGTCGGCATTTCTTTGTTGACGCTCATCGAAAGTTTCGTACTTCTTTGTCACTACGATCTACGACACGGCGAAGACAGGTGGGAAACACGCAGTCCTAGGCATATTGGGAGAAGACGCACCAACTCACTCCTACGCACCGTGCAACCGTGCAATGAGCACGCAATGCATCGTGGGACAGAATATATATCGAGAATTAAAATGAGCAGTCATCGGAACATTTTGGCGAGGCTTTTTCTCTCTCACACATACAAGTGGACTTCTGGTATTCATCGGTGAATCGCATCGGTGAATGAAAGATGACACAGTTCTGTGTTAAGGTATATCTGTATATGCTATTATTAGTACAATCCGTAACCTTTTTTTGCTCCGGAGCAACGTTCCGGTGAATTCAAGAACTCCACAGCTCTCTTTTCTTCGGGTAATTAGTTGCTGCTTAGGCAGAAATGCTGCGAAAGCATGAAAGAGGGAGCGAGAGAGGGAGGGAGAGAGAGAGAGAGAGAGAGAGAGAGAGAGAGAAAGAGAAAAAAAGCAGCGCGGAAACTTTTACTCGCCGCGCTAAAGTTAAGGGTCACTTGTTGCCGTGTACCCTATAAATAGCATTTTTAAAACCAATTACGTATGGGTGAAGTTAAAAGTGAAAATGATTTACTCGCATCAAGTGTCGACAAGCCGACGCACGCGTCGACCATCGTGTATAACACTATAGAGCATGCCCATGCGATTTTCTGCCTCTTTCTTTTGATTCTCCTTCTCTTTCTATTACGCATCACACGAGCCCATCTGCTTTGCAAATGCGATGTTCCTTCGTGCGAATTTAATGTTGTATAATCTACAGGGTGTTTGATTTTGTAGGGCTTTTAAGACAAATCCTTAGCAGTTGGTTCCTGTTTTTGGTTTTTAGATCACCCGGACAGGGCTGCCGTTTTGCGTATAATATCAATTATATTTTTCAATTCACCGATGATTCCACCGGTTGAGAACATATTACACAGTTCAGTTCAGTGCATGACTGTAATAAACGTAAATACTTTTAGCTGTAATCTTTTCTCAACCGGTGGAGTCGTCGATGACTTTAAATAAACTTGCGGATATTTTAATTATTCAACGGATTTTCCACCGATTAAGGAAAGATTACAGATCGGAGTATCTTCGTGCGTTACAGTCATACACTGAACTGAACTGTGTAATCTTTTCTCAACCACGGTGGAATCGTCGGTGAATAGAAAAATAGCATTGATTATACGCAAAACGGCAGCCCTGCACCCGGATGCTCATGATCGACTAACGAACCTTAGCGGTGCCTTCCAAACCTCCAAAACCCTTTCAATAAGTACAGACGGGGACAAAAATAGGGTCAGGTGACTCCTGAAAGAAGGCTACCCGCAATACTCATTTCGATTAATTCATTGTGGGTGGCCTATGTATCTAAGGTGGCCTATGTATCTACACACTCAAGAAATGCTAACTGCAAGTATATACTTACAAGGGGAGGTCACGATGTGTCCGGCTCCGATTTCATGAATTTGCATGAAAATGTAGCTTAGGTACGTCCTATTGAGGTCAAGAATCGTATCGCAAATGGGCACAGGAAAGTAAAAAAATTTCAAAGTTTTGTCAAAATCTGCGAAATTCAAAGTGTGCGGCTAATGTATGAATTTCCGGACTCGATTCGTATAGCAGTTTTGTGGCCGACGGTACGGCTCGGCCTTGGAAACACGGTCGTGCGTTCGATCCTGGGTCGGCGCTTCATTTTTGCTCTTCAATATCTAACTTAATTGGTGAAATCATGTTTTTTTATTTTTTTGTTTTTCTTTTTTTTTCGTATGTCGGGAAAAAATTTAGACTAAAAGAAATTTTGGAAATGATTGAATAACGTATTTCGGATGAAAAATATAGAGTAATTTTTTTATGTAAGATTATCAATGCGATTGATTATTCGTGACAATGACAATCGTTTCAGAAAAGAGCGGAGCTAATTGAGTCAGTTGCACTATCATCAGATTACCTACCTAAACTTTAATGGTTAAACTTGTGTACAATGCCGAGAAAATTATAATCTGTCATTAAAAAACTCTAAGCTTTTCATCCGAATACGTTATTCAATCATTTCCAAAATTTCTTTTTGTCCAATTTTTTCCCGACATACGAAAAAAAAAACAAAGATAACAAAAAACAAAAAACACATGATTTCACCAATTAAAATTAGATATTGAAGAGCAAAAATGAAGCGGCCGACCCCAGATCGAACGCACGACCCGTGTGTTCCAAGGCCGAGCGCCGTACCAGTCGGCCACAGAACTGCTATACGAACAAGTTCGGAAATTCCAATACATTAGCCGCACACTTTGAATTTCGCAGATTTTGACAAAACTTTGAAATTTTTTTTTACTTTCCATGGGCCCCTTTGCCGATAAAGATTCTTGATCCTCAAAAGACGTACCTAAGCTACATTTTCATGCAATTTCATGAAAATCGGGGCCGGACACATCGTGACCTCCCCTTGTTAGATAAAAAAATTAAATGTATGGGCCTAATGGTATTTTACTGTAATATATTTTTTAAAAGTCCAGCAATAAGCATCCTACCTAGCAAATATGGAGGTAGTAGGTTTTATGACGGAATGATAGGTTTTTTGAACCGCTGATATCGAATTTTTTATTTCCCATCAACGGGAACGTTGCCAAATTTACGTTTTTTTACAACAAAAAAATGTTTTTTTTTTTTTTTTTTTTTTTTTTTTTTTTTTTTTTTGAAATTCCGAGTTCCACGTGCAATATTTTGAAAAAAATACTTCAGTTCATAAAGAAAGTAAACAAAAAATGAAACAAAACTATGTTTACAATTTTTCTTTACAGTAAAAATTTACCTAATTTTGATCCATTTTCCTCGAGCTCCATTGCGCAAAATTGACGCACGCTGGCGCGGCAATGCGCGACGCGCGTATTGTACATCAGCAGCCGCAGCCCGGAGCCCGCGTGAAGCGATCCAAACTTACGTATCTTCCTCTCCTTTTACTTTATTACGGATACTTTCAGATTATTTGGGTTCTGACCCCCCACCAGATACTCACCCTTACCTTCCTTTTACCTCACCGTAACCCCCATTTTATTATTAAAGCAATGACTGAACATAACGTTATATTTTAACTACTTTAGTTTTTAATGAAGAAAACTATTACGGTGGTTATAAGTAAACAAAATGGATTTAATTGTACTCTCTTTTTTTTCGAACATCACTGCCCTTTGCCCTGCCGCAATGCAAATGATTATTCCTATAACTATGCCTCCTTTGGATAAAATTCTGAGCCTTTGCTTGAGCCGTCCTTGACTTGGATTGGCTTGAGTAATATTCAAGCCGAATTGAGAGCAGTGAGAAAAATTGCAATTCAGAGGCACTCCTAGCAAACCAGCAATGCTTGGGAAATCTTGAATATATTTCAAGGTATGTAAGATTTATGTGATGGAAGCTACCTTGAAATTATTTCATTGAGATTAGCTTTGAGAATATTACTGTGCTTTTTTGGAGCATTTATGAATTGCAAATTTGTGCATCAATCTCACTTGAAAATGTCTTGAAACTTCCTCAAATATTTCAAGGCGTTTTGGCTTAAGGTTTTTTCTGAGAATTGTGTCCAGAGGACGGGTCAAATTGAAGCGAAATCATGAAGATCTCAAGTAAAAGTCTCTAAATTGCACTCTTAGTCGCTCTAATATCGATCTCTAAGAATGTGGTTGTCTTAATTAATTAGTGTTGTTCTACTCTGTCTCTTTCCACCCATCAGAACGCATGAGTTGTGTAAAAAGACATTAAGAGGGACTAAAATACCGAAAATGCTCAAAAAATTGAAGGTTTGTAAATGGAGTCTTCCATTGTTGCCATTAAGTGCAATATTTAAAAGTGATGAATGTGATATCGGCTGATTTTTTCAACTCTGCCACATTTTCGTTTGTTTTTCCTTTGGGTGTTTTTTGTTTATTTTCACGAATTTCGGCTTGTTTTAGAAGTCATCACTCTTTCCGATTCTCTTTCCAGAACACAAAATTTTCGGAAATTCGAAAGTAAATAAGACACATATAATATTAAAGGTCTTGCCCCTTTTCAAGCTGTTAGCTGAATTCAAGTGCAAGAAAGAACGCAATTATGCGACTCCCTAAAAATCCTTCGGTGAAAAGACACCCTCAACTTCTCCTAACATAAACAACTAGGTACAGACGTCAGACGGGACAAAGAAAATGTCAAATGACACCTTACACTGAAAAAAATGCCAGGTTTATAAGTACTTACTTACTTTATAGTCCAGGCAGTAGAGACGAAAAAAGTGGCTTACCTTGCAAAAATGGAGGTAGTAGGTTTTATGAAGGAATTGTGTTTTTCGGGCCGCTGATTCCGAATTTTCAACTTCCCACCGCAAATTGTTAAGGGAACTTTGCCAAATTTACGTTTTTTTACCAAATAAATATTTTTTTTTTTGGAAATTCCGAGTTCCACGTGCATTATTTCGAATAACTACCTCAGTTCTTCATAATAAACAAACACCTGTCTTCTACCGATGACCCGTGGCGGCTCGTGCATTGTGACAACAGCGTATTCTCTCCATTTGAACCTATGTAAAACAATCGATCTTCAGGAGGTTCAATTGCACCCCCAAGATATCGATACTTTTGCACAGGTTTAAATGGCAAATCAACATGATTGCTAAATTGCACGAGCCGCCACTGCCGATGACCGTCGATGACCGATTGTAAGTGCCGGAAAGTCCTAACATTATTTAATTGGCCCCAGTCTTCTTCTAAAATGTCTTCGATTACTCATAGCTATAAACCTAAGAAAGTATGAGAGCTCTGCTCCGGCGAGGACAAAGACAACTGACAAAAGTCTACAATGCACACAGTGGCGTCGCGTGCCATCTGGCAACAATGCAACTGCTCCATTTAAACTCATTAAATATATCGAATTTTCCTTGTGCACTGTGAACCTCCTGAATTCGATCTTTTACATGAGTTTAAATAGATAGAACACATTGTTGCCGAATTGCACGCGACGCCACTGAATGCGCAGAGCACAAAGATACCATTGTAATAACACATGCGTCGAATAATGCATCTTGACCAATGTATCTTTTTCTCAGCCTCAACGTTTTTACTACACGTCTTGTAAATTCAACAGTCAATTGTGTTTTGAAGTACTTCATTACAATTGAAACATTTCCGGTTGAAACATAACTAGCTGGCTCCGTGTTGATCGATTGGCGTGCGCTAGCAACAAGTTGCTGTACTATCGACACCGACAGAAGCCTTTCTCAAAGTTTCTTTTATCTATTTCTCAGCAAATTGCGAATCACCCCGAAACTTTTGATGATTTAAATGCTTCAGAAAAGCGTTATTTTTCAATGCTCTGGAAAAAAAAAAAAAAAAAAAAAAAAATAATTTCTTATCCAGAAAATTCCCGAAGAAACATTTTGCATGAGGGACTTTCTTATGGCATTGATAGTATCATGACGAAAACTGCTGATTGAAAAACCCGGAAAGTATATTCACTTCCTTTACAAAATAAGAAGACAGACCCTGGAGCGTTTCTGAATAGACATAGATCCTATTTTGTATGGCTGCTCGAGTCTACTATTACGTGATTTAACTTTACCAGTAAGCTTCCGATGTTACCGTAAAATGTCAAGATACTGTTTCCGTTTCGACCGAAAGCAGGAAATCGTTGCTGTAACACAGCACGATGAAAATCTTCAAACATACAGACGAGATGCAAAACTACAAAAACACGTTAGGTGGACAAACTTTTCCTCCCACTAAGCCTCATCGTTACGTCAGTAAAAAAAAAACCACTATTTCCTCACTCGATTTTGCGAGTTGATCCTTCCTCATGTTAAGAATAAGTTGCATTACTGAATAAGACACCAATTTTTTTTCTTTTTTCTTTATCGTGTCCCATTTGTATTCCATCTCTCGATGGAAAGTGAGAATGAGACCACGCGTAAAACAATAGAGGAAGAGCTCTAATTGATATCCATCCTCGTATTATTACCTACCTCTTATTACTTACCAACTATAAATTCACCGTTTTTCTGCCAGAGATGTTTTAGGCGCGAGTAACAATCTCCTTTCAGCAACTTATCTCTCCTTCTCCCTCTCTCTCCCCCCTCTCAAACCTCCCTCTCTCTCTCTCTCTCTCTCTCTCTCTCTCTCTTTCTCTCTGTCTCTCTCTCTCTCTCTCTCCGTTTTCATACCCATGTATACCCATCCTATCATCTGATAGTGCAGCAAGCTTTCTTATCTGACTGGCTAAGGCTCCGCTCACACGATGCGCAACGCACGCAATGTGGAAGAAGTCCCATCGCATCGAGCGTCGCCGCGAGCTGCTTTTGCGGCGCATTTTAAAGAGACAAGAACCAGCGGGTCATCCAGACCCACTGTCAAACTGGATGAGAGGGTTGTGGAAAGAGAGTCGAAGAATGGCGGAGGTGGTGGGGGGCTGCCGGCTGCTGGGTGCAATTTTTACGCAGCCACATCAATACTATGCGTGTCACCGCGCGCTGGACAACTTTGCTTGAAGTACTAAATCCGGGCCAAGATGTTTTCCCATCGCATTCATTCACCAGCCATAGGAACCCTGTCTTATAGGATTCGAAGATTTAATTATAACAAACACATTCATTTCACGCGCATGCGTGAAGAAAGTCGAGGTTGATCCACAAAAAAATATGAAAGGACCATTTGTTAGTTGACATTTTTCTTCTTTCTCGCGAATTTTCTCGGTCAATGGGTCAGTTGCAAATGACGCGGCTTCGTGCGTGTCGTGAAATTAGACAGTGCTGCGCATTTCAACGATTAAAACCCGTATCGAATAAATATCGATTCGATGGAGTGTAATGTGATCCCGCAATAGTTGACCCTTTTGATACCACACCCGAGTTATTTAATTCCGTAAATCTACCTCTGATTGATAGTAAAATCTACTCCAAATTGTTAAATTCGCAGGAATAACGTTTCATCGGGCGCCTTCAATTACCAGGCTAGGCAAAATGAACACTACGGAGCAAGAATATTTAACTACCCTCTTAATTTGAGCATGTCATAACTTTGATTTCTTGTGCTAGTAGGCATGGTTATAAAAGGGCTAAACCCTTTCTCAAGGTTAAATAGACCAAATTCAATGTTGCCAAATCGCACGCGACGCATTTGGTTAAATAGCGTAGTTTCGTCACATTAAATAAAGCTAGAGAACTGCCAATATAACCGGCTTTTGGCATACGTCAAGGTGTTTAAAAATATCACAAAAATAGGGCTTTCACCGCGAAAAACATGAGAACGATCCGTTTTGAGTTGATGAAATGCCCTTTCAACGTGGTTCAAAAAAACCAGAAAAAAAACAATCGGACCACAAAATGCACTTATTGAGGCGTGAATAAAACTATTATTTAACAACTCATGGTCCAAATTAAATGCTTACCATTAATTTATATTCGGGCCAAACACCAGCCTCATTTAGGACACTTCTTTATTTGAATGTTGATTTTAAGGTAAAACATAGCTGTAAAACATATACAAGGTATGGCGGGTGACGTCATTTTTTCGGATACATTAACTGTACTATGTAAGTATATTCTCTCAGCTATGATGTGCAATGCAGAACTTGATCATGGATACCATTCAAAGATTCAAAGTTCCAACCAAAAGAAACTCGACGTAAGTATTATACCTCGTTTTATGTGGTTAAATCAGCTGACTTATTACAAATCCTACTTATTTAAGGAGGGGGGGGGGTACACACTGAAGCAACCTCATATATAACTTTTACACCATCGATGCGCAAATTCTTTTTGTGCCGCTTCGAAACAAAATGTGTCTACGATGTGGTTTGTGAAAGGAATTTACTCAATAAAGAACATAAACCGTCCATGAAATTTTATGTTGCATCCAGTACCTCCATGAAAACAGGGTTGCCCGTTATGTTGGCTCTTCGACTCGGTGGTGGCTCTTGTACATAGTTTTATGAATCGATATCGGTACCAAATAACTATACTAAAAATATCGCCAAAGTTGATAGCCATTATTTTCACTTTAGTTTTGATATTTTTCACTCGCTGATTTGGAAAAAATGTAAGTACAATCGAATTGCATAAGGTAAAGCTGCCTTGCCTGACGTACACCTGAGAAAAACTGGTGCCGATCCGATGTCTCTTTTTCTATGACATTTTGCAACTTTGTAGGCGAGTCACCATCCGAGAAATAGCCGATAGCATGTTCGTGAAAGACGGAACGACCGTGAAACGAGGAGCTGGAGCTGTATCCATAATGCATGAAGAGGACGCGAACGCTGAAATTTCTCGATTTCGTACATTCTCAAGATTGAACCAGTTTCAGCGCGGTAATTTCTCAGTCGATGAATCGAAAGTGACACCCTCGCATAAGATTCTATAGTCGATTCTTTGGTGAATTTTGTATCATGGTGAACAGAATTGGGATCACGATGCTCGATTTTTCATTCGAGAATCCGATCGTGGTTGCCAAATTTAAAATCACCGGATTTTAACAACTATGAAATCCTCACAAAACGTGTGATTTTTTTCAGAAAAAACTTTTTTTTTTTTTTACTTATAATTAATTGATTACTTTGGCATAAGTACGAATGATAATGGAAATGGCTAAAATGGCATAAAGCCGCCTTTGCTTGAATAATAAGGTAGGCGACCCGAAGGTGGCCCGGCTATTAAGGTGGCCCACCCTTCCTTATTTCAATTAATTACATGAATTGACGATAGATGGCATTAGTGCTGAGTAGCAGGATGCTATAGCTTCCCCCACTCCAAAAATCAAGAGCATCGGGCGATTCAGTCGGCGCGAAACAGTGCAACGTCCATTTTTGTAGGTCTAATTTTCACGGAAGTGAACAATCGTAAAAGCGAAGTCCTTAAATCAAGTCCACCTTTGACTTTCAATTCATCATAAATTATTATAATTTTTGGTGTAACTAGAGTCTAGATTCCGTTTTTGAACGATAAAATAGCATTTGAATACTTATTAATAAAATTTAAAAGGGGGTGTACACCTTTAGGTGCATCAAAAATATGAGGGGTGGCCACCTTAGGTGCATGTTTTGCGCGATGTCAAAACTCTACTTTTTTTCAAATGCAAAAAAAACCTCAAAAACAAGCAAATTTTAAAAAAATGAAATTAACATATGATGACCAACTGTCTAAATAGTAAATTGACATATTTAGTTTTTTTTATCTCTCATGCCTCATATGTGCATATTGGTCCCAAGCATAGGTATGGCCACCTTTGGGTCACTTACCTTAGTCAGATTTCAAGTGAGGTTTAAATATAGACTCGCGGCATTTGACATTTAAATTGGAATTTTGAGGAAAGGAAACTTTGGAAACGGAGTATCAAAAACACTGCAGTTTAGTTAAGCTGGAGAACCGATAAAAGATTACATGCGGGCGTAAACACTGGACAGTAGGTTTCTTTAAACACTGCCGATTTCATTTCAACGTTGCCAACTCATTTTTCTTCCTTTCTTTTCTTGAAACACGAAATTATAAACTGAGATGCATTTTTTTCCTCATACCCACGAGAATGAAATAAAATAGTTTATTAAAAAAGCGCATAAACGACATCAAAGTTCTTTCATTTGTCTTTTTATCCCTATGACTGAAAAACGACGATTTGTGTAAGTCCCACGAATGTTCCTGTTGTTATTATTTTTTTGTTTTTTATTCATGAAAAGAAAACAATGCAACTCGTTATAAAACATGGCACCGTATATGTTTTCATTGATCTTGAAAATAATAAAATGAAATAAAGATGCTTGGCTTATCTTCAAAAGAAAGATATTTTTCTGACAATTTCAAAAATTTGGAATAGCGGTCGGTGGGCCGGTTTTGATACGAGCCGCGCGTGCCTTTCGAGGTAAGTACCAAGATTCACTCAAAATAACCTTTTTACAGTATTTTAATAATGTGATTAAATTGAGATAATAGCTAGAAAAAGTGTCGTTAAAAACATCGAGTGAGCGTTAATGCTTATGAAATTAAGACAGGCAATGCGTGCTACGAAGAGTATTGAGAGACTTATTTTAGAGAAATCTTGATGTTATTCCCTACTTCCTAAGCGCAGAATTAAGTCAAATTTAACTACGGGAAATTTATTGAAAAATTGGTAGGTTTAATAAGTCGTTTATGACAATTTTAAAAAAATCTTGGGACAGGCTCACTGGCTCAGTGTCCGTCTTGCTTTCGAGTACCGCACGCCACTGCATTATAATGTTAATTTAATGTTTCTTTCTCAGGAAAAGTAATCTTGATGAACAGTTGCCGGGGACAGCAAAAAGAATAACAGACTACTCAAGGGGGTAGACTATCCGCAACATTTCTCTCAATGAATTTAAGCATAGCATGTGACCTACCTGAGCCAAACTCTAAGGTGTCCACCTATCACTTTAATCACACCATTTTATTTGGGTCTTCAGAGAAACGAAAGCAGATACTTAGGAATTAGGAAACCTAAAAATTATTTCATCATGTCGCTTTGAGCATTTATAATGGGTCTGTTGCAAACTATTGCTACAACGATTAAGAGTATTTAATCTAATGTGAAATCGCTTGAAAAGTCTATTGGTGGCATCAGAAAGTCATAAAATGCTATAATAAACTCACAAGAGGCGTTTGATGAAATCCAAGATGACTGAGAAATATCAAGCAATTTGTATGCATGCACCACGAACATCCAAGGATGGCCAACTTTGACAACCTCACTGGAGATAGAGGTTATGTGTTTGTTTACGTTGTGATTGGTTGTGATCGATATTGTGAGGTTGGCTATCCTTGGATGTTCGTGGTGCATGCATACAAATTGCTCGATATTTCTCCGCCATCTTGGATTTCATTAAACGCCTCTTGTGAGTTTACTATCGCATGTCATGACTTTCTGATGCCACCAATGGACTTTTCAGGCGATTTTACAATAGATTAATCACTCTTCATTGTCGTAGCAAAAGTTTGGAACAGACCCATATTGGGCTGATTTTTGTTTTTCTTCTCCTCTGTCCGACAACATCGGTAGCGACACCAATACATATACCTGTCTTTACTTACCCTGACTTTAACGCTCCCGATGAATAAATCATTAAAAATGTAAAATGGGATGAACGACTTAAAAAGTTTCACCTTTCGCAAGTGCAGTTTGACCCCTGAGGGGGCGGAACTTTATGGATCCTGCGGTTGTAAGCGCTATGAGTTGTACATGTGCCTCTGTTCCCTTCCCTTCCCTTCCTTTCCACCACCTTCCTTCACCATCCTTTTCCCCTTCCCATCTCTTCTACTCATCCCCCTTCCATCCTGGCTGGTCAGGAAGTTTACGGGCACGATTCGGACTGCTTTTAAAAAACGCAGATAACATCTACGAGCACTCACCAGTCATCTGCACTGCATCGTTTGCAACCGATGCAGTTCCCAGAGGTGTGTGCGGATACTCTGTTGAACGCTGAGTGGACGGAGCTGGAGGTTGTCGAGCATAACGTGAAAGTTCCACCGTTCTGCTCCGATCGAGGGCCTTTAAAAGTTTCCACCGCTATAATATTTTGCGCGTAGGTGTAAGTACCTACACTACACGCATTCCGATCGATGGTTGGGGGGGGGAGGTGGAGGAAGCGCGGGGTTTGTCAGAGCGAAGTCCGTCGTTATGATTCTCTTCGCGTGTTGACGGTTTAACTTGTGGCGGCGTGTGCAATCCGGCAACATTAATCTAGTCGATTTAAAGCCACGATAAAAGGTCGACATATTGGGGGTGCATGCTGCACAGTGCGTTCTCTCAAGGCGATATTTTACATAAGTTTAAATGAATGAATGGGTCTGTTGCAAACTTTTGCTACAGCGATTAAGAGAGTTAAATCTAATGTAAAATCGCCTGAATAGTCCATTGGTGGCATCAGAAAGTCATAAAATGCAATAATAAACTCAAAAGAGGCGTTTCATGAAATCCAAGATGGCGGAGAAATATCGAGCAATTTGAATGCATTCACCACGAACATACAAGGATGGCCATCTTTGACAACCTTACTGGAGGTAGAGGTTATGTGTTTGTTTACTTTGTGATTGGTAGTGATCGATATAGTGAGGTTGGCTATCCTTGGATGTTCGTGGTGCATGTACTAATTGCTCGATATTGCTCCGCCATCTTGGATTTTATTAAACGCCTCTGGTGAGTTTATTATTGCATTTTATGACTTTCTGATGCCACCATCAGACTTTTCAAGCGATTTCACATTAGATTAAATACTCTTAGTCGTTGTGGCAAAAGTTTGCAAGCAGACCCATTGTAACTCTGCTAGATTGCACGCGTCGCGCGTCGGCACTGGGTTTAACTTAATCAGAAGAGGGACTTGCTGATTGATGGCTCTACAGATTGAAGGTTTCATTGGCTCTCATGTGCTCAGAGAAAAAAATACGACCATGGTAACCGGAATTCTGGTATCCATGTAGATACTGAGCATAAATTATTACATCAAAGACTGCCATGATTAGTAGACATTATTTGTGAAGCAACAACCTAACCTACCTATAACCTCTATTCGAGTTTACAATACTGTATCTTTATAGTTACCAAAAATTATTCTAACGAGTCAAAGTCCAGTATTTTTGTCAAAAAGCCCCTGATTTTCTCCGTGTGCAGCTCTGGCGAGGACGGCCAGAGCGAGTAATTGAGCAGTCCTCTGGGGATGGTTGTGGGAGGGGGGGGGGATCTGAACAGAAATTCTGTTCGAAAAAGCAAGCATTTTTCTATGCCAGAAATAATTCTTATTAAAATCACCAGAAATTATTTTTAAAACGGAAGGAACCCTGTTCATATGCTTTCAACAAATGGTAACTTATTGGCGAGAATTTATTTTTTGGTTTTGAAGAAGTTTTTTGAAGTTTTTTTTAGGTCTCTGGCAATTTCAAGTACATTTTTTGGCATTTAAAACTTCTAGTTCTTTCAACCAAAATTTTCGCTCACAAATTACCATAATTTCTTTTCAGGAATCATTTGATTATTTACAATGTCATTTTCATCAGAACGTTTCACTCAGTGCAAAATCAGTTGTGAGAAGGGCTTTTTGAATTCAGAGCTTACAGTTTTTAAAATTTGCAAGTTTTTTAAACAACGCGATAAACACTATAGATCGGATTTTTTCATCGCCGTTACTTTTATTTTTTTTTGTCATAAGTACACATGTATCTATGATGGTACTTGCAAGATCTTTAGGAGACTTTCATTTTATTTACCATTTTAAGTTAGGGAAAATTTAACCTCCACCTTCTCGAGCAGGGTCTTACACAGCTCCTCACAGCTATTTAAAAAAAAAAAAAAAAAAAAAAAAACCGTCATGTTCTTCCTTGAGACTTTTTGACTTATCCTTCTGCATGATATGGAAAGTAATCACCAAAGTTTCGACAGTTTTTGTCCAACGCAATTAACTTTCTTTGACACTTAAAGTCATGGGATCAATTAGACCATAAGTATTGCGTAGTTTACGATTCCGTTTACAATTAAATGTATCAATACTCTCGATAGCCTATCAATGGTGGCCCTTGCTCTACATTCTAGTACAAGAAAGTTGAAGTTTATTCCAAATAAATGGTTAACGAGCGGAAAATAATTAAGCAAGTAACTTTTTTCTATTTTCAATTTTAATTTCTAATTAACTAACAATAAGATTTGTACAATTTTCACAAACAGGAGGGAAAAATAATAAATAAAAAAAAAATAATAAACCAATATAATGATGCAACATAGCAAATAATCGTAAGTAAGCCTCATTAAAATTCATATAAAATTAGTGACCTTTTTATGTTTTATGTGTAATCAGTGGTGACGACTCGTGCAATCTCGCAAAACCGGATTCTCTCCATTTGAAACTTTGTAAAAGGATCGCTTCTTAGTGAGGAAATGTGCCTATACTACAGAATACTTTTGATGTAGGTTCACATGGCAAATAGTGTGGTTTTTAGATTAACCGAAACGACACTGTGTATCTCTTTCTTAAATGGAACTCTTATTTTTTTCTTTATGGATCGGGGCTTAGCTCAGAAACCTTTTGATATTTTCCATGACTTGTTGAAACTTTTGGAGTCATTAATGCACAACCAAAAACTCATGAATTAAAAACATGGTCCTGCTTATGACGTCAAATGCTCGTCAATGCTGTAACACGTCAAGTAGACCAATCCTTGATTTTGAATAGACTAGGTTAGAATGAATAACGTTGATTGATGGAAGCAAGTCAACAATGGATGTTTTATTTATTCGAAAAAAATCAAATCAAATTCAAACAAAGATTAATGAAACCTTTATATTAGGTTTGAAAATGATAGTACCTTTTATTTTTTATCGTTTAAAACAAACCGCAGGTCAATATCTTTATTCATTGAAGATTTATGACCCAAAAGCGATGTCAACTTTGAAGCTTGGCAACACTGCTCCCCGGGGGGCTACCGAAATTCGAAGCCCAGTTTTAGGCTCCTTACGACGAACTATATTACCTCTGAAATTTTCATACACCCACGAGGGGTCACAAAAACGGCTATTTGAAGAAACCTCTTTAGAATATATTCATTTGGCTATAAGCAGTTCAAGAATCAATCCCTGATGTTGAAGTGAAGACGATACTTGCCTCCTCCAATCACCGCAATTCATTTTAATCCAGTCTATTCAAAATCCCTCAATTTGAGGGATTTCCTCTGCTAATGAGTGTATGACATCGGTTTTGCTCCGGTGTTTCTTTTCATTTTACTTGCCGTTTTGTTCTAATTACTTTTACTGGTCGGTTGTGTCTCCTGTTCAATTGGAGACCGATTAGATTAAAAGGAAGTTACTCTGATCGCTGTTTCTATGCGGTAATGAGAAAAACGCTCTTTTCTGCGTTGCCTAATTTCATGACAAACATAATTAAACTTCATTCATACATTTGAAGTTCTTGCTGTTTCGCTGCGATTAATTGTAAAACTGTAGGATTGAGGTTTTTTTTTTTATTTATTTATTTTCTTCTATACAAAATTGGCATTCCAAAATGTCGGCGCTTAAGCTATTTGAAACTAATCGAACGAGACTCTCTATCATGGAAATATTGCACTCTGTTCCACTTTTGCTGTGTCTCTGTGATTCAGAGCTGCCGTTTTACGTATAATCAATGCTATTTTTCCATTCACCGATGATTCCACCGGTTGAGAAAAGATTACACAGTTCAGTTCTGTGTATGACTGTAATGCACGAAAATACTCTAATCTGTAATCTTTCCTTAATCGGTGAAAACTCCGTTACTTAATTAAAATATCCGCAAGTTTTTTTAAAGTCATCGACGGCTCAACCGGTTGAGGAAAGATTACAGATGCGAGGATTTAGTTCATTACAGTAATACACTGAACTGAACTGAGTAATCTTTTCTCAACCGGTGAAATCATCGGTGAATGAAAAAAGAGCATTGATTATACGCAAGACGGGAGCCCTGCGAGTGTGATTGATCTTAGTTCTGATACGGCAACGTTGCATTTCCCGTCGCATAAGAGCGAAGCAAAACTCGGGGAAAGAGCTATCGCGGCGCCCTCTGGGGGAAGGAAGCCGTCAACTTCTCTGCCGAAAGAGAGTGTAGATGTAAATCGCGCAGACCAAATGTTGCCAGATTTCGAGGTAAAATGAGCGTATTTTGCTGGATACTTATGGAACGTATGCAGTCTGAAAGCCTCTGTATATTTGACAACAATGCGAAGATCTATCACCTAATTTCCGCTGGTTTTGATGAGTGTTATCGTCTGTGGCTCTTCCTTTGGAACGTAACCATGGATCTGATGGATTCGATCTTTCAAATTGGTGACGCTCGACTGATGATTGGTGACGGGTGATTGGTGAACATTCGAATGTGGTGATTTCTGGTGAGCATTAGAATCTCTGCCGCTTGGTCCACCGTTATTGTCCTGAGGAGGAACTCCTTTGCCCACCATCTTACTCTGAAGTCTGTGGGGCTCAAAAGGCTCCTCATACTTCCCATCAAAATGTGAGTCAAACTTGAAATCAGAGTTGGCCTCGTACATAGCTCTGCCGTGACCTATGACCTTGTCATAAGTGGTGAAAGGTGGTCTATTGAACTCTGCGCTGGTCACAATGGGCTGCAAACGGATCAAATTTTGCTTCTCAATTTTGACATCGTTATTTTTGTCTCTCAGAGAAGTGTTCGGGGGCGGGCCTGAATTGCCCGAAAACGGGCCGTTCACGTACGACACGTATTTGACTTTTTTCTTCGGCTTGTCAAAGTCCTTGAAAAAAGAAAAGTCATCCGTTGGAGTCGTTGGCGTTGTGTCGTCAGAGTTGAAATATGGGAAATCAGTAACTGATATCTCAGGAGGATGAAGAGGATCCGGTTGGCTGGGTTGAATGGGAGATAGTGTTGACGTCACGTGACCTTGCAACGGCCCATCCGCATTAACTTTCGGAGGGTCGGAGGGATACTCAGCTGAAGGGAAATTGTCCGCCTCTTCACTCGTCAGACCCAGCTCAGCTTTCAATTCGTCCGATTCGTGTACGAAATTGAAATTATCATTGAACTCGTTCGGTCCCACTTCAGTGTTGGGATAATCGTACGGGTCAGTTTCCTTCCCTCCCTCTGAACCTACAGGCTTATCATAATTGTCATCGTAGTTAGGACTTGTATACACAGATGGTGGAATAACGTTTTTATCATTCCCGTTAAATGAATTGTAATTCGTTTCAACTGGCGATTCAACACTCCGAATGGGCCCAAAGTTTGGACTGTTGTAATTACGTATCGGATTCTTCTTCTCGTGACTAAAGCGATATGGAAAATCAGCTCCTTTGAACTTCCTTTTAGAGTGCGGAACTATTATTTTAATTTTCTCGGTATGTTTATACCTACCAGGAGACCCAGGGTATCCATAATCGAAACCAGAACCAGTGGTGCTTGATTTAAAACCGTGATTGAAACTTGATGTATGTTTGTTGCGATTTGGGCGGCTGCCAAAATCGTGGAAGTATTTTCCAAACCGGATATTGTGCCCTAGTCCTGTTCCGGGGAAACTTCCACTCCCTGCTCCTCCATGGCCGTTGTAAGAGTATCTGTTTATATCATTGATATATGGCGGAGGGGGTGGGGGTGGATCCGTCGGTCTAGGGTCACTGTACCTTGGACTATCATAATACGGTGGGCCAGGAGATGGTACTGGGGTGGGTCCTTGATCGGAATAGCTGTCATCGTAGTAACCGTTATTCTCCTGAGATGTCACTGCAGGACCTCCACTATCAGTAGGTTTGTCTTGGTAGTCTATGGTGTTCTTGTTGTCATTGTAACCATTTACTTTTGGTCCAGGTGTAGTTGAATCAGGATTGTATCCTGACGATTGAACCGGCTTTCCCTTCCCGGAGTGCCGGTGATCCCCATTACATTTCAAATAAGGTTTTATCGAACCCAACGGTATTTTATAGTAAATGTATCGAGGATTTGTACCGCTCTTATGGCCTTTCAAAGGAAAATGATGAATGTGGTTCACATGTCTGATTTCAGTCGGAACTACTATTACAATCCTGTGATGCCTGAAAAAATAGAGAGAATACATTGTTCAAAAGATTACTGATCACGGAGCAATTAAAAAAATAAAATAAAACCTGACAAATCAATTAATGAATGAGTCTATTGTGCTAAAATATAAATGAGTCTGTTAAGATTTTTACCTCAAAAAGTTTGATTACTGATAATAATGTTAACAAATATTGCAAAAATAACGATGCACGAACAAAAAATACTACAATTAGTACACCAAAATGTTCTAAATCCATTTTTTTCCATTCAAAGCACGTATGCCGGACAATTAGGATAGGTAAGGGGATAAAATCCCAACTCCTCATCTTTTGCAATCCACCCTTTCAAAGGGAAATTATAGTGACTAGTGACAGAAGATACCCCGTTTGGGTGGGTGTGGCATTGGCAAATAGTTTTAAATCTGAGCCCAGACGCGCCAGTTTTCAAACTCGTGCTCACAGGAACAAACAATTCCTATTTGTTTTTGTTGTTTGTTTTTTTCTCACAGTGCGTATGGGTATTATAGTTCCTCTCTACCTTGTAATCTTAAATTCTATAATCATCCCTAATGATGGTTCCTGTTTACGTTATACATAGATCACCTTGTATAGTGTGGGACCTTGATTAGAAATAATCCAAAAACATCGCTTCTTTAGGAGTTTAACTGAATCATACTTTTGCATGGGTTCAGTGTCCAGACGAAAGAAAAATTATATTCAATATTGTTAACAAAGTCACAACAGATATCCCTGTCATTTAATTGAAGAAGGGAGGATTAAATGGCTACAGACTCATCAAAAGTCCACAAGACTTAAATACAGATTGGCACCTGCGGCGGTCTAGCCGAGCAGTACTTACAGTGTACTTGCGTACTCAAGTGGATTATTATATACTTGTTTTGCAGTGAAGCATAACGCTCACTTTGAAGGCACTCTTAAGCGCTTTGAACAAGGTGCGGAAAGAGGTATTATTTCTCTTCTTCATACCGCACGAATAAATTCGCAGTGACTCGTAGCTATATTTGTTCTTTCATTTCTGTTGAACTTGAAGCTAGAAACCCCTCTTCTCTTTAACTCGTGCTAATCTCTACACAACACCGGTGGGGCTTAAATTAGAATTTTAGTTTTGAATTTTGCTTGCAGAGAGCTGTTCAAATAAGATTCTGAAAAATATGTAACAGAACTTACGTTGCTCCTGTAGAGAGTTGTCCTTTGATTGTTTCGCTTTTTGCTGCATCATGAGTTATCAAAATTGTCATCTGAAAAATAGTAAAAAAGGCTCATTCAGTGTCAATTTGAGTCTATCGAAGTGTCAACATGAAAGAAACAAATAATGGGAGGGGAAAAAGAAATCAAAATGGTTCCAGAACATACAGGGATTTTAGGCTCTCAGTTTTGTATAGAAATAAAGAAATAAAATACTGAGTTCAGGCAGTTTGCGGTAGAAGAGCCCATAAAAAGTGAGGGGGACTTTGCCCTTCTCTCTCTTACGCTTAGCCCATTTTGTGTGTATGTTAGAAAAAGTGGCAGTAATGTGACATTCGTCCTGACTTCCATCCTTTTCTAACACATACATTCAAACAGCAAAGAGAGAGAGAGAGAGAGGGGGGCATTTTTGAGTCCAGCTCCGCCTTTTGCACTCTCAATTTCTAGTCTGGGCTTCTCTTCTGAAGTCTGTGGCTCAATTTCGCAGAGTATAAAAAAAAAAAAAAAAAATATCCAGGGAAATGAGCAAGTAAATAAAAAAAATAACAGCAGAATCATTTTTAAACTTAATTTTGCACTAATTCGTCTTATTCGCGGTGGAGTGCAGATGCCTCTGATGAACGATTGTCGCCAATGTACTGCGCATTTGCAATGAAGCCGTCGTCGCAATGTAGCCAAATATACGCTGACACTTCAGGCCGTCTCTTTTTCTTTGAATCAAAACGAGTTATATTTAATTAATCCAAAACCTGGCAACAATGAGTCTTCTTGAAGGGAAGAGCTCATTTTCCTCCTACGGACCGCCAAAGATTACAATTATGAATTGCAGCTCTACCTATCGCATATCGTCGCGGCGATCGTCAATTGCATCGAACAAATTGTAGGATGCCCAAGTCGTCTGGATGGGATTTTAGCAATTTTTTTCAATAAATTTGACAACGTCTCATCGGAGACTATGAATGATAATCCGTAACGTCAACTCTCGCTCAATCATTCGGACATTTATTCTTTCTTCGTTCCTTTTTTCTCCCTCAATCGTTACTCGGCAAGTTTGCAATCATCTAGTTTTTCTTCTTCTCCTTCATCTCCTTTTTCTTTCCTTTCCAATTTCTTCTTTATTTTCTTTTCCTCAGAGACGCGCGACGCTTGCGTTTGTCCCCAAGGAAGGTCGCCCTATAGAAGAGTGGATTTTTTTTTTGTTAGTGTCGAGCACCTAAGTATACTTATAGAACCGATATTTCCTATCATTACCCGCTTTAATAGTATTTTTCTATCGACTTAGGCGACCTAACAACCTGGTCAAAGAAAGAAAAAAGAGTAAAAAAATAGCTACGTCTCAACTGCATAAACCCAGAAGACTGTTATTATTTATATAGTTCGTTTGTTATAGAAATGACGTAATAAATGGGTTGTTTTTGCATCGGAACTGCAATTTTGTTCGTTTCAACTACCGCCACCTAGTGAGCTGATTGTAGACTTGTATCCACAGGGCTCCCTTTAGATCAGTCACCTCACCGCGCGACAAATGTGTTGTCAGATAAAGTATATCTATAGTCGTCTCATTGTCCAGAAAAAATGATCGCTGCTGTAAGTGCGAGTACAAAAAAGGTCAATATAGTAACTAAGTATGACGTGATCTGTACTGAGGCTTATTTATTTTTATTTTTTTTTTTTCACTTTTCCTGCAAATAAGTGGCTTTGATGCACTTATTTTATATGGTCAGTAAGAATATTTCAAATACTTCGATCATCATAAACATCTCAATTATCCTTAGATAAAACGCCGGCCCTTTCAATAAGAAAAAAATCGCACATTTCTGTATTAAGGGGGTCAACATGAGAATTTTGGACAACCTCTGACGAGTTATGACTTCTCTTCACCTACAAAAAGGTCTGAGCATGCGTTTAAATCATTGAAAATATGCCATCAATTGTGAAGACGAATCTTTGCTTTTACGCATTCCTGTCGCTGTCATTCTTTAGATATAAATGTGTCTGCTTACATAGGTATGGATAGTATTTCTAGGCTTATTAGTTTAGTGCAACACATTTTGTAGCCCCATACTTGTATACGTGTCTTTCCAACTTTTGGGCCACCTTCAAGCCCATACGTATAAACGAGTAAAAATGACACATTATGTGAAATGCATTTTGTCATCCACTCTATGTGTCACAACACGGTCACACTTACCTCACGTGTGACACTCTGCATTATACGCTGACACTGCCCAGTGCCCACACCTACCTCATAACAACCGCGCTATTTTTCTTCCCGCCTAAGATTTCTTAAATCAATACCGTCGTGTCATAAAACTACGAGCGTCTGCATAATAATTAAGAAATCCCTGCAAATACCTAGGATAAAGATTGGAAAAAGGCCGATGGGCGAATTTATAATAATTCGCAGAAAATTAATTTTGTACGTATCAAAAATAAAAACCTTACGCAACTTACTTCGCGACGTTCGTTGACGTTATGTAAATTAGAGACGGGTATTCAATCATTTGTTTCTGCGCGCGCAACTTGAGGATTCGGAATGACTCTTTCCTAGGAAGTGGCGAGTGGCGGTGTGGAAATGAAGTCATGTCATGCTGAATTTATCGATTGTTCACGCTTCGCGAATCGTTCTCCCCCCCCCCCCCCCGTTCCGTTAAACAGACGGGACCCCCGGACGAACGGACGAGCCGGGCTGAGTTTTCACATGCGACCGCGCTTCGAAGACGCAGAGAGTTGTCATTTCACATGCTCACACTTTAATTGAGGACGCCTTTCTTTTTGGAATTCGAAATATTGCGTCATTACGGTCGCTCCCGAGGTGCATGAATTAAAACAATTTAAAGTAGACCCCCACCTCCTTGAGTCTAGACTTTTTTCAGGCGAAGAAATCGAATAGATCAGAAATCGATGGCCAAATTTGAAGATCTCTCCACTAACCCCCCCCCCCTTCCCCCACCCACTCGCGCTCTCATTCCCAAATTACGGTCTTTACTCTGCTCTATTCTCACCAAGATAAATTTTATGATTACAGCACGGAAAATTGCACAAGCTCTGGAAGAAAACGGATGTACTATCAACGGATAAAAGATTGTGGCGAGATTTTCAAAAGCTAAGTTTCGCCTTCAAGGTTCTGGTTCGGCCACTCTTAATACTCCTCACAACTTGCAGGTGAGAGGGCAGTGGGAACGGGGCGGGAAAGCCGTTGTATAGTTCAGTCCCACACTCACACCCATAACTGAAAATTTCACGACAATCTTTAATTCGTCCATAGTACAATAAATGTTTATTTTTAACCTCAGGCATGAAGAGAGTACTTTTCGCTAAACTTCCTTGCCACCCCCATCTCCTTCTCGGAGTGAGACAATATAGTGATATAGTGTGGAATCTGCACAAAAAACAGTAAAAACGCTTTGGTAGCACTCACAAAACTATTATGCTAGAAAAATGACACAGCAAAAGACTTTACCAACGGTTTGTTTATCTTAACTAAAATCTTTTGTTGGATCGTTTTTCTACCAATGATTTTGTCAGCGCTGCCAAAGTATGTTTTTTTCTGTGCAGTCGTGTATAGTGTCTGAATCCGAAAATTTACGGTTATTTTTCTTTTCACGATTACACCATTTAGACCAAGCTTTCATTTCAAGCACGCATGTATGTGTGCACCATTGGCGGATGCAGGGGGGGCAAAGGGGGCAATTGCCCCCCCCGTTAGAATAAAAAAGGGGGGAAAGGGGGAAAAAGAGGGGGAGGTAAGGGGATAGGAATAGAGAACATATGAAAAGGGGGTCTTCGGGGTTAAAAATCCCAAGTTCCCCCTCCCCCGTTCGCGAGGGCTGAATCCGCCAATGCTGTGCACCAGCTTTGTTTTTATCTTGCCTCCCCCCCTTCCCTCAACCCGTGAGCGCCACTGGTGAGTGGTGATGTGTTTTGATAGAAGAATCTACCGCTTATAACCGTACAATAAAATAAAACTCAAGCACAGCAGTCATTTGAAAACGGCATAGTCATGCATTGTGTGCGCAGCTCAGAGGGTGATAACGATTTTGCAATATTTTAATGGGTTTTAAAATACATTAGTTAAACATTCTAAGAAGGAAAAATCGGAGGCACTGAGCGGCGATCTACGCGGAATGCAGTTCGCATCCGCTCTGCGAAAAGGATGCACGGAACCATCAATAAAATGATGGGTTTAAATACGCCGAAGCAACTTTTAGTGCAATTGAAGGTGCAAAGTGCAACGGGTGCTAAATGCGCAGCCTTAATATCGTGTTTCCAGTCACAATCGTATACCACTACTGATTCGACGACAGGCAAGGTTGCCACTTCGTCTGACTTTACCGGAACTTCTTGATTTGAAGCGTTGAAATATATAATGAGATATGCTCCGTCAGTAGTGGCACTCGGGGGGGGGGGACATTGCCCCCAAGGATTTTTAATGTGGCCGAAAAATGAAGTCAGAGAGATTTTGTTGAAGATGCACGGCAAAAAAAAAAAAAAAAAAGGTCATCCAAATTTTTGGAGGCCCTTTTAAGATGCACGGCCAAAAGAAAGAAAAGGTCGTCGAAAATTTTGGAGGGCCTTGCCCCTCGACCCCCGAGGAAAATCTGAAAATCAGGAAAATCAGTTGTGGCAAAGATTGTGCATCCTCTCTTATCTAAAATACTGAGTGGATTTACCAAAGCGGGGTTTTTTCTGAGCAAAATCATTCATTAAAGGAGAAATTTAATTTAAAAATTTCGTTTCACTGGACGTCTTGGGTAATCTGTTTGACGAAAAAACAACTGCACAATTTTTGCAACGTCTAAGGGCGCTTACCTTGATATATATTTCAACGCTTCATTTGACAGTTACGGTGACGGTAGTCCAGGTGAAATAAAAGATTGCACAGCTCAGTTTACCCTTTCTTCACCACGCTCGAGCATATTCGTTTTCGGAACTCAACCTACCGCTCACTAGTCCAATTTTTCATTACTTGTAAATGCTATCCCAAATCGTTGAAATTTGCAATATTTACGTACAGCGCCTTCAATTGGGGGGATAGGCAAACTCAAGACAACTAAGTATTCGTGTTTATCTACCCTCTAAATTTGAGCGAGTGGGTGTTGGTTTCTTGTGGTGTGAAGGTAGTTGAAGGGTTCATCCGATACGAATAATGCAAAGATTATGTACTACTGTGATATCAGACCTTTTCCACGGAGTATGTACTTTACAATCAGAACGGACTCTCAGTTTAATTTTGAAACATGCGTTCTACTTCGAATATATATTCGGGTCCGCTTTGTTGGAAAAAGAGTATTTTTTTTGCAATCTTCGGCAACCGGCCGGGTGATTATATTAGTGGTTTGTCACCGCTGATTATTATAAATAAAGCCTCGAAAAACACGAGTTTCACTTTAAGAAGTGAGCGAGCAATGTTTTTGTTGCTCCAAGTTGTTATAATTTTTCTGATTGTATTAATCCTAATCCCCACCCGGTCAGTGTTTTTGGACTTTTGGAATCGCACCCTTCAATTCTTGTTCCTTCTGGAACATATTTTGCTCTGGAAAAAATTAGAGGTTGTAACCCACGCCATTAACAGTAAAGTAGGTTCTCAAATTTGACCTCTCTTGTTCTTAAAGAAAATGAGCGAATGAAAGTGAACTAATTTTTTTTTTCTGTGTAGGTACTTTCTTGGATGGTGAAGTTTCTCACCCAAAATGAAGCATAAAATGGATTTATTGGTGATTCTTGTCTTGAAGAAAATGACTCTCTTCAAGTAAGAGCCGTTATTAATTTTGCCAGACCAAAAATTACATTCAACGTGAATGATTGTGTACATTTTCGAAAGCGAAGCATAATAAACACAATATGACGTATGTAGTTCTTGGAGACTTGAAGGCTTGGATAGGAAAAATGCCGATTCGCAAAGTGATGACAGCGAGTGACTTCAACATGATTTTAAAAATTCCAAGTCAGTTCGATTTGATTGCTTTTTGACAAAATCAATTGCAATTTTGTTCGTTTCAAGGATCCACCTCAGTAAAGCTTCACAAAACTTTGTAATATTTACTTTCTGTGTATGACTTGTGAAGTATCGATTAAAACATATTGTAATGCGCAAATTTTAATCAGAAAAATCAATAGGTGTTGTTCCTATCAATTCCTTTCCATAGAGTAAACTCAAGCAAATTTTGCATCCTTTAACGTTCGTCAACTGTATTCTTGATTTTTAAAACTTCACATTTCTATCTCTTTAGCATAGGAGAAAGTAAGACACCTTTCCTTGCTATTTTTGAGCTTTAAATTCATGAATACAGTTATTACAGTTTCCAAAAAGTAGCGGGTCACACGGTTTGCTTGGACCGGTCGTATCTGAGATTTGCCTTCGTTCAGAGTAAAGAGCTTAGTAGTGCGAGATATACAGTAACGCTTTAGACAACTCATTCCAAAGCGAAGTGATTTTATGACGACCCTTTAAAACCGGTGAGACCCAAAATGAGCTTTATCTATCTTGGATTCTCAATCAAATTATCACGCATCCATAGCTTAATATATCCTTGTGTAAGGCTAGCTATAGATTTGAAAGCTTATAAAAATTTCTGTCGGTGGTGATTGGGGGGGGGGGGGGGCAGGAATAATTTGAAAAAAAAGGGTGGTAAAACCACTCTTGCGGAAGGGGCTAAGAACACACGGAAAAAAAGACTGGTAGAATCTGTATAGCTGATTTTGGAGTTTGCTATCAAGTATGGTAAATTTTACCATCATACGGTAAACTCAACGTATCTTGAGAAATGTACTAACAGGTTATCTTAATTTACCACAAAGTCCGTTGCATTCATACCATATGATGGTAAAATTTACCATTCTTGATAGCAGACTCCAAAATCAGCTTTGCAGATAGTAAAGTCTTCCAGACTTTTTTTCCCCATGCTCGAACCCCCCATAAATATTTCCCTCAAAATGACTGAACGCTAATTTTAGAGTTTTTCAAAACTTGAGGCTGTTCTCAAAAAATTCACTCAGCTCTTTTTTTTCTTACAAGTTACACCATTTGTTTCTGTTACAGGCAATCCGCCGAATAAAGGCGTTTCGCGATACGCCCGGGCATAGCACGCATTTTTTTACTGAATGCCTATTTTTCTGATAAATCCTTCATCAGATCGCGGAAATCCATACCCACACGGTCCGGTCCGGTTTTTTGCGGATTGCCCGGGTAACATATGATATACATCCGTACGATGAGCTGGCAACTACGACGAATAACGAGCTCGCATATTGGGAGTGCAAAAACTAAACTCTTGAGATTCTAATCACCCACTATTTTGTTTCGCGCTTTATTATGGCAATCCGGATTCCACCCGACATAGACTCACGAGCCCGCGCTTGAACTTGCAAGGTGCCATAAGGCAACAGGTTTGCTCTTAACGTGAAAGGTACCCTTCCCGGCTCACAATGAATTGCGGTGGTGCGACTGAATTCAGGGTTGCCGGTTATTTAGAGAAAAATCACCAGGAATATAAGTTTTTATGAACGAATTTGAATAACGGGTCTGTTGCGTGCTTTTGCTACATCAATATGACACATTCACTGATAGAAAAATCAGCTAAATTTAACTAATTTCAACTTAAAAGTATGGACACCTCTGAAAACTGTTAGTATGACTATTTGAATTAGTAAAATTAACTCCGTGCCATGTAAATTAACACGGCGCGGAGTTAAATTTACTAATTCAAATAGTCGAACTAAAAGTTTTAAGTGGTGTCCATACTTTTAAGTTGAAATTAGTTAAATTTAGCAGATTTTTTTTCAGTGTTGTTTCTAACGTAAAATTCGGCGAAAATAACAATGCGCACATTGAACTTTCAAAATCCACTCATTAACTCAAAAAACACCTTCCGTTGCAAACAACCCGCGGTACACTAGACACTATATCACCGACTTATAACTACATAGATGGAACCATCTCGTTTATGTAAACATGAACAGAACTTACACACATTGGAATGTTTCGTTTAGTTGCGTACATTTCTAATATTATTTTATAATCTTTGATAAACCGAAAAGACCAGACAGCAAATGCAGCCAACAGTTCATGTATTTAGAACGGAATTCCATCATTTTGTAGTTACGATGTTGTTTACTTATGCACGGTGGTTCCGTCTTTGTAGTAGTATACCGGTGCAAATAGTGTCTAGTGTAGCGCGGAATGTTTAAAATTGAAGTGATTTCCTGAGTTAATGAGTGGATTTTGAACGTTTTTAATGTGCGCATCGTTATTTTCGCCGAATTATACATAAGAATCAAGGCTCCATATTGTTGTAGCAAAAGTATGCAACAGAGACCCATTTCACGATAGACCTCAATCGTTTACCTCCGTCCAACTGACTCAGATTGAAAATGGGATTCAGAAATAGTAATTTAAAATACAAGGTTTTGGTATATTATAAACCGTTTTCTGCTAATTTGTGAAAACATAAAATGTCTAAAAAATAGAAAGAATGTAATAATTGTTCAAAGCTCAAAGAGATATTGAATTAATTGTTACAACAGGGTTTTACAGCTTTAATATTCTAATTGGCACGCTCGTCCTCTGGAGATCAAATATTTTGCTTTTCGATATCTTTTCTGCTCAAAAAGACGTGGATTAAACCAGTAGCGGCTCGTGGATTTTGTCAACAATGTTTTCCCTCCATTTGATTCAATGCAAAATAATCGATTCGACGATGAAGCAGCGCTTCACCTGCAATCGATTGTCTTTCATGAATTCAAATGAAGAGGGAAAACATAGTTGCCAAATTGCTCGAGCCGCCACTGGATTAAACTTCTCTATGTCTCTCGGCTCACTGACACGAAGATTTTAAGAAGATAATTGAACTCAACATTTCTCGTAAAGCATATAGAAATATCTCTAAGATTCGAAACACCACTTCGCTTAAATTATTCAGAGACTTGAACAATCGGTTTGAAAAAATATTGATTCGTACCAAAAAGTGGAAAGCTGCGTAGTAAAATAAAAATTCTAAATCGCCGTATTATATTTTCTGCAGCATCGATTTCCGAAAAAAGTGAATTAGTGTTTCTCGGTTGAGAATTGAATTAAAAAAGCGACGCACTCGCTTTTGAATTAGTGTCTCTCGGTCGAGAATTGAATTAAAAAAGCGACGCACTCGCTTTTTTACAACTCAAGTTCCTTCAAAATAGGGTTTTGCAAACAATCACACGCGGCATTCAGAGAAACGTTCAACCTGAGGGTAGAGACGCTCTTACGATGCTCCAAAATGGCCTAAGATCGTCAGGAAGCAAAATGGCCAAAAGTTAGAGAGTTTTCTCGTCAATTTATCAATTGTAAAATTTTAAAACCAACTTTTTATCGCATCAGGGAACACATAAAGTAATTGAAACCTAGAAATGTCACTGGAAAGTTTTAAATAAAGCTTCAAAGACGATGGTAGAGCTGCCATTTAGGGTATAATTATTGACATTTTTCAATTCACCGATGATTCCACGGGTGCTGGAGAAAAGATTTCACAAGTCAGTTCGTTGTATGACTGTAACGCACGAAAGTACTCTAATCTGTGATCTATTCTCAACCGGTGGAGTCGTCGATGACTTTAAAAAAATTGCGGATATTTTATAATTAATCAACGGAGTTTCCATCGATTGAGAAAAGATTACGGATCAGAGTATTTTCGTGCATTACATTATAGTCATACATTGAGTTGAACCGTGTAATCTTTTCTCAACCCTTGGAATCATCGGTGAATTGAAAAATTTCATTAATTATACGCAAAACGGCAGATCTGGACAATGGTTCTGCTGATTTTTTTGACCGATTTTTAGCCACTTTTCTTGATCCCAAACCATAGTGCGATGGTTAGAAGTTAAATCCGTGCGATAGCATTTTCGGCAATATATATTTAGAAAGTCCGGTTTGCTGACAGTCTAAGCAAGATCAAGTCCGCCCAAAAATCCAAAAGACAATAACATTAGCTAGAACTCTGCGTGATCAATTACAATTAGAATATATATCCAGTCACATACCAGAAAAGACTACTTCATCTGGCCCCAACAAAAGTGTTCGGTACGGACGGTCCCTGTTCTGTAACGTTAGGAAGAGTGAGTCTCGACCAATCAGAGGCAAGGATTTGCAACTTGCGGTCAAGAACAAGGACCCTTTGCACAAGAAATTTACCATTTTCTTTCATTTTTATTGTTTGCCAAGGTATTCAATACGCAACGCAAAATACTTTGCCGTTTATCACATGTAACAGGTGCATTGCATAAATTATCGCAGAACCCGATCAAACGTCTCTGTTAACGTTTGCTCTTATAAACTATAATCTTCAAACTCCAAAGCTCTTATCTGAGGTGAATTCCTTTGTAAAGTATCCTGAACCCCAACCTTAAATTTTTCTTTCTCAAATAATGTTTCTTACAAAATTCACGAGATAGGCTTATTGATTTCAAAATAAATTAAATTTTGGACATTTTTTTTTTGTTTTTGTTGTTTTTTTTTTTTTTTTTTTTTTAGCTAGTTTTGTGAGAATGGGCGAATTTCATAAAGTAATTTATTTTTTTGAGGGATGACTTTAAATTGGCTGTAAGAATATTATTTCTTCAACCACGTGATTTATTTATCAGGAGAAAATTGAACTCCCGAATGTTTGAAGGCATCAAATGTACGCATAAAACCCAAATGGACTCTGACAGATCACAGCTACTTTACCCTAGAAATAAAAGTCCAAACATGTTTGGGGTTTGTGAGATCCCACTTGGAAAGATGTCTGTTGACATATATTTGGCAACCATCGTTTTACTTTCGCACCAAGATTCACGGATTAAACGATTGCAAACCAGATCTTTTTTTGTAGCCTTCACCTTCGGACTATTTCGTGAGTAGCCAGAGACTCCTGCGCCATTTGGCATGGATTTTACTTTCTTCCATGCGATGGCACCCGAGTTTAAAAGGGTCGAGCAAGTCTCGCGTAGAAAGTGAAATAAATAGCTTCGGAACTTTTGTTGCGATCGGAAAATTACGAAGGGGTCATGACTTTGAGCTACATCTACAAAAGATACGCTCTCAGTTTCCATCACGGGCTGTTTCGACCGAAAAAAGGAGCCATTGAATACACGCGAGATCAAACGGAGTTGCTGTGGGGTATTAAAGATAGTATGACAACCCGGGTTGAAAACAGTATTGCCGTTTTGCCGTTTTGAATGACATTTTTCAATTCACTGATGATTCCACCGGTCGAGAAAAGATTGCACTGTTCAGTTCAGTGTATGACTGTACTGCATGAAAATATTCTCATCTGTAATCTTTTCTCGACCTGTGCAGAGTCATCGATGACTTTAAAAAACTAGAGGATATTTGGCATTTCCGTCGATAGAGAAAAGATTACAGATGCACATACTATCGCGCATTACAGGCATACATTGAACTGAACTGTGTAAACTTTTCTCAAGCGGTGGAATCATGGGTGAATTGAAAAATTTAGTCGATCATACTTAAAACGGCAGGTCCGGTTAAAGAATTGACACCTTCGGGTTTATAACCCCTAAATCCGAAGCGCGACGCGACGGCGCTTACTTTTCACTTTCAATCCAAAAAAATTATGATTACTTTGCATAATAATGAAACTCCACTTGAAGTAAACGGCGCACTTCTTTTTACTACGCCACTTGTGATTATAAAGTGTGGGGTATAAAACTGCGGAATCGGGTCAACTTTTTCAGACGAAAACATTGTCTCAACAAAATTTTTAATGTGCACCTATTGCTGCATTTATGATTCGATTTTTAGCAGCTCTAATCGCTCGACCGTCCCGACGTATCTGATCCAATTTTCAATTTCTAATTTATTGGTGTTTATTTGAAGATTACTGAATGTGGAACTCACAAAATGTGAATACGTTTAGTATGAAACCAAAGTCAGAAAAATAGGAAATAGAAAGTACGTAAGTACTATAAATTATAATTCAGCATCTTATAAAATGAGAGAATTGTAATGTATGTAGTATGTATTCAATGATCTTACAAGTTGCTCCTTACATTGTTTTCATTTTGACTTCCTTTAAAAGGCATGACTTTTAAAGTTTTAAATGTTTTGGAGACGTGAATAAAATTTTAAATGTTTCTTGAGAGGTTAGTTGAATATCAAACTTAGCAGTCCAAAATCTAAAGTCACCCCAAATTCGTCGAAAAAAATAATTTCATTTAAATTGTTTCGAAATAGTAACCAATATTAGGGCCTTCGATCTGACATTTTACATAAAAAAGAAGAAAAAAAGTTTGTGACGGAATAAAGGATGCGCATGTACGCAAAACAATGGCACAATATCCAAGTACTGGAATTGTTGGTCCCATGACTCACGGTAAATCACCCGCAAGTTGCCAGCTCGATCAATCAGACACGAGGATTTAAAACTTGCGGGCGGCTCGCGGATAGGCTCAGATCCAACACTTCTTGATCCCTGCCCACTGGCGCAACCAGGATATCTTCCATCTCTCTCATTTCCCATTTGAATGTATAAGTAGGAAAAGGACAGAAGGAGGGGGTTTTATCCCTTTGTCAATCCTTGTCTAACATACGTTTCTTAATGGAGAAAAGAGAGAGATGAAGAAACTCTCGGTGCGCTACTGTCCCTGCCGATGCCGTTCTGTGATCAAATCAGTTGGTATATCAGCTGATGATATTTGAAATTTGAAAGGGGGAAAAAAAAAAAAAAAAAAAAAAAAAGTATACATCTATCATCCTGGAATGCGTTCCTGTCCCAACTATTAAAACTTCGTGGAATTGATCGTTTCCTTTTTAAGCTTCTCTTGGTTATACCGAACGTTATTATTATTATGACTCATCAAGGTGCGTTGTCATTGACTATATCATCGTTGAATACATTACTTGAAGAAAACGCTTATTGAAAATTGATGCTTTGAACCCATTCGAATTCGAATTCTCTTCTTTTACATCGGTAGAATAAGGTCACTGAAGATTTCTGGAAAGTTTTCCGGAATCCTGAGTGAAAAAGAAGTGACTATTTAGACACACGGAAGAGAGACTGGTAGAATTTTACTGTCTGCATAGCTGATTTTGGGGTCTGATAGAAAGTATGTTAAATTTCACAAGATCATGGTAGAATGAACCTTCAGGTTAACTTACTTCACCACAACGTACGTAGCATTTACCATACTATGGTAAATTTTACCATAGTTTCTAGCAGACGCCGAAATCAGTTATGCAGATGGTTAACTCTATACCAGTCTCTCCCGTAAACTGGGCCTCAGCAACAACCTCAGCAAGGGTTACAGCAACATCAACAATTGATTCTATCTAAACGTTGTCAATAAATGCACATTTATGGCAACACTTGCTATTCGAAGAATCGAACTGAAAAAAAAAATAACAAAACTCACAAACACTATCCATCGTATGAACTTTGCAGTCATTTCCTCGCACGAAATTCATGGAACAAGCACGACTGCATGAGATCTGAAACACACGTGTTATCCTGCGAAGCACTGAACATCATACGACCATGCCCGAGACCAAGTGGAGAAAGAGTGGGAAATGTTTTAGCCACGTCCGCCGACGACTGGACCAAAGTGGACATCAGGCCGAGCACGGGTGTGACATAATTCACACATCGACAAATAATAAAATGAATGAGTTGAATGAATGCGAAAATAATAACATTCTCGGGTTGATCACCGGGCGAAGTGCGAGCCACTAGAACCGAATCTATGCGGCGCGACGAAGTCGAAGCGCCAAGGATCGAAGATCGAGGAAGGGAAAAAACTATTCGGCTAAAATAGTGTCACTTTGTCACTCAACAGGAAAATCACTTCTCTTTCTCTCTTACTCTCTTTGACTGCGATCAATCAATTCTCAGTTCCCTCCGCCTATTCTCGAGGATTAGGCACTACGCGGTTTCGATGCTCAGTCAACGGGAACAATGATGAGTTTCGGGTTTTTCCACCCAGCACTTCAGAAAATAAAACAAGACCTCGTAGGTACATTAAAGCTCATTCTGAACTTTTCTTTGTTCTTCACTGAAAAAACAAAGTTTGTGTACAGCCGAAGCAGCTTTATAAAATAGCTTCGCAGAGCAAAAGTTCAAGCATTCACCGGAGACATTTTCAGGAGTACCAAAACACTGCTTCTTTAGAGTAACAGCCTCTTTTCTTGCTTTGGCTCTACCGAGGTAGTGCTTCAGTACAACCGCAACTTGCTCCGGTAGAGCTAGGACTGTTGCTTTGCGAAGCTATTAGAAGAAGCTGCTTCGGTTCTACTTAAACTTTGTTTTTTCAGTGTTCAACTCACGATTTTCTTTAAAGCAGTTTGAGAGTCGATCATACGCCTTTAAAGTGGTATGGGCGAAGATGAAATCGATAACAAGAAGGAAAAATGAAAGAGAGAAGAATCACATTCATTTCTTATTGTCCTTCGAGGTGACAGATGAAGATTTTGAACTTTGATTAATGATGGTGGTGTCTCTAGTCAGCTGATCCTTGAAACCGCTGGAATTTCAATGCATATTTTTGATTAATTTTGAAGTTTTTGAATGACTTGATTAGGACCACTGAAAATGGAGCAGTTGCAAGGGTCTGAAATGCTGTGTTTTTTATACAGAAAATGTTAAGGCTTGATAAGCTGAGAACAATGGTGCCTTTGGTTTTTTCTTAAGTGTCTTGGTTTTGGAGATACACACGTGTAAAGTTACAAAAATTCGTGTGTGTAGTGACGTCACTCCGCGGAATTCCCATTTGAAATAATGTATTTTGGGCCAAAATCTCATCTCCGGAAAAATGGGACTTAATTAGAAACCAAAGGCATCTTTGTTCTCAGCTCATCAAGTACTTCCATTTTCTTCATAAAAAACACAACATTTTGGACCCTTGCAACTGCCCCATTCTAACACCGCTCACATTAAATTGGATAAATTCCGAATCAGCCACGAGATTGCCTCCACCAATCACGGCTCTTCATCCAAGGATCAACCAGTAAGAACTAAATACTGGAACATCCTATGGATCAATCGGATCGTGGAGGTAATGGGCCAGTGGGGTCTTTCATCGTCGCAATATTACGCAGTTTTTTTCCGTTTTTTTTCTTTTTTTTTTTCGGCTTGTTGTTTTTGTTGTTTTCGGTAATTTAGTAAGTTAGGGCTTTATTTTTTCATTAAAACTGATTTATTTCCAAATTACAATTTTTTTTAGGCACTGACAAGAATCAATCACACAATATTCTAAATTAGTTCTGTCTTCAATTCACTTGTGGAACTACAATTTCGAAGGAAACAAAACGCCTCCGGAATAGAAAGCCCATGAAAAAATGATCCAGTTAAACTTCTCCCGCCATCAAAAAATTAGTTAGATGTTTAGAGATTTGTGTAGTCACCGATGTGGTGAGATAAAGCTCACAAAACGTGTCTCTCAGAAGGAGCCAATCTTGGGTGCGGATACAGGCATTTGTCTTCCTCTCTCTTCCTTCCAATTGAAAGTTTGAGTTAAAAAAGGACAGAGATGGGGCTCAAATCACGCGCTGGCCCCCTTTGCTATCCTTCACTAACACATATGTCTTTAAATGGAAGGATAGAAAGAAAGACAAATTTATGTATCCTCCCATGGTGCATGCCAATATAGGAAAAGCGCATTTGTTTTTGGTGAATTTGCTATTGGATTTAAGATCGAATCAAGACCATTCTCTTCACTCATCCAGGTGACCAGTTAATTCATGGTCATTTCCATTATCGTGATACTAGTTAGCTGGGGTGTGCTTCGGGAAGGGGCGTGCGGGTATTATAGTCTCAGGTGGCGCTCTCCGGGGTTGGCTAAATCAGGGTGAACCAGCAAAAAAAAAAAAAAAATGAAAATTTGAAAATTTTGATGGGTGGTGATTGCATGCAAAGGGGGGGAAATTGCAATTATGCCCCCCTCTGGAAATCTATCGGCACGCCCATGGTTGATAGTGGGGAAATATAACAGCCCGGAAAAGTGCAAGAGCGCGGAGAGCAATAGAAATGAAAATATGAAAGAAACAAAAAGAGCAAGCATGAGGGAATTTGTTCTACCAACAAATATCAAATGTAGTAAGGAACTACGGAGAGTCCACTTCATAGAACAGGTCGAGATCGTAGCGTTTAGTATTCCGAAACTTTGAAGGCGCATCAAACAGTTGATGCCTTCCAGTGATAATCTTATTCCTCGCATTCGCGATGCTCTAGGCGCTCCGGTTATGTTCATTTATTCTTTGCACTTTAAAGTGTATTTTATTTCATATCTTGAATCAATTTTTCTTAGGTGTCAAAACCTATTTTTAAACAGAAAGAAATTCAATTCAAAACTTACGGAAACGAAATCCCTGTTTTGGGGATTTTCATGTGCAGAGTTTTATTTTAATTGCATCTCACAATCTGAAAAAAAAAAAAAAAAAAAATACGATGACAAATAAATATTTTCCTTAAAGGTAGAAATGAGATATTTCTCTCTTCTTCATTTTTATGGAAACCCGTCCCAAGAAAGCTTGTCCTACGAAAACTCTCTGCCTGGTGACAAAGCCAAGTACTATCAAAGTTAAAAAATGTTACTGTGAGTATTTTTTCGATGGTAAAACGTAATTCTTAAGGTTCTTTTCAGCAAGGTGGCTTTCCAATAAACAATTTTATCGCAATTCAGAGACTTTGCTTGAGGTATATTTGACTTTATTTGGATTGATTTTGAATTCTCAAGTCGAGCCGAGTTGAGAAGAAAAAATTACAATTCAGAGACGATCACTGAAAACCGGCAATTCTTGAGAAATATTGAGTTTCGCTCAGGAAAGCTAACGGACCACCTTGAAATTGGCTCTTTGAAATTTATTTTAAAAGGAAACCCATGTTTTCAAAGCGTCTCTGCATTGCCAATTCATATCTATTCTTTTTACAATAAAATCCCTTAAAACTTGGTTGAGAAATCTCAAGGCGTGTTTCTGAATTGCTCAATCCGTAGGACTTTTCCAGTTCGAGTCAAGTCAAGTAGATCTCGAGCAAGTCTTTGAATTGCGGATTCAAGGACTAGAAAGTTTCAAAATTGGCCAAAATTGGTTGAGATGAGATCGAAGGAAACTTTTGAAGAACCGACTTTCTTTTCTAGTACCTACAAGCAGTTGCATAAGTCCTATACGTCAATAGTTGAACGCAACACACGTCAAAAGTGGCCCGAACCTTTCTTGGTTTTGAGAAAATCAAATCAATTATAGAAAAGAGTGCACACTGCACAGTTCACTTGTAGTGCTGGCTGCATTAAGTCATCGAAGCAGGACTTGTGCAACTGCATGTATAACAAGACTCATGAGGTGCCTTGCCAATTTTTCAAACATTTTGAGCTTTCTATCATTCTCGATGAATTGGCGTGAACTTAAATGTTTAAGTTCTTTCAGTGACTTTTGGGGTTCCAGAGGGCATCTCTCTGTCTCCTGAACATGTTCATGCTTAAACATACCACGTACCTTACACTTGGATTTGATTCCTATTTTCTTTGTTTGCTTTATCAGTCTCATTATTCATGATGATGATGTCATAGGGGAAACGTCTCACAAGTCCACACTTAATGCAATCATCGAATTTCATGGTTAATGGTCATGCATTGGTGGAACCAAAAATCGACCACTTGCTGTATTTGGGAATGACCCGCTCCAAATCAGCGATAGTAACATAGATTATTCAACCAAAAATCTCTTTGAATTACCTCGGAATAATCCACTCATTTTTCTTATTTTTCAGTACCCGCAGATTGTTTAAGGCGACTCGCACCGCACCTGTCAATAAAGTAATAGGCCCTACGAGCATGAACGATCAACTAACACGCATAATGGCTGAAGTGCATCATTTTGGTTGGTCTCAATATTTTTTTTTCTACTTTTCTTCTTTTGTCATTCATGACCACGGATTAGATAATAACGTTGAGACAAATTCTTTGGGGCATGAGCTCATGAATGAATAATCACTGAATGAAAAAAAATACCAGCAGCATTGCGACATGTCAAGCGAGAGAACTTATGGCACTGATTACAAGAATTCTGGTATTTGTACCATGGCTCTTGACAATTTGGGAGAGACTCAAGTACTAAATTACCAGCGGGCCGATCATTTACTTTGTTGTTAAACCGATCGTTAAAACTGTCTACGAGTGATGCTATTGGCCGAAAATTGTAAAACTTGGTTGTTACTATGGTAACCATCGTTAAGAGTCTCGTTTTTTTTTAATTTTAGTACTTTCAAAGGTACGCGTTAGGTACCATTTCAGGAGGGCCGTCTCAAAAGTAAGTATCTATAAGTTTTTTTAAAAAAAAAAAAAAAAACTATTAGCCGTAAAGAAAATCTGAAAATAGCGTTAGACGCATTGTGACCTCAGCTTCAAGCCCCTTTTTATGGATTTTTGTTATCTTTAAATTGAACAAATGTCGGCGATTTTACCGCGACCATCTCCCGTCACAGTGAACCCAATTTTTTTTTTTGTTTTTTTGTTTTTTTTGTTTTTTTTTTATGCAATCAGAGTTGTCGTTTTTTGGACATGGGGAATCAATATTGTATAAAAAAACAAAAATGAGGTAAAAAAACGGTTCCAAGAGATCCCGCCCAATCTTAATTCGTCCAATACACGTTTTGTCCAAAAAAGATCGTTCAATGTACCTAAATTAGTCAAATTTAAACTGTCCATTATTATTTCGTCCAAAGTGCTAATTTCTCCCACGTAAACTTACCCACATTTTATTAAGTCCATTTTGAATCGAAGGAATGGACGATTTTTCAATGTCGTCCAATATTTAGAAACTTTCGAGGACATCAACAAATCAACGGAACACCCTTTCATACTTAGTGGAAGAAATGAACAATCTAAATTTGTCTATCATATGAGACCATTTAACTATCATATTGTCAGATTGAATGTTAGGTATGTTTGTAGATAGAGCATACCTGCTCAGTGATGAAGAAATAAAGATATCAATTTTCATTAGAGGTTAATTATGACGAGTTTCCATGGCAACGGTCGAATTTTTTCCCTATGTAGCAATGTAATGTTTGAATAACCTCCTAATGTCAAAAGTAAGATTCATCATTTTGTTTTCGGTTGATTTTTTTTTTTTTTTATTTAACTCTGATTATTGTTTTCCATTTATTTTTATTTTTTTTCGGTTTCCTTTCGCTCGTCCACGTACTACATGCGTCCAAAGTACCCTTTCACAAAATTCTATGTATATCAAATAAAAAGTAATTTTTTCCCCTAAGAATTCAAGAGTTTAGCATAAAAAAATAACCGTCACTGAAATTATTTTGTCGCAGCGTGATAAAGCAAATGCTTAGGCACCGCCCTTGTCTTTATCACCATCACTCTTACAATAAGCAACAAACTCTTTGAATGTGTAGAGCGCGCATCTTCTCATTTTTGGACGTAATGTTTTTGGCCAATTTTTCTGTTGGACAAAAGTAAACTGTGGACATTTTTAAATTTGGACAAATCATTTTTGGACGAATTCTTACAATGGACAAAATAGAAAATTGGACTAAAAAAAATTGAAAATTTTGGCATTAGACGAAATCTCTGCTAACCAAAAAAACTGTCAAAAACTGATAAAGTGGTATCTAACCTTATTTTTTGACACAGTCTCCTAATTTATTTAGAAATGTTTAATACATGTTACACCAGTTTCCTTATTCCATCAGGAATGAACATCAACATTTGAATCTGAAATCAGGATTAAGAGTTATTTTCTGATGGAATAAGAAAACTGGTGTAAAATGTATCAAAAATGTCTACATAAAGTAGGAGAATGTGTCAAGAAATAAAGGTAGATGCCATTTTATCAGTTTTTACCATTTTTATTACCTCATTTTTGTTCTCTTGTACAATATTGATTCCCCATATGTCTGAAAAACGATATCTTATTTGATTGCGTAAAATTCTGAGCACACTGTGACGGGAGATGGTCTCGGTAAAATTGCCGACATTTGTTCAATTTTAAAGATATCAAAAATCCAAAATAAGGGGACTTGAAGCTGAGATCACGATGCGTCTAACAATATTTTCAAATTTTCTCTCTCTTTTTTTTTTTTTTATTTTTCATTTATTTTTTTTTTTTTTTTTTTTTTAACTGATTGGTACTTACTTTTGAGACGACCCTCGTTTGTTAGAGCTATAACTCAACATTGATATAGTAAATATTTGCCACAAATCCATTCCGTGTAGAAAGTAAGGGCTTATTGTTTCTTCTCAAGACTTCGGTTCTTCATCAGTCCTAAAACATTCCCCTGGGATTCTGTTAGCTAGGCACATTCTGTTCCCCCGTAGAATAATGTCTGTTTTTTTTTTTTTTTTTTTTTTTTTTTTTTTTCAAATCTTAGCCAAGGATGAAAAAATCAATAAGATTTCCTTCTTTTCAAGTTACTCGAGTGTTTTTTGAGCTCGTTCCAATAGAATTGGCAAATGACGCTTCAATTTATTTTGCGGTATTTTTAGGTGTTTAATTCTGCGTGGTTTCGTTTTGTTACCCTAAACTGACATTACCCTATGGCTTCCTCTAAAATCATCAAATCACTCTCAACTTGCTGAGTGCGTTCATTTTGCACTGAGCTGCACCAACTTCTTAGAGGAAATAACAATTTCATTCTATTTGTTCACTGTTCTAGAGCTCGGCGTTAGGCGCAAAATTCGTTAGTGAAATAAGGAGGAAAAATTCAAAAATGAAGACCGATAAAAGGTTTAGGAAAATTGATTGATTCTCATTTTCTGATTAAACATGCAACAGAAGTAGTTCGAATAAATAAAATAATAAACACTAAATTCTACAACCTCGTAGAATAAAGTAACAAAATTATCAACAATAGATTTTTAAATCTCGTAACAGTCATAAAACTTGCGTATTTAACAAAAGAAAAATATAAACATCATGCCGTATACATCAAAATTGCTCACATTATTTTCCATTGATCGAGCTAACAGTTTACAAAGATTTTTGATTAAAATTTACACAGAGCCTCTTAGGGTAACAATTATCGTTTAAATGGATAGAAGCTTAAGTCAGCAATTACAACAAACATTTTATTATTATCTATTATTATTATTATTATTATTGTTGTTCTCCCTTATCACTCGCTTATTATTATTAGTATTATTATTGTTATTATTCTTATTTCAAGAAAAAATCCTATTTATATTTTTTATTTTTATTTTATCCTCTGGAGAGGATGGTTTTTTTATAATAAATTTTGATTTGTTACATTAAAAAAAGTATAACTGGGTCGTACTTCTTTATATTAAAATATCAAAATTCAGTTCACGAAAATATAGGCAACAGAAGTGAAAATAGGAGGGGGGGGGGATACTGTGTCAAGTAGATTTTAAGCTATCCATTTTTCGAGACTGATAATTGAAAAAAAATTGGAGCAAAAACTATGAGTCCATATTCAAAGAAACGATTGCTCATGCGCTTGCGATCCCATTGTTTTTGTACCATAAAATAGCAGTTACACACTTTAAACTGATGGGGCCGCGTAGTGGCAGTGCTAAATATCCATGTAAAAACTCTTAAAAAAGAATCATTCGAGTGCCGGATCTCACGGCATTCCAGGTATTATTTGGCATGTATATTGTATAGTTGCCTAATTTGGTCTACTATTTTCCAGATAATGACTGAAATATTGTGCATTTCTTTGCAGTTATAGATCTTTCAAACCCGCAGCAATCTGCACAGCCCACGGTAATTCTCCTGGCCAAAGTACCGTTTGGCGGGAGACCTGATTAGATATTTAGTTATTTATATTTTCAGCTTCGAAAAGTCAAGTTGAATTTAAAAAAAGGGTTTTGTGATGAGAAATTGTAGTTTGCTCTGAGTAAATTTTTTGCTTCGGTATTTTTATGAATCCAATGTTGTGATGCAAGTATAATATAAAGTTAAAGCTATTAAGTTAAAAATAAGTTAAGACTGCATCCATTTGATGGAATGAACTTTCTACGCCTGGCTTCTTACCTATAGTTGTGTGGGTGGAATTACAAAAGTTGCCTATTTTTAAATTTAAGCAAAAATTGAACCTTAATTTATCTATTTATTACTTTTTAGCATCCAGTTTTATTTGGAAATCCTCGTGTAAAAACGTTTGCAAAGGATTGGATTTGTGTTTTCTTTGGATGGTAGGGGACGATTGAATGGGCACTCCAGGGTTTTTTTTAGAGTTCTTCAGCTTAACTTAAAAATTTCCTTCTACATAATAGTAATTACATTTGGTAACTTTCCACGTGCATGAATTGAAAATCAAAGCATATTCACAATTACGAGCGCATAAACAATTTTAGATCTTAGAACGAAAAAAAAACAAATACACATCAATGTTGAATGATCGTCCGAATTTGGGAATTTGAAGACTAATACATATTCTATGCATTCCTTTTTCTTATGGATACTCTTGCTTATAGATTGAATTGGCTTAACAATACAATAATGGAACTTTACAAAAGATTCTAATCAAATTCCTTTTTCACATACTTTGTGCGGGCAAGCTCCGATAATACCGAGACAGAATAAAATTAGTTGGTTACTCTTGGAAAATGGGGTTGGTTGGTTTTTTTAAAAATGCAAGGAGTATTAAATGCTCACTTGGGATATTTCAGTAAGCCGTACCCATTCTAAAAGTCTTGTCAAACCATAGTTGTATAGGAAGTTGTACAAACATTAAATAGATACCTTAAGCATAGTCCGTCACAGCACCACACACTTTCACATTAAAACTTATTTATTGCCTCGCAACTAAATCCCACAAACATATCCTTGGATGGAGAATTGAGTATATGTACAGTTTCATTGTACAATGTAATCATCATGTACAACTAATACTTATAATAAATATGACTAAAACTTTTAAAGCTAATTTTATAAAAAAAAATGGCAGTAATTTACAATTGAAAATAAGGCGTAACAGTGTTAAGTCACGACAGTATATTACTATTGTACTTTCAGGTATTCTTTTTGATTTGCTTTTAAAATTACTAGTTTGTTTGGCACCGAGCAGCTATCACTGCAAAACAATATAAAGTGAATAATAAATAATTAGAATAATAAATATAGTAATAATATTAATAAAAAGAAAAACCTCCAAGAATTTAGAATTCTTTGATCATAATATGAGATTTTAGAAAATCCATGAAAAAAAAAAAAAACAAAAAAAAAAAACAAAAAAAACAAAATCATAAAAAAAATGAAAGAATTAATTATGCGGAATGACAAAGAAAATTTTAAAATTAATGAATTCGCGCATACAATCAACAATAAGTTTATCCGTAAATGTAAGACAAATGAAGAAATTTAAACGATCAGCAAAATACTTGCGGAGAAAAGTGGAGAAGTTTGAGCCACAATCTCGGAAGTAATATAATTCACAAGTAAATTAGATTGTTTACTTTTAGATTGGCAATCCTGCTAATAAAATATGTTCTATATAAATATCGGAGATTCGACGACGAATCAAACACTTTTAAGTATATGTCACCATTATACCGAAAGTATATCAATTATTTATTTAGAAGAATAAATCTTCCTTTTCAAGTTCCTGCGAACGTTAGTTCAACCTTATTTTTAAATTTAGAATGTAGTACTTCGTTTTTCTTGATGACAATTATGGAATTCTGCCGCATTGAACTCGGATAAAATTTTGTCTGATGCTTTAATTTACATTGATGAACACAAAAAACGATTGGGCTCAAGTGCAGGTCAAAGTAATATGATCAAAGCTGTCCATTTTTTAAACCAAAAATAAACCTACAAGGACAAGTCATCACGTTGGGCCGTGAGATTTCCTTGAAATCACTACTTTTATCTCCACTTTGATTCCACATTGATCAAAAAACTTTGAGCATATGCAAAAGCACACTGAACTAAACAAGGTGAAATCGGGGGTTTTTACCGACCATTCACCTTCCATCCAGCAACACCATCATCGATTACTATTTCCATCCCTTGAGATGTACCGGACGTTGCAGCATCATTTTTCCTGTGATTCGCTAGATACGACTGATTTTCATCTTCGGGCTTCTTTTGACTGTCGTATTCACGAGTCTTATGTCCTCTAGAGTACTGGTCTTGAAGATCTTGAGTGTAGACATCAAGTAGATGTTTCCTTTGATCGGGATCCCTAAACCGGCGAACGAAATCCAAGTCTGTACGAAGCTCAGAGGATGATGTCTCGTCATCGGACGGTTTTCTGTAAGCCAGTCTATCAGGATTTGATCTATATACCCTAATTCTTTCTCTGTCTCTACTAAGAAGGCGATGACTGATTGGTGAATCACCAGTTCTAATATCGTAGAGATAATCTTTATCATGCAACTCTCGACCTTTCTCCATGTCCAGGCTATCTGTGAACCTATTTAACCTCTCTCTGGGCATAACCGTCCTAGATGGCGATCCAATGGCAGCAGCAAAGGGTCGAGGAATAAATTTGACACTGCCTGTCCAACTTGGCACTTCTTGCTTCGAGCGTCCCATGATGACTTCAGGATCTTTCAGCCTCAACCTCGGTTCGTCTTGGAGAGCGTCTTTGTATGTCCTATAGTCATCTTGAAGGTATCTATGTTCCGACTCTTCTTTCTTCGATCGCTTATACAAATCCGGTGAACCTCGCAAAGCCATTGGAGTTAGAGGCGCGTCGGATTCGTAATTCGTTGCCTCTATATCGGGATCTCTTCTAGTAGGCTCGTCTTCCTCCCTCTGATTTGGACTGCGATACTTTGAACTATAAATAATGCTTGCAGGTGAACGGTAGCGATTGTTCCTACTCTTGTGACCGGGGTTGAATCCGTTAGCGTAAAGATCGGCATGCTTGTTCAAAAACTCTTCGTCTCTCTGATAGCTATACACGTTTCGACTCGGAGAGCGTGGCAAATCGTCATACATTTCTTCTGGCTCGTACATTTCCGGTTCCATCATGACCTCATACTCATCTTCGTAGTCGGGCACCCCATCTCCTTCCATGTAGTCTTCTTGAGGTTCAATCAAGTTCATGTGGTAATAGTTCATTCCGCGGATTTTGTTGGGATTTTTGTATCGCATTGGTCGTCGTCCCATCATTGGTCGGCGCATCGGCACAGGCATCCACTGTTTATACGCAGATGCGTACGGATGGAGTCCAAAATTCGCCCTTGGTCGATATGGCCTCTTCCTTCGGCTCCTTCCTGGCCGCCTGCTCATGAATCCTCGCCCCATTCCGCGCCCAACCCTGGCATTATCGGATTTAGCTGATGGTGGATGTTTGACTTGATTCAGTATCTTATTTGGAATTGGGATGACTGAGTATCCAAAATTCTGAGCGTAAAGTGCTTTCTGCAAATTAGTTACAACCTTCAGTGGTTTGGGCAGCTCCTCTGTTGTCCTGCAACAAATGCAACAAATAACGGGAGGGAAGGTCAGTCTATCAATATTTCCTAAATTGGAAAGTAAAATAACGAGTATGTTTAAACGTTTTTTCTGTAGAAAAGAAAAAGTCTCAAACCTTGCAATTGAACTTTTATTTTGATATCAAACCACCATTTTTTTGAAAACATTGATTTTAAAATCATAACGTTATCATAAATGTACACATATGTATGTATGATTGACATTCTAAAAAACAAACAGCATATTAATTTAGCAAGAAAGCAATTTTGAATAGTAATTTTGAACTAACAGTTGCTGAAGTGACGAAGAATTGTTATGCTGAAATAGCTAAACCATGGGCGGCTTTTAGAGATAAAATTTAGAGTGACTGAATAGTAGTGGCCTTTGTTTTTTTGGGTCATAAATTTTGGGCAAGGGTCAAAATTTACAACACACGCGTGCGCATGTTTAAAATCGGTATTCGTATCAAGAGTTTCTGATTTTTTGCATTTCACAAGAATATATTAAAACAATTGAAACCTGTAGCTCTGATTGCTTCCTTTTGGCCTTGGGGAGCTTCAGTCCCACCCCCTCCCCTAAAAAATCACCCACGACAAAACTCTAAGTAATCATAATAAAAAAGCTGATATTTTTGATGATTTCTCGAAGACAATATTTAGTCACAGCAAAACAAAAAATGAAGCAGCTATTTTACTGAATTACCGAACCAACAAAAATATCGGTTGATTCAGCAACACTATTTGGCTATCCCAACTAAAAATCTAGTCAGTTTAACTATTAGAGCGTTGATTTACAAATTTTGTGATGAAAAAATTAACAGCAGCTGATTACTGACCCCAATCAAGACCATTCAAAAATAGTGAAAACTTGCTTCGGTAGATTTTGCATGCGTCCACTGAACAGAGAAGAGGCATACACGCGAATTCTTAAGTAAACTACAAAACAGGTGTGGTAATATGGTGTGCTATGTATAGCTTTTCAAGAGTAGGTCACCAACTTGACTTACTAAATCTCTGATTCTGCATAAAGCGATTTCGTTCAGCTTTGTAAGGAATAAAAATGTTTGGAATGCGAGATCGTACATACGAATAAAAGAGAAATATCGTGTTACTTGAGTTAGCAAATGGAGACATGCAGCGTCCACCATCAGATGAAAACCATTCAACAAAATTAGGCATTCGGCTAATTCAATATCTTTGTCTCAGAAGTATTCTTCGACTGGCAATGAGATTTTCACGCTTTTAAGCAGCAAATAACTTTCTAGTTCTCGTTCGCAGATAATTGATTTTGACAGCAAATATTCATTTCAGTGACAAAGTCGTGGTCACAACCATTAATTCGTGATTAATACATTTAGAATGAGAACTGACGAGAGTTATAGAAATACGATTAGGGTTGAACAATGCATTTCATAGTTTAGAATAATTTTGAATCATTTGAAAGCATGGCACTATAGTTATACTATATTTTCAAACTGTCATGGGTCACGATTTCTCTATGAGCTGGAAGAAATGTAAATAATTACTATCAATCTATAATACTAAAAAATGTTACAACAACTATCAAATAACTGAAGGTAAATACTCACTTTAACTTTGACTCGGCGAATTTGAAACCAACTGCAACAATGAGAAACCATAATGCAGTTGCCTGAAACATGGAAAAGTAAAGAAACCAATCAGCAAGTTTCTTTTGTAGGAGTAGACACGGAAAAAGTAGAAAGTGAGTACAGGAAATACTGGAATGACTGATATTATATATTTGATACTTCCACAATATTCCAAGGTTGTGAACACATACGTTGAATTCTTTAAACATTATTTAATTCATCCTGTGGATGACCGATAAAAATCTGAACTTTGATTGAAACCCTTTCAAAAATTCACTTCTTCCAATTATAATTAATTTTTCCTCTATCCTATCCCAGTGGCGGATCAAGGGGACTCAGTGTCATTCCCTCCACCGCCACCCCCCCCCCTCGGGAAAAAAGAGAGAGAGAGGGAAGCGGAAAAGAGAAATCGAAAGGAAGGAATTACAGGGGGCAATTAGATGCCATGAAGTTTGAATTATTTCATGGTAAGTCCCAGTTTTTTCAAGAAAGCATCCTCAATTTTCGCTGATGGTCCCTGAACAGATGTGCAAATAATTTATAAACAAAGAAGAATTAATTGCCGGTTTTTCTGATGAATTTTGACTTTGCTATTTCATGGTTATTAAGAATAGTTTTAAAAATTACTGCAAAAATCATCAATTTTCTATGATCTTCACTAAAATTGACCTTTTTCGGAGTCTTTCTCACGAAGCTTTTCCGAGAAAAATTTTTAATGGATGAAGAATTTAAAACAGTGTTGGATTTTGATTGCTAGTTATTTCTATCTCAAATTCTAGCTTTTAAGTGTACCGAAAGGATTGTTCACTCTTTAGGCTACGTTTTGAATACATCGATTGATTTCTTAGGTGACACAAAGAGACCAAAAGTGTTGAGTTCTGCTGTGACTCTGTAATTTGATTGAATATCAGAATTTCTGTTAACCCTTTGAGGGGCAAATTAAGGAAAATCATTTTTTTCCAATTTTTTTTGCATTTCTAGGTTCCTTGGGGTAAAAATAGACCCTAAAAAATTTTCATGCAATTCCATATACTAGTATAGGAGAAAACAGGTGGCTAGTGTAACTATCCACTGCCCCTCAAAGGGCTAGAAAATTTGGTTACCATATTCTTTCGAAAATCAGGTTTAAATTAATTTTAAAAGGCCAAACAATGACAACTATAAGTTAGAATCAATCAATCAAACAATTATTTATGAGAAAAAATTGTAAACACAGTCAAGAAACTTATTTAAACATGGTTTAGTTTTGAAAATAACGCGTAAATGGCACTTTTTGACCTATGATCGACTAAAATTAACTTTTTAGACATCTTGAGGAGCACCAAAAAAATCTCGAAAAATCATAAAATTGTTATTTACACTATGGAAAACAAACTTGCTCAGTAGAGTTTACCCCAAAAAATTGTAACTTTTGAAGTTAATCCGAATTTAGTGTGTGGCAGAGCAACATTTTTGCTGCGAACTGCGCTAAAAAGTGATTATTGGCTCTGTTGCAACAGAGGATGTGACTTTTTTCTTTTTTCAAGTTGTTTTCTAGAGTATAAAGATAATATAAATAGAATAAAAAAATTACATTCTTCATGAAAGTACCGAAAAAAATCCAAAATATGCTGTGAAGCGGCAAAACGCTGTATACAATGCTGTAAACGACGATGTTGCTTAAATTAATCTCCGAGGCCTATTATTGGCTGAATTCAAGAATTTAGAATGTTAATAAGTTATTTAAGTTACAATAAGTCTCTGAATGTCTTATCTGAGCCCTAAAATTCCTTCTAAAAGGCGAAAAACTTGAAAATAGACAATGCATCACTGTTTGACCCCTTCAGGGGCAGTGGCTAGTGGAACTAGCCACCTTATTCTAACGCTTGTAATTATATAACAAAATCAGCAAATGTTACTCACTAGTACTTCAAAATGTTCAAAATATTTTCAAGATTCATAATCTGCCATAAAAATTTGCCTAAACCTTCTAGAAAAAAAAAATATCACTATATTAGTGGGGGCCGGTCTACCTTGGAGGGAAAATCTCAAAATGTCAACATTTACCTGGTCTAAAAATAATGTTTACCGCTGTGCTACCATGTGGAAAATATTTTTTCTCCATTTTAGAACATCTTACGAACCAAAAAAAGTGGCTAGTAACAATAGCCACTATCTCATAAGCTCGGGAAAAAATAAATAAAAGGTGGCTAGTGGCACTAGCCACTGCCCCTCAAAGGGTTAAACCAAATTCCAAAAGATACACGAAAAAAAAAACTGTATGGGTGTGACACCCATACACGTCAGTTCATTCATGCACTAACCGTGAAAGGACAGCCAGGGTAGCCGTGTTTTACAAGTGCCATGTCCAGAAAAACATGGTTGGGACGCCCATAATAATTATGGTTGTGACACCTGTAACTTCACGGTGGCACAACCCGTGAAGTTCGGTTACTCGAGTGCGAACGATTCCTCCGTAGATCAATTATATGGTTTAGTTACTGCCGTTCTTTATAAATTTGAGCGGCGGCCGCTAGTAGTGCACTGGAAACCCGCTCGGCAAACCCAGGGTCAAGTCCGGGTCGCAACAATTAATTTTTGCGATTCGAACGTCTGGATCGACCGTGAAAGTATGGGCTCAAGAACCGTAACAGTATGGGCTCGGAAACTATGAATTTACGGGAATGGAACTGCCAACGTATGGACACGACGCCCGTGAAAGTACGGTTAAGCTCTGAACCATTCATGTACGGGTGCCGTAACCATGTCTAGACGGCGTCCAACTTTTACCCGTGATTTACGGTTCCCGTGTCCATCTTTTATAGTAACCGCACCCGTGAATTTTTTTTCCGTGTGTGATGTTGTGACAGTTAAAATGGTGATGGTTAAAGAGTGTCCCAAATTAGCTTCAGGGCCTCAGGGGCAGTCAAAAATTGTTTTATTTTTATTTTTTTTTTTAAGGAAGACTCTTCAATCGAAGGAGAACCTGGAGTGTCAGTGAGAGCTAAACATGACCGGAATTTCAATTTCTGGAAAAGACTACTCCTAACAAAATGCGGGGATCTCAATGATCTCATGTTAAGTTTAGAGGAGAGAAAGGTAATCTGCTACTTCATTCTATTCTATCAAATCATCTATTTTATCCTATTTTATTTCCTATCCTATATTCTATCCTATTAGATAAAATCCTACTCCATCACATCCCATCCAAACTCAGTCCAATGCAATTAAATCTATTTTGATTCAATTCAATGCAATGGGAATAAAATTCAGTGCAGTTTAGCTCACTTCAGCCCAAGCTCAGCTCAAAATGCAGTTCATTTCTATTCAATCCTATCCCATTTTAATCTATCGACTCATTAATTCATTTATTCATTGGATGGTTTTCATGCTTCATCATCAATGAATATCATTGGTAAGAGGACTGCGTAGGTAAATTCATGAAATGCACAGACTATGAAGTCGGCAACAATGCTCGAGTGAAAACGAAAGGGGTACAAAACGCGGAGCCACGCTCTGAACATTTCCGTGTATTCATTCACATCGGAGGGAAAGAGATATACAGATACAGCAAGGTAATAAGGTATAAAGATGTCATGTTCAAAAGAGAATCGACCAAACCAAACGCGGCGCATTAGCCGCATCCAGGCATCCTCTCTTTCGACGACGAATCCAAAGCCACCGCGGAAACAGGTAAAGTTGAATCAAGAAGTAGACATGAATGAAAGAGTAAAAACCAGTCAATGTTACTATAGGTCTCGTACATACAGGGTGTTGATTAAAATATGTACCATCTCGAATTTCTCGCGAACGGCTTCGAATTTCATAAAACGCCGAAACATGTCTAAAATATTTTCGAGGGGGACATCTTTTTTGGGGGTCGCCGATTTTGTGGGCCCCCCTGGAGGGCCCCCAGGGGGGGCCCCACGACCCTATATCCCATACTTCAGATGGGGACCCCCAATTTTCATTTAATATTTGGAAAGGAAATAAAATTCTAAGACTTTTGGTGCAAACCGGAAGTCGATATCGTTTTTTGTTTTCGATATATCGAAGGTCAAAGTTCGATATGGACCCATCTTCAAAAATCCGTAACTCCCCTTTAAATGGTCCAAATTGAAAAAACTTTGGGTCTAAATTGCTCTACTGAGCAAGGTCTTTTCAAATAAAACCACGCATTTTCCAAAAAAATTTCTTTAAGGGGGGTTTTGGGCCCCTAAATTTTTTTGAAAATTTGAAAATTTGAAGAGGCTGTAAAAAAGAAAGGACTTCAATTTTCAAAAAACGCTGAAACACGGGTCCCATTATTTCGAAGGATACCCCTTTTCTTGGGGTCGGCGATTTTCAGACCCTACAGGGGGGGCGGGGGTGGGGGTCACATTCCTCAAAATTTGAAAATTTTAAATGATAACGACCCAGACCCCTGCTTTGTGATATATCGTTAAAAAGATCGTTACAAGCCGAACATTTTGGTGCAAACTGCGGTTCGATATCTTTTTTCGTTCTCGATTAATCGAAGGTCAAAGTTTCATATCGACCAAATGCCGCGGTTTGCACCAAAATGTTCGGCTTGTAACGATCTTTTTAACGATATATCAGAAAGCAGGGGTCTGGGTCGTTATCATTTAAAATTTTCAAATTTTGAGGAATGTGACCCCCACCCCCCCCCCCCTGTAGGGTCTGAAAATCGCCGACCCCAAGAAAAGGGGTATCCTTCGAAATAATGGGACCCGTGTTTCAGCGTTTTTTGAAAATTGAAGTCCTTTCTTTTTTACAGCCTCTTCAAATTTTCAAATTTTCAAAAAAATTTAGGGGCCCAAAACCCCCCTTAAAGAAATTTTTTTGGAAAATGCGTGGTTTTATTTGAAAAGACCTTGCTCAGTAGAGCAATTTAGACCCAAAGTTTTTTCAATTTGGACCATTCAAAGGGGAGTTACGGATTTTTGAAGATGGGTCCATATCGAACTTTGACCTTCGATATATCGAAAACAAAAAACGATATCGACTTCCGGTTTGCACCAAAAGTCTTAGAATTTTATTTCCTTTCCAAATATTAAATAAAAATTGGGGGTCCCCATCTGAAGTATGGGATATAGAGTCGTGGGGCCCCCCCTGGGGGCCCTCCAGGGGGGCCCACAAAATCGGCGACCCCCAAAAAAGATGTCCCCCTCGAAAATATTTTAGACGTGTTTCGGCGTTTTATGAAATTCGAAGCCGTTCGTGAGAAATTCGAGATGGTACATATTTTAATCAACACCCTGTATAACTCATAGTCTCACCTTTGATTTTCTAAAAGAAAGAGAGCCTCTAAAAGCCAATTTCATACAGAAAAACCTGCACTCGATGTCGTTTCAGGCTACAAATATATGTTCGCTGTTTTAAATGCGTTCGAAAGTTTTCAAACATCCACCCCCCCTCCCACGATAACTGTGACTGCATTTTGACTTATTGTTAATTTTTATACACCGTTAAAGTTACCTACTAAAGATGAGTAATGAAGGCTATTCATTTGAAATCTCTTTCATTTCATCATTTTCAAATTTACGACAGCTTACACCTAAGAGAAAACAAAAATTTTGTCCAAAAATGATCGAAAATCGCAAGATTATTACAAGAAAAAAAACAGCATGGTCATTGAGTGACTGTTCAAAATTTTCCGACCAAAATCTTTGTCAGTCAATGATTCTCGTCTACTGAATTTTTATTGAGCCAGTTCAAGTCAAACCAAAGAGATTATGGAAATACTGTATCGTAACGATATCGAGGAATACCGTTCTCTTGGTCATTATTATTTCTGGTCCTAAAGATCTCGGTATTAGGGGAGAGACATACTATAAGTCTGTCTCAAAATTCAGACAGTGCGAGCAAGCCCTTATTATTTTCAATTCACGCCAAATGTAAGGAGTTTTGATAATTTGTTTTCTTAAATTTTCTTCTCTTTTCTTTCACAAACTTTGCAATAAGTAGATGTGGTATTTTCTTTCTGACTGTGCAGTGTGCAGTTACGAAAAAATAGGACGCAAGAGGCGCATTATAACACATTAATTAAAAAAAAAATATGGTTTTTGACTCGGTGCTTTTTGAGTGAAATCTAGGTAAGCACATCCGCAACAAGACTCGACGTAGACTAAAGACGAAACGGAAAACCGTATATTTGCCAGAACTCGATCTGGTTGACCATCAGCATAGTTGACCCGTTCGACTGACGAGAAAGGCTGACAAACGTTTGTAATGTAATTTATATTAAAATCTCATTCATGAATTAAATGTGGCAACGCTGCATGACCGATGACCCCGCATGGGCACATGAGCGGCCTACTGCCCATTTTTTACTCTCCTTCGTTGGTCCAGACGCATCGGCTAATTGAAACCACTGAACCGGAATACCACTCCATTTCGAGCAATCCGAGCTACGAACTTCGGTTGTTTTACTTTGAAATATCTGCATTCCTCGAGTTCAAATTTCCCTTTTTCTGTCAAGAAATTTAATGTGCATTGTTTCGAACAACCCTCATTTATTCTAAGCCTTAGGAGGTTATATCCCAATTTGGTGGCTCTCAATGGAGCGTGCATTCTGCACCGTTGCATTAAGCTGCTTCGCTTGATCTACGATGAATATAAAATAAACATTTGCAAGAGTAGTAAATAAATTTTGCCTCTAGTTTTTTCCTACTTAATTTATTTAAGTAAGTTGAGCTACCTTAAATAGTGCCAGGGCACAACCCCAGAAAGGAATTAAAAGTAAATTTGCTATTCTTATTTGATTCAATTAATTATAGTCATCCATAGATACATGGACTGGGCTTGGTTAAATCTAGTCCATCATTATTATAGTCATAAGTAGGGACATGAAATTGGGTGAAATTAATCTTTTAAGATCATTGGAATTTTGGAAAAAAAAGAAATAAAGGAAAGAAACTATGGACGATACGTGTGATTTTTCAAATCTATGCAAAATTGTGGGTTTTTTGGCCAATTAGAGTCGACAAATATGAAGCTCTTAGTTCATATACTTTCATTAAGTAATCCTCTCATAATTCACGAAGCACATGTATTACATGGTAATTAAGAGGAGGCTGAAAAGTGAATAGTTCCTGATGGATAAAAAATGAATGGGAGGGATTGTCTCATCCGTCATTGCAACCGAGGCATTCAAAGCATCCTTACTTCTCACAAACAATCCAATCTTCATAAGAATAATGCAGAAGTGCAGATAGCTGGGGGTATCGGGGCTTGTGGTCGTGGTAGGGCGGGGGTGGGAAGTCTGATAAAATATCTCAATCTTGAGAACTTTCATCAAATCGAAGATGAAGAACATCTAATTACATGCAGGAGATGCGGAGCTTAGGTTGAGAGTCTCGGATACCGGAGCTGTGTTGTCAGATTTTGAGTTAAAATGTGTATATTTCACCTTGAGACTTATGGGAAATATATGGTCTGGAGCCGTACGTAAGCCAACACTGTAGCGGAGGAGAAGTCCGATTGAAATCCATCGTGGAATCATTCAAATTTTCTTCTACTATGATTACACGTAGCCGCGGTTCAACGTTCCTGCTGCGCTGAACTTGCCTTCGCCCCCGCGTCCGCCCCCACCCCCAATCCCTTTCCCCCACCCTCTCGCCAACTCGCGTAAATTGCATTATTCTGCAAGCCGCAAGCTCTATAACCCTCCATTCATTGGCTGAGGAGACGCAGCATAGCAGAAGTAGCTATGATCAAGGAAAGTCAATGCCGTGTTTCAGCATTGTTTTTTACCCGGTTGCCGCTCAAGTCACGCAATGCAAGGTGCAGGAGCGTTTTACCCGATAAAAATCGTTTACTTCAAAACGGAAGTTGAGTAAAGTACTCAGTGTTCACTGTTCATGAGAGTCGCGTTGTAGTAAACAGCTTCCGTGGTGAATGCCAATGAAAGCTACCTCTGATTGGCTGGAGAAAGAGTGAGTCCTCATGTAACTTTTTCCAGCTTACTAGGAGTTTCAAGGGAGCTATTTTACCCCCTTAACGACGCATTAATTTATTTGTGAATGGGTCTGCAGCAAACTTTTGCTACAACGATTAAAAGTGTTTAATTTTATGAAAAATCGCCTGAAAAGTCCATTGATGGCATCAGAAAGTCATAAAATGCAATAATAAACTCACAAGAGGCGTTTAGTGAAATCCAATTTGGCGGAGAAATATCGAGCAATTTGTATGCATGCACCACGAATATCCAAGGATAGCCAACCTCACAATATCGATCACAACGTAAACAAAACACATAACCTCTGCCTCCAGTGAGGTTGTCAAAGTTGGCTATCCATGGATGTTCGTTGTGCATGCATACAAATTGCTCGATATTTATCCGCCATCTTGGATTTCATTAAACGCCTCTTGTGAGTTTATTATTATTGCATTTTATGACTTTCTGATGCCACCAATGGACTTTCCAGGCGATTTTACATTAGATTAGACAGACACTCTTGATCGTTAGAGCAAAAGTTTGCAACAGACCCTTTTTTCCGAGGTATTCCGTTGTTGGGGATACACACTTATGTAAAGTTGCAAGAAACGCAACCATCCATGTTGTGAAGTTACAACACGGAATTTGCATTTCATTGCATTTTGGGCCAAAATCCATTATCCAGAACTATGAGACCTTGCTAGACATCAAAGGCAATCCTTGTTCCCAGTTCACCGAGTACTTTTATTGGCTTACAGAAAAAAAACAAAATTCAGCCAAACGCGACTATACTCTACTGTTCGATAAGCTATAAGGTCTTGACTCATACTTGTTAGCGTAATATAGGTATAGCAGGTGTAAAAGTTGCTTTATTTGATCACTATTAAAAGTCGTTCATGAAAGTGTTACATAATTTGAAGAGTTTTACCTGGTTAACTCGTTCGGTCCAATTTTTTCAGTGAGGGTTTCATTTTCCTCCACATTTAGCTCAGAAAAATCTGCCTAATTCATGTATGTTCATAATAAGGAGTGTGACCCCTAAGGTGGCCCGGCTCTTAAGGTGCCCCCCCCCGTTTATTTCCGTTCGTCTCATGAATTGACAAAAGATGGCGTTAGCGCTGAGTAACAGGATGCTATTGCTTCCCCCATTCCAAAAATCAAGTGTGTCGGGTGTTTCAGTCGGTGCGGAAAAGGGTCATCACCATTTTGGCAGGTCTTCTTACAATTTTCATGTTATTAAACAAGCGTAAAAGCTAAGCCTATAAACTAATTTAATCTTGACTTTTTATACATTTTTGAAATGCTTATTTATCCCTCTTTCATGAGTCATGATTATTTTTTCGTAAACTTTACCTGTTATGACGATATCTGCAAATATTTGTGTAAACATGTGGTTTGACTGGTGCACCTAAGGTGGCCCGCTCGTTTTTGTAACATGTTTATATTGACCTACGGTAGGTGAAAAATTAATTTTAATGAATCATAGGCCAGTATCATTAGCGAAAGGTGTCAAAACGCACAACTGGACCAAAAAGGAGTAAAGAAAATTACAAATTCCGCTGAATATAAATTTTCACGGAAAAGATGAAAAAATAAGTTTTTCTCCCTCTATTTTATTTGTACTCACTGGTGCTTATGGTCCCCGTTGACTCCCTGATGGGTACTTATATTTAGTTTATAATTTCTTGTAATGGTAATTAGTAAAGATGAACTACTTATACTATCAGCAGCTAATTAATTACTATTAACAACCATTTTTGGAATATTATCATCAATTATAAATGGGAAAATTAGCGATGAAAAAATGAAAAAATGTAAGGGGGCCAAAAAGGAATAAAACCTCCCTTTAACATCATAACTTTATCATTATCATTGTAATTTTTGATTAAACAAAGGTACCGATTCCATCTGTGAACGAAACAATAGCATTCGACTGCATATTCATGAAATTTGAAAGGGGGTGGCCGCCTTAGGTGCACGTTTTGCGCGATGTCAAAACCCTACTTTTTTCAAATGCAAAAAAAAAGCCCAAAAACAAGACAGAATTATAAAAATGAAATCAGTATATGAAAGCCAACTGTCTGAAGAGTAAATTCACGTATTTCGTTTTTTCTCGCTCTCATTCCTTATTAGTGCAAATAGGCTCCAAGCTTAGGTATGGCCACCTTTGGGTCACCTACCTTATGAAAAATAACTCAGTCTGGTAAATTTTTTTTATCAAAGAATGTTAGGTTTACAGCTGTCGATCTTATTCAAATTTATATCCGAACAACTTACGAATCATTGACTCTCGGTCCAATTATAAAGTTGGGTATGTCATAAAAAAGTCTACTCATTGATAGTTTGTAGATTAAATAATAAAATATCTAATGATTAAGTCATTGGAGGTAAATGAAAATTAATACTGCACACATTTTATTTTTATTTATTTTTTTTGCCGTATTTAGATCATGTTACCTTTTTCAAAAAATTTAACGCTGCTCTGAAAGAGGAACGCGCCGAAAATCAAATTAGGGTTTTGTGATTACATAGAAATTCTCGGAAAGTTCATCTTAAATATCAAAATTCCGTCTAGGTATACCTACCATACACTGAGAGAAATCACTTCTTTAAAAACAAGGAAATACGTTTACTTGGGACATTTTCCCTTGCAAGGAGTAAAGTTCCGATCGCATGAAGGAGAATCGATGTCACAACAATGAATCTTTTACTTGTAGCAGCGGACATTTTCTTTGGATTAAAGGAATTCCCCTTAGTCAATATTTCACGGTGCAGTTTCTTTAACCCAAACGAAATACACCTTGGATTAAAAAAATATTTTCTTAGTGTAAAGGTAGTTGTAGTGCGTGCACCAAAACTGATGGCAAAGTCATGATTTTTTATTCATTTTATCTATCATAAATCTTCGTTATAATCTCATTTGATCTGACCTGTTAATTAACCTTCAAAGGACAAAAATGCGCTTTAAGACAGGCCTGAAAGTGATTTTGGCTCTTAATTTTTGTACTAATATTTGGCCCAGCCGAATACATAGATATTAAATAGATTAGACTGAAAACTATGAAATTGGTAGACTTGAAAAAATAAATTATATGCATTGGTGCATGTACATGATTATGAAGATTGAACTTTATAGCACACATTTTTGCGTACAGAAAATTGAGGACGCAATTTTCGGGAGTATAATGTTGTCAGTCACCAGAACACATACACTGGGGGGGGGGGGGGGGGGGGGGAACAGAAAATAACACTTTGGTAGCGCTTGCAAAACCTTTGGTAGAAAAATAACCCCGCAAAAGTCTTTAGTAGAGGTAACCAAAGGTTTTGTACGCCAAACTAAAGAAAGATTTCTGTGGTAACCGAAGATTTGGTTTCTTCAAATAAAGTATTTTTGCTGCGTCATTTTTGTGCCAAAGGTTTTGTCAGCGCTGCCAAAGAGTTTCTTCCTGTTTTTTCTATGTATAGTGTAACTTTGTCTGAACTAAAAAATAATAAACATGACAACTTTCATTCTTTGAGCCCCCTCAAGTATTTTTTTTTTCTTCGACTCACCTCCACCTTTACCTCCTCTCATCTTGCTCCCTCCCCGCCATGGTATTACTGAACAACTCATTGTTCCACAATCACATGATAATTGCAGTGATCCGCGGTAGTTGCGCCAAGGAAATAGAAAATGTGTTATTTATTGATCTTGATGTACCGTGAAATGGGACGATGCACAGTGGATCGAAACGTAGGAATTTCCCGGACATAATTTTACGAAAAAAAAGAAGAAAGAAATCATGATTATGTAAAATAAATTACAATGTAATTCAGAGCTGTGTGAAATCGCATTCATGGGGGTACCTAGGTCAAATTTTCGAAAATGTTGCCTTTTTTTTTTTTTTTTTAACCTATTTTGTAGACGATATTCTCCTATGGTTCAGACCATGTATTTATTTTTTTCTCAACTTGGTCTGAAATATTTTTAAACATTTTTTGAAATTGGATAGTTCCTACGACATTTCTATTCCTGCGTTTTTTTCCGATGACTTTTGCATCTTAGAACAGTCAAATCTCGAGATCTATAATAGCTAGAGACTTCAAGTTTTTTTGTTTAAAAAAGCAAAATTTTCTGCACTATGGGATCAAAGAGCCATTTCTTAGAAGCCTGTAATAATTGAGTGGTCAAGTCAGTTGAAACATAAATATTTATCGGAAAATTTAATTGAGTTTTTTAAAAGTTATAAAAAAATAGTAGATCATTGTTTTCTCTCTCTTTCTCTCTGGGATCTCACAGAGCAAACTCTCAGCTTTAATTTGAGCCTATGTAGAGGTAAATTGCCTAGGTTAGCCTATGTAGAGATCTCATTGTTCCAGTAAAAGCACATTTTTAGACATTATTAACCATTTCAGGGGTAGGTATGCAACCAGCGCAACGAACATTTTTTTGGTATGGGTTTGAATGTGTACCTTGACACCTAAAGCATTTTGGGGGTGGCAGAACCAATAAAGGGGAAAATTTTCTTTATGACCTGGGTACCCCCTTAAAAGTTTGAAGCAAGGCAAATAACATTGTTTCCGCATCGAAACATTGAAAATAAAATGTTTCAAAAGCAAAAAACATTATTTTTTCTTGTCCGGAAAAAGCTATGTTTTGATGCTGTGCGCGACGACTCCGGATAAACCGCTCACCGATGGATTCCCGATAAAGAGAAGCGTCTCTATGCATGCACACGATTGTATGTAAAACTGAAAGTTCATTCTACCTAGTGAACAGGCTCATAACAAAGCATTTGACCGTGGTCAGTTCGCGCACTTTTGTGAGCGGTTCCCTTTGTGGTGTTTCGCCGGAATCAAAGTGCAAGCGTGCGCGGTTTTTTAGAAAGTGCAAGAAAGAGAACCACAGTTGATACCTGATCATAACCCAAAGGCGGATTCAGAAATCTGACATCTATGTATTCTTTCCATTTGAATGCATGAGAAAAAATCGATTAGTAAATAATGGGCCATGGTCCCTTCAAGAATCGATTGTTTATAATACATTCAAATGGGATGAATTCATGGTTGCCGAAATTACTGAATCCACCTATGTCATAACCAGACATTTTTGAGGGGACTAACGTTTGTTCTTACAGCATACCCTTATGATAACTATGCTTTCTTCCGATGATCATTTTTAGAACTTTCTCAAAAGCATATCCAGAGCTGATTTATTTTCCTTTGTCCTTTTTTTTAAAGAAAAAGAAATGGATCCCTCTCCTACCCGTCTCCTTAGGACGTCCGCAGGGATTTGGTTTCCTTTTATCAAGTTTTAAAAATTATCATCCGCAACATGATTTATCCGCATAAAAATTAAGAAACTGTGGTTTGTCAGAACTCACTTGGGGATCTGCCCGGATCATGTTAACGAGAAAAAATGTTTTAGGATCAGAGGTGGCTCGTGCTATTTGGCAACGATGTCTTCGCTTCATTTGAATCTATGTTTAACAATCGATTGTTAGTGAAGCGCTGCTTTACTTTCGAATCGATTGTTTTACATACAATCAGATGGAGGGATGACATTGTTCCCGAATTGCACGAGCCGTCCCTGTTTAGGATGCCAGACGGTTAATTTCTTCCATGTGGATTCATTTTAATTGAAGGAAAAATTGGATATTTAGGAGCGCTCGTCATAAAAATGAACTAATGGCCAAAATCAAGACACTTCTCTAAAAAAGATCCTACTTCAAGGTTTTCTCAACGAAGTTTGCCTGTTGTGGGTCCAAATGAACCCCTGTTCAATGCATGTTTTTCACAGCAGCATTTCTAAAATGTAAATCACGGTATTAGCTAGAACGGAAAACTTATACGCGACCCACACCCCCTTCCCTCTCCCCAAATATGCAGATTCTGGGCGCTCGAATATAAAGGGTGTAACAAAAATATATTCATTAATTTTCAGGGCTTGTTTTAGAGGTAAAAATAGTAATTTTTTACCGAGTAAACATGGGTCCAAAATTGTAGTCTTTTTTAGTTACAGAGTTGCAAAGTTTTCGAAAAACAAATTGAAAAATTGTCACAACTCCCTCGTGAATTGTTCTAAATGCTCGTAAATAGGTACACTGATGTAATTTAAGGCGCTCTTGCCGATTTTGGCTGTGAAAATGCTGTATGCAAAAATTTGAGGGGGGTTTTGGGGGTTTTTCTTGATTTTTCTCACTTTTTTGGCCAAATTATGTGAAAGCATACTTTCGGTTTCATTGAACCCAAAAACGATTAGCATTATTCAAAAGTTCGTAAAAAAATATGCATTTTTGGTCCTTACAAGTTTTTTTTTCCATTTCACAAACCGTTGCCGAGGAAATCGTCCCTGAAGTTAGAGAAGTGGGCCAAGAATTGAGAAAATCGAAGAAAAGGCAAAAGCCAGGCATTCTTCTGAACATAAGGAACTGATCATTTTGGCGCAAACCAAAAGTCGATATCGTTGTTTGTTTTCGATAAATCGCAGGTCAAAATTCGATTTGGATGCATTTGCGAAAAAATATTACTCATCCGATTTTTAAGGTCAGAATTTAGAAGAGCTTTAAACAGCTAGTACTTTTCAGAGAAAGAATACGGCTTTGACACAAATCTAGTCAAAATTTGGGTTTAGCCCCTCAAGCCCCCCAAGCGTTTTTAAGGGGTTCAGTGGCGTAGCCAGGAATTTTTCTGGGGGGGGGGTCCGAGGTCCGAAAATTGTCAAGGGGGGGTCCAAAGATACTAATTTGGTCAAATTTGTCTGAAAACGCAGAAGAATCACCTTTTTTTAGGACACGTTTTGGTGTCAAGGGGGGGGGGGTTCCAGACCCCCTGGACCCCCCCCCCTCCTTGGCTACGCCCCTGAACGGGTTTATCCCTCAAGGGAGGCTATTGAAAAATTCCGAAGGACAACCCCTATCGAGTGATATCCCTATCCCCGATCGAGATACATCCATCGGAATAGCATGCAAGTTGAGCATTTGGACGCAATTCGAAGGATTATATCATTTTATTTAGCATTCGATTTATCGATTATCAAACTTTGATTTACAAGCTTTGACGCAAAGTCCGTCTCAATGAACGTTTGTAACCAGGGGATACTACATTATATTAATTATTATTGATACATCAAATTACTGAGACGGTATGATATAAGCAAGCTTGCGTTGTCTCAATTTTATTTTACTATAATGGTTTTCATTATGTATTTGATCCGGCAACATTGTAATGATTCCATTTAAACTCATGAAAAATATCGAAATATTGGGTGTTCGGTGAACACATTCGCATTCGACCTTTTACATGGGCTTAAATGTACACATTACGACGTTGCCAATTTGCACGCTATGTATTTGATCCGGCAACAATGTTTTACTCATTAATTTCAAGTTTTGCATGGATGCGGGAATGCATTAAATACCAATTTTCCTGAGGACATGAAGTTATTATGTTTACTTTCCTTCAAGCAAGAGCAGAAACAATTTTGCTCCTCAGCAAAATACGGCCCAAGTAAGTTCGATGAGTTCAGAGGAGGAATATGCTGTTGAGTGTTGAGAGGCGAGTCTCATTGCGGTATTTGATTGAGTGAGTAATGAATATGGGCGAGATTAGAAATCCGTGTTATCTCACAGAGTCAGTTTTTTTATTATTTTTTTTGTTTTTTTTTTAATCCCCCCCCCCAGTTATTTTGGGCCACGATATTGATAATCTTCCCAAAAAAAAAGTGGGAGAAAAGTTCCTGGTTTATTTTTTTTCATTTTTTTCCTCTCGGGAAGAGAAAGTGCAATCAGCAAGTTTTTATACTCCTAATGGTACAATAATTAATTTTTCATCCTATTTGTGGCATTACGTTAGCATGAATTTTTGTTGCTTTTTCCGTTATTTTGAATTAATTCTACACAGTTAGAGTCGCCTGTGGATTTATAATACCAGCATAGGCGATAATAAAATGCAACTGCACGTTTCATCAAACGCATGCGAGTATATGATACAGTAAAATTGAGATAGCAGATTGTGGCTCGACCTGCAATCTCTGAGAACGATGCGTTTCATCAACCATAATCTATGAAAAAGATCGAACAGCCGAAAAAAAGTAAATCAAATATCTGGTCTCAGTGGACAGCAGTGGCGTAGCGTGCAATTTGGCAACGTTGTACTGTGCCCATTTAAATCCATGTGAAAGGTCGAATGCGAAGGTATTCACCGAACACCCAACAGTTCGATCTTTTCATGAGTTTAAATGGACGAATTGCAACGTTGCCAACTTTCACGCTACGCCACTGGTGGACAGCCGAATATGAGCTTTTGGACATGTGTTCAAATGACCTAAACGAAGCTTTGCCAGATTGCACGATTGCACTGATTGCATGCACAACGTATACCTCAAGCTGCCAGAAATTATTAGCATATGGACTTAAAGCAAATCTTCTGTAGGTCTCAATTTTGTTGGTCCAATTGTTTTAGTCACCACATATGTTCCCAGTTTATGTGCGCCTAAACTTAACCATTAGAGTCCTTCTAAGTTGAAAACTGACGCAAGGCACGTTGAAAAATTAACGCAATACATTACTATTTGAGACATCGAGGTACACATTTTCTTAGGGGGTTGTCCCTCCTCCCTCGTGCTTTTTTTTTTTTTTTTTTTTTTTTTTTTTTTTACCAGAATACCTTTATTTTAAAGAGTAAACCATATAAAAGGCCAAATGTTACTCTATTTTTACTTCATTTGGCCAGATTTTTGTCTCAAATTTTTAATAAAAGTGGAATTGGAAAAAGGAATGGAGTTCCTCCAGAAAAAAGCCAGAGTGAAATGTTTTTAAGAAAACACTTTTCGTAAACAGACATCCGTGGATAGTTTGAAAACGTTGTGAGCAATTTTTGGTCAAAGCTTCCTCCGTTGCAGAAATACGCTTTTATTTAAACTTATCTTTCCTAAATAGAACAATAATCTGAAGCCAACTAAAATTTACCTGATAAATTAAACAAATTAAACGTAATATAAGAGAGCTCTTCATGGTCATTTTGCTGTTTTAACTGTTTTCCGATGTTTTTTTTGTTAATGTTTTGTTTGTTTAAAATAAGAAGAAAAAGATTATTGAAGAGGAGTTTTCGTACCAAACATTATGATAATAATTTACGACATCTCCCTAAATTAATGAAAGCAATTAAATTGGTAATATCAAATGAAAAGACTTATCTTTTCTATGCATTGAGCAAAGTGTTTAAGAATGCATCTAACTATTATTTGATCAATATTCTATTTTATTCTCAGCTTATAATAATTTTCTAGTAAATCAAATTTCAATCAAATCAAGCAATTTTTTGGTTTTATATCTTATTTTTGCGTGTTACTTCGCAAAAAAATAAAGAAAAACAATATCTGGAAATTCAAAGGCCATTTGATCTAGGCCAGTGGATCCCAAACTGTGGTTTGCAGTCCTTCAGGGGTCCGCGGAGCCTCGCCAGGGGGTCTGCGAGAAGTTCGTAGGGAAAATTCCCAAAATTTGGATTGGGTCAAATTCAGCAACGTGTTCGGCTGAACCTTATTTAAATTATCATTCGTTCATTAATTGCTATGACTTTACACGAAATAGAAGACAAATCCTATTATTTCTTCATTTTTGCTTTTTTTTTGGGGGGGGTTGCTATGCGGAGGTTTGCAGACCCCCTTAAGGGTCCACTCAAGAAAATGTTTGGGGACCGCTGCTCTAGGCGTTTTTATCAAACGTTGCAAAACGTCTACCCATTCTCGATGAAGCTCAAATTTTTCAAAAATTTAAACTTTTCAAAGACTCAACTGCTACAACAAACTGCTAGTGGTCGTTTCAAAAGTGTGGGTGGCGCGCCTAGCTTGATAATCTTTGGAATTCCCCAACTTTATTACTCTTATTACAGAATAAAAATGTATTTAAGAGTTGGATTCTCATCAAGGAACGCTGTGAAATTTAAAGATCAAATCCGTATTTAAGTTTTTTCTTTCATTAGGACGAATGAAAATTGATAATTCGCCAGTAACTATCGGTAAGTTGAGCCTACACTTCTAAAATGAAGATCTGCATCGTCAACAGAGTGACTATCTTATTGCACCTTGACTTTATAGGAGAGATAGTTAATTGAATTTTCATGTATATTTTTACACCTCACTGATAGATTATCTTCGTCTTCAACCGGTTGTTCACGCAGAGAAATCAGGCAACCAAGCAAGGAAAGACAATGTAGGTTTCCTCAGCTCTAAAAAGGAGATCGGGAAACGCACTAAAAAATTAAGCTCAAAGTTAAAATTTTTATTTTTTCTTCGAATTATTCAAAAACTGAGATAGTGTGTGAAGAGCGTAAAACCAAAATTTCGAATTCATTCAACTAACCTTTTCAAGAGCTGAGAAAAATAGGGAATCTTACTTTCAAACGGAAACGGTTTTCATAAAAACAAGATGTACCACGGAACAATAAACGGTCAGACGTGCAGATTCGATCATTTTCATTCGCCGAATTTGTTGAATTTTTCAACTCAATAAATTCATTACACGTTAGTCAATAACACTGCACAATGAATCACTCCAATCGCGGTTCCTATAATGAAAGGCTGCGCAAAGTGGACCCCTTTATGCAGGGAAGAACCTAATGCTTTTGACTCAAAGTATGAAAACACTTTTTTTGCTAGGCTTGCTACTTTTTTTCCTCAGCCCAGAAAACAAACCCTGACAAAGTCCTATAATAATCAAGTTGTAACGCTTAATTACAAACTTCAGACTGATGAGTACGTTCAGTGGTTCCTAGCGGTTTCTTCTCTCTTTCTTCTTCTCAAATGTTCCTCAAGACTGTCCTGATGAAAACTCCCGGATATTTTTCCACGAGTTTTCATGTAAATAGTTAGATTCATTAGCTTTCTTGAACGATGAATGCATCACATCCATCATGCAAATGTATCGATTGGCTCAATACGACCCCCCCCCCTCACCAATTTCTATTTTAACTATCTTGATAACTGGCCGAAAACTAACAGAATAATTTTTAGGAGAAAAATCGTACATTTACATTGCAAATTAGATATAAAATTTCCCAAAATACGATTATTGGATACTGAGTTATATCTGGAACCGTGCCTCACACCAATATAAGTTAGAACTTTTCGTGGCTTTAAATTAAAGTTGTAAAGATTTAGAGGTTGCTGGATGTGTTCAATACGCATAGTTATAGATATTCTTCCGATTTCCGCCGATACACATCGAACACAAAGGGAGGTTCCTTTTCTCTTCAACTTTTCGATTTTTGATGTACTCTTAAATAGGAATGATGTCGATTCATCAAATTGCAAAATCCACTGATCCACTGATAGCCTGGTATGAATATTCGCGCTTGGTATTAATAAACGAATTGATTCAAAGCAACATAAAGAGAACATCTGCTGAAAAAAGAACAATATGCTCAATACATGCTGGGCATTCTCTATAGATTTTTCTTCAGAGCCATATTTGTTCTAACAGTTAAATTACTGCAACCTTGGATGTGGTTTTTTTTTTTTTTTTTTTTTTTTTTTTTTTTTTTTAAGATTAAACGACATGACTTTGGTTCGATTTATCTGTCGGTTTCTACGACTTTTTAAAACATGATATTTAAAAACTTTTTCCCACTCATAATTTTGTTTCAAAGAATGTTGCTCTCGTGAAGACTTGAAATTGCTGAGATTTGAAAGCACTTCACTCCGTAACTCATATATTGCAGAGGTGAAAACAAAAAATAGTCGACATTTCTTGAGCTCTACTAAAAAAAATGTATCACAAGAATGAGTCACGTTTTGATTTGTCTTTTAATAGAAATTAATTCCAAACTTTTCAGCTACTCCTCTTTTTGTGATAGTTGCGATTTCTTACATTAATAAACATCTTCGCTAAAAACTGATTCGTCATTTTGCATTTTTGGATTTTTTTAAAAAGAAAGAAAAATTACAATGTTTTACGAAAGCTTCAAGAAATCTCTCGAAAACAGGAAACCAACCCTAAAAAGAGAATTCAAAAAAATGAACCGATGTTCATTCAATGGCGACATGTTTCATGATACGTTTTATAAACTTTGGTACGTTTCGATTATCAGGACTGAATGACTCATGCACTTGTTGTAAAATATTATAAGGGTGGTGTTTTGTGGTTTTGTTTATTTTTGGGAAAATCTTGTAGATAAAACTCAGAGGATCTTAATTTCAGGAGCAGAAAAACGATCTGATTGAATTCCTAATAGTCAATTTTGCAGTTATAAGCATTAATTTTTGCAAACACCAGCAAAGTGAGCTATTGCCTTCGATGAAATAAAAACAAAACATTCAAAATTTATAAAAAAAAAAACCAAGAAAAAAGTTTGATGATCAGAATGCGGGTGAGATCTCTTTCGTCAAGAATATTCATATGCATTCCATTATACGGCCAGTTGTACTGGTAAATTTTTGATACAATTTAAGGCAAAATAAGCCAAAAACTTTTGGCACACGAGTTTATAAAATGATACAACAATTTGTACTATTCTTTAAAATAAAAAAAAATACTGCTTGCTTACTTGTTTCTTCCCATTATCTAGGGTAGATGAACATGATAATATTTTGCTCCTAGAAACTACTTTGCCCTTTTAGCTGGAATCATCAGAGTGTTGAAAAAATCTCTCACACCAGCATTTGCATGTCCTAACTTTTTCCCTTAAAATTGCGTAAACAGTATCAGACGGTCGCAGTGATTGGCCAAAATGATGTGCATATGTTATACATTTAAGTAAATTTTGTCACTTGATAATTGCTTTTGTCCTTTGTTAATTGGTGACAAATCTGAATTATTTTCTTGATGGCCTCGAAACTTTAAAAAAAAAAAGTATTTTTTATTTTAGTTGTCTCCCTATTTGACTCAGACTTTTCTCTAAAACCGTGGCTGAATTTTTTGTGAAATCATTCAAATTGTAACGCTCTTCGCTAAATGAACATCCATTGCTAACAACGAGATTAGATCAATGAGGATGCCAAATCGGTCAGTGGTATTAAGTGATAGAAACCCGATTAACGTGTATCCAGTCTACATCTCATTTTTTCCCGGAGCAAAGGTCATACTCTGAACAGAAGACGTTCCAAACACCGGTGCAAGACCAAAGACAAGTAAACAAATAAAAAAAAATTACAAAAAAACGAAAATGCGAACAATTTTTTGAAAATGAAACTGTCACGGGGGTGGCAAGAATTGAAACATTAGAAAAAGTAATCCATTATTTCTGGCAGTGGTGCACGAAACCTCCAAAGAGTAACATAACAATTATCCATTGAGTTGCGGTAATAATCCAACATTCGGGTAAACGAAATTAGCGCGAAATTCGGTGATAAATAAAACCAAACAAAGTGAACATACTTCCAAAACTTATTAAATTGCAATTAAGATAAAAAAAACAACTAACCGTAAGTCTGACACTAAGATACGGCATGATTTTTATAATTGTTTGGGTAGCCGAAATCTGAAAAGCGGGACACTAATTTCCCAAAATGCGGAACATCACAACCGAGAATTTCCGGTCTCAATTTGGTATTTTGTGTCCGGACGGATACTACGAAAATTCGGGAAAAGTGTTTTAAAAAGCGAAAGGCACAAAGACACTTACACACACACACTCACTAAAAAACACTTGCGGATCGCGGTTTACGTTACGGCGGCGTTTACTGAGTAAACACGAATGAGACGAAACACGCTGACTCACTCACGCGGAAGATCGGAACAGTGAAGCAGGGTCCGTTTCTTGTGATGCGCTTAAAAGTTGCCATAATCACGAATGTGAAGAAGCTATTGGAAGCCTATGACCTTGTTCTTTGAGTTTTATACAAAGCCGTTGGTGGGGGACGCTTCTACGGCGATGTGCAATGGCAACGGCGCGGCGCCACGGACCGCATCGGGCCTTTTTTTCGTGTGCTCATTCTCAACACAGACCTCAAATGCTCGCAAAAGTTGGCCGCGCAATTTTCACTTTCCTTTCAGTACCCGCGGCTAATCTCGCGGTGGATCTATTGCCTATTGAAGCTATCCATCGAACAGTTTTTGCTTTTCCCCTAAAATAGGGTTCTTGCAAACCTTTGCTTTTTAAGCAAATGTATTTTTTTTTTATTTATTTATTTATTCGTTATTAGTACACCAGCTTTAAAACTCAGTACAGATCAAATATAGGTACTTTTATACATAATTTTATTTATATAACAGAACAGTAGTACAGGGTGGGGCGTAGAGATCTGACGATTTTCAAAACGCTATAAATAAAGAACTATTTGACTTAGAGAAAAAAACTTTTTTTTATTGAATTCAGTACAGAATGCCGTTTTCTTACATTAAGTTTTAAAAATTGAATCTCGTAGATGTTGACCGTCAGCGTCAATACACTCTTGAAGTCGATTTCGAAAGGAATTCACCGCTCTTTCGCACATTTGTATGGGTATATTATCGATTTCCTCTCTTATGCGCACTTTGAATTCCTCTAAAGTATGGGGGTGACTCCTAAAAACCCTTTCCTTAAGGTAGCCCCATAAAAAAAGTCACAAATGCTCAAATCGGGAGATCGCGGAGGCCACGGTAAATCTCCTCTGAGAGAGACCAACCGATTGGGAAACATTTCCCGCATAGCGGCAAGGGAAATGCGAGTAGTATGAGCTGTTGCTCCATCCTGTTGGAACCAGACGTCTCCTGAATCATTTTCTTCCGCTAAATTTTCCAACATGGGCTGCACATAGTCTTCCAACATGGAAACATATCGGTGACAGTTACGTTGTCTTCCCATACCCATACAAATGTGCGAAAGAGCGGTGAATTCCTTTCAAAATCGACTTCAAGAGTGTATTGACGCTGACGGTCAACATCTACGAGATGTAATTTTTAAAACTTAATGTAAGAAAACGGCATTCTGTACTGAATTCAATAAAAAAAAGTTTTTTTCTCTAAGTCTAATAGTTCCTTATTTATAGCCTTTTGAAAATCGTCAGATCTCTACGCCCCACCCTGTATTAAGAACAGTAGGTAAGTAGAAAATATAATAACTACTAGTGGCCGGTGGCCGCTTCGCGGCCAAGCGTTCCGTTTCGCGTCTTGCGCGTGATTTTTGTTTTTTCGAGCTAAGACTTTGACTCGATATCATCCACTCCCTCACTCCGTTTGCTAATCACCCATCTAATCTTGCTCCGAAGAACGAAATGTAAAAACTTACTCTATTATTCCTGAAATACTGAAGTGTTATTTTCTCAGGTACACCAAAGGTTTAGAAAACAGGAGTCATTATTTGGAGGGGCATAAATTGCATAACCCCCGCCCAAACCCCTTTACATGAAATTTAAACATTTTTTAGGGGTAGTCGTTCTCAAGAGGGCCCGATCCAAAACCGCCAATTTTTTTGGCGCTCATGGAGACGCCGAAACCCCCAGAATCGGCGCATTTGGATGCACCGTATTAGCGCATGTGGATTATACGATTTATAACTGTACAGAGAAAAGAAGGGAAGGAGAGAAAGAGATAGCGATAGTGAGAAACCTGCATTCACAATAAAATGAGAAGTCCGGGTTAAGCAAACAAACGCATGACCGAGATCGCACACCTACGATAACCTTTCGTTGAACTGACATGACAATAAGACATTGCGTTTCAGTGAATATCAAAAATCTATATATGAATGGAAGAGAAACTTTGCGCGGGAAAACTATGCCTTTTTCAAACAGCCCTTTATTAACGACAGTAATTTTTTGAAATAGGTTGGCTCGAAAATTCAGGCAAACTTCGTCTAAGATTTTAGGGTCATTCTTTTAGCGCTTTTTGACTACTGATTTTGCAGCAAATTGCCGTTTTTGGGCTACTTTTTCAAAAATTCCTTCGTGCATGTTTTAGCGCTTTTGGCTTATCTTTTTTGGGGATCGGCGCTTTTGAAAGGTCGCCTCCCTCCCCCCCCCCCCCCCCCCAATGATGAAATTCCTATTTTTTTGAGTTTTTTTAGACACTTCACGAAGCTCAAGTTTGTATAACCAGTGAACAGTTACTGGCTGCCGATTTTAGCGTACGACGCAACGGGTCCATTGGACCCAGTTCCAGCATCTAAGGGCATCTCAAGTTCACCATAGAGTTTTAGTGTGAAGTCAACAGTTAGCCAAAAATTGCATCAATAATGCACTCATCGGTTGCAATCGGTTGTGACAAAACTCGCATAGCGTTCCAAACTATCTCCCCCAGCCACTCTCCCGTGACCTCCAATCCCCATGTGTATACCCATCTCTTTCTAGTGTCCTGATTTGTATACACAGGGTCTCGTATTACGGCATGTTAATAGCAAAATCGCTTTAAAAATTGAGGAACTCATTTCTCCCAAAAAAATATTTCACAAAAGATGTCTCTACATACGTTTTTTAAAATTAAAGTATAGCGTACAACATGGGGGTTACGTGAGAGCAAGAAAGACAGTCTATGTTTGGAACGTCATCCCCGGATGACGTCACACCAAGTCATCACTAAAAGAACCATCTTTTTTGAAAAAAACTCGCACTGGCCCACTAATATTACTGCACAGATTAAAAAATAACAGGTATACAACCAAATGAACCATAAAAACTACATACTCAAGGCTCAAGAGATCTATCGAAACTTTGTCTTCTTTTTTTTTTTATTTAAATGGGGAAAAAAACAGACCTTAAAAACATCAAAACCTCCCCCAAAACGCGAACTGAAACGTAAACAACTCAAATCCCCAACTTAAAAATGAAAAAATCTGTAACCATTTTTTTGGTTCGTTAGTAAGTAGTATTCTTGGATGAATCACTTATACATTTAAAGTAAACGATGCATTTTCAACAGAAAACCAATTATTTACTTAACTCAGTATTCAGTAATATTTGACAGTATATTTTTAATGAAAAAAATATAACCACCGTCTCAACTTATGAATAATAACCCTAATCATTCAGTTTCTTTATAAATTCTCGAAACCTAACTCAAATTTGCTGGGGTTTTATTCGAGATATTTAATCAATGCACCGATCTCATCAAGTCATCGTTGATTGTACTCTTTATATATCTATCATATGAAAAATATGATAAGTATCGAAGCTCTATACATCGCGAAGCGATATAGCAACTTCGTCAAGCCATCATCAAACGAAGACTGTACAGTGCTGGCCCTATTTAACATAAAATATTTATACAAATTTTTCATTAAGTTTGAAGTGCCTGAATATTTTTCAACACAGCTAGCAGCACAGTGACCCCTCATTGTGTATATCTACGTTAAAAAAGGATAAAAAGTCGAAGCTATACATCGATATCATGAACGCTATTAAAATGCGTCTACCCGGACGGTTCCTTCCGCGAGTAAAACATATGATGAAGATCGCCATGGTAACGTCAAATCGTGCGATCGAATTAAAAAAAAAAAATTTTCAGAGCATCACGTTTCTCGCTCACACGCGTACAAAATCGTATGCTCTTCCGCACGTATGCATTTAAAAAAAGACGACAAAATCTCGCTTTCTCTCCCACCCTTACAAAACGAAATGATTCGCATCCTTTTCGCACTCGCACAACTTTTTGGGGAAAAGTTTTTTGCATTTTAAAAAGGGACGCGGGGCCCGCACGGAAAAACTTATAAATTTTTCCCCAAGCATTGGAGCCGAGCCCGACCGATCGGTACCAGGCCCCTCCCGAACGGTGCAACGGTTCTCCCGGAACTTAGCTTCATTCTTACAAATATAATATAGGATAATAATTACTATACAGAAGAGTACAAAGACTTGTCCATCACTTCAATGGTTTCAGGTATACTCATTTAGACTGTAGAAAAGATTCATTCTAAAATATTCCTTTGTTTTCATTGAGAATGTACTATCCTCTTCCATGAACATTGTGTTTAAGGATTTGGGAAGTTTATTGAATATCTCAACTGATCGAAATCTCAAACGTTTCTCATCCCAAGTATTCTTAGGTAGCACATTCTCAATGAAAACATTTCTAGCATTTTTTTTTTTGTTCCTATCTTTAGCACCTTTCTCTGTAATATGTCCCTCAGTCCCCGAATAGTTAAACTTGATGTAAAAACCAGCGAAAATCAGGAAAAGTGATCCAGTTGTACACTCTAAAAACAGCTGCAACGACAAGACCGTAATATTGGAGCAACGCAGGTATCACGGAAAATTCCCGCCGTCTAATTTGTCACTTCCTCCACAGAAACACAGGGATACGTCTCAAAATTAGATAGGAATCTTCCATGATACCTGCGTAGTTCCGCCATTAAGCTCGAATCTGAGAAGGTCGACTTTTGTGATTTTTTAGTGTACCAATCTCATTTTTACAGGTTTTAATGCAAGAATCAACTCTTCAATCACCTGTAGTGAAAGTTTGTAAGAGCCCCATTGTCTAGACGTGTCAACATGGATCGGCGTAAAAGGGCCTTTAAACCCACTTTGACAACTTCACAGGGAGAAATTTAAAACTGCATTTCTTTCTCAGTTACCTCCATAAATCTACATACCTTCAACTGTATTTATTCATTTAATTCTAGCGTGTTTTCTCGAAATATATTGGCATTCAGCGTAATACGGCGTAATAAGTAATATGGAAGATTTAAAAAAATAAGCTATTTAAATGTTATTGCCAAAAGTTTGATTTAACTCCTTTCTGCTTTACTCCTTATACCCTCTACGTTGATACGCGGATGGATATACGTATGTTCAAGGGGACTCGCAATTGTTAAGACGAAGCATCCTTAAAATCTATCCCTAACGCACCTTATGGTTAGAAAGATGTTTTTAAACCTATGAATTATGAAAAAAACATTCTTCACACCTCAAACTTCATGGACCTCTGCAAAATTTTGTTCCTTGAGGGGCACTCATAGAGCTAAAAGGTTGAAAAATATGTGATAAAAATACAAATGAAAGGTTTTAGAATGCACCGATAGAACCTTTATTGTACACCATTGATTAAAACTTTTGAGGGGCTCAGCGCTAGCATATTCACGAATGAATCAGAGTCGGGTCCAGAACTTTGCTTTATTCGGGTCATTTGGAAAGTAATTTTCCCTATTTTTTTTTTCTCCGCTCCTAGTGAAGCTGACGCAAATTCAAAAACAGGGTTAAAACCTTCATGAACTAACATACTCAGTGCTATTTTTTAAAATTAAAATCGAACAAATATAATGACGTCACATAGTCTTAGTTTTTGTGATAGCATGTTTTGAACCGTCTACCTTCGATGCGATTATTTTTCCAGCGAAACAATCGCAGCGTCCGTTTTTTAAAACAGTAAAGGCATCTTGTTCGTTGACTTTTTGGCACAAGGAGAGACGATTAACCCTCTAACAAAGAGGGTCAGGTTAGTTCAAATGAACGCAATTCCTCCGTTTAAATATGGAAGGTAGTTAACTGTTCGTACTAGGGGGAGTTGGAATTGCCTATACGGTGAACTGAAGGCGCTCGACGAGACCTTATCTTGCAAGTATTTTCATCCATAATCGCGTTTATTCGGATTAAAGACTAAAACAATGTGAAACAGACTAGAGGAGAAAAACGAGTATACTCGGTCTTGGTCCATAAAGGGTTAACCGCGAAAAGTACAGAAAACCCCTCTCTAGGCTCCGGAAAGCCAGAAAAGAGCGCCGCGCCTCCCTCGCCGTCCAGGTAAACTTTCGTAAGTTGTTCTTCTCTTGCACGATAATGCCTTGCGAGTGACCATCATCGACCTCCTTCGGAAATTCGGCCGGTGTCCTGTTCATTCATCCCACCCACCGTACAGTCCAGATCTTACACCTTCAAACTATCACCTTTTCCCTGCAATGAAGTCATTTTTGGCCGGCAAAAGGTTAAGAAAAAGATGCAGAGCTGAAAGATACAGTAATAATGGATATTTTTAAGGATCAGCCAAAAAGTTCCATCGAAGATGGCATCAAGAATCTCGCATTAATTTGAGGGTGCGAAAAATGCATCAATAACGTACGAGGGTACTATACATAGAGACATGGGCGGATACAAGGCATTGTCCTTCTCTCTCTCCCTCCATTTGAACTGATGTGTTAGAAAAGGATAGCAGAGGGGGCCATCACGTGACTTTGGCCCCCTCTTCTGTCTTTTTCTAATACACGTTTTCAAATGGGAGGAGAGAGAGGAAGACAATTCCCTGTATCCGCCCATGCATAGAGAAAACCTAAGAAACTACATTGAAATAGATTGTTGAAACTGGATAATACTTTTTTTTTTTTCTCAATGTCTTCATATTATGTTCTGGTTTTTTATTACAACGATTGATTTGGAACTCGGTCAATCAAGTTATGCGCACTGGTCTGCCGTTTTGCGTATAATCAATGCTATTTTTCTATTCACCGATGATTCCACCAGTTGAGAAAAGAATACACAGTTCAGTTCAGTGTATAACTGTAATGAACGAAAATACTCTGATCTGTAATCTTTCCTTAATCGGTGGAAACTCCGTTGATTAATTAAAATATCCGCAAGTTTTTTAAAGTCATCGACGACTCCACCGAATGAGAAAAGATTACAGATGCGAGTATTTTAGTTTATTACAGTCATGCTCTGAACTGAACTGTGTAATCTTTTCTCAATCGGTGGAATCATCGGTGAATTGAAAAATAGCATTGATTATACGCAAAACGGCAGGCCTGGCACAAGTAGCGCGCGCATCGCATTGGAAGTGGACGGAAATGTCAAAATATGCGATTAAAAACTAAGATTGTGACGTCATTATTTGTTCGATTTTAAGTTTTAAAAATAGGACTGAGTTATGTTTAGTTTATGACGGTTCTGACACTGTTTTTGGATTTTCGTTAACTGCATTAGGAGCTGAGAAATAAAGTAAAGGAACTAACTTTTCGAATGACCATTGTATTTTTCGTCGTATATTATACGTTTAAACGAACGCATGTTAGGGAAAAGCCGGGGTATGGGCCAAAGTTACGTTAGAGCCTCTCCTTCTTTTCCCATTTGAAGCGTTCAAAGGGGAGTAAGATAGGAGAGAGAGAGAGAGAGAGAGAGAGAGAGAGAGAGAGAGAGAGAGAGAGAGAGAGAGGAGAGAGAGAGGGAGAGAGAGAGAGAGAGAGAGAGAAAGAGAGAGAGAGGGAGAGGGAGAGAGGGAGAGGGAGAGAGGGAGAGAGAGGAGGGAGAGAGAGAGAAGAGGATGAACTCCTGGACTCGCGTCTGTAATGAACCCGTAAATTTACGGTTCACTGCTCACCATTACCACGATACTTTGCTCTCGATATTGACTCAGATTTAATATGATAATAGCCGTGAGCCGTGGCCGCTCATAATACGTTCAGACGTGGCATGTGGGTACATAAACAAGCCGCCAGACAAGTTGGCACTGCTAAAGAGACTTGAGGCCAGTATTGCCAAGTTTGGACGGATTATGATTTGTACTTGTCGACCGAATCGTTTTGGATGAATATATTTCGTTCGATTATTTTAGGCTTTTATAGATCAGTGACGCTGAATTGAGTAATTAAAACCGTTCATTTTCTTTCTCTCTCGCTCTCTCTCTCTCTCCTCTCTCCTCTCTCCTCTCTCTCTTCTCTCTCTCTCTTCTCTCTCTCTCCCTTTTTTCTCTCTCTCTTTTTTTCTCTCTCTCTCTCTCTCTCTCTCTCTCTCTCTCTCTCTCTTCTCTCTCTCTCTCTCTCTCTCCCTTTTCTCTCTCTTTTCTCTCTTTTACTTCCCTCTGTATTTCTTCCCCTCTTCAAAATTTAAAACTTGAAATTAAGTTCAATGAACCATACATTGGTTGGAGCTTTATCTGTTCGGATGAAAACATATGCTAGGTAAAGGAAGAAATTAGGGCAAAGAAATGATTAAAAAATGAACCATAAATTAAAAAAATGGACAAAACCAGCAGCGCCTACAAGAAATTTAATATTTTTCGACTATGGTATGATGATTGATACATAACAAATAAAAATAAAAAAATGTTGTGATGAAAATCAGAGGATTAAGTTCTAGAATGCTGAGAGAGAATTGAAAATTCCTAAGAATGACCTGAACTTTAAAACACGATTCTTTCAAGTTTGAAAAGAGGTAGCTTGGCATTTTTTTTCTCCCGAAGCTTCATTCATTTGGCGGCTAAAAGTGTCGAAACCAAACATCTTTACATAAAAAAGCCTAAACCTCGGAACCACTGCGGTGACCCATTGATTATAGTAATTATAATGTAAATTACAATGTTATGAGTAAAATCTAATATTGTTGTTGCTCCTTGGTATGAAACAAAACCAAAAAACTGTTCGGGTAAAAGACGCAAACAAGTACCTCTTTATATGTATACTAGCCGTTCCAGGCACCCAACGGGCGCTCTCCACGGCCAGCATTCTAGGAGTACGGGCTAGGTGGTAGTTGATTGGTTTGAGTATGTTTGGTGTATATTTAAAGAATCATAATGATGGTTTTTAAACGAGATTGAAGAAGAACGGTAAAAATTACAGATGAAAAATATCGAAGAGCTCATAGGTTTAAGCGACGGTCGTAGGGACAGAGGGAGTTGCGGCAGTCTTAAGACGGGCGACGGAAATTGAAAATTTGAAAGACCGAGTGCTCAAGAGATTCGCGAAGAAACGAAATTCTCCCTCTTTCACTCACCCTGCATTGCCCGATGAAAATCTACCCAGCGTAAAGCGGGTGGGGGAAATGGACAGAAAAGAGAGTCCAGCGCAGCGACACGGCTCGTAGGAGGGAAGGCAAGCGACGGAATAAGTACCCTCCCCCCTCTAATTTTAAAATTCAATTTACGGCGCTTACAGACGACTTTTTCGAAAAAAAAAAATCCAGGAATCTCCTCGAAATACCCTGAGGAATCATCATGCCAAATTTGAGGGAAATCGCTTCGGCCAATTTTCGGGAAAATAGAAAATACATTTTAGAGCGTTAACTTTGTATTTATAATAATAGGTACGTAAAAAGAAACAACTTTATTAGCTACTAATTTTTCAAATAAAAAAAAAACACCATTGGGAAATTAACCTATAAAATTTAAATAAAAACGGAGGGACGTTATCATTATCAATCGCAAATAAACACACACAAAAAATAAAAAAAAAAAAACGTAAAAATTAAGTCGCTACTCCAACAGCTGAGTCCCGCCGTTTCTTAATTAAATTTTAGCCTCTATTTCATAATGCAATTTGTATGAACGACAAGACTAGAATGGTTCTTCATACAGAGTGGCAACCCTGTTTAAAAGAGTTATTAACACTTCAAGCCTCCGACTTCGCCTCATCTCTCTTTCTCTTTTTAAATCGGCTCAATTGAGTTTCAGACGGAGTCAGCTCGACCCGACCAAATAGATGCTGATGCGGCGCGTCTCATTCGAATCCATTCAATGGACCACGCACCTGTCATCGATGAGTTTATTCTTATAATTTACGACCTACGATAACAATGCAACGATGCGCAAAGAAAGGATTATGCTTAACAAACACCGAAAATTATATTCTGAACTCGCGTCACATCAGAACTAAGAGAAGCTCATTTGAATTGTGTGTGTGTTTGTGTGTGAGTGTGTTTTTTTTTATCATCTGAAGACTGACTCAGAGAACCGCGCCGGCTCCTGTTTGTGTATGTATGCCTATCGGCTAACTGACACTCTCTTGTTTTGTCTTTATGAGTTGAACGAGTTTATTTACTCGCTACCACTAGACCTGTATTATTATGTTGTCTCATTATCAATTCATTGCACAAATAATGAGCAACTGGTGCATTTGAGACGGTAATGGTTTGTTTCTATGCTAGACATTTCTTCAACTTTGACGCGGCGGCGGCGCGGCGGCGGCGCGGCGGCGAGTGAGATGTCCCGGAAAGGACGCCGTCTAACGCAGGTACAAGTTAGCTCAAATTGACATCCATGATGATCGATGAAGTGTTTATATTCATCGATCAAATAAACGTTCCTCCGCGTGTAAACCTCCGGTAATCATCGCTAGGTAATTGTTTGATTATTCGTTTTACACCCCGAGCAATAACCATCGACGTATTCCGATGATGTAAACAGGACTTCAGCAGAATGCAATTTGTTTGTCTTCGTATTTTGCCTCAAATGTTAATGCTAATCGTCATGAAATTGGTTTTAAATGGACGTTATGATTACTTGATTGAAGCTAATCTGTACTCAGACATTAATGGGGTGTTTTTTCGCCCTCGAGGATATAACAATTTCAGTTCATGGCCGAACCGCGGAATTTCCATCGCCCTCCTCTCGGTCCTAACCCCTCCCCCCCTTTCAACCAGAAAAATTGAGAAATGGGAAAATCATTAGGAGAACGGAAGAGATTAGAAAGAAAAGGAGAACAACAAAGGAAAGAATAGAAGAAAAAAGAAAATTTTAAAACAGGCTTTTTTTTAAAAAAAAAAGCAAACTGAAACTGATCACTTTTTGATCTGTTTATAACACTTCAAAGGTTGAATAAAACGGAATCAGAAGAAGGCGAACATTCAATCATTTTATAGAGAGGACATTTGAACCACCTGTTACGCTGACAAAACCTTCAAAAGTGGGGTGCGTATTACAGTGGCGCGGATATGTAGAAATTTTCAAGGAGGTGGGAGGGGGCTAAGGTTCCAAAGAGAGGCTAAAACCTACTTTTTCGACAAAACACCTAAAATTCCAAAATCCTTTAAAAAAAGAGTAAAAATTTGGTTCAAAGGGGGGGGGGGGAGCTACGCCCCCTCAGCCCCCCTGGATCCGCTTCTGGTGTATTATTAGCACCAACCTCCCTCCAGCGTTATAAAGCGATGAAATGAACTGCACTTCATTCAAGGTTTTGTTCTTTTGTTTGGGATGCAAAACGTATACGGAGTGCAGACATTAAAGGGTAAACTGTCTGAACTTTGAGCTAAGAATAAATTTTGTCAGCGATGCGTGAGTTTTAGAATATTTTAACGATCTCAGACCGTTATTTTAACTGATGATCCATTTGACTACAGCAAAAACTTTCAAGAGCTTCATTGTAATTTCCAGCATTGAAAAGTTCTCACCGTAATCACCAGGACGACTGCCGTTTAAATGCATCATGAACTCTACTCGGGGACCATTCACACAGCCATTTCGCCGGATTTGTTATTTATTCATCCATTTGTATGCATTTGATTGATTGCTCAAATTAAATAACTGGATTTACAACCCTGACGATTGATGAAACATACCTATTTATGTTTGCGGATCATAGGAAACGAATTTTATTTTATGGAACTCTCAAAATTTGAAATCTTTAGGATTTGTTGAGATTCAAGCGTTTCGAATCTATGTAAAGGAGGGAATAATTAACCCGCTGTCAGCAGTGGTGGCTCGTTCAATGTGGCAACAACGGATTCCCTGCATTTAAATTTAAACCTATGTAAAATAATCGATTTAAACCTATGTAAAATAATCGATTTAAACCTATGTAAAATAACCGATTCAAACCTATGTAAAATAATCGATTCAAACCTATGTAAAATAATCGATTCTTTGGTGAGACGCATTGTCTCACCTCCTAAAGATATTTTTGTATCGGTTTAAACGGCGTAAAAGCTCGGTCGCCAGATTGCACGAGCCACCACTTGCAGTCAGTATGCTGATTTCCATTTTAAAATCAGTTGTTTCTGTGGATTAAATTAGTTGTTTCTATGGATTTAATTTTCAAGATTCTACTTTGAAGGTTTACACGATCTACTCTGGCAATATAGTAATAGTAATATAGTAATATTTTTTCATTTTTTTAAGCGTGCCATATACGGTGCGCTTCTTGTTTTCATTTTCATATCTAATATATAAGTCCAATGCCTTGCTTATGGCAAAACCTTGGCGGGAAAGGTTTGAAAAATTAAAAACGTGTTTTCTTAAAACTGGTTTCATTAATCGTTAATTTATTGCTGCAATCCAGGAGGTCTCGGCGTCTATTTTCTTAAAATTGTAAAAGTTTTGGTATTCCTGTTAATTTCAATAAGTTATTAAGCGTCAAAGTCGAATTCCTTCAAACGAGAATTCCATACAGGTCCAGCAACCTAAGTCATTTGTGCCAACCTATGAGTCAAAATTCAAAGGCAGGAGGGGGGTGGAAACATCTCCCGCAGGAACCCTCTTTGCCCCTCGCCTTTGGGCTCCACCGGTCTCAAGATTTCTTCACGGTGCATTAAGCGGTCGTAAATGTGTCAACATCTGTTTGACGAGGGTACATCGATAAGAAGCGACGAGGTATTGATGAAGAGAGGGAGGGGTATAGAAAAGAGAGAGGCTCATTCATATCCTTAAGGTACCGTTCTAGAATTCATCCCTTTATTGTCTCGATGCAGAAAAGATTATGAATAGCAGCACTTTCCAATGTACATAGATATACAGTATCACAGGGTAATGTAATCTTTTTTGCACGGATGCAGTAAATGGTTGAATTCTAGAACGCTACCTATGTAGACCTGTTTAGTGATGACGTCACGATCAGAATTAGTTCCAAACAAATGCTCTATCTCGCTCACTCTCGTGGATTTACCAGATCCAAATTTTCGAACGCAAATTCATGCTAGTTAACCAACAGTTTTCTCAAATTTTATTGCACCATTAGATTCCACTTGCCTTAAAGTATCTTTTCACTGTAACATAATTCCTAAAAGATCACAAGCGAATTTACAATCACAGTTATACCGAAAGACGTTCTACGTTTTGTCCTTGTCTTGCTCACAATCTCTTATGGTAGTATCACCGGCATGACACTCAATCATTCTAACTTCTCTCCGTATCGAAGCTATTGTTCGAGGTACAACACATGCCGTGATGGTGCTGATGAGCCTATATCCTAGAATTTTGTGCTCTTAAGAAACTGATAACTGTGATTGTGCATCGATGCGCGATGTTTCAAAAAGTTTGTGATAGCGGGCTCATATTTTATCACTGAGAAAAAAGTGGCTGTTAAAACTGTAAGAATAGAACCATAGATGATTTCGCCTTATTTCAATCATGAGACCTATCGTTGCTGTAGTCAGCGCGCTTGAATCTACACGAATTCTGATTGTCTCTATGGAATTTCGATTATTTCTATGGGAAATAAAGCGCGGGAATATATATCCAATCGGAAAATTTTTTGAAACAATCGGAAATTTTTATAAGGGACGTGGAACCCAATGGTGAGATAAACACAACGTGTAAAGAACGTGTTGTTTACTAGCACTTGTATTTGAAAATTTGGACTGTGTTTCGTATGGGAAAACCCACGAGAGCGAGTGAGACGGAGCCTTTGTTTGGAACCAATTTTTTCATGACGTCACACTAACAGGTCTTTGCATCGGAAACATTTGAAATTCTGGGGGATCGGCAAATTGAAAGCCCCTCAATGAGCGTCGATGGAATCAAGGGATTTTTGAGGACATTTTTGGCGTTTTGTTGAAAAATAGGTGTTTAAAATCCAGAACACAGGGAGCCAGAGGGGTAAAATTCGCATTAATTGCTCTAAAAAGTGAGAGGGGCTGTCACAAGTCTTCCACCCCTGGACAGCTTCCTCGCTGCGGCTATGGAATTGACTCTGGAATAACTTATTTACCTATCCTAAAAAGTTCGTTGCGTGTAGAAAATTTTTCACTGGAAGCTTCTTCAAATTTTGGAAACTATAGGTCCATATGGAACTTTGCTTTTCCAACACGAAAAATGATATCGACCGACGGCAACAGAAAAAAAAAGAAATAATATGACAATGCGTTATAGTGAATAATGGCATAGTTTTAACTGTAAACTTTCGATACTTTTCAAGAAAATAAATGGGGAGAGGGGGAATTAAAATCCACAAACCTCTGAAACCTCCACACCTACTAATCTATACCCCTAGAATGCTAGATGTGTAAAGGGCACTTGAAATGGTTAGTTCCGTATATTAAAGGATTATTGTTTCATGAATTCGCAAGTGTTCCATTTATGCATATTACGTATCTACATCGTGACAATCGCAACAAGTGCTGACAGCACCTAAAACGGAAAAAAAGATAAAAAAAACTGTTTATTATTTAGAATCACGGCTTTTCCGAATATGACACTTTTTGACTTCAAAAGAACGCCACCTCATGTTTGATCCCTAAACAAGCCGTTTAAAAGGTGGAGGGATTTAGAAATATCTATTGTCTATAGTTTATGTGGGTAAAAAAGATCGAGCTTTATCAAATAATTTTCTCTTTTCAGCTTTCAATGGGTTTGTTGCAAACTTTTGCTACAGTGCTATAGAGTTTTGATTCTGATGTAAAATTGTCTGAAAATTACATTGGCGGCATCAAATAGTCATAAAATCCACTAATAAACCCAAAAAACGCATTATAAAGAAAGCCAAAATTGCAGTCGTAAAGCCGAACAATCTGTGCACGCGCAAGACGAACATCAGAGATAGGTGACCCATTCTCCCCTTTTTCGTTAAGGGGGGGGGGGGGGAGAAAATATCTCTACAGTCAAACTGTGATTTTAAAAATGTGCATGGTCAAGATGTTGTTTTTTGTGAAGGGGGCGGGGGGGGAGGCAAAATATCAAGAACAGGGTGTTTCAAAACTTGAGTGCCAAACTTATGGAGTGTTTTTTTGGGGTCAACATACATATATATAAGACTTTATTTTCCTACATGAGTATGTGCTGCAATTGTTTCTCTTCTGAGCTAGAGCCCTCCAAAGTTTTGAAAACAAAAAACAAAAAACAAACACAAAAAAACAACGCCTTTGACTCATCTCCTTACAGATACATCTGATCTAAATTTATTTTTTTCATAATTTCTCACCAAACAAGCTCAATTGGACAGCACTTGTCACAAAAGAACCGAGTGACTTTTTTGATAAAATTGAGTTATTGATTGATAGAGCTAGCAATACTGAATCTCGAAGCAACAAGTGCTTCTTCTGTAATAACAACTATTTCCCGTCAAAATTCCAGGTAAAAGTGAGCTGGTGAGCCTCATTGATGTCATTGTCCATATGATGAAATAAAATGAGAACTTGGTTCCTTTGGCTGATTAGGTTAAACCTTAATCCGAGTCACGTAAGGAACCAACTCCGACTTGGTTCCTTTCAGTGGCGGCTCGTGCGATTTGGCAACCATGCTTTTTTACCATTTAAACCTATGCAAAAGTATCGATATCTTGGGGGTGCATTGCACCTCCTGAAGATCGATTTTTTTACATAGGTTTAAATGGAGGGATTCCACTGTTGCCACATTGCACGAGCCGCCACTGGTTCCTTTTATAGAATTGGGAACGGACTTAAGTCCGGATTAACGGATTTTAAAATAATCAACAGTGTAAACCAACTCTGCCGTTTGGTTTCTCTTAGAGTTTCGTTTTTCGTGATTATGCCAAAAAAAAAAGAAGAAAGGAACCAAGTCACTTTAAACGCTAAAAATTAAGAACCTTTCCTACATAGTAAATTCCACTTTTCCGGTGTTGAAATGCAAAAACACAACACGGTAGTTGAATGAAATCAAAACGTAAGTAATTCCAAGTTTTTTGTTTAAATGCTAGCTCTTCAACTTTGGACTCAATTTTCTCGAGATCAGCTCCATGTTGAATGCTGTCTAATTATTATCATTGCTAGCAAAAGCATTAAAGCTGTTCAGACTTTAGTGGCACGCTTTTCCAACACCTGCGTGTTGGAATTTTCCCTGCTTGTTTTTTCATTATTGATAAGGAAGGTATCTTTAGAGAGATTAGAATATTTAAGATGAGTCCGTTTGAAGACGTTCACAGTAAAAACTTCCACGAAATAATAATGGTTCATTCTGAAATTTATCTAAATTATAGCATATTAAAAGAAGATTGTATGAATCACGCAGTTACTATTCTCAGGCATTATATGGGCGTTTCAAACATGAATGAATAACGGTTATTCAGACTTGACCGGCTGATGACAATATTATGGTCCGGGTAATATTAATGACCCTCAGGTGAAATATATCTCATTTTAGGTATACTTTTTAATGACATCAACTCAGCTTGCAATATGATTTATGGCCCTCCATAACTTTCAAAACTGGACAGCGATTCTTTACAGCAGTTTCAACGAAGAAAAGGGGGGGGGGCATGGCCTTGCTTTCTCCAAAGAAAGAAAAGGCAAATAACTATCAAATTTTCAGTTTTTTTTTTTTTTTTTTTTTTTTTTTTTTTTTTTTTTTTTTTTAAATAGAGTGATCGCTGTTTTCGATTTGTATTCCAACTCGTCATTGATGTCATATGCAAGTCAATATGCGCAAGTGCTTATGGGTACTAAAACTTAATGGGGTCATTTTTGTCCTTTTCTGGTCTCTCTATGGAAAACTATTGCTCGTTGTTTCGTTGTTTGTGGCTACTATTTCGTACTTAAAATGCTTCAAAGGATACTTGAAGAAGGGATACCTCATTTAAATCAAAGCCTCACTTTTAAGGAATAACTTTTTTTTTAGAACCCTGCACGATGAATACACTCTATTTTTATGGTTTTAGTTGGTTAACTGCACAGTTGCCAAATTGCGCGAGCCTACCAATGGAACAAGTTTAAAGTTATCAGCGTTTCATGACGTCGTCGATCATCATTTTCAGCTAATCAGGGGCCAAATTATAAAGATGAAAAATAGATTGTTAGCCCCTTACGGGCCAAGCCCGAGTATACTCGTTTTTCTCCTCTATGCTATTTCACATTGTTTCGATTTTCATTCCGGATAAACGCGATTATCGATGAAAACACTTGCAAGATAAGGCTGCGTCGGGCGCCTTCAACTCATCGGTTAGGCAATTCCAACTCCCCCAAGTACGAACAGTTAACTACCTTCCCTTTGTAAACAGATAAGCAGCGTTCTTTTGAACTAACCTGGCCCTTAGAGGGTTAAGCATTCAGTTCCATTTTTGTCCACCGGGTTGCTTGAATAATGTTTTATAAATTTATATAAGGGGCTTGGCTTTGATGCAGTTGAGCAACACGTCGTTTATTAATTTATTAGATACGCATTTCGACCGAAGAATTAAATGAAAAATTGAGGAACAAGGCTTGAATTACCGTCCGAATCGAAATCGAAGAATAAGAGTTAGCAGACCTTATTTGTCATTTTTTAGGTAAATTTTCTTTTTATTTGTATTTTTCAATTGTATTTGAATCAAATGAAATTTGAAGGCGAGGAGCTCTTGACTTTTCAAAACGAAGCCCTTAATGAGTCTGTTGCAAACTTTTGCTACAGTGCTAAAGAGTGTTCAATTTCATGTAAAATCGCGTGAAAAGTCCATTGGTGGCATCAGGAAGTCATAAAATGCAGTATGAAACTCACGAGAGACGTTTAATGAAATCCAAGATGGAGGTAAAATATCGAGCAACCTGTATGCATGCACCACGGACACCCAATGATAGCCAACCTCACAATATCGATCACACCCAATCACAACGTAAAGAAACACATAACCTCTGAAGCTGTGAGGTTGTCAACGTCGGCAATCCTTGGATGTTACAGGTGCATGCATACAGATTGCTCGATATTTTATCGCCATCTTGGATTTCATTACATGTCTCTTGTGAGTTTATTATCGCATTTCATGACTTCCTGATGCCACCAATGGACTTTTCGGGCGATTTTACATACGATGAAACATTCTTTATCGTTGTAGCAAAAGTTTGCAACAGACCCATTCAAGGGACATTTATGATAAACCCGAAGGGACAGGTTTGGAAATAAAGGCCAAGGATTCATATTAGTCTTTAACAGACAATGATCAATATTGCAACACTGATGTGATGGTCAAGTGGTCAAGTGTTGAGGACTGAAACAGAAACAAGTTCCTTCATTTTGGCAACTGAGAAGGAGTCGGCTAGACACCGCATCTGCATCGCGTCGGTCACCGGTCATCGTAGCTGGTGCCTGGTGGGGGTTACCGCGGGCCGTGGCCGGCCACTCGATCCAATATTTTGCATCGAGTGAATCTGAATGGGTGCAAGTGAACGAGAGTGGATATAGTGGATAGTGAATAGTGGATAAAGTGAGTGTGAGTGTATAAAGTCGAGAGAAGAGTCAAGCACAAGATAGGGCCACCACCAGACCGTCGGCGTCGTCTCCGCCCGCCGCGCTATGCGCCTTGGCCTTAGCGTAGCTTTGACTTTGGCCCTCGCCTTAGGCCTCGAGCTAGGCACTAGGCAGTGTGAGTGAGATGGAGAGAGTAAATCAGAACTAGCTTCACGTTGTACCGCGCTGCAACCGGTTTCCGTGTTTGATGTCTGGTGGTACGATGTTGCCGCCGCCGTTAGGGCTCCAAGGGCCTTCTTTGAAGTAGAGACCTTTTAAGGGGAGTCGGATGTGAAAATTAGGCGATTTAGACGAATTTTCAAGGATTATTTTTCTTCGTAGTTTCAGCTTCATTTTGAGACTAAGTTTTTTCAATTTTGGTAATTAGCCCCAATGTTATGCCCATTTCATTGTTCATAACTTTTTTGCAACTACACGCGTTTTAATGGAATATTCATCCCGTGACTTTTTTATTAGCCTTTTTTTACAAGAATTAGGGTTTTGTCATTTTTTGACACTTGTGTACCTTTTTCTCAGAATCTACCGGACCGATTTGCAAAAACTTGGGCTTGTCAGAATCATCTTGTTTTTTTACACAAATAGACGGAAGGGTTTCCCAAAATTTTGTGAGTTTTTCCCACAGTGTCCTCTCAAACTCAAATTTGTTGATGTTTTTTGGTACAAAATTTCAAAATTCTGTCAAAACTTGAATTTTTGAAATTTTGAAATTCACCCGCGTCTATTTGTGTACAACAGTAAGACCTTTCAGATGAGCCCAAGTTTTTGAAAATCGGCCAAGTGGATCCAGAAAAAGGTACAGAAACATCACTATATTTTACATTGTTTAGATAGGCATATCCAGCGACTCTCCTTAAAAGAAAAATTGTAAAGGTATTGCTTCTTAGTCATCTCGCTCCATGCAATTTGCAATTCGGCAGTCTCATAAGCAAATTCAAAAATGATAATGTTCGACAGCGCATCGGATTTTCTAGAAGTATAGCGGGGGGGGGGGGGGGGAGGTTCCTTAGCTCACACGGAGACCTTACAAAAACTGCACTCGCGACCGGATTCATTTCATTCCTTTTCGCATTCGTCTTTCGCCATTTCTCGACCACCTCGCTGCTTTTAGTTTTTTTTTTTTTTTTTTTTTTTTTTTTTTTTTTTTTTCACTTCGATGCATCGATCTCTTTAAATTTTGGAAAGGTCGAGTTCTTAAAATCAATGGCCCTTTGAACTTTGAAGCGAACTGGAATAGGCGGTCCGTGGGGAGGAGGAGCTTTGGGTAGGGACTTAAGCTCCTCTCTGCACTCTTTTTGAGAAACGCTTAGAAAAGTGACACAAGTGATTTTTTAGACAAACCTGTTGCAGAAAAATACAAAGGCTCTTTACACAGTAACACTCCTATTAAACGTAAGTTCCTCTTTGTTTTGCCACCTTACAACTTACGGGAAAAAAATCACTTTTCGAGCCCCGCCCCATATTATTTTTTAACCCTTTTATATACATATATTTGCGCTTTACTTCAGTGCTTGAGTCGGGTAGTAATTTTCTAAACGTGGATTATTGATTTTAATTCCCTGTTAAAAAGTTAAACAAACTGCCGAATCATTCTCTTATTTTAGATATGTGCGTAACAGTTAGTATATATATACATGCATATTTTTGTCGAAAGATCTCGAATTTGAGTTAAATTGTTCTAGCGTAAACGTATCCGTAATTTTGGTCCATTATCTGCAGCACTTGAATTTTGAAAAAAAGTTACCTTGTTCGGTACATTTATCTTACATTTATTTTTCTAATGAAAAATTGATTTCAGATCTGTATATTCTGTAGCTGTAGCATATCGTTTACTCTGCCAAGTTTTACGGAAAATCCAGATCCAGAATACGATAAATGACACGTCAAAATCATATGGTTTTATTAATTTCTATCAAAAAGGATTCCATTTCGGTCGAAACAGAGGAAATATCTGGTTACTTTTCGTCTATGTTAACCAAATCAAAAATAATTTCAACGTGGACCTACTCGCAGTGGCGGCTAGTGCAATGTGGCAACAATGTTTTCCCTATCACTCTTTGATTTTATGTAAAACAATCGATTTGAAAGTGAATCAGTGTTTTTCTAGCAATCGATTGTTGAGCATAGATTCAAATGGAGCGAAGACAGTGTTGCCCAATAGCACGAGCAACCAATGCCTACTCGTAAAGCTGCGGTTCCGTGATATTGAGGACCAGAGTGCTATATATTATCCGCAAAAAACGTCATCCACGCCGAAGTTCTTAATCCTAATGGAAACAAGTGCGAGTTTGTTTGTTTGTTTTTCATCATGTATATTTCTACAATGTTGCACTGATTGATCCGCGGTTTTGTGAAAACATTCAAACTTATTCTTGCCTAGTCGAGCGTTCAAGTCTCTCACTGAATAACCTATTAGATCTTGCTCTTGCGTGCGTAATCTTGTTAGGTATTATTATGAAAGATCATATTATTATAATTTTAATCAACCGTCAAAATTTTGTTTGGAGAATCAAGTTGATGCTTTTTATCATACGGTGCAAGAGAATAAAAAAAATCGCAGAAACACACTGGAACTAATCAAGAGACGAATTTTTTAAACATTATTTATTAATGAAAAACTTCCAAGAAAATCTGAGAGAGAGAGAGAAAAAAATAAATGCAACAACACTTTATACTTTGAATTTGAAGAGTCGATTAGCAATTAAAGCTGCGGGTGTGAGTTATAGATTGCAATTGTTACTCATACGGATGACTATAATTTTAGTCAATTCGGGTTTCACTCAAATCTCAACGTATCATCCGTTTATAAATTCAGCATTCTTCAGCAAGTAGAACTTGAAAATAAAAGTAAAAAACATAAAAATGAAGTCCGAAACGGTTCAAAACTTATAAATTGCATTTTCGAGATTGGTCGCTCATATAACGTTTTATCCGTGTACTTACCGTCCAAGTTCATAGAAATTTCGCCGAGCACTTCTTTTGGAGGAGGAGGATACGGTATTTGACTCGAAGTGGACAATTTTTGATTGCAACTTTGTGTAAAACATATTTGCATTAAAGCCTTGTACATCCAACTTTCATAACGCTGCACAAAGAGGCATTACTCCATTTCATACGACCCTGTGGCGCAGCGGAGGATTTTACTTTCACTTCAATGTCGAGGTCACGAACCAGAGTTCTTGTCCCTCTGACTTTCAAATCTTGCAAGGCCACAAAGCCTTTGGCGCCTGGTTGAATAGAATACTTGGTCCGTTATGCGTAGGTACGGGGATTTCAAAGCAACGCAATGAACGTTGAGAAAATCATACAAATTTTGCATCGAGCTAGCAAGCTGTCTGCTCTTTAATAAAAAAGTGTGAGTTTGTGTGCCAAGTAATTTGACTCAGTAATAATGAGGAGTTCGAATGAAATCTGGACTTTTTGGAATGTGAGCACAAAAGTCTGCACTCTGAGAAATCATAGTGTCATGTAATAATGAGTTAAAATGTGGCGCTCGTTAATTGAAAATTGAAAGTCATCCAGTCTATCTATAATCTTTGACACCCAATGAAATTATGTTCTCTTTCAAAAAGAAGAAGAACCTTCAAATTAAACTACTTTTTGAAACAAAATATATAGTTCTCAACGTGTGAGAAAAGGTTCAAGCTTATCATCAAGCTTATCATCTTGCGGAGCTCGTATGTATAACTTGATTACTTTAAAGGGCGTGGGCCGTAGATTTCCCTAAACCCCGATTATCGATGTATTTTTTTATTTTTCTTTTGAAACTTATAAGATTTGTGTTGATTAAGTCCTGAGTAATTAAAACATTTAACTCGGAAAACTTGACATCGTGTTTTTGTTTTTAGACAAAGTAATCATTAAGGTGCGTCTTATAAATTTTCAGATGATTAGAAGTCTCGTTTTACAATATTTTCTTCAATTACAAGCTAAGCAAACGCATGAGAAAAATTTACCTCCGAGGTTTCTGAAGAATTTGTTCGTAGAACTTTGTACCGCATTAAGTTTTGGATCATGACCTCAGAAACTTTGGGCATGATTATAAAGTTAATTTCATTCGACAAAAATTTTCAGAGCTTGGTAAAAACCTTTCAAACACCTTAAATGGGAAATTCAAAATTTATCGGAGTGGTTCTTGGACGAAAATCCTTTTGGTCTAGATGTATAGCTTAGATAAAAAAAAAAAAAAATTGTATGACTCCTCGGACATCGTAAAGCCTTTTTGTCATTCTTTGCACATTCATCGTTCTTCCTTAGTGGAATATTTTTAATATAATACAGTAGGATTCTAGAATTCTATGGGAGAATTTATTTGGAGTATAAAGGTTGTAGATTTCAATATTTTCAGTATCATATATATTTACTATAACTCAAAAGTATATACGTATTATTTTCTCCCCAGATGAATTTTTCTCGGTGAGTTCTAGAACTCTGTACCTCTAAATTGATGAATAACGCGTTAGTATATGAGGCAACTGCACAAGCAGCTGAGATTCTACTTTTGATGGTTGATCCTCAGTAGCGGTCCGTGGAGGGGGGGGGGACTTTGAGAGCTCAATCCCCCACCAGACCTTTTTTTAGGAAAAGGCTCAAAAAGAGGGAAAGAAAAAAGGTCGTAACAACCTGAAAACCCCTCACTTTTATCAGGGCTCGAGAAAAGAGAAGAGCAAAAAATAAAAAATAAAAAAAAAAAAATAAGGTCATCACATTTTTCTCAAGTCTGTCCACTTTTGAACCCACGGACCACCATTGTTGTTTTTCTGGTAAAAGCTGAGAAAATTACAATGACCGCGTCCGTTGCTATCCGATCAATCCTATGCGAGATATTTAGTCGGTTGAAAATGCTAAAATAATAAAAAGGAGAACACACAAGTACTAAATCAAATAAATTAAGAAAACGGACTCACTTGCGCGAATAAATTATTAGAATAATTTATTAATAATTTATTCGCGCAAGTGAGTCCGTTTTCTTAATTCATTTTATTTATTTGAAAATGCTGTTTCATGACGTCAATCCTAATTAATAATATGTTGTATCCCTTCGTTTTCCACCACGTATTCAGAGATGCACCGCGCACTTGGTGTTTTCGTTGGTCACGTCACAGCTATCTGTAGCTGAAAGCGCAAATATGTCAATTTGAACTAAATAATGACTGGATCGACGTCCGAACCATTAAATAGCGGCCAGGGCTGCCGTTTTGCGTATAATCAATGCTATTTTTCCATTCACCGATGATTCCACCGGTTGACAAAAGATTACACTGTTCAGTTCAGTGCATGACTGTAATAAACTAAAATACTCGCATCTGTAATCTTTTCTCAACCGGTGGAGTCGTCGATGACTTTAAAAGACTTGCGGATATTTTAATTAATCAACGGAGTTTCCATCGATTGAGAAAATATTGCAGATCAGAGTATTTTCGTGCATAACAGTCATACACTGAACTGAACTGTGTAATCTTTTTTCAACCGGTGGAATCATCGGTGAATAGATAAATAGCATTGATTATGCGCAAACCGGCAGCCATGATAGCGGCTAAGTCTCGTTTAATATTGAATGGAGTTTGATAGAAGTGCGGCTATTGTACTATCGACGAATTAAAGATTGTCGCAAGATTTTCACGCATGTTCAGTCATGGGTGGGAGTGTGGGGTTGATCTGCTGCGGCTTTCCCGCCCCAACCACACTGGCACCTCGCCTGCAAGGTGTGAGGAGTATGAAGAGTGGCCGAACAGGAACCTTGAGGGCGAAACTTAGGTCGTGATAATCTCGCGACAATCTTTAATTCGTCGATAGTACTTTTCTCGGTATTTTATACGTATGAATGCTACAACGAAATTGGAATCCGTTGATACTACTCCCAACCTATATAAATCGGATTGATACAAAATTTTAAAAATTGGCACTCAAATTATCATCAAAGGTAGTTTTTTTTTTTTTTTTTTTTTTTTTTTTTTTTTTTTTTTTTTTTTTTTTTTATAGATCGTCAAAGAATATGGCAGCACTGCGAAACTGATCAAGTCCCGAGCAGGAGCCCTCGATACAACGCGTAAACAGTTGGCGCTTGATGTGTGAACGCGCTTTGTAACGCGGAAACGTGCCATTGAAAATTAAGTTTACACGCGTGGGCTGAGACTCAGACTTGCGGTTTTTTTTCTCCTTTACGGCTATCATGAATGACCCGACAACTTGACTCCATGTCATGATACGAATAAAAAAATAAGAGAAAAGTAGGTTCCACTTTGTTTCTTTTTTTTATATCCCTCCCTCCCCCATCTTCCCACTCATCCTCATTTTCCTTCGCCCATTCTTAATTAGTTTCTGTCCAGGTACAATTTTTTTTTTCCTTCCTCTTCTCCTCCCAAACCAATGAGAAACTCCGTTCAATTTCAGATTTACTTTTCCTCTTACTGATTTCGTTGAGGAATTCAGCCTGAATACACTCTGAAAGCAGTCATTGTCAAAAATTGGAATGTCTGTAGAAATTTTAGCGAAAATCTTGCACTCATTAAGTATTTGTTGAGTTTTACAATAAATCAAAATCATTCATAGTTTCACAATGAGTACTTTGCAGTTTTTTGATACAGATACTATGGATCATGTCGCCCATGAATTATGACTAAAAGAAAACGATGAACGCCCTGAGAAAGCCTTCAAAATCCACTCTCTGACAGTAAGTATCAGTGTTTGACGTGCGGTGGACATCAAATTAAGACTGACAATGGGTCTGTTGCAAACTTTTGCTACAACGATTAAGAGTGTATAATCTAATGTAAAATCACCTGAGAAGTCCATTGGTAGCATTAGGAAGTCATAAAATGCAGTAATAAACTCACAAGAGGCGTTTAATGAAATCCAAGATGGCGGAGAAATATCGAGCAATCTGTATGCATGCACCGTGAACATCCAAGGTTGGCCAACTTTGACAACCTCACTGGAGGTAGAGGTTATGTGTTTGTTTACGTTGTGATTGGTTGTGATCGATATTGTGAGGTTGGCTATCCTTAGATGTTCGTGGTGCATGCATATAATTTGCTCGATACTTCTCCGCCACCTTAGATTACATTAAACACCTATTGTGAGTTTATTATTACATTTTATGACTTTCTGATGCCACCAATGAAATTTTCAGGCGATTTTACACTAGATTATACACTCTTAATTGTTGTAGCAAAAGTTTGCAACAGACCCATTCGTATTGCGAATAGATAAAGTTCCAAAACTCCTCAAAGAAAAATCCTTATTTTTTTTTTACTCTCTAAGTGCAGAATTTCGTCAAATGAAAGAGAAATTATTAAAAGAGTGCCTGTCTTGCATTCCACTGCTAAGTAAATAATAAATAAATAATACATATGCCTTTTAAAAATCCAAAAACAATTCAATGCAAATTTTCAATATTTTTGTACCATCAAAGAAGCTACTACTTTAGTCATACCACAGAACATATTTTCGTTTCTCATGATTGGATCTTTTGTAGCGTTTCATTGAGATACCAGCGGGAACGGAGATATGCTCGGCCACTGTTTGCAATACACAACGGACAATATACCATTGAAAATATGTATTAGATGAGTTGCGGATTGTATTTATTGGTAGAATATCTTCGTCTAAGCTTGTACTGCTACTAGGCGGACCGTGACCAAAAAAAGTGGGGGCTAAAAGGTGATGACCTTTTTTTTTTCTTTTTTTTTGCTTCTCACGTCTCAAGTGATGACTTCTTCCTGATTTTTAGCCCCTCCACCCAAAAAAAGTGGGGGGGGGGCTGTAGCCCCCCTAGCCCCTGATACGGTCCGCCTATGGTACAGCTTCAAGCCATTTCAGTTGAAATTAATGCAATTTTTACAGATTTAAACCTGAAATCTGGCGAAACTTTTTTCAGGTAAAGTCTGGAAATCACTCTACACGGAAAAAAATGATATGGTAGAATTTACCATCTGCAAATCTGATTTTGGAGTCTGCTATCAAGTATGGTAAATTTTACCATCATATGATAAATGCAACGTAAGTACCTTGTGGTAAATTAAGATAACCTGTTGGCACATTTCACTACAAGGTACGTTGCATTTACCATACTTGATATTAGACTCCGAAATCAGCTGTTCAGATGGTAAATTCTACCATAGTATTTTTTTTTTCGTGTAAAGCCATTAAAAGTAAGTCGGGAATTTCGCAAATATCTGCCAAATGTCTTATTAACCCGCCGTCAGTCGCGCGGGGTCGAAAACGACCCCAGGGGTCAGAAAAATGCAATTTCGTCCATGGAAATTTGAAGGTTTTAGCTCGTCCGTTTCAGTACCTTCCTTCAAGGGTTTGGACTATCCACTCTGTAAATATGAACTTAATTAAATCATTCGTTTTGAAGCACGGACGCGCCAAAGTTGCTTGGGGTCCTTTTCGACCCCGCGCGACTACTCACGTTCATAAAATGTGACCGAGTGAACATAACGTAAACGTGGATTCTGTGCGGTGTTTGCACTCGCGTGATGTGATTGCCATTGGTTTTTTACTTTTCTTTACTTACTACAATACTTTTAGCAAATCTAATGTTTGAACTTACTGTTTTTTTCTAAATTACTCGTTTATCCCAATTTGTTACGTATCAATTTTTACATAAATCAGTGCGGCGCCGCTTGCGATCTGGCAGCACCGCGTTTTGTCCATTCAAACCCGCACAAAGTGTTGATTCGAGGGAGTGCACTTCGCACCTCCATTAGTTTGGCCTTTTTCATGCATTTGAATCGACGAAATGCGGCGTTGCCAGATTACACGCGACGCTTTGCTACCCCCACCCCTTTTTCCCCTCCAGCCCTCCCCTAAATCCTCAATTTCGATTCTGTTTTTTGGTTGATGGAATCTTGATAACCTTAATTGGCATTTTTTCCATCTCATTCGGTAAAAAATAAAGTTTTTCAGATGCTTACTTGTTTCATATCCAAAATTTTAGGACTAAATATAGGAGGGGTATTGAGGGGGGGGATATCTCAAAAACTTGCCCCCACAACCCCATACTTTTTTTTCATGAAATTATCTTCTATGGTGCCTAGAAGTAAAAAAACCTCGATTTATAAGTTTCAAAACTAGTTAAAGGCAGCTGACCGATAAAAATCTGGGAAAAGTCACATTTTTGGGGGTTTTCCGACACAGATTACAATATACCAATTACTGGACGTAAAATTCATTTTTCAAATCGAGTTTTCACGTGAAAAGCTTTAATAATGCATACTTATTACCATTCTGCATGGTTGAAATCAAAATTTTGAATGACGGTGGTAAAATGGGACGAAAGAACTTTGGGGTCGAAAACGACCCCGCGCGACTACTCGCGGCAGTTTTTAAGGCGCGACTGACGCACAGTGTAGCAAATGACCGATCTAGCTGTGCAAAAGTCTTGGCGTTCGCTGTATTCACAGCGAGGAGTGAATTTTTGTCTGAGTGGGCCACAAAACAGTACACAAAGGCCTTCCGAGCAAGAAAAGTACTTGGGTTGGCGTTTAAAGTTCATAATTTCAGTTTTAATGAGCTGAAATCGATTTATTATTAAGTGTGATTTTTAACCCACTCTGAAAGATTTTTCAACATAATTCTTCTCATGGTTATCGGACTTATAACAGGTCAGTTAATATTGTATTCTGTATTCATGAGTTTATTCATGAAATATCACCATAACCTAAAGGGTGAAGGTGATGGGGAACCGCCCCCCCCAAAAAAAAAAAAAAAAAAAATCAAGAAAAAAACAAGCAAAAAATGTTATGAGAATGCAGGAAAATCTATTCTGAATACATATTGCAGCTTCAGCCTTTTCTATCTTCCCTCAAGTATCCCCCCCCCACATTTTCCACCCACCCCTAACAATGAATTATGAAAATCAGCAAAAATCTTCAGTCTTCTTAATCTTCAGTTTCTTCATAATCTTCTTCTTCTTCTTCTTCTTCTTCTTCTTCTTCTTCTTCTTCTTCTTCTTCTTCTTCTTCTTCTTCTTCTTCTTCTTCTTCTTCTTCTTCTTCTTCTTCTTCTTCTTCTTCTTCTTCTTCTTCTTCATCTTCATCTTCATCTTCACCTTCGTCATCATTATCATCATCATTTTCATCATCATCAAAATAAATTTTCAAATCGATAATTCTATGCATCTTTGAATACTGATTTTTCATTATGAAACACTGCAAATTGCAAAGGCGCAACCATATATTTTTCCAGGAAGAGAATGGGCAAATAAATACAAAGGCGAAGAGTGCGATATGGCATCGTTGCAGTTTGCTCATTAAAACATGTGAAAAAGATCGAATAGTTTTTGAACAGAAATGTGCGCGGCTAACGCCCTGGAATGCGACCTTTTTCAAAAGTTTAAAGAGACAAATTGCGAAGTTTCCAAATGACACGCTTCGGTACTGATCTAGACTAATGAATATACTACATCCAAAATCCAAAACCTCCAAAATCTTTTGTGACATCTTTAAGTGCTTTCATTGCAAAGATCTTCCTGGTGATGAGTTTGCTGGTGGAAAAGAAAAAAAAAAAAAAAAAAAAAAAAAAAAAAAAAAAAAAAACAATTGCTGCCGAGATTTGAACCTGGGTTGCAATATTACAACGATAACTTCTAGCCAGTTGCGCCACAGTAAGAATTCAAATCATTAATGAGATAAATATGTGGTCAATCAGTTTGTTAAAATGAATGGAAAATACGTTGCAGAGGTAGTAAGGTGTGATGAGAAATTCAGTGACAGTCGCTCGCCTCGTGCAGCGTGCGCTACAGCGGAGGGGGGCGACTTAAAACGCAAATATCTTTCGCGGTCGCAGACGGTCGCAAAAAAACCAAAACAATTCGGAATCTACATAGTTTTTTGAACATTTTGGCATAAATTTCAGCGCGGATAACGGCGGATAATGAAAAGATATGGTCTTTCAAAGTTTGAAAATCTCGGTTTTTTTACGAAAAAATTGAAAAATTTGGGAGGAGTTAATAAAAAACTTAAATTATTAAATCAACTGTTTAACATACTTTCTGAAGGTCCATTCATCGTAGAAAAAAATGTAACTCGTGACTTGAATCAATCATGAATTTACTGGAGTAATATAAAGTTCAACTAAGATCACAGGTTATTTGACGAGTATTTGTTTACTCGTCGGGTTCCCGATCATTTCACCGATCAACATCGGAATTTTTGATAAAACACCGATGTATATCATGTCAGCAAACATCTTTGTACCTATAAACAGCGTTGTCAGATGAATTGCTTGACTTCGATTTTTCGACTTTTGCACAGCTAGATTGGTCATTTGCTACACTGTGTGACGGCGGGTTAATTCACATAGACAAAATATACTACCATCATCTGAACAGGACTGTTGAAAAATAAAGGCACAAAAATCCGTTCGGAAGGACGTAAAATGAACATTTTAGTACCTAATAATCACTATCCCTCACGAATGAATGGATCCCAACTCATAGTTTCTTCGGATCTTGATGCGTAATTACCTAGCTATTCCTATTTAAGGAAAAGGAGATAATCGTATTTTTGTCGGCAATTAATTTGGTTGACGTTTCATAATAATTTTGTCCAGAAACTAGTTTTGGAGATCCAACGGGTGTCTAGTTCTGTTGACTCGCCGAGGAACTTTGAACTTGAACAAAAATGGGCCCCCAGACCCATTGGCGGATACAGGCATTAGTATTTCTCTCTCTCCTTCCATTTGAACGCGTGCGTTAGAAAAGGACGGAGAAGGGGGCCAAAATCACGTGATGGCCCCTTTGCTATCCTTCTCTAACTCATGTGTTCAAATGGAAGGAGAGAGGGATAGAAAAATTCCTGCGTACGCTCATGCCCAGACCTGCCTTAGATACTGCTTTTTAGATTCAGGCTGCTACGCCTCAGTATTTTTTTTTGCTCGTTTGAGATCGTAGTCTCACTGATGGATTCTTATTTTTTTCCCGCTTTCCAGAAAGCCGATCCCACAGAAATGCAATAGTAATTAATCAGTGTCATCAATACTTGAGTATTCAAACTTTCGAGCAGCATTGAAATTTCTTTTTTTTTACCTTTACATAAGCATTGGTAAAATTAAAAGAGTGTCTAGGAATCAAGAAAACAACTTATGGATACAGATCGTGCGCAGTACGTCGATAAAACGATATTTTTCTCATTCGAGTCCATGAAAAAAATCGATATTAATAAAGAGAGGCTGGAATCCGCCATTGCAAGTAATTTATTTTGTTGAATATTTCAATAAAAATATCGAGATAAATTGAAGATTCGATAGCCACAACTACATTTTCATATTTAAATGTGCGTATTGTGTACTTCGTCGAGCCAACACGAATTCAAATAATTTTGAGGGAGGGGGGGGTCGGGAGAATTAAATTAACGAAACGTAATACGCATTGAAAGTTACAAGAAGGTCTAGTTTCTTATAGACTGTTTTAGCTGAGCGATACATCGTATCGATTGCCGTCCGAGGGCCTCTGGTTCCAAACAAACTCTGATTCAATGCATTAAGTGCATTTTTGAACGGAAATTTAGACTATTAAATCAAACAATAAATGCGACCTTTTCGCGATTATGAATTCTACGTCCTCGAAAATGCTTAATTTTGCCTGGTTCCACCCGTGAAACTGCCAAAATCAACAAGATATTACAGATTAAACGATGCGTTTGGAGGTTGGAATCACCTTAATGTTATTGTTGTTGTGGAATTGGCGGGATTTCGGGCGATTCTAACCTACACATGCAACATTTAATCTGTAATATCTTATTGATTTCGGCAAATTTAGTCAAGGAAGCAGGAATAATTAAGCATTTTCGAGGACTTAGAATTCACAATCGCAAAAAGGTCCCGTCAATTGTTTGATTTAATAGCCTAAATTTCCGTTCAAAAGTTCGCTTAAGGGGAAATTACATTGAACCAGAGTTTGTTTGGAACCAGAGGCCCTCGGACGGCAATCGATATACGATATATCACTCGAAGGTAGGTGACCCAAAGGTGGCCCGGCTATTAAGGTGGCCCACCCTTGCTTATTTCAATTAATTACATGAATTGACGATAGATGGCGTTAGTGCTGAGTAGCAGGATGCTATAGCTTCCCCCACTCCAAAAAGCAAGAGCATCGGGCGATTCAGTCGGCGCGAAACAGTGCAACGTCCATTTTTGTAGGTCTTCAGCTAATTTTCACGGTAGGAAACAATCGTAAAAGCTATGTCCTTAAATCGAGTCCACCTTTGACTTTCGATTCATCATAAATCATTATAATTTTTGGTGTAACTAGAGTCTAGATTCCGTTTTTGAACGATAAAATAGCATTTGAATACTTATTAATGAAATTTCAAAGGTGGTGTACACCTTTAGGTGCATCAAAAATATGAGGGGTGGCCACCTTAGGTGCATGTTTTGCGCGATGTCAAAACTCGACTTTTTTTCAAACGCAAAAAAACCCTCAAAAACAAGCAAATTTTAAAAAAATGAAATTACCATATGATGACCGACTGTCTAAATAGTAAATTGACATATTTAGTTTTTTTTATCTCTCATGCCTCATATGTGCATATTGGCCCCAAGCATAGGTATGGCCACCTTTGGGTCACTTACCTTACTAAAACAGTCTATTCCCTTCCGCTTTTTTTATCCCTCAGTGAAGTAGGTATATGTTCACACACAGTCTGAATAATACATATTTTGTCAGCATATAAATAATTTTTCGACCGTTCGCGGCCCCCGATTGACTGGACCAATTGAAGGCTTTCATTCGTTGGCTGATCGTCGATTCAATTGCCCTATGGGTGCGCGCTGTGGATTTCTTCCGAGTCTCGAAGATTTGAAAATGAGCGGATTACCACAGCGTGAGAAAATACGGGAGAGTACTACCTTCACCATCCTCCTAATTAGCATTCACTCGTATACCCTCCCCACCTCACTGCTGTTCTCTTTCACGATTGGCCCCCGCAAGATTTATATCACACAGTAGGTCCAACGACAATGATTCCGGCTATATCTAACCTGAAGTCAGTAGCGAAACGAAACATTCTCTATCCCTATATTTTTTTCGCTAAGACCTACAAGTTAGAAAATGATAAATAAGAGAATAAAAACCAACTTCTTACATATTTTTTTGACGTATACGCATTCATAGAGAAAATGAGAATTATAGAAAGATTTCCTGGGTGCGCCGCTATTAATGTAACTCCTACATATTCCGTGTGTTCGTTAAATTGGCAGTACCCTATTTTATTATTTCACAGACAGTCATAAATTGTAATATACACAATCTATGTACTAGCGGAGACAAAGATACCTAGCCTGGGTATGCAATAGGCCATACACAGCATCCCATTCAACATGTTTATTAGGTGTGTTGCGTGTTGCATACTCTGGCCAGGTATCTTTGTCCCCGCTAGTACATCAAATAGCCGTAGACATGATTAGGACCAAATTTGAACAAAATTATAGGTCTCAAAGGTACAAAACACTAAAAATTATGTTTAAAACTAATCAAACTCCAAAGATTCATTGATGCTAAGTGCAGAAACGCAGAAATTCACGTATCAATGATCACTATAGATGCATCACACTGAAAATAATACATAATTCCTAGGTTCCAGTAGCAATATTACCAAAGATTCAACGAAATGTTGACCAAAGAAATCGGTGAAACGTCTACCAGAAAATGGTGGTGGTTCTATCAGAATTGGTCCTTACGTTTAGACTTTCTTCTGAAAGTTCAAAAAAACCAATTAGATTTCTTCGGTTAACCGATATTTTGGCTACGACAATTTTTTTTTTTTTTTTTTTTTTTTTTTTTTTTTTTTTTTTTTTTTTTTTTTTTCCAGTGAAACACAAAGAGACGGAATATACTTGCCATTGTAATTTTCTCGGCATGATAAAAGCTAAAATTGACCATTGAGGTGCGTTAGTCCTCATTCTTCAGTTCATAGTTGAATAATCATTCCAAATCCTTCGCCAAATGAGACAATTTTTACCTTGAGTAAAAAAATGAAAACATTCAAAAGAACATTATAAATAAATGAGTGCCCAAAATTCAAAATGACAACAATGTTAATACGCGTGAACTTCCCAATGACAAATCTTGGCAGTGGTGCGGCGGTGCGGCGACCTCTCGAATCAGTGTCCATATCGTGAGCAGACGCAACTTTCAGTTTTCTTTAGAGGCTCGTTCTGCAGGCGGCCGGCCGGCATGGCAAGTCGCGACGACTTTAATGAAAAGTTCTCACTCTCTCACACCTGCCTAAGTAATTGCAGGACTGAGCAGTAAACATTTTACAATGTTACCTTCTTCCGTTCATTGTCCATGTTAGTGTGTACGGGGGTGTGCTAGTATTTGTCTAGCGTGTGTGTGTCGATCGTCGCGTTGTCAGGCATCTCATCCCAAGCACTTCCTGATTGTCTGCGAAGCGTAAAAGTCTTTGAGTTAGACGCATCTATCTGACCCTCCCCCCTCCATCGCCTTATTATGCCATTTATGTGCTTATCATCAATATATATGTCACTGTATGGAGGAGGGGAATTTTTACTTAACTTTATAACAATAGTTATAAAAATATGAAGCAAGTTTATAAGGCAATATTTATTTCTAATCTAATTTTTTTCTGTTTTAGACATTAGAATATACGAGGATTTGATATCAAATCAAAAGGCTTTATCGAATGAACTTGCAATAGATTGAAAATATTGTTGGACAATATGCAGACTACAAACAAACTCAAACAGTCGATACTTACCTTCGCGCCATCAGTCATATGCTTAAACTGATGAGAGTTCCACCTACAGAAGAAAACGCATAGTTCCCCTAGTCTATTCATTAAAATGAGATCTGTGCAATATTTCAATCGCATTTGCGCAGGAAATGTTAGGAGAAAATGGTACTTGAAGTTTTGCAATTTGACAGGTGTGAGTTATGTTAGATCTGACGACTGGGCTATTTTCTCCTGGGGGAATAAGTAGCCGCATTTCTGATAATTGTTAAATGGAAATTTCAAAATTTAGGCTGAAAGTACTAGGCTACAATTCAGAAACTTTCCTTGAGATCTCCTTGGCTTGGACTTGAAATTTGAAGCGTCCTTCATGTTTAATTTGCAATTCAAAAGCACTCCTAGAGTCAAAATGCATCGATACCTATTTCTCAAGGAAATTTCAAGGGAGTTCCGAACGAGTTTGGGGCTTGAGTTTGCAATGCAGAGACGCTCCAGAAACGAAGAAACGAACAGTATACTCATGACCAGTTGCGGCCCGTGAGATTTGGCAACCATGCAGATTTTCCACTTAAACTAAGGTAAAAAATCGATTCAAGCGGAGGCTGGCAGCCTCCTCGAGTTTCGATTGTTTTCCATGTATTTTAAATGGGATAAAAACACTGTTGCCAAATCGCACGAGCCGCCACTGCTCATGACAAATCTCAAGGAGACATTTCAAGGTAGCTCGTTGGCAGCCTTGGGAGCTAGACTCAAGATTTTTCAAGAATTGACAGAATAATTGGCAATTTACTTACGGTTAACTGTTCTGAATTACATATTTTATCACTCCACTTGAAGGTTTCTGAATTGGGCTCTCACAAACTTTTGCTTCAGGTGATTGAAGAATTGATTCTTGAATAAAAACCGATCAAAAAGGTGACGAGTACACTGAAAAATCACAAAATTTACTCTCAAAATCAGGTTTAATGGAGAGGCTATGCAGGTGTCATGGGAGATTTCTATCTAATTTGAGACATCTCTGTGGTTCCCATAGAGAAATTGACAAATGAGACAGGAGTCTCCCATGATGCCTGCGTATAGCCCCGCCATTACTGTCTTGCCGTTACAGCTGTTTTCTATGTATATTACTGAATTTAAGACTTTTTTGGTGTGCTTTTCGTAATTTTCGGTGGTGTTTACACCACGTTTGACTATTCATATGATAATAGCAAAAGTTTCCGTGAGCTCCATCGCTCCCATAATCTTTTGCTATTTATCTGATCGATTCAATCACTTATTTAATTAGCAGGCACAGGTCTTTTTTTTTTTTTATCTATTTTCATGTTTTGACGATATCAATCAATCATGTATCGTGACGTAAGCTCAGAATGAAGCCGCGGTAACATATAGAGACCAAAAACATAAACTGGAAAACAAGACCCAATAAATGTACGATACAAACGGGCTTTAGGTTGTACCTAAAAACGGCGATTCTAACCTCACATTTCTTTAACGGCACATCGGAATGTTGGATGCGCTACCAATTTTACGTTACTTGGAGCGGGTCTAGAGCCATTCTAACCCACCCTAAGTGCTATTTTGAGGTTAGTTTTGTGGTTTCGCCATTTTAAAACGGTTCGATGCGGTCCGTTGGCAGGTGGCCGATGCTTGTTGAAGTACTTAGGGCGGACTTGGGGCCGAGGACCGTGTGTACTGTACATTTATAGGTCCCAGGTTTTGGTTTGAGATTGAAAACCCGATCCGGCCAAAGCATTTTCTTCGAAGCGGGAGGAAGCGCCAGTGTAGAGAATACTTATTTAAGTAGTGCGTGTATTATCAGAGAAAATATTAAGATATCTTCGTAGTATAAAAATGGAATTCAGCTGTTTTTCATTGAACACCTACCATTTGTAATTAATTTTGCTGACCTCTTAGATTTCCTAGATTCGCACGCAAAGTTCAAGTTCCTCCCAGAGCATCGCGGAATCGAAGAGTGGAGAGGCGATAAAAATCAGGAAGTATCTGTGGTGGAAGTAGGAAGTACGGGCGCATGCGAAGGAAATAGAGGGGAAGAGGAGAAGAGAAGAAGAAGATATAAGGAGGAGGGATAGGAATAGAAGAGGAGAGGGAGAGAGAAAGAGAGAAAGAGAGAAAGGGAGTGGGAGAAAAAGGAGAGTGAGTGAAAACTTTTACTGTACTTGTAGGTACATTCATTCTACATCGGTAGCCAAAGTGGGTGAAGTGAAAGGGGGGAGGGGAGGGGGTAGAGCATGCCACAATGCACCATGCAACACACCGCACTGTGTTGAAGTGGGGCTGGGGCTGGGGCTGGAGCTGGGGAAGGAGGGTACATTGTGGATGGAGATGAGCTTGGGGGCATTAAATTGGAGCCACTCCCGGTATTTCTCCCTTCCATTTGTTTCATTTTCGAGGGGAGAGAGTTCACTATACAGGGTGTCCCAAAATTGGTAGTAAATATTTTTACCACGTATTTTTGGGGCCAAAATAAGACTTTTTTTTCCTATAAACACGTGTCCGAAAATGCCCTCCCTCGGAGCTACAGCCTCCCCAAAGTTTTTAAAAAAATTTGTTTTTCTTCGATTCTAGCAACGGATCTGCGTAAAAATGGATGAAAATTGGTGTCCAGGAGTAACTTTAGGCGTTCTTTCCGATTCCGTGGTCGAAAACTCCCGAAAGGGTCAAGAAGGGAGGGTTTGAGGGGGGTTCAAATTTTAAATTGAATAATTTTTTAGTGCTCCGTAAGAAAATGAGAGAAGTAACAAAAGAATATGATGAAACAAAACAAAAGGAACATTTTTGATCATTTGTGTTTTTTTCATAAGACGCACGAAAAACGAGTAAAATCGATTTTTCGCCGGTAGCGCACAGCCCGAGAGCGCTGTTTCAGTGACCTTTTGTTTTGTTTCATCATATTCTTTTGTTACTTCTCTCATTTTCTTACAGAGCACTAAAAAATTATTCAATTTAAAATTTGAACCCCCCTCAAACCCTCCTTTCTTGACCCTTTCGGGAGTTTTCGACCACGTAATCGGAAAGAACGCCTAAAGTTACTCCTGGAAACCAATTTTCATCCATTTTTACGCAGATCCGTTGCCAGAATCGAAGAAAAACCGATTTTTTTTAAAAACTTTGGGGGGCTATAGCTCCGAGGGGGGCATTTTCGGACACGTGTTCATAGGAAAAAAAAGTCTTATTTTGGCCCCAAAATTACGTGGTAAAAATATTTACTATCAATTTTGGGACACCCTGTATATACAGCATCGGCGCCGCCTTAAAAGATGGGAGAGCTTCCCTTTTACTTTTAAACCTAATGCCGTTCGAAAACATGGAGCGAAGGGTATATTTTTGAGAAAAACTACTCCGATTGACAATGGTTCTGTTGCATAATTTTGCTACAACAATATAGAACCTTGATTCTTATGTAAAATTCGGCGAAAATAACGATGCGCCCATTAAAAACGTTCAAAAATCACTCATTAACTCAGGAAATAACTTCAATTTCAAACAGCCCGTGCTACACTAGACACTTTTTGCACCGGTATACTAGTACATAGACGGAACCACCGTGCATAAGTAAACAACCTCGTAACTACAAAATGATGGATTTTCTTTCTTAATATGTGAAATATAAGCTGCATTTGCTGTCTGGTCTTTTCGGTTTATCAAAGATCACAAAATAGTATAAGAAATGTACGCATCTAAATGAAACATTCCAATATTTGTAAGTTCTGTTCATGTTTACATAAGCGAGATGGTTCCATCTATGTAGTTATAAGTCGGTGATATAGTGTCTAATGTAGTGGGGGTTGTTTGAAATGGAAGGTATTTTTGTGTTAATGAGTGGATTTTGAAAGTTTTTAATGTGCGCATCGTTGTTTTCGCCGAATTTTACGTTAGAATCAATGAGTTATATTGATGTAGTAAAAGTACGCAACAGACCCATTCCATGATGTGAAACTGTGAAAAGATGTGATTGCTGTTCTTCACTGCTGCACACTGAAAAAAGTACATAAGTCCTACATTTTATCAATATTACCAGAAGCAGAAACGATATGTGAACCACAGAAAGTCTAGTACTTTAACCAGAAAATTCTGGTGTTATTACCGAAATATGGTTATAGAACCAATATTTCTTCAAAATTTTCAAAAACTTTAGTACAAACACTAGAATCTTGGTGATTGTGCCATCCCTTACATCGGTTCACATATATTTTCATGCTTTTGGTAATCTTTATTTGCAGTGCAAGATTGGTGTTTTCATTCCACTGTGGTAGAAACAAACAGAGATTGTTGTTAGAAATTCACTTTTGACCTCCCTCCTTATTAAACAACATACCTGGACTATTGTCTTTAATTTCGGTCATCAGTTTTGGAGTGAGTCCTGATATCTTAGTCATGAAAGCATTTAATGCTGCCGTCACAAACAGAAATGCTCCTCTTTTTAATAATCTGACGAAAGATAATAACTTCTATTTTGGCATAAGACAAATCGAAGGAGTTGGTATTGAACATTTATTCTGCATTATTTTGGGTTTAAAAGTGTTTTTCATTACTGTAGAAGTTTTTCTCAAATGAAAAACTAACAGATTTATAGATAAGCAGAATTTTATATAAATTATCTTTAATGTATAGTCTTATAAAATATCTGATTGACTTATAAAAATCTGCTTTGAGCGTGAAAATTATCATCGCGTAGTTGACAAAGTTTTCAATAAGACTTGCGGCTAAAATTTTCCATGTACATGCTAAAGAGAAAAAAAAACAAGTATGAATAAGAGGAAGGGGGGGGGGGTCGAATGACTGCATGGCTCCCTGAATGTTGTTTGTTTGTTGTTTTTTTTAACCCCCCCCCCCTAAAAAAACCAGTTCTGGGGTCTGTAACAATATGAAACTCTAATCGGGAAAAAGGGGGGTTGAAAGCCACCAAACTGTAGTGTTTCCGCCGATTTTAAAGATAAATATACCAAAAAACGTGATCTTAAAGGTTTTTAGATTCCGTCTGGAATTTGAAAGGAAAATGAGAGGGTGGGCTGCGGGGGAGTCACTCCACCCATCTTTGCGCACTTACGTCTATATTCATGCTGGTGTCACGTGATCCTGCTTTCTTCGATCGCGGTGAGCATTTACGGACAATTCACAGAATGTGCGCGGAGTGGAAGAGGTGGAAGAGGTAGGTCCAGCGACTAGGACTCGCGGACTCGGATACACAAGCAAGCAGTGAATCTAGGTAAAGGAATTCACGGTTTCAGTCAGTCGAACCTAGATCGTCGAAAGAAAGGGGGGAGGGGCTGCCAAACCAGGGGGTGGTGAAGAGAAGGTATGAAGGAGAGGGGGAGGGGGAGGGGGGAGGGGGAGGGGGGAGGGGGAGGGGGAGGGGGAGGGGGGAGGGGGAGGGGGAGGGGGGAGGGGGAGGGGGGAGGGGGTGCCGATGCCGGTGGTTCGTGAAACATAGCCGTTTCTAGGGAAACAGGTTACAACCGACTCGACTCTCCCGTCCTTCGTTCCGTACTCAGCTCCAGTAGCGTAACTAGAAATCATTCTATCTCTCTTTTTACCCACCTGAATGTACAGGTAGAAAAAGGATAGGAAGAGGGGATTGATCCCCCTTTCCTATCCTTGTCTAACTTACACATTTGAATGGACAAAGTGAGAGAAAGGTAATTTCTAGTTACGCCACTGCTCAGCTCCGTCCCGTCCCCGGGTCCCAGCATCGATAATATATCAACTTGACCTTTGATCATAGCATTCTGATCCTATGTATTTTGCCATTATTGTTAAGGTATTTTCTATAAATTATCCACAGAGAGAGGAGGAGAGGAGGAAGGTGTATTCCTTCACTCTCTTTTTCTTTTACTGTCTCCTCTCTGGCCTCTGTTTTCTTCTGAGCTGCTGTATGAATGACGTATGGACGGATTCATGGTTGGGCGTCACACATGCCTCATCCGGAAGTAATCAGAATCAAAATAATGGATTGACGCAAAAGGTCCGGTCTGACAACTTCTGTTTGAAAAATGACTAATCAGAAAATCTTGAAGTGGTACATAGTTCGCCTATCAAAGTGCGCTGCTGTAAAGAAAAATTCGTGATTCGTCATGATAAACACGCCACACGGATAAACCCTGACAAAAGTGGTCCATACAGGTCCATAAGGCCCATAACCAATTCCGTAAACACAGTATGAATACGTATAGATACATATGGAAAGAATGGATATTGTACGAGTATACGACTAATACGTGTTGATATCCTTACAGATCCATATAAATCCATGTGTATCCATACTCTGTATAGAGAATTGGTTATGAACCTTATGGGCCTGTATAGTACATGGACCATTTTCACCAGAGTCAGTGGCGTCGCGTGCAATTTGGCAACAATGTAATCTATCCATTTAAATGCATGTAAAATATCGAATTCAGGGGGTGCACAGTGCACAAGGAAAATTCGATATACAGGGTGTTTCACATAACATGCTCACTATGGTTTTCTTGAACGGGTGACGATAAAAAAATCTGGAAAAATCGAGATATCACCAGTCAAAGTTTAAGGTAGGCCCTAACCAAAGACTAAACTTTGACTGGTGATATCTCGACCGCGAAAAAAGGTATTGACTTCCGGTTTGCACTAAAATTCTTGGTTTTTTATGTGCTTTTGAATGATGTATCACACGATAGGATCCGGTTTTTACTGGGTCGAAAAACGGTCTAAATCGAACTTCGATTTTCGATATATCGAATTAGGAAAATGATATCGGACTTTCGATTGCGCCAAAATGCACAACTTTTTACGCCTTTTTGAATGAAGTATTAAAAGATAGGGGTTGCCATTTGAAAATTTTGAGAAATGGGGGTTTTCCCGCCAAAAATGTTAAGGTGCCTAAAAGTCGACTTCCGGTTTATTTGATTGTAAATTCGTATTTTTTTCTTGAAAGTACTCATCAAGTAGAGCATTTTACATGTGTAGTTTTTTGTTTTACGACTTTTTTTGTAGGAGTTAAGAATTTTCGAAAATTGGTCCTATATCGATCTTCGACTTTCGATATCTCGAAAACAAAAAAATACATCGACTTCCGGTTTAAGCCAAAATGCTTAGAATTTTACCTTCTTTCAAACGAGGTATCACAAAATAGGGGTTGCCATTTGAAAATTTCGAGATTAGGGGGGCACCCCTCCTGAAAACCCCCCAAAAACCAAATTTTGGGTTGTGGCAGTATTTTTAAATGAACTTCAGGTCCGAGTTACTATAAAACCGATTTTCCCAGATTTTTTTATCGTCACCCGTTCAAGAAAACCATAGTGAGCAGGTTACGTGAAACACCCTGTATTTAATGAGTTTAAATGGAGCGGTTGCATTGTTGCCAGTTGGCACGCGACGCCACTGACCAGAGTGTAGACGCGAGGATCTTTAATAACAGCTCGGTTGCATGAGCGAACCTATGTAAAACAATCGATCTTCAGGAGGTGCAATTGCACTCCCAAAATATCGATTCTTTTGCATAGGAAAAATAGCTAAAAAAAACAGGGCTGCCAAATTGCACGAGCCGTCACTGAACGTTGGTTCCCGATTTTATTCATCCCTTTATTTGATTTACATGTACGGATCCTCTTCTCCAATCGGGAAGCGTTCAGAAAAGATTACAGCGCAACGGAACTGGCCTGTTGTTAATAGACCTTGGATTAGGTTTGACCAAAGAGTTTAGAATTATTAAGGCAAGGCTAGAGGTAAATATGGAACCCTTCAAATTTTTCATAAATTAAACGTCCCGACTGTGATCAAGAATGCTGTAACTATATGTCGGTGTCCAGAGAAATATTAGAAGATGTCTCATCTGCAGTGGCATTGAATTGTGATCAACGATTTTTATGTAATGATAACTGTTTTCTGTTTGTTCATTAGTTTAGTCACTTTTACTGTCAACAATAGATTGAAGCTACGACGATTGTATTGGTGGCCAGAACGGATAAACTCAGAAGTGCTCCTGGTAAAAATGGTCCATACAGGTCCATAACCAATTCGTCATACAGTATGGATCCATAGGGAGCCGTGTGAATATGCGTGTTGATATCCTTACAGATTTATATGATATCTATACGAATCCTTATGGGTACATACATGTCTATATGGATCTACAAACCTCCATTCTCTGTATGGGGAATTGGTTATGGACCTGTACGGCGTGTACGGACCTTTTTTACGAGGGGCAAGTTACGAAAGGGTTAAGGGGGTACCCAGGTCAAATTTTCGATTTTTTTTTTTTTTTTTTAACCTATTTTGTAGACGAGATTTTCCTGGTTAAGACCATGCATTTATTTCTTTCTCAACTTAGTCTGAAATATTTTTAAACATTTTTTGAAATTGGATAGTTCCCACGATATTTTTATTCCTACGATTTTTTGTTCGATGACTTTTGCATCTTGGGACAGTCATATCTCGAGATCTATAATAGCTAGAGACTTCAGGTTTTTTTTTTTTTTTTTTTTAAAAAAGCAGCATTTTTTGCACTGGGCTCACAGAGCCATTTTTTAGGTGTTTGTAATAATTGAGTGGTCAAGTCAGTTGAAACATAAATATTTATTGGCAAATTTTATTGAGTTTTTTAAAAGTTATAAAAAAAAAAAAAAAATAGTAAATCATTGTTATCTCTCTCTTCCTCTCTGTGAGCCCATAGAGCAAACTCTCACCTTTAATTTGAGCCTATGTAGAAGTAGATTGAATGCCTACAACTTGAGATCTGATTGTTCCAGTAAAAGCATATTTTTAGACATTACCAAATCAGGAATAGGTATGCAACCAGCGCAACAAAAAAAAATTTGGTAAGGGTTTGAATGTGTACCTTGACACCTACAGCATTTTGGGGGTCGTAGAATCAATTGGAGGGAAAACATTATTTTGACCTGGGTACCCCCTTTTAATAGTAAACATAAGACAAAGCTTATCAATCGTTGACTTTCTGTGATCGACTCAAAAAAGTCTCACATGTACTTAGTTACCCTATACCTCGATCGATAAGTCTTGAATTCCAATAAAAGTCAGACACAACGAGAATACGTCCAAAACAGCATCTTAAAAATGGGCGGGGACCTAGAGGGCATGAAGGGCTCAATTATGATGGAGGGTACAGACTTGAACCCGCGTAACCCCCTACCTCCCCGCACGTCGAGCCTGTATAGGTAAATTGTTCTCGTGTAAGGAAATAATTAGATCTGAGTGTCAAACTGAAAATTTCACCCACCGTTTTTTTCGTTTTTTTTTTTTTTTTACAGACAGAACAGACAGTTGTTCTTTCTCTCGCGCTCCCGCACTCCCTGGTTACTTCTGTCCCTCATTCATCTCAATTCCCTCTCCCCCTCTCCTGATCCCCCGCTATAAGTCTATTCCCAAGCAAGCAATCTGTGAGTATCGACCAAAGGAACGTATAATTAAGTGAACGTTTGCATGTTTGAGTCTATTGCCCGTCTACTGTAAGTGCTCCAGTCAATAGACCGATTCCGCTCCTGTCCTGTGCGTGGTTCCAATGATCGAGATGATTGAGCTCCCTCTCTCTCTCTCTCTCTCTCTCTCTCTCTCTCTCTCTCTCTCTCTCTCTCTTTCTCTCTCTCTCTCCCTCTCTCTCTCCCTCTCTCTCTCTCACTCCCTCTCTCTCTCTCTCCCCCTCCTCTTTCCAGTATCTACTACCTTTCCTTTCCCTCACTCTCACTCTTACTCCATCTCTTCCTATCTTTCTTACGCTCTTTTCTTTTGATCTGATTGACCTTATCTACTTTTTCCAAGGTATAGTTCACCCTCCAGTAGACCACCTCTGCTCCTCGCCCACTTTGATCGGAATCTTAAAAAAAAAAAAAAAGCATAGCTTTCTTTTAATCGTTTGATTTTTTGCCGCTTTATTCTGGCTTTATCCCTTGAGCGTCTGAAAAAGTCTAAGATAGGTTCCTGGCACTTGGGCCTGCTTCTAATTGAACAGGAAATGATGAGAGGGGAGTGAAGAGAGAGTGTTTTCAAAATCAGGAAAATGAAAATTTATAGAATTTTACGGTCATGTTTTGGCTGGAGTATTAGTATAAAGTCATAGAATAGGAGCATTTGCGCTGGCTTATGGGGCAAAGATGCGCTTGGATATAATATTATGTAATGCAATAGCAAAACGCATTACGCAAGTCATCTAATAAATCTGTTAAATTGTATAAAGTGCTATGCATATTGCATACTCTGGCCTTGATAGACGGTTTTAGCGCGAAGTCAACGGTTAGCCAACAACCACAACAATGCACTCATCGGTCGCAATCGGTTGTGATAAAACTCGCGTAGCGTTCCAAACTATCTCACTCTCTCTCCCGTGACCCCCATGTATATCCATCTCTTTCTAGTATCGACATTCGTATACAGGGCCTTGTTTTACGACATATTCTTATCAAAATCTCATTAAAGTGCCTTGAGAAATTCATTTCATTTCACAAAATAAGTCTCTATATACGATTTTTGAAATTAGAGTGAGATGGCAGTACATAGGGGTCACGTGAGAGCGAGAGAGACAAACTGGCTTTGTTTGGAACGCTCATCACCGGCATTCGCCATTACTAAAACCCTCTTTTGCCTGCTTCGTTCAACCTGGTGCCCGGTAAAGTTTCACCATCTTTTTTTAGCAGGTTTCAAAATATGACATCGTCACCGATTTATTTTTCCGTGGAAATTTGAATGATTTTTGTTCTTAATTTCAGTGATAGGTTAACAGAAAAAATGAGAGGTAAAGAATAAAATAATACTTAGACTTGACGATTTTTATTTAGAACCTCATTTGATGACCGGACTAACATCGAACTGAGTTTGGACCTAAACTGAACCAATAGAGCGAACCAAAAAATAGGAGGGGGGGGATCAAACCTATCGGAGCAAAATCAATCAGATGATAATTCAGTGACACGATGACGTCATTTTTAAAACAGTTCGTTACATTTGGTTTAAGTGGTCAAATAACGTTACCTCAAATCGGTTCCATAGATGCGTGTTTCCTTGAGCGGGCTTGAAATAAAGAAACTCTAGCTGAGTTGCGTTTGTAAAACTTGCGCTCGCACACGTGACTCGATTACTGTTTTAGTGATGGGTTTTTATGGAGATGAAAAAACTGTCCCTTGCAGGTCCTCTTCTGTATTTTACTTTGATGTTTAATGTCCTCTGTCCGCCGATAACATCTAGAGTCGACGTAGAATAGAGCAATCTCAGATGAAAGTAAAGGCTCTGGTCTCTGGTATATTGGGACCAGTGCGAGCTTTCGGTAACCTTTACGACGCAGTTCGCGAGGAATCATAAACTCATCTGTCATAAAGTTCATCCAGCGATGCCCTGTACCGATAGGTTCCGTTATATATTTCTTGGCCATTGAGTTCCTTGAATAATAAAATTCAATTATTGAGACAGGAAACGAGTCTAGTCCTAGCTGTCTTATTTGTTTCGGAGGATGTCTGTCACGCATTAAGAGCACAGTTTCATGATGGATATATTTTTAATGTCCTCTTTCAAATGGCCTCTTCTCAGCTACAGTTCACTGAATCAAAAAATATAATTCATTCAATTTTAGGTATAACCTGTACCTGGCTCAAGAGCATTACTTGTTTCACAAGTTATATGCTTTGACCAAGAGAGCGGAGCAACAAGCAGAAACTTGAGCGCTGGAATCGAGATTTGCACGCAAAAGAATCATTTGATGTGACAAAAGTTGTTGATCTCAAACTTCATAACTATATCATCGTTGACTATAAATTTAAAAGTTTGAAAGAAATAAGAATCACAGTGTTCATAGAAAAAAATCGAATTTTATTACTGTTATTTTTAAAGAACTTAAATAAATTAAAAGCTTATTTTACAGGCATAAAAATCGTATCACAACATTTTTCGAAGGTACGTATTTGGCAGGTACATAGAATATAATATTTGAGCTATAGGTTCCTTGAGCAATGGGATTGGACGAGTTATCTAGACATGCCTAATTTCTCTTTTGAAAATGATGTAAAAACGAAAAAACAAAAACAAAATCTTTCTCGTAATTTTAATTTTATTTTTTAGTGTGTGACTCATAAGTGAAATCTTTCAATGCTTCTATCTTACTCCATGAAAGAACGCCTCTAATTTTTGACGATTCCAAATTTGATACCATCCTCAAAACTTGAAATTAATGTAACAATTTACATCTTATTGTAACAGAAAAATACGTATAATTCTCCAAGGTTACCATGAAACAAAGATGGCAAAGTAATGTCATATATGTATAATGGCTCTCTCGGAACAATGCAGACATGCCCATCGATCAATTAATCGATCAGTCGATTGTATTGTGTTCTGTGCTCAAAATCTCAAGAATACGTGCCCAAGCTGGTTGGACCACAGAGTTTTTTATTTGATAACGAGGAAAAAACGAGAACTTTTTTCAACAGATTCGAGTTCTAGGAAGTTGTCGTTCCGGCAGGCTGGACGACATACGTTTCACGGGTGGGGGTGGCAGGGTGCGTCGTTTGCGGCTCTGGCGCGGGCGTTTCTACAGCTTCAACTCGGGTCGTATAAGCCACGGGACACATGCAGGGTCCGTAGGCGTATTTTAGATCTTGCGACTGGTGATTCACAACGGGAAGACCCTGCGGTCTAGCCGAAGACCCAGGTTGCGAGTACAGAGGAACGTCTTGGATACTCCCGTGTGGATTTACGTACATGCCTGTGGGAATCTGTAACAGAAAACAACAGTAAATAAGGCAATATTAGTGTTTAGTGAAAATATCTGGTTTGCCCAGGCAAGGAGCAATACAAACAATGAAGCGTTTCGTTTCGAAGCAGCAGGGAATAAATTTAAAAAAAAAAAAAAAAAAAAAAGCTCAAAGATATATCTATCCCATAAGAAAGCAATTCATTTTCATAATGAAAAACAAAACTGAAGCTGTAGGGATGGCATTAAAAGTTGGCCCTCCGTTTTTTCGATATCTTTATTCCCCTGGATTATTATTCATTTGTTGTTTAAACTAATAATTGAGAAATTTAGGTGATTTTCTTTCTTCCTCCTCTCTTTTCCTGCAGGGTATTCTCTGGTCCTGAATTTTCCATGGATAAAATTAGGAAAGATACTCAATCACTTCAAATACCATCTGACCAATATAACCCATAACCCTTCACGAACAAAGTATCATCTGCCAACTAACCATGCGCTCATTCAAATCGAGGGAGTAGATAAATATTCCTACTCCACGGTACCTGTTATTGCCTACGTCATTAATTGAAGGCGGTCAGCGAAGCAATCTGTTCCAGGAATGTCCATTACCAAACGATCTTTTGTTTTCTACTTAATGAGTTGAAACCAGCATGTAAAACAGATTAATTTTGAGCTACGTTATTGAAAAAAACTGCGTTTTCAGTCAAATCATGAATGTTTGTTTTCCAAGTTTTTATTGAAGCAGACCGTAGTTGCAGTGTGATCGAGTGCGACGTGAAAAGTAAGATGCAATACGTCTATAAATTTCCTTTGAAGGACAAAGGTCAAGGGTTCCAGAGGATGACAACACACAAATCAAAAGTCGAGTTTTGAAAATACCGAATTTTCTCTATAGGTCAACCTGACAATAAATAACCTGCTATTCTTGTAGTAGTGAGAAGTAATACGCATTCATTTCACATTATATAAAAATATATACTTATATTTTTTAAGAGACCTATAATTGGACATTTGACATCATGGGAAAAAATCAATTTTTCTTGTAATATTCAATGGATTTCCTTCAATATTGGTGAGTATAGCTTGCAGTAGGTAAGTACCTAAAATTTATTTTGCATAAACGTACGGTGACTTGAACGCCTAAGAGAGAATTCTCAACAACTTATCAAATAGTATGCATGCATAGCTAGGGTAGATTTGCTGTAGATTCAAAAAAGCAATGTGATGCAGAAAATTTAATTTCAACATTATACTTTCACTCTTTCAGACCCAAAATAAAGCTGTAGGAAAATCCCTATTTAGGCCAATGTTTCAATGTACATAGATCACCAGTTACCTTGAAAAAGTGACTTTAAATCGCAGTATTTGCCCTCACTGTTGGGGTAACCTTCTAAGTAACTATGCACACTTTAAATGGACAAACCTCAGAGCTACCGTTTCTTGCTTATTTAGGGGCGTTTTTTTAATTCACCGTGATTCCACCGGTTGAGAAAAGATTACTCAGGTCGGTACAGTGCATGACTATAATTCACGAAAATACTCACATCTGTAATCTTTTCTTAATCGACAGAATCGCCGATGATAAAAAAAAAAAAAAAAAAGTGCGGATATATATTTTAATACTGCAACGGCGATTGTACCGATTCAAAAAAGGTTTTAAATGCAGTATTTTGTGCCCACTGAGCGGTGGAATCTTTTCTGAACCGGTGGAATGATCGGTGCATTGAAAAAAATGTCATTGAATATATATACATGACGAATGGCAGCACTGCAACTCATGCTAGGAGGTTTTCTGTTCTGATCTCTGAATAGCATTCTTTCTATTTAAGGTGCGATTCTATGGGGAACTCCCGAAAATGTTAATCTGATAGATAGCGTAACTTGTCGCTGGCTCCGAAAATAGCCGTTTTTGACGGTTTTCGGCTGTTTCCTCTGAACAGACGGATAAGGGACGAAAAATTGGAATGTCAGCACCTGCTTAATTTTTTGCTTGATTTTTTGAGCCATAAACAGGCCAAATTGGTTTTAAAATAAAGGCGAAACTATGCAAAGATAAAATCACAGGCGAAACCGAAACCTGTAATCTTCGCTGATACAACTCCAAATTACACTTGATTTTTTCTTTGCATAGTTTTGCCTTTATTTTAGATCTGATTTGGCCCGTTTATGGCTCAAAAAATTAAGCAAAAGATTAAGCAGGTGCTGAAATTCCAATTTTTCGTCCCTTATCCGTCTGTTCAGAGGAAACAGCCGAAAACCGTAAAAAACGGATATTTTCGGAGCCAGCAACAAGTAACGCCATCTATCGGATTAAAATTTCAGGGAGTTTACCATCGAATCACCTTAAGCAAATTTAATTTTATTTAAATGCTATTTAAGTCATTTTAAAGGGCAAAACTTCCTGGCGACACAACGCGTTTTAACACCGTCGAATATCAACGATGTTAAAGCGCAAATCATTTATAGTTTTCTCTCCTCACACATGCGTCTTCTCTGTCCCCCTTCCTAAAATTTTAGATACGGCACATTCGTCAATCGACATCCAGCAAGAGACTCGAACTATTATCCAGTGAGTATATATAAAAGCATTAATTGATGAGAAGGCGGGCGTGGCGTGGCGTGTCGGACGACAGCGACTGCGCGCGGCGGGAATTTGTACGTGCATGCGCTTGCAATACGCGCGCGTCCCCGAGAAGAGTAAATTAAAATTGTGAATTCGCGCCATAAACATATACCCAAGACATAGTTGTCGGACCACGGCACGGTTTCGTCCAAACTCTGTGTAAACGGAACCACACTTTTTTACTCGCCCTCTATTGAAACCCTTAACTGCGCTGTGGCACCCCTGAGGCACATAATATATTTCCTCCATATTGTGAACTCTTAAAGTTCAAATATAATTTTTTTTTCCATGTCGTCATCCCTCCGGCACATGTCGAGGAAAATTTTCGATTTTTCATCAAAGTCTGAAAAAGTAAGGCCCCACGTCGGGCGCCATCTGAGCATTAGAAAACATATTTAACCGTTTGACCTTGATTTTCTCCCTACACTGGCCCATGTCAAATTTAGTACTTCGCAGATCTTTTGGGCGCAAGAATTATTAATGGTAGGAATTTTTTCACTTTTTTCCCCGTTCATTTTGAGTCAAAATCAATTGAAAAATCATGTTTTCGAAGAGGGAAAAATCGCGCAGTAAAGGGTTTTAAGATTCAAGTCGAGCTTAAAATTATAGCTTACGATGGGGCTCATGCAAATTTTTGCTACCGGTGATTGAAGAGTTGATTCTTGCATAAAAACCTGTAAAAATGACGATGAGTACACTAAAAAATCACGAAATTCGCACTCAGAATCGGGTGAAATGACGGAACAACGCAGGTATCATGAAAGTTTCCTATCTAATTTGAGACATGTCTCTGTGTTTCCATATGGAGAAAGTGGCAGTTAAATTAGACACAGCGTTGCCAGATTTCAGGGAAATGTCAGTAGATTTTACATTGATCCTTATGGGAAACCTATCGATATTTTCCTTAAATCTGGCAACGCTGATTAGACAAGAATCTTCAATGATATCTGCGTAGCTCCACTTTTCGCGTTTTGCCGTTACAACTGGTTTTTGAGTTTCTCACTGAATTTTCGACTTTTTCGGGGTGATTTTCGTGGTTTTTGCTGGTATTAACATGAGATTTAACTAATCATTTGCTTATAGCAAAAGTATGCAAGATCCCCAAATTGTGCTGGCTTAAACCTGGACCTGTCCCTATAAGGATCTATAAATACCTCAGCATCTACCTAAATTTTTGATCGTTCTTAGTGCGAATGGGGTTGTTTCTTGATGCATGAAATGATGTGTGGCGGCTCATGCAATGTGGCAACAACTTAATTTCTCCATTTAAACCTACTTAAAACAATCGATCTTCAGGAGGTGCAATTGCACCCCAAGATATCGATACTTTTGCATAGGATTAATGACAAAAAAGCATGGTTGCCAAATTCCACGGACCGCTGGTGATACACTACATCGTTGCTTTTACCAGCATTAGATATGACAACCAAGCACCATGATGATGAACCCGGGCCAAGACCTGCGCTCGCGCGAAACGTCTGAGGATTTTATAGACATTCGATTCGCTTATCAGTAATTGGCCGAGTTGTTGCTGTTGTTAAAATACACGCCGTATATGTACAGGTATGTATGTGCATAAGCAATTATGACACCGGACTTTGAGGATCCCAATGGGAAATAAACGCAAGGGAACGGGTGAAATTAAGAGGAGGATTGGAACATGACCGATAGAAAGGGAAATAAGCGAAATAATCTTTATGGAATGGTGAGAAATGACCCATATATATCTGAACTCCCACGACCCTACAACGTGGAGAGGCGGCAATTGGGCCTGTAAATTTCCTTGGGTCGGAGGGGAGATTGAAACTTGAGACTCGGGATACGGGTAACTGGTAACTATACTTTCATCGGCGCTGTAGGGTAACATTAACTCCTCTAAATCAGTGGCGTAGCAAGCAAACTGGCAACGTTGCATTTACTCCGTTCAAGGGTGCTCATACACACTCGATGTTTCGATATTTTTCATGAGTTCCAATGAACTAAATGCAAGGTTGTCAGTTTGCACGCTACCCTGCCCCGCAGGAATGTGTAGCTAAAAAATATACTATAAAAACAAAGTGAAACGAATTAAATTTCTTTTTAGCTTTTAGAACGCATAAGCGATTTTTCAATGATTTTAAAATCCATCCATTTTCTATCTTTTCTTCACCCTCCTACTTTTTTTGTTGTTCCTTCTTATTTTCTTCTTTTCGGGATGTTTTGCCAAAATCGGTCAATCACTATCAAATGACATAACATGCCTGTTTTACTACCTTTAGACTTGTAATACCGGTGAGAGGGGAAGGAAGTACAGGCTCTATGAGTCCAAATTTTTGACGTCATTTTGTAAAAATAACGCTTGGAAGGACTTTGAAATGAAGGTTAAGATAAGGCTATCTTTTATGAGTGTGCCATACAAATGGCATTATAGCCTGGCCATTTTTATCAATTTAGTGACAGATACTATTTAGTCAGAACTGTTGCATTAATATGTCTATTGATATGTCAACTTTTCAGTTTGAAAATGATCATTACTAGGAAATGACATTGAGCCATTCTTTTGGGCCTGGTGTTGCAAATTTTGAAATCGTCATTTGAAGCTGAAAGACTGTACTCTGGCATAAAATGCACTATAAACTGAAGGCTGGTATGAGGATTCTGAACATATATGTAGGAACGGAACCATAGAAATGTATGATTCCCTATTTCCACCATTTGAACAAATGGAAGAGTAAATGATAGAGGGGGCGGTTAGCAAGGGATCTTGGCTCCTATATCTGATTGCGCTGACTGCTGATCGGTCAACCTGTCAAAACCGCATCGAACCATAGGAAAATTTCGTAAGTTACAAATCAGCCTTGTTAGTACAGATCGATCAAATAACACTGCTCTTTTCGTGACGCAAGTTGGTTCAAAAACCTTCATTATTTCCTGCATGTATAGACTGTTTTAGTAGAGCGATATATCGTGTCGATTGCCGTCTGAGAGCCTCTGGTTCCAAACAAACTCTGGTTCAATGTAATTTCCCCATAAGCGAACTTTTGAACGGAAATTTAGGGTATTAAATCAAACAATTAATTGGACCTTTTTGCGATTATGAATTCTACGTCCTCGAAAATTTTTAATTATGCCTAGTTCCTTGACTAAAACCACCGAAGCCAATAAGATATTACAGATTAAATGTTACATTTGTAGGTTAGAATCGCCCGAAATTCCGCCAATACCACAACAACAATAAAATGTGGGTGATTCCAACCTCCAAACGTATCGTTTAATCTGTAATATCTTGTTGATTTTGGCAGTTTTACGGGTGGAACCAGCAGGCTGATTCTCCCGATTTGGACGAGACGAGACGAGATAGGAAGAAACGATGAATCCCATTGGTTTAAAGGGCGTCACGTGACAGACTTGAAGTCATTGGAGCGGGATTGGCGCAAGCTCCGAGACATGATTTTGAAATTCATGACTCGGAGCTTGCGCCAATCCCGCTCCAATGACTTCAAATCTGTCACGTGACGCCCTTTAAACCAATGGGATTCATCGTTTCTTCCTATCTCGTCTCGTCTCGTCCAAATAGGGAGAATCAGCCTGCAGGCAAAATTAAGCAGTTTCGAGGACGTAGAATTCATAATCGCGAAAAGGTCGCATTAATTGTTTGCTTTAATACCCTAAATTTCCGTTCAGAAGTTCGCTTATGGGGAAAATGCATTGAATCAGAGTTTGTTTGGAACCAGAGGCCCTCGGACGGCAATCGATACGATATATCGCTCTACTAAAACAGTCTATATCCACCTTGTGCTCTAATGCATATACATTATACTTGCATGGATCCACCCTGATTTGAAGTTAAAATGCGAAAATGAATTGATTGTGGTCTTTCAAACTCGCACAATCTCATTTCTCTTTGCTATGATCCTTTTCATTTCTCCTACAGTACGCTCGCAATGCCATGTGCAATAATCAAGAGATAGAAACTGATAATTTGTCTAGGGAGAGGAGGCGGTGAAAAGAACGGCGAGGGGAGGCGGTGGCAAGTGCCGGAGGGAGAGGGGAAAGAGGAGAGGAGAGGAGAGGAGAGGAGAGGAGAGACAATCCTAGGCACTCTGTGATTGGTCCTGAGAAAGAGACTTGGCGCAGGATATATCTTGAAGATGGGAGTCACGACACGGCCGCAGCACCACAAGCACACAAGACTATAGCGAGTCAGAGCACAGAGACTTTACTTGGAGAGAGATCAAAAGGTGAAGATAGGAACGGCAACGGAAGGATTCTTTGGCCAAGCATAGAGCATCGCATCGCATCACAACGACAGCCAACTCTCACTGCTAATACCGAAAAATACGTTTTCACGAACGAAACGCGCGGATGTGGCCATGCGATGTCTCGCGTTGCGACCGACGCGACCGCGACGCGACGGCCGGGGCCCCGTCTCGTCTGATCAGCGCGGGAAGCGCACCGAGCCGGGCGCAAGGATGCATACAATATACAGAGTGCCAAAATGTGCTGCCCAGCAGAGGTGGACCCAAGAATGGGTCTGTTGCATACTTTTGCTAAATCAATATAACTCATTGTTTCTAACGTACAATTCGGCGAAAATAACGATGCGCACATTAAAAACTTTCAAAATCCACTCATTAACTCAGAAAATACCTTCCATTTCAAACAACCCGCGCTTCACTAGACACTATATCACCGACTTAAAACTACACAGATGGAACCATCTCGTTTATGTAAACATGAACAAAACTTACAAGCATTGGCATGTTTCGTTTAGATGCGTACATTTCTTATATTATTTTGTAATCTTTGATAAACTAAAAGACCTGACAGCAAATGCAGCCAATAGCTCATGTATTTAGAAGGGAATTCCGTTATTTTGTTGGTACGATGTTGTTTATTTAAGCACGGTGGTTTCGTCTATGTAGTATAGTACACCGGTGCAAACAGTGTCTAGTGTAGCGCGGGCTGTTTGAAATTGAAGTGATTTCCTGAGTTAATGAGTGGATTTTGAACGTTTTTAATGTGCGCATCGTTATTTTCGCAGAATTTTACGTTAGAAACAATGAGTTATATTGATGTGGCAAAAATACGCAATAGACCCATTTGACTATCTCTCTTTGTCCATTCGAACCCTCGAGTAAAAAGAAGGACGGAGATAAGTACTAACTGAAGTCATTTGAAGTCACTCCACCCTTTTCTGCTGCATCTGTTTAATCCTATAGATACGCCCCGAGGGCTGCCAGAAACACTGAGAGCATGGGCGGATACAGGCAGTTTGTCTTTCTCTCTCTCCTTCCATTTGAACTTATGTGTTAGAAATGGATAGCAGAGGGGGCCATAACGTGACTTTAGCCCCCTCTTCTGTCCTTTTCTAACGCACGTTTGCACATGGAAGGAGAGAGAGGAAGACAATTCCCTGTATCCGCCCATGTCTGAGAGTGTCAGTCGGAAGCGAAAGACTAACAAGTCGTCAACCTAATCAACTGATCAGATTGATTTAAAGCTCGTTTAAGATGTAGAGATAGGGTTGACCTGGAATATTTGGCACTCTTCAAGAAAAAAGTCCTCACTATAACATACCTACAGTGGAAAAAAAGACTCAAAAGTTGACGAGGAAACCTCTATTTTGAAGAATCTAGTTTACAAAGAAGGAAAAATACCTCCTTAGTATGTTTCATGATTTTTGTTTGTTTCATTTGAAGTTTATGGGTATTGTATTCTTAATTCATATCGCTGCTGTGAAAGTTAGTAAAAGTACCTGATGAATTTCTGGGTTTTTATTCTCTTATATTCTGAAACCATTAATACTGACTATGGACCAAAAAAATGAATACCACGCATCAATATTTTGAAATCAGATGGACAATTTATCTTTTTCGGGATTGGAACAAAATAACGCACAACGTCCTCGTTGGGAGTTGATCAACGATATGATGACTAATTGACTACGTGATATCAGACTCCAATCAAACCATGGTTTATGGTGAAGGACTGTCTCAGGTGCTGACTGTGTCTCCGTATGTCTTCTTGTATAAAATACCGTATGGGACATATTTTCTGCACCATAACTTGGCAACATTGTTATCCACCAGCCTCTTTCAGTTGGAGCTCCTACACACTTCTTCTCAGACATCAAAGAGACATATGTTAATATCCGGACTTCAGACCGGGCTGCCTTCTGATGTGCAATTTTATTTTCCTCGACTCTTCTTTGAGGTAACGCTTGGTATGGTCAACACCGTATTTTAATTGATAAAGAGAGAAGACTCATTCAATTATGCATTCGTGACATGTCGTGATGTACACAGGTAAGTAAGTATACTTACACCAGCTTCGATTGAAGGGAACTGAGAATCATTTCCGTGCGAGAAGCGATTCAACCACGATTACCGTACCAGAAGAAATTTCCTTAGATCTGGAAAACACTTATCTGGGTCAAATTAAAGAAAGAAGAGGCTCGCGTGAATCGTGATTTATAGCATCCCATCTCTTTTTCTCGTGTCATTATTTAAATATACCTTCTTTTTCGACAGTCTTATTCGTCATAATTCAAAATATTCGCATTTCATGTCATTGATTGTCATTTCTATTTGAATAATAAGTATCATTATTACAAGAGAGCATAAAGAGCTTGTGATATCCATAAGGCACGAACATGGAGGGTTGGGTGCCTTTCTTTTACACTTTTTTTTTCGAAATTGCATTCGGCTACAGCAACGATGGGTAAACGTTTGCTAGAAATTGTTGGTTTGCAACCCCTTCATCGAAATATTTTAAAAATATTTTGAAAAAACGGTACCTTTTAGTCTAATACTACCAGGGTAAGTTGTTCATAAAACACCCAAGGTATAGAAATAAGTCAAGTTTTTATAAATCAGAGTGAGAATAATAACTGATTTAGGTCCTGCAATGCCTCAAAAACATTTTAAAAGCTTTGAGATTAGCAGCCAAAAATCAATTTTTTGTTGTAAAATAGAAAAAATGGGATGAGTAATAATACAGTTTTTATTCCCGAGAACGATTTTTCTCTCGGAAAAATTGTGTTAATTGGAAGAACCTGACAAAGCCTTGTGCATTGGACCTGTGCGCAGAAAAATTCAGCTCCACGATGAAATGTGGAAAAAAAGTTCAAAGTGTTCTTTTTATTTTTCATTTTATGCAAAACCTTCATCCTTGGACACGAATAGCACTTGAAACAACGTTCTCGGAAACAAGGCCCACATACATACACCATTCTTTGAAATCTTTTCCCTGATCTCAAAATTTAATATTTCACGGAATTTTGTGAGATGAATGTTTTTGATGCGGAAAATTGATTAATTGATTAAATGCCTTTTTCGTGTATGGGCTCTTACTCCAGCTACTTCCACCAGTCAATGGAAGGAATCTTAAATTTAATGATGATTTCATCGATGGTTAAAAAGGTTACCTACTGAGTTGCATTGAATGTTAAGGTAAGTGACCCAAAGGTGGCCATACCTATGCTTGGGGCCAATATGCACGTATAAGTCATGAGAGATAAAAAAAAAACTAAATTTGTCAATTTACTCTTCAGACAGTTGGCTATCATTTTTTAATTTCATTTTTTTAAATTTGCTTGTTTTTGAGGTTTCTTTTTTGGGTTTGAAAAAAGTAGAGTTTTGACATCGCGCAAAACATGCACCTAAGGTGGCCACCCCTCATATTTTTGATGCACCTAAAGGTGAACACCCCCTTTTAAATGTCATTAATAAGTATTCAAATCCTATTTTATCGTTCAAAAACGGAATCTATAGACCCTAGTTACACCAGAAACTGTAATGATTTTGATGAATTGAAAGTCAAAGGTGGAATCAATTAAAGGGCTTAGCTTTTACGATTGTTTCTTTCCTTGAAAATTAGCTGAAGCTCTTCGAAAATGGACGTTGCACTGTTCCGCGCCGACTGAATCCCTTGATTTTTGGAGTGAGGGAAGTGATAGCATTCTGCTACTCAGCACTAACGTCATATATCGTCAATTCGTGTAATTAACTGAAATAAGCTGGGGTGGGCCACCTTAGAGCCGGGCCACCTTTGGGTCACCTACCTCATGATGATAGTACGTAAAAGGTTTAATAAAAATTACTAGATTCTGTAAAATTTTCCCAACGAATCTCATTTGCAACCCTGATTTTCCCAAGTGAGGATCATTTCGATTTTTTAGAGATTCCATAAATGATGAAATCATGGGTGATGTCGGTCGAAGAAATTCAAGTTAACCTACTCCGAATTATACTCTCTTGGGTGAAGCGAGAGTGTACCAGCAATGTCACGAGAGAGTGGAAAGGTAGCAGAAGTTCTTCTCCGACTACACTTTTATTGATCACAATAAATTTGAAAGAACGGCGCAAGTTCACTCGCGGAAGTCGCTCGAAGCAATTACTCCACACTGTGCACAAGGCAGCAGAAGCACAGCAAGGCATCATGGTTGGTCCCTGCCCCGATTTTATCAACTCCGCTAAATTGTTCCGAAAGGCCGCTCACCTTAACTGTCGCGCCGTATGGACATGGACAGTAATTGGAAATCTTATCGCAGGTTAATGAGATTTTATCGACGATGCTGAAGCTTAGGCTGAAGAAAATATGTACGCGATATATTTTAAAGAAGAAAGCTACCGTCGCATTGAGTAGACGCAGGCAGCCGCCATGCATTGCGCGACAAGTATCTTTTGAACTGATAGTTGTTGGTGACCTGTGAAACAGCTTCTAGTCAGAAGGAACAGCTAGTTTGCGCATACGCGGTTAGTTCGGCGCAGTTTCGTCTCCAGCGACACGTCTCTCATCCGGATGGGCCATTGTTCCACGCTGTGAATTCTGAGAACCGTTCCTTGTCTCGTCAATAGGAATGATAGTATCAAAGTGAATTGAAATTGGATGCCTTTGTGCCTCCAAGACCTCTAAAGGACGTTCCAATAAGGGTCTACATTTTGTTTTTGTTTTTGTTTTTGTTTTTTTTTTTTCACTTAGCAAATGAAAGTAATCGGAGGAGCTAAAACAAAGTTGCCTTTGGCAACAATTTAGTAGATGCGATTTCCTTCCATAAAAACATTGTTTTAACCTTCTAAGGGCCAGGTTATTTCAATAGAACGCCACTCTTTCGTTTATATAGGGAAGGTAGTTAACTGTTCGTACTTGGGGGAGTTGGAATTGCCTATACGACTGTTTGAAGGTGCTCGAAAACATCTTATCTTGTACATGTTTTCATCGATAGTCGCGTTTATCCAGAATAAAGACTGAAACAATGTGAAGTAGGCTTGAGAAGAAAAACCAGTATACTCGGGCTTGGTCCATAAAGGGTTAAATAGGAATTCCGCGTTGTGACGTCACAACTGCTCGTACGATTTTTCGCAGCCTCACCCGAGTGTATCCCCAAAACTCAGGCGCTTAGGAAAACACCAATGACACATTTGTTCTCAGCTCATATGAAGTGCTTCCATTTCTTTTACCAAAAAAAACAAAATTGCGCAACCTTGAAACTTTCCCATTTTGGTTTACCTGGAAAAGTTAAAGTTTTTTTTTTTTTTTTTTTTTACAAGGGTTCTTTATAGGTACGCACAGTTATTTTGACTTTTGAGGGCCTAATGCTTGGACAGAGGTCAGCTCGGAAAGAGACACATTTGCAACATTATAACATCATTTACTTTATGTATAAAAATCTTGTGGTTTGGAAAAGAAAATTAGTGTTGACTCTAAAAAGGGAAAAAAAGCTTGCCAAAAATTAAATCATGAAATGGCTTTTCAACAAAAATTACGATTAACAGTTGATCTGAAAATGATCGAGAACATGGAAAAATGTACAACCGTTGGATCGCATATGTACAAGATTACTCGTTCCTAATGATAAAATAAAGGTTATTATTGGTGTTGCCAAAGATTTACATTTTATACGTCTGATCACATCAGATGATGTCTTTAGCGCAATTGCACGATGTGTTGGCATACAGATAAAAACTGACCGAGTATTCTGTTTTTCACACATGTAAAATTGTTGAAAAAAATAATGTCAGACGACTCCTGGAAGTAGATTATCTGCAATACTTATGTCAATGAAATCTAAACATTGCAGGTGGCCTACCTAAACCGAAATATAGTAAGGAGCAGTGGCAGCTCGTGCAATTTGGCAACAATGTTTTCTCTCCATTTGAATCCATGTAAAACAATCGACTGTCGGTGAAGCAGCGCTTCACTTTCGAATCGATTATTTGACGTAGAATCAAATGGAGGGAGAACATTGTTGCCAAATTGCACGAGCCGCCACTGAATAAGGAGTAGTCTGGCATTCTTTTTGCCCAAGACTGAACCTGTTTCCGCAACACACTATGAGATGGCAATGGGTGAGTAAGATAAAAAGAGTTTAATCAACTTACCCCGTCTTTTAAGACAGGTATGGCGACAGGAACAGCCATTGCCATGGGAACACCGCCAGGAATCCCCTCATTATAGTATACACCACTACCAGAAGCCATTGGGGACCAGCTATTGCTTGGTGCTACTCCAACTGGATGGTGAGGATTTGCTTGACTTTGGTGTTGTTGTGACTGACCGGAAGCGGCACTATTGGTATTGTATTCTCTTGTAGCGTACGGATAGTACCTGCAACGTCAAAAAAATAGCACCGATTTACAAAGTTGAAAAGAGAGGAGTAATGAATGAAATGAGTCATCACCGAAATATATTTACAATAGATCTAATAGTTTAGCTGATAAACACAACACACGCAAAGTATACTACACATGGGGAAAAAAATATAATGTGTGTCCTAAAAGGGCACTATGGGTCTGTTGCAAATTTTTGCTACAACGATTAAGAGCGCTTAGTCTAATGTAAAATCGCCTGAAAAGTCCATTGATGGCATCATAAAGTCATCAAATACAATATTAAACTCACAAGAGGCGTTTATTGAAATCCAAGATGGCGGCAAAATATCGAGGAATCTGAATGTATGCACCGTGATCATCCCAGGATTGCCAACTTTGACAACCTCGCTGGAGGTAGAGGTTATGTGTTTGTTTACGTTGTGATTGGTTGTGATGGATGTTGTGAAGTTGGCTATCCTTGAATGTTCGTGGTGCATGCATACAGATTGCTCGATATTTTGCCGCCATCTTGGATCTCATTAAACGCCTTTTGTGAGTTTACTATTGCATTTCATGGCTTTCTGATGCCAACATTTGACTTGTCAGGCGATTTTACATTAGATTATATACTCTACAGCGCTGTAGAAAAAGTTTGCAACAGACCCATTATTGTTCACATAGCATACAAAAAGAAAGGGAGAACGAGAGAAAATGATTAAAGAATAAAGTATATCGTCCAAGTATAATGACGATATGAAATTTTCAAAAATTGCCTTAACCACCGGTTTTCCTAATCCCTATTCTCTGAAAGAGAGAGAGAGAGAGAGAGAGAGAGAGGGAAAAAACCGGATCCCTGGATAGCTAGCATCGGAACCACGGACCATTGCGTTGGTGACCAGACGTGTAAACCACCAAGCCACGGGGGCCGGTGGCGTTTGAATGTTAACATCGTGATAATATCCCAGAACAGTTGTTAAGAGTTCCCGTGGCGTAAACCCGTAGAGATATGTGGTGCGCAAGTTTCGCTGCAAAGAATGTGGGACAAGTGAGCATTGAAATTGTGTCTCGCCATAGAAAACAATGAGGCTTTTTGACACGCGGTAACGTATCGTTGCTTGTGAAGAAGAAGAAGTAAGAGTGGAAGGGAGTGGAGAGGTAGTAAGAGAAGTAGGCACAACGGCTGGAGCTATCCGCGCAAGTTTAATGTAAATCAGGGATTGTTTCCACGGCAGGTATAGTTTACGCAGACTTGACCAGAGAACTATCCGCAACGGAAGGCCTTTTACTTTCTATCAAATTAATCCCTGGAAGCCGAGGACGACAGTAGACACGCATTCTCTATCACCGTGCGACTGCCTTTCCTCTTTCCAGAGACCGCCTGGCGAAAAAGCAATAAATCTTATGAGGTTCGATCGGTGAATTTTGATGATTTAGGCCTTTTTCGACCGTGACTTTGATGGTGCCAGGAAACCGTTGCGTTAGTTGACTTGCGAGCTGAGTTATCGACATTTTTACCCACAGAAAGTTTCTCTATAGGCACTGTCAATCGATGAAAACGCATCTTGAAACTAATTTCATCGAATAGTTGAGAGGGCGCATTTTCTGGCCCATCTTAACCCTTTCGCACACGAATTATGAAAAAAGTGTCACTATATACTCTGAAATCTATTCCATTAAATTGAACGAACTTTTTTCGTATGATTTCATGTGCGAGTCAATTTTTATAAATTTCCGTAAAACTGCGAGTAAAATGTCGTCCTTCTTATGGGACATGGTGAGCGAAAGGGTTAAAGTGAAGATACTGCACTTTTGTGATTGCAGCTGTAATGATCGTTTTTATGAGGTTGGAAAGTTAATGCTGTTATAGATTCTCTCAAATAAAGAGGTTCACATCCTAAAATTTGAGCCCGAGATCCCAATTTGAAAATTTAGGTAGGGATTTGGAAGAATATGAAACCTGCGTAATCAAATCACGCTAAATAAGTAGATGTCATCTAGTTTCTGATACTAGCATATATAGCATCGAATAATTTTAAAAAGGCCCCGCCCCCCTCATATCGCGATCACCACTCTTAATACAAAAACTTCAAAATTAGAGCGCTTATTCCTGAAGAAGAGCCTAATCTCAATTGTTGTTACGTTAACACTTCCGGCAATAAAAGTTATATGTTTAAACAAATACAACTCTACAGAGCACAGTTTGATGACTTTCATGAATTTCATGTAAGTGATAAATTTTCAAGAAGAGAAATAAAATTCTGGTAATGCTCGTAAAACTCGGTAATTATACATTTGATTCGCGGAGCGTGCCGTTTATTACGTGCGAAAAAAAAAATATAGGATGGCTCGAAAATATAATGAGCATCCAAAGCGGGAACTCAATTCAGTCGTCTATGTCTTTCAAAAAGCACTCATGGAATTTCTTTTTTTTTCAGGCGAGTATAGAGCCAAAACGCATTTTCATCGGTTGTAAAATTGGACACCTGTCGCAAGCTTTGCTCATTTGTCTGTGGGCTACAAAGGACTCTCTCCATTCAAACCTGTTTAAAATAATCGATCTTCAGGAGGTGTAGTTACCATTGAGAAATCGATACATTTACATGGTTTTTTTACAGTCAAGCCGATTATTTATGCGAGATCACCGATATATTTCATCTTCCCCAATTTTTTCATGCATGCTCTCGGCTCAATTTTTGGAAAATATACGAGAAATATCGTATACGAGAAAATATATAAAAATTACATTTTCTCAAATCTAGACGGGGACTATAAGGATCCCATTTGTCAGCGACCTCTCATTCCCATGCTCAACGTACTGCGGTCGATTATTGTGCTTTTCCATATTAAAACAAAGCAAAAGTATCGATTCCTTGTAGGTTTAATACAGCCCCCAGCGAGTCGATTCTTTTCAACTGGTTCTTATGAAGCGAACATCGATACATCGTTATTCACAAGCCGCTACTAGAGTCCCTATATATGAAAGAGTCTCGCCATACGAGGTTCCATCTCTGATTGGCTGCTGAAAAGTGAAGAAGAAGAAGGGGTCTATGAAGCCTGGAGGCGCGCCTCTTGTTTACATCTTCGTGGAACCACCTTCACTGCTGCCCAGCTTTGAGGAAACTTTCGGCATTTTTAACTTGTACTGATGAAATTTGAATTAGAAATTGATGAAAATGTGTTCAGAACAGAATAAAATTCACGCATTACTTTTAAAACAGGTAGTGAGACCAACGGGTATTGGAGGTTAGGTTGACCTAACAAAGATTAGTTCCACACGAATACATGTATAAGTAATCTTTGGCGGGAAGATCGTTGGATAAAAATGTAAACAAGAGGCGCGAGGCTCCTCAGACACACACCTTCTTCTTCTTCACTTCTGTTCACGTGTCTTGACTCTTTCATATATAGGGACTATAAGGATCCACTTTGTCAGCGACCTCTCATTCCCATGCTTCTCGTACTACGGTCGATTATTGTACTTTTCCATATTAAAACAAAGCAAAAGTATCGATTCCTTGTAGAGGTTTAATTCAGCCCCCAGCGAGTCGATTCTTTTCAACTGGTTCTTATGAAGCGAACATCGATAAATCGTTATACTCGAGCCACTACTGTAGTTGAAAATGTAAAACATTAGTGTGTGCTTGAGTGAGTGTGTGTGTGTGTGTGTGATGCTCAATTCGCGGGAGAACACCGGAATGCACAGACTAATGCGAACGCCCTGTAGCCGGCGAATCCTGTTTCCACATGGACGTCATCGTCAGACCTATCGTTTTCAAGCGTATCGTCGGTCGTGCAAAGTGCATATGTGCACCATACAGCACGGTGCAGTGCAACATAAACCTCACTCTCTCACACGTGAACATGGATATACACAAACACACCTACACTTGCATCGGTTTGGCATTAAATTGCATTTACGTGTGTGATTCGAAACTGATGCACTTATGAGCACGGTTCTCGGTTGGGGTCTCCGGAGGGTTGGCGGGGGAGTAGCAATGTGGGGGGGTTAAGATGGGGGGGGCATCGAAGTTCCCTTTGACGATCAAGCACCTTATCCGTTTGAACTTTGACTCGCCAATGGCTGTGCTGAAGACAGGCTATTTTGATGCTAATAGCCCAGTACTGCGCTCTACCGCTCAGCTCGTGATTTTCGATTTTTTTTTTTTTTTTTTTTTTTTAATTCCACGTATTTCTTTTTTTTCATACGAGTGGTGGGGGGGGGGGGTTACTCAAGGGGGCCAGAGGTGAGGGGAGTCAGCATCCCACAATTCGCATTCGACGACACATCACACACCATGCAAAACTTTCATTACTTCCGGCCATATACATACATATACGAATACAGATGTGCGCGGTGAATATAAGATACTCACGAGTTGGCGAACTGAGCAAATGTGTGTTTTGCAAACTATGATAACAGATTTTGTGCCATCGCATATTGATTATTAATACTCTGATAACTTTCGATTGTTTTTTGAATCTTGGAAGGTAGATAGAGACTAAAAACTGTTATTCTATAACCCTTTTCAGCAAAGTTCTACACATATATGTACCATTTCATGTAGCATGGGTTTCAATGGAATTTTAATTGACATTTAGCAAAAACTTGGGTGACCCATTAAAAGTCTTAGAAAACTGTCTTCTTTTGAACGGTCTAAAAAAAAAATCTCAAAAAAAGTCGAATTCCAAATTAAGTGCTGGAAAGGGATAACCAATATTGTTTTCTGTCATTAAAATAGTTCTCTGGAATCCTGAACTAGAATTTCTTGGATGAGAGGGTGATTTTTGTCATGATTTTTAGAAGGGCAGAGTGGCAGATGCACCCCTTGGATTTTGTTAGATCATACAATTTGTAGGGAAATGCTACATTGATTGGTGGCCCTGAGAAGGGCCGTTTTACGTGTCGACAGCCGGCCGGCTGGTTTCTCCGTGGTGGTCCGTGTGCTGGAGCGGAGTAATCAGCTGGTTGAGATCACGGTGTATTTATATTGTTTCGGGCTAATTAGTGCGCCCAATCAGGTGTGAGACAATATGTGCGACCTTGTTAGGCCGCCACATAAGCCCCCTTCGCAGAGACGGAGTCGCGCATGGCTGAAAAAGGGAAAAAAAAATGACCGGAAACGAGTGAAATGGGGAGTATGGAGGGAGATATGAGCGATGAGTTGGTGCGTGCGTGTTGCCTAAGTCGCAGGCGTTACGTCGTTGAGCAGTGCAACGGTATGATACGAAGATGCGTGATGCTGTGAATGAGGCAAGTTGCCGAAAATGAGATGAAATGAGTAATTGAATTGTGTTCGCCAATCATCCGGGCAAGTGTCAAGCGTGTGACGATAAGGCTCGGACAGCGAACTAGGTACTCGTGCCGGTGAAAAGCCCAAAAACCGGGGTATGCTGTAGTTGCTGGAGCGAGTGTGCGCAGCGAATGATTGACAGATCAGTGATCGTAGGTGAGGAGGGTTGACGATGTTACCATGACTGTTGAGCCGTGAGATAACATACGTCAGACGTTGCGAGAAATTGCGATGTTCGAGCTCCATCTTTTAGTCCGCGCTGAGATTTGGGAAGGTTGCGTTCATTGTTCAGTCGAGGTCACCAAATGTAGGGAAATGCTACATTGATTGGTGGCCCTGAGAAGGGCCGTTTTACGTGTCGACAGCCGGCCGGCTGGTTTCTCCGTGGTGGTCCGTGTGCTGGAGCGGAGTAATCAGCTGGTTGAGATCACGGTGTATTTATATTGTTTCGGGCTAATTAGTGCGCCCAATCAGGTGTGAGACAATATGTGCGACCTTGTTAGGCCGCCACAAATTCATTCGTCAAATACTCAACAGAATCAGCAGAGCATACAAAAATGGAGGTTAAATTGAGGGGCTACCCTGGCTGCCCCTCCTTGAAAATTTGAGCAATATTAATATGACATATAAAACTCTTAAAGTTACCATTAAACTAATACTAATTAAGGATAATTTCTAAGAAACAGGAACTTTTACTGGCACTGAAAAAGTTCATAGAAATCGCATCAATAAAGCGTTCTTATAACAAGTCTAACAATTAGACCATGAAAATGATTCATTAAAATTACAAAGCTATTCAAGACTCAAAAGTTAGGAATGACAATATAGCGAAACGACTTTTTGCCTCTCAAAAGATTGTTTTTATTTTTACGGTTCGTTATAATGTTCGTCCCGTTATTTTTAAACTCACTGAAAGCAACGTCGTTTGCACATGCAGTTTGTATATGCAGACAGTGGCGTATTTAGAAAAATTTTCTGGGGGGGGGGGCACGCCTGTGAAATTTGAAATTTAAAGTGTCGGAGGAAGCAATTTCGAACTATATATATTTTCCGATGGGAAAAAGGCAAAATTCAAGGTTTCAGGGGGGCCGCCGCGCAGTGTCCCCTCCCTGGATCCGCCACTGTTTACAGATGTAATTTCTATGATATTTTTCGTCGTCAGCTGAAAGTCGTGTTACCTTAAAATCAGCTATTTATTGTATAAAACTGTACTTTACATTATGTAAAATACAATTTCAGACTTCTATATAATCAAGTCAAGATGATAGTCAAGATTAACAATGAGAATAACGATGTGTGTCTAAATTTTCGAGTGGGAATATTAGAGATATAGATGTCACAGGCCCAAAATGGGGGGGGAGTGTAATTGAGGGAGTCAGAAGTTTGAATGTTTTGGCCGGGAAGTATTTTCTGATCTCCTGAAACACCGTTGTCATAAGGCCCGCGAACCCGCGTAGGTCCCCTATCTAACTGGGTAAGTCCTATGTACTAACTACTACGATATTCTTAATTTCTCTTTTTTTTTTTCTCTTTTTTTTTTTTTATACTTTTTACCTTTTTTTTCCACAAAACGGAAATAAAATTAAGCCTCTAACTGATCGGTTTCCGACAGTAAATGCCTGAAAAGAAGGGGGGGAACTAGTCGTGTCTCGCTTGCCCGTCCAAGAATAGATTCTCGTGGAGAGAGAAGCAAAGGGACAAGAGGTGTGGGGGTATCAGAAAGGAAGGGGATGCGGAGAGGGAAGGTGGAGGCGGAGGGGCGTAAAACTGGTGCACAAAATTAATTAGCAGTTCGCTCAGGTGGGGCTGGGAGGGGCCGATATCTTGAGCCGTGATTCAAGTTTAATGGTGCCTACACTTTGCCATGTAGTCCCTTGTACGAAGCAAATTAATTAATCGCGGTTTTGACTCGAGTAACGAACGAGGGGATGCTTGAGCCCGTAACATAAATTGCGGGAGTGCGCTACGGTGCAGCGTTGCCAATTTTAAGGAAAATGTCCGCATGTATTGTTATTAGCACGAATGAATCTGACAAAGTAATTGAGCCCATGGTCAAATTTTCAACCGCATTGAGTGGCTTGTTGCTTTGATAACAGTTAAAGGCGCCGATCTGCGCTAATCGTTTACTTTTACTCTAAACTGATAGTCAAGTCTGTCTGTGAGTGACGCTATGGGTCTAGAGTAGTAAGACTTGACCGTTGCAATGGTAACCATAGTTAAAGTGTCAATTTTCAAGAGCTACCCATGAGAATCCTTTATAAAAACAAAACTACATATAGCTAGCAGGAACCTTAACTATGGTTACCATAGCAACGGTCAAGTCTCGTAACGCTCGACCAAAAGCGTCACTCGTAGACAGTCTTAACTATCCGTTTAAAGTAAAAGTAAACAATCGGGCCGATGGTTTCCTTTTATATCGTAGTGACTTTGAAGTCGTGCCACTCTTTTATCATTCAAAACGCAATAGCAAGAAGAAGAAGACGGATGACATCCGGTGCAGATAAATTCCAAATCAATTCTAAATCCGATATTTACGATCTTAATGGGAAAAATTATTACTTTATAAGGTAGATACTTTTGATAAAAATTTCAATACCATTAACTTTATTAGTGTCTTTATAAAATCCTTTCATCAAATACTTAAGTATCGTTTTACAAACATATTTTTATAAACTATCCAGTGCATTAAGTATTTTCATTGTTGGATACTACGGAAGGATGCAATATGCAACGCTCAAGGCACAAGGTATCATCCACTACAACTAGTGTAGATGCGCTGCTTATTGCATACCCTGTTCCAGAGTCTTTGTCCTCACTAATAGCACTATGGATATTATTAAATATTGTACATATCACGCTTATGTTTACGTCAAAATTAGAGTCCCTAGAGATACCCGAAAAAGAGTCGTCGTATAGGCAAGCGTTACTACTGCGAAAAACATAAGCAACACGAGTTGCCAATCCAGCTCGGCATTAAATGAAAAAAATTCTACCATCCGGATTGGTTAATTTCCAGATTTAAAGATCGGAGAAAACTAGGTATCAGTTGTTGCGCATCATCTCTGTACCGGCTCAATATTACCGTCCCTGAGTGACCCTGACCCTCTGGAAATATATCCACCTCGAAAAATGGTGACATAAAAATGACGCAACAATGAAACCAACATTTCTTCAATATACACTCCGATTCATCAGAGTCGCAGCGGTGAATGTTGCTAAACGTCACCAAAACGAAAATTTTCGGTTAAAAATTCTAACTGACCCGATTATTAAAATTCGCGTATTCTAGGAGATATTATCTGCAATCCAACTGGAACTGAATAAAATTCACCTTATCCAGTACAAGCGGCAACGTCGTTAATGCGTGATGTTAGAGTAGGAGGAGTTTTAGAATTCACCGGAACTTTACTCCGTTGCGGGAAAGGTTATGGATTACAACATTTTCAGTGTATATTTGTGTGCTACAACACACACAGCTCTGTATTTTTTAATCTTTGTCTTGTCGCTGCAAGTCGCTGGTGATTCTAGAACTCCACCAGATTTGCTCGGTGTTCGTCAGTGTCTTGATTCAATGCCTGACTGTAGATGGGAAGTGCGACCTCCCACAAACTTGGTGAAATATTGTGGTCAAAGGCTGGATCGGATCGGTGCAAGTCCGTCTCGCTTCAGAGTTGACTGAAATATGGCTGCATCCAAGAACAAGTCAACTGACGGAACTATTATAGTCGTTACTTTTATTTTGTTTACTCTTTCTCTTCCGTAATTTGTCAGGCAGATTCAAAATTTCTCGACTAAAACCAAGGAAAAATCCATGTGCTTTCGCAGCTGTCACGATTGATTTATCTTTTCAAGTCACAGTCACCAATATCCCGATAATTTTTCCAAGATAGAAGAAAGTTTAAGAGAACCAAGTTTTTTTTTTTTTTTTTTATAATCTTCATTTTCCTCACGGGGTCTTTTAGACCCCATTACTTTTTATTTTGAGGTTAAAAAGGCCAAACAATCCTTCTCTATAAAATATTTGAGATTTTTTTGCTTTTTCTGCAAGGATACAAGGTTTGAAAAGCTTTGTCCGATAAATTAATTTATTAACACGCTAAGCTGCTAAAGAACTTTCCGACATTTGGTCATATTCTTTGGAAACTCGGGAAATCGAGTTTCATTTATATGCAATGGCGGATCCAGAAAATTTTTCTGGGGTGGCACGCCTGTGAAATTTAGAAATTTGAAGCGTTGGTGGAAGCAATTTCCTGTTATTTTCTATAGAAAAATGCAAAATTTGAGGCTTCCGGGGGGGGGGGGGGGGACGTGCCCCCCCTTCCCTCCCCCCCCCCCCCCCCCGTGGATCCAACACTGTTATATGTATTGTGTACACCGAAGAAACCGCTATCGTCAGATTTACCATAACTTGGTTTGAATTTTCGACAATCCAAGAAAATTGTAAATTTTACGTTTTCCACGGTTTGAGTTCAAGATGACTTGGTTAGAATTTAACCAATACGTCTTGAACTCAAACCAGGGAAAACGTAAAATTTTAAATTTTCTTGGACTATCGAAAATTTAAACCAAGCTGTAACAAATCTTAAGATAGCTGTTTTTTCATTGTATGCCTCGCGCCTCGCGTTATTGAAGGAAAAATTTCGTAGTGGGGTTGCTCATCATAGACTATTAACCATCATAATCAATATATGTATGATACAAAAAAAGGCTAATTTTTTCGTCTTGGTATCCGACCAAAAACCCTCTTGGGTGCAAAAAAGACGGCAAGTCAATAACTCTGTTCCATGCAAAAAATTGTTCCAATGCATCATCTCAAAGGTGTGATATCATCGGAACGTCAACTCAAGAAGCTCTTCACTTTTTCACCAATTATTTTTGACGAATTTTTGCAGAAACAAAATTTGGTGCCGTGAGTGCGAGGGAGACTCTTCTTCCAAAACCTCGAGAGAAAACACCACACGGAAAAAAGGGAAGACGGTGTGGTCAGTTTCAAGATACTCCAGGCTTTACCAAAAACCCCCCTTTCCAATTCATCCTCTAAAAGAGATGATATCATTGAACGAAAAGGCAACCTCGTAAAATCCCTTTAAATAAAGGAGTTTGAAATGGTAATTATTTAGACGAATTCAAATGAAACCCTTTTAACATGGTTCTTTGAAGTGAAGAAAAATGGCAAGATAAGCGAAAATTTAAATTTTTAAAAAACGGAAAAAACTTGCCGTGCTTGGCCGCTCAAGAGAGAATGCACTGTAGTGATCAATTTAGCATTTGGGGGCAATCAGAGTTCACTCACGAGTAATGTGGTCTCACTTTTTTCACAAATGAGTGTTAGTGTTCGGATCTCATGGTCGGCATTTGCATTTTTATTAGAGTATAAAAATTTTGTTTAAATTCAAGGAACTTTTGAAGTCTCAAAGCAAATTGGAGTTTTGGCATTTGCATTTTATTAGAGTATCAAAATTTGTTTAAGTTCAATGAACTTTCGAAGTCTGAAAGAAAATTTGGAGTTTTCGCTCGTTTAACGAAACGAATTTTCAGTGATATTTTCCCATATCCATTAAATATTAGCAAGTCGACTTCAAACTATAGGGTCCGATTTTGCCCCTTAACCCGGGTTTTTCCTTTCTGTTCTTCTCTTTTTGTGTTGGAGTGCAAAAGAGAGCTAGGAGCGGCCAAGCACGGCAAGTTTTTTCCGTTTTTAAATTGAAATTTTCGCTTATCTTGCCTTTTTGTTTCATTTCAAAGAAGCCATGTTAAAGGTTGCATTTAAATTCGTCTAAATAATTACCATTTCAAACTCCTTCATTTAAAGGCATTTTACGAGGTTCCCTTTGTCGTTCAATGATATCATCTTTTTTAGAGGATAAATTTGGAAAGGGGTTTTTTTGGTAAAGCCTGGAGTATCTTGAAACTGCCCACACCGTCTTCCCTTTTTTCCGTGTGGTGTTTTCTCTCGAGGTTTTGGAAGAAGAGTCCCCCTCGCACTCACGGCACCAAATTTTTTTTCTGCAAAGATTCGTCAAAAATAATTGGTAAAAAAGTGAAGAGCTTTTGAGTTGACGTTCCGATGATATCACCCTTTGAGATGATGCATTGGAAAAATTTTTTTGCATGGAACAGAGTTATTGACTTGCCGTTTTTTGCACCCAAGGGGGTTTTTTGGTCGGATATCAGCCATTTTTGATTGGATAAATCTAGTATTTTAACATCTCTCACAAGGAGGGTTGGTTTTTTTATTTAATTTTTTTTTTTTTTTTTATTTTATTTTTTTTTTTTTTTTGCTACATTCAAGTTTTCACGTTTCCGGGGTATCATACAGAGTTGCCAGGTCCGAGCCACCGAAAACTATCCACGCCATTGCCAGCATGAGGGGAGCGTGGACATTTTTTGTCCAAACGTGGTCGTTTCTGTCCACGTTTGGCAACACGGTCTCATACATCATCAGAGTGCCCCCGTGCGCACTAGTCTACTGCGCATAGTTTAGTGTTTCGTATGAATCGTATGGCGGACCAGAGGCGACCGACCCATACAGTAAAAAAATAACTTAACCTACAACGACTGGGATATGTTTTAGTTTTTACCTATAATTTTTGAATTTCTACTTTTCTTAATTCTTCTCGAATTTTCCCATATTTGCTAACCCAAAAAAGAAAAGTCTAAACCCCCCTCCCTATCTTAACTTGTGAACGACTGAATGGGAAGTACCGATTAGCGTATCCAAAATATCCGGGGGCGTCCTTGGGGGGGGGGGGGGGGGGGGGGGGGGGTTCGCCTACAAACCAACATTTTTAAACAGCAACCCCTATTATGTGATTACATCGTGAAAAAGAGCAAAAAATTTCCCAAGAATTTTGGCGAAAACCGGAGGTCGATATAGTTTTGGGTTTTTCGATACATCGAAAATTGACAACCGTTGAAAATCCAATTTTTCATACGTCGAAATCTAAACACATAAACCCTGTAGTCAGCACCAAAATGTTCATTTTGTGGCCTTTTCGAGACATGTATCACTCGATAGGGATCGTGCCTGGGAAATTTTCGAGGCAGCCCACCTGATGAGGCGAAATTTTTTGAAAACTGTAGGTGAGCTGTATAACCAAATGAAGGCTGAATTTTTGCGCTCGCCGCTTTTATCTGAAACGTACTTGTTTTTTTTTTAGAATATTCTAGATTCCTATTTTTTTTAAATTCTAACTTTTCAAATGGAAAAAATGTTTTTTTGAAAATGGGTCCTAATCGAACTTTGCCCTTCGATGTATCGAAAATAAAAAACGATAATGACCTTCCCTTTCCGCCAAAATTCTTAGAATTGTGTCCCCTTTCTAAAGATGTAATTACAAGATAGGAGTTGCTACTTAAAAATTTTGAGTTAATGCCGAACCTGAATTTCCCCCCCCCCCCTCCAAAATTTTTTAAAAACGCGAAAAGTTAGTTTCCTTTCACTTAGAAACGTTCCCCGAGTTCCGTTCATCAATGTTTAGCCGTTCAAAAGTTTGAGGGGGGGGGGGGGGGGGGGTGGCCCTTTCTTACCCCCTGTCTATTTATCCCTCAATGCACTGTAGAATGAAATTATTTCAAGCGACCCCGGGCAAGCGAAGCTGGCTCAAAGGAATTGTTTCCCCCATTGCTGTGTTGACATAAACACAATTCATGTTACGTGTAACTGAACAAACCCTTATTTCCACAATCATCTAGATGTGCTGTAGAATGAAATTATTTCAAGCAACTTCCGTGGGCAGGTGAAGCAGGCTCGGAAAAAAAATGATTTTTCATCACTGCGTCGACATGAAAAAATCTTGGTTTTTCTGGCAACCAAAGTCCATTTAAATAGGTCAGTCCGATAGCACTGTAAGTGTAAGTGTAGTCTTTGAGACCAAAAAGGGAAACCATCATATTTTTTTAATGGGTGTCGATTTCTCTTTTTGGTCAGCTCCCACTGACGGCATACACTGAAAGGAGAAAAAGATTAGTCACTATTGGACTGACCTTTCTGCAGAACCTTCAGTCAGTAAAACTAAGATTTGATTATGCCAACACAGCGATGAAGAATCAAAATTTTTTTTAGCCAGCTTACCTGCCCCGAGTTTCTTGAAATAATTTTTTTCTACAGCACACATAGATGATCACGGGAATAAGATAGCGTTCAGTTTCATGTAACTTGTAAAAATAGTTCCTTTTCACACTATAATATCAGTTTTGGAAAAATTTTTAAATCCTGATTACAAAATGCAGACAGAGTGTCAGCCGATTACCCATGAAAAGTAATCGGCAGCTCAACCTGGTAATGGAGTCTTATTTTCCCCAAATCTGTTGCTGGTAGCTTTGTTTTTACTTTGGTAAGTACTAAAAGGTTGATTACTAATTATCAAAAGAGTTCAATTAAGATACCTACTTAGAAACGCAGTTAATATTTTAAGCGGAAGGAGATGAAACACAGAATTTTTTATTGCTGAAAATCAGCGTCGTTCGCCAGCATTCCCCCTGAACAGAAAAAAAAACCAACTATTCTGAATATTGTTGGTCCATTTATGCAGTTACTTTTTAAATTTTTGGGAAATAAGCATACCATCTCATACCCGATTAAAACATCAGCCTTGCACTTGATGGGACCCGACACGTGGACTCCCTCATCAGACCTCATGAATTGCTTAAGGAAGCACTGGAGCCGTATACATTGAACCCAGAGTTGGAATATAGTCTTGTTCGCAGTGGCGCTGACGATGACGGCAGTCTGGCAACACTGAATTTTGTCCATTTAAACGCAGCAAAAGGTTGAACTTTTAGGGTGCGCAGTGCATCCCTCAAATGTGTAGATATATTGCATTGGTTTTAATGGACAAAATGTTGAGAGGCCTAATAACATGCAATTTCACTGCTTGTCTGATTATTTTTTAAGAGTAATCAAGCTGCTCTTTGGCGATCATTAGGCATGCTGGTTTCTAAGACTAGTGTAATTAATAGATCAACAAAATATCTCTAGTCTCATAAGAAGTTGGTTGATTTGATTAAAATTAGTGCGCCTAAAATAACCTCAATTTTTTCTCGAAGTAATCAAAACGCCAGTAGTGCACATTAATTAATCAGATACACGTACTTCATTTCAACAGAAAACTGAGCCCCCAAAAAATCCTGGTTTCCAGTAGTAAAACATTTTAGCTTACCTTAAAGAAGAATGTTTAAAAATACCTGAAGATTACGTTAGTTTTTATGCCAATTATTGTCAAACTACGTAAGTATCAAAAAAACATCGAGATCAAAGCTATCTGATGTAATTAAAAAGCTGCTAGCTTTATTATAGGAGGAAAACATAAGGAGTAGAACTTCTATCTGGGTGAAAATGTTGTTCTAGCAAACGCAAAAGTATTGACAGTCAAAGAATGCACGCGGATCACAGAAGGTTGCTTGGATTACACACAGATTTGTCACCATACTGAATTATTGACTGCCAAAAATTTTGATTTGGTAGTTCTTCTAAGCATAGGACTGCATGTAATGAGCCTCAATCTTTTTTCCATGCTGATTTTAATTATGTACCTACCAGAGAAAAGAGACATGGTGAACAGAGAGAAAAGATTAAACAAAACCCGCTCTCATTACACAACTTTCTATTTGCCTGTGAAGGTAAGCTTAAAATTTTTTTTGTCAAGTATCCCCGGTAATGAAGAATCATTTCCTCCGAGGTCAGCTTCACCCGTCCAGAGTCACTTGAAATGATTTCATTCTACGGTGCATAATGGCAGAAATAGATTACAGAATGTGAGACAAATTGGGAAGAATGAAAAACTTTTAAACTCTAGTAACTTTTGGTTTTACACAGTAAGAGAAAAATAGAAAGAAGCAATTTGGGAATCACAAAATCACATCCTCCCGGGCGTTGTAGGTTATGTTATGAATGCCCTCAGAGAATGACAAAAATCGAAAAATCACGGGTAAAACTCACTAAGTAAAAAAACTGAACAGCAGCTCTGAAAATTTCTTCGATGTAGGGATAAATAATAAAAAGAATAAATCAAACTGAAAAATTTGAGGCAGTTTCACTGCATTTTCATTTAGTCTGCATTTAGAAACAACACTAATCAGATGACAGATGGGAACAGATGGGGAAAGGTCGGGTCCGCTCGGGAAATGATTAAAACCAATGAGATTCGAGCCCAGATATTCAAATATTTTAAAAGGGGGAAACCCTACTTAAAATGAGATAATGTTTTAAAGATTTCTCTGTTACAAGCGAGTTTTTCTTCGTGAATTTTGCAAAAGTTCAAACACGGGAAACAGATGAATCGATCCATGTAAAATACAACCCTAATAAAACCCTGGTTTTTGCTGTAGCTTTGGGGAAACAGACGAAAAAGTGGTCGGAGTCGATGATTCCTGTGAATATACGTTCGGTAGTTTTCTGTGGTCTGTAGTCTGACTTGCCGTGTGCGTTCTACCGAACGCTCAGATTTTACTTTTGTTAAAAATGCGAGTTCAAAAAAGTTTACATTTTGCTCATTTTCAGGTTATTTGTGGATTAATTGATCTATTTATCAAAGTATTCAGATTAGAGTATACACCATAAAAATATTGCGGATGAATAAAATCTTAACAAATTATTGTGAAATCTAGTACAGATACTTCCCCTGAGAAAAATTCCTGTTGCTGTACAACACATTTGTTTAGTACTTACCTAACCGTAAACTTTATTAGAAGTAATCAGAATTCCGATAAATTCAACTTTAATTCTGGTTTAGTCACCAGACGTCCGTTTACTTTCACAGGAATGGGTCTGTTGCAAACTTTTGCTGTAGCGCCATGGAGTGTTCAATCTCATGTAAAATCGCGTGAAAGTCCATTGGTTGCATCAGAAAGTCATAAAATGCAGTATGAAACTCACGAGAGACGTTTAATGAAATCCAAGATGGCTGTAAAATATCGAGCAACCTGTATGCATGCACCACGATCATCCAAGGCTAGCCAACCTCACAATATCGATCACACCCGATCACAAGGTATAAATAGACACATAACCTCTGAAGCTGTGAGGTTGTCAACGTTGGCAATCCTTGGATGTTAAAGGTGCAAGCATACAGATTGCTCGATATTTTACCGCCATCTTGGATTTCATTAAACGTCTCTAGTGAGTTTATTATCGCATTTCATGACTTTCTGATGCCGCCAATGGACTTTTCGGGTGATTTTACATACGCGATGAAACACTCTTCATCGTTGTAGCAAAAGTTCGCAACAGACCCATTCTGATTAAGGTTTTCCTAAAGGATGTTGTGCTTGAATTAACAGGACAATTTTCTCCGAGTAGACTCGTATTCATACGCGTAGCAGATATGACAATTTTTTTGGTCCAATTTTTTTTTTTTTTTTTTTTTTTTTTTTTAGTGATGAAAACAAGCCTCAGTGCGGGTACCCCCCCCTTCCTCTGTATTCTTCTAATTTTTCACGCGACCGATCAAAAGCAAATTGCATTCTTTCGACGAAAGATGCGTGGACGAAAGCGTACGGAGATGGAACTTGACGGCTCAGAGCTGGACTTGGTGCAGAACGAGACAGGTCGCATAGTTCGACTCACACTAGCAATGACCTTGGCCTTGGCTCCAAGTCTCCAAGTCTCGAAGTTATCACTCTCCAAAGGGCCCTCGATTCCCGATACGAGGCCCGCGTTGACGCCCTACGTGCGGATCATAGCCGCAGCCAGGATATTGTCTTTCTCTCTTATAGCCCATTTAAACACATGTGTTAGAAAAGGATGGATATAGGGGCTGTCACGTGACTTCAGCCCCTCTTTCTATCCTTTTCTAACACATGTGTTTAAAGGGCTAAGAGAGAGAAAGACAATATCCTGGCTACGGCTATGGCGCGGATAGTTTCGTTTTCAATCTGATTGATGCGCATGCGCCTCTCGAGAAGTCGAGTCGGAGACAAGTCAAGACATGGACGCGGCGCGGCCGCGGCGGCGAGAAGAAGCGAGAGAATCTCATCGAAAATTGCACCGCGGAACCCCGTCCTCTGCTTTGAGCAGGGCTTTTAAGTTACGATCAGATAAAAAGCGGAGTTGCTATATACCTCACCTAATACTCTCAGGTTTTTCTGCTTTCAAACGCATTCATGTGCTATATCAAACTCAAAAGTTTTGGAAGTCGAGGATTCGAGATAAGTGGTCAATGTAATCAAAGGAGCCTGTTTCAGCGACCCATGAGCATTCTTAATTACCCAACGAAAGTCTTGGTGTCACTAGATCACAAATTTGACGAGTCATTAATACGACCCACCTACTGGATTGTCCTGGAGCCAAATTTAAAAAGAAAAAAAAATCTTTAAGACTGTAAAACTGAAAACGTAATTTTGAATTCCTTCCCCACCTTTCTTGTCTCTGCAATTAGGTCTGCCATGACTGCCTTTTTCAACCCTCGAGTTGGTGTTTTTTCACAAACCGATGCCTCAAAATTTGGAACATTTCTGGCGGCTTGTATTGTATCTAAATATTGACTACTGGAAGCATCATTGATAGATGGTTATTTAGCTTATAACGCGAGCTAACTGCAATCTTGTCATGCGCGGATGCAAAAGGAGTGAGAGGGCGCATAGCATAGTTGGGCAAGTAGGAGTGTAATCGATTACACGATTACTGGGTAATCGGTAATCGTCAAACCTTTGGATGGTAAGTATTTGAATGTATTCCTCTCAAATATATAGTAAACTTTGGGGTCTTTTCGATTAGATCTAATTCCTCTGCAACTAATACGATGAGTGGCTTGAAAAAAATCAGCCCTGATTACCATAAAATCACCCTTCGAAAAACCGACGATTACGATTACTCGGTAATCGTGTAATCGATTACTACCCCCATTTGCCCAACTCTGGCGCATAGTGCGTCATGCAATGACTCCTCCGCTTGGATTAGAATATCTAGGAAAAACTTTCTGAGGAGGCAAAATTTATTTGGAAAAAAAATATGTCTTTCTTTGTTTTGTTTTTCTAACATCTTTAATGGATAAAACTGGAACGTCTTTTAAACAAACTGGTGGTTCACTGTGTTGTTATAGGGCTCTTGAAATACTTAAAAGAATACCAAATTATTGAGCTTTGAATCTTGCTTTCACTATCCAGCAAGTAGGTGCGCATGGATACTTAGCTGCTTTCTTCACAAAAAGGTGCATTTTGATACACATCTACTTCCACACGTTCCTTCTCCTTACTAGCTCTCATGATCAAAGAAGAAGAATTTATCGTCTTCTGATCAGAGAGACTGCCTACAGATATCTAGTGCTACTATGCACCTCTTGCTTCTCGAGCTGGTTTTGCTCCCCTCCATCCCGCAGGATTTTTTTTTTTTCTGCCTTTCGTGTCTATTTCCACTTTCCTCTCTCAAATATACTGCCCGACGGACATTCAGAAGCCGCTTGAACAGGCCCCTTATACTAAGCCGAGAAATTTCAACGACTTCTTAAAAATCCTAAGATCGCCAGTCAGTGATATTGGACCATAAAGTACCTAGTCTAAGTATTGTGATATAGAACTTAAATCCAAACCCATCGCTTCACAATTTCCTTTCACTTTTTCTTCTTTCAAAGGCTAAAATATGTGTAGATAATTCAGGATTTTTAACCTTCATTTTTTCAAGCTGTATTCTCTGGATTGTTGGACCCCGATTTATAAATTTCTCTATTTTCAATTATTATTTCATTATTATTTCATTCCTTTCATAAACCAGCGGATTTTCTTTGCATTAAACGCCACTTCATAGTTCTCCGACTGTTGAGTCATGTAATCCGAAATGAATTTAAATAACGATCCAGCGAACTGTTTCAGAGAAATCACCTATTTTATGCAGCCATGTATATGAGCAGACGATTTTCTTATCTTTTAAGTTTCTCAAGAAAGAGTTTTCGAATTGTTTCAGTATAACTATCGACATCGATTTTTGGACCGTTTTAAGTTGGAGAAGTTTATTTCAAAGCTGATCTGGAACTATTAGATTTTCCGGCCGAATAGATCGACGATCCCCTTTGTTTTTTTTTCGATTTTAATGGGGGGGGGGATTTCGAGTTAGGCATTGAGGTTGTAAGTGAAAATGTCCAATGAAAAATGTCCAACTACAGAAACGTCCAATGTAAAAATGTCCAATCATAAAATGTCAATGAAATTTGGACCATGAGCAAATTTGTCCAGTACCCAATAATGTCCTATGTAAGAAATGTCCACCTGAAGAAAAGTTCTAAAACGTTGTTGTCCGGCATGTGAAAAAGTCCAGTCATAGAAACGGAAAGTAGGTTGGGTTGGGTTAGGGTACGTAGTAGTAACGAACAGGAACTTACATCCTTTGATGTAAACTGTTTGTAAATTTTTCCGGAAACTTATTACTTCCAAAGGTTGCCATGGCAGTTCTTCAGAAGACATATGGGACTTCAACAATGAGTTTTCATGAATGTTTGCACTTGCTTGATTCATACCAGAGGGCGCAAAGTTGGAGTTTATGGTCTCGCGCTTATGGGAGGCAGTGGGTTTTATGCAGTTTTTGAGGGTTTTCGGTTTGGGGGGGGGAGGGGGAGAGAAGGGCCTTCTGATGTGGCCCCTAATAAGTCAAGCAAAAAAAAAATGTCGAAATTTTCGATTTTTTTTTTTTTTTTTTTTGCTCAAATTACCAGGAGCCTCATCAGAAGCCTCCCCCACTGATAACATCGACAGATAGGCCCAAAAACGCCTAGAAATGCCCGAAAAATCCCGGAGACTGCATAATTCACTGCCTCCCATGAGCGGCTATTGCTTGATTGCATGGTTAGGTAATAGTTCAAATTGGACCTAGTCCAGATTTCCAGCCGATGGCGGGGACTTTTTTTAAGGCGGGTATTTCTTACATAGGACATTGTTGGGCACTGGACATTTTTATTCATGGACCAATTTTCATGGACATTTTATGATTGGACATTTTTACATTGGACGTTCCTGTAGGTGGACCTTTTGTCATTGGACATTTCCACTTTCTACTGGCATTGATTCCTTATCGCTTTTGAAAACTGAAATTTGTTAGTCAGGTGTGTCATCATTTTTATATTCTTAGTTTTTTAGTCCAAAAATTCAATAATCAGATTTACAGAGACGAAATTGGGCAGTTGCAAGAGTCTAAAATGTTTTGTTTTTTATGAAGAAAATGATAGTACTTGATGAGCTGAGAACAATGGTGCCTTTGGTTTTTTCCTAAGTGCCCCGGTTTTGGAGGTACACACATGTAAAGTTGTAAAAAAATGTGGGCGTAGTGACGTCCCTACGCGGAATTCCCATTTAAAACAATGTATTTTGGGCCAAAATCCCATCTCCGGAACAATGGGACTTAATTAGAAACCAAAGGCATCTTTGTTCTCAGCTCATCAAGTACTTTCATTTTTTTTTATAAAAAACACAACAATTCAGACCTTTGCAACTGCCCCATCGTCGCGTCGTCCCCGATCGGCTGAAAAGTCCCCCAAGCTCTTGCAAAACACATTGATGCATTCCTCGGAGAAACTCCAGGTCAAACAACACAAGGATTAATGGCTTCATTATTATTCGCAGTACTGTCCACTAAAACATGTAAAGGTAACTTTTATCTTTCATCGTCAACTTGTTAATTAATTAAAGAGTATTTTCAGATTGGGCAAGATAAACGATCATGCTCGCGTTTAGATGAAGACAGTTCCAGTGAAGGCGTAAGGATCGTTAATGAGTGTAAACCGCGTGTGTATGTGTCCAGGTGTGCGAATGAAATGAGAATGTAAGCATGCGTTAGAATCCAGAGATTTATAGATCCCGATAATCTGCTTTCTTTATCTGTTTGTGAATGGAAAAAGGCCACAAACGGAGGCCATTTCTAAGTATGCAAGCGTGCCATCTGAAAACTGGAAGAACTGATTACACCAGTATTGTTTCGGTGTTTCACGGAAGAAAAAGTCTAAAATCAATGAAGGAGCGTCCAATCCGACAACATTGCATTTGACTCATTAAAATCCAAGATAAATATCGAATTATCTAGGGATTGGCGCTGATCATCGAACTCGACCTTTTGTACGGACTCAAATAGACAAAATACACAGTTGCCAAATAGCACGCTTCGCCTTTGTCAAAAGTATTCGTGAGAAGGAATTGTGAAAGTTATCAAGAAACTGAAAAGCTAAGGAGCCGCAGGTAGGAATTAAGAAGGGGCTGGGGTAAACTCCGCCCTTATGGCCCACGGGAGTTCGATCATGGCATTTCATGGAACATTTTTACCAGGTTGCAAGCGTTTTACAGGCTTCGACCTAAAATTCCATAAAAACATAAAAATAACGAATCTCTTGAGATAATCCCCCCCCCCTAATATGTGATCTTATCATTATTTGGATAAATCAAATTCACTCTGAGGTTTTATTTTGGCAAAAAAAAAAGAAGAAAAAAAAAGACTATCTCGACCAAAGAGTAAACAAGAGTCGCAATTGAATGGAAGGCCTGCGTGGTCAACGTAGATAAGGGATCGGAACGCGGGCTGGCCTCTGATTGGCTGCAACGCGTGGAGCAAAAATGTCTTAGGGTACATAGGGAAAATAACACGGGATTTTCGTTCCGGGGCGTTTATCTCGAAACCGAAGCAAAATCATATCTAAACAATTTATACGAGTCGATTCAGCAGATTTTTCCGAACAATTTGATAGGTCATAAGTGCCACTTTATTGCAAATTCGAAAAGACTGTTTCAGTTGAAAAGTACTCACAATAGTGAGTTACTCAAACACTGCTCTAACATACGCCATTACGCCAAGCATGTAATCACACTATTGTGCGTACTTTTAAACTGAAACAGTCTTTTCGAATTTGCAATAAAGTGGCACTTATGACCTATCAAATTGTTCGGAAAAATATGTTGAATCGACTCGTGTAAATTGTTTAGAGACGATTTTGCTTAGGTTTCGAGATAAACGCCCCGGAACGAAAATCCCGTGTTATTTTCCCTATACCCCGAGTCATTTTTGCTCCACGCGTTGCAGCCAATCAGAGGCCAGCCCGCGTTCCGATCCCTTATCTACGTTGACCACGCAGGCCTTCCATTCAATTGCGACTCTTGTTTACTCTTTGATCTCGACCATCAAGAAATATCCTTGTAACATCGCTAAGATGCGGTAGTGATCTTCTAGAGACTTACACTGAGCTATATTTTTAGTTATTTAGGACAAACTGGAGGACTATCATATATTCAGTGTGGGTCAATTTTCCTCCATCCGAGAAACTTACAATCTCATTTTTGACCATCGAATGCGGCCTCATTCCCCGCACTCTTTCCTACATTCTCCACTCGCTCACACCAGCCATATAGATCCGACTTTGCATCAATCATATGTCAGCGTAAACTGAGCATCAGTTTTTACGGTGCCAAAGGAAATGAGTTTCTGTTGAAGGTCTACCGTGAATAATGCAGGTGAGTATATCCCTCGCACGCATGTGGATAGTATGGAGTTATGCAACCTCGGCGCAATGTTTGCTCAATAAACAACCAATCATTCATAAAAGTAAACTGTATATAAGTATATGCGTGAAGAGTGAACAAGTGCCCATTAGCTGTCAATATTTGAGCTGTTGGACAAATACGAGAAAGTGACCACTCCGGGTATACTTGAGGACAAAATCGTTCAATCCGCACCGGTATACGATGCTGCAGTGTTCATTAACAAGCGCTCAGAAAAGTTACAGTTGATGTGTACTCGAATGTATGAAAGTACTAGCACCGACAGATATATCGGGTTATATGCAACACGCATCGCACCTATAATACATTATTGTGTCGAACGGCATCGCTCTTGCAATGCGTATTGCATACCCTCACCAGGTAAAGGTTTTTTTTTATGCTAATAGTCGTTAAAAGAGAATCTCATGCATGTGAACGGAGAGAGAGGCTCTGCACTCCGGTCTAAGATCGAAAAAAGCGGCCAAAAAACAGAGGTGATTAAAAGTCATTAAAAATTATTTACTTTTTAGAAGTGTTCTGTGATTAGAATTAGTAATAAAAGTTTATAAATGATAAATGGATGAGAAATTATTTTTTTGATTTTTGGAAATTTTTTGACGATAGCAGACTATAGTGCTCTGTGAATAGTATGAGTGTTCGTTAGCAACAATCGCTCACATGCTCAAAAGCTCGTCACCTTGTGACCTTGAGTCTTAAATTTTACCGAAAAATATTGTAAAAAATGGTGCCCGAACACTATTTCCTCGACAGATTGTGATCTATAGAAACCGGGGAATCTAATTTCTTGGGATTGTTTGGATTTCTTGCAGTCATACTCTGAATTTCAGTGGCGTAGCGCGATATATGGCAATGTTGTACTGTGTGCATTTAAACCCATATGATGGGTCGAATGAAAGGGTGTTCACCAAACACCCAATACTTCGATCTCTTTTACGGATGCAAATAGACCAAATGCAACGTTGCCAAATTGCAAGCTACGCCCCTGCTGAATTTATCCTGCGTAATAGTTAGGTCAACCGATGGAAATCATCAGTGAATTGAAAATTTCCATTACATATACACGAAACGGCTAATTTGATATAAGGCAAATCTTGAGTTATTACTAATCCGACGTCAATAAGTCGACGCGGCGCGATGAAAATTAAACAATAAAATCGGATGCCCACAATAAATTGTAACGTTTCCTGATTTCTTTTTTAGCTAACTTCCGCTTGAAAATCTTCGGTAAATTCGGAAAGATGTAATAGTACCTAATTTTTATTCTTGCCGGTTTCAAATTTTGGTTCTAGATTTCACTTTCCTCCAAGAGGTTGATCATTTGCCGGTCATTAAAGTTAATCACTATCACCCTTCATTTCTCCATCGTGTTGAGTGCGCAAACAGTTCTTGCAAAAAGTTCGAAAGTTGTATTTGTTTTTGGAGCCGTCGAAAGCGACTAAATTAGCCGAATTTTACAACACTCAGAGCATGGGCGGATACGAGGATGTGTCTTTCTCTCTCTACTTCCATTTGAACACATTTGTCAGAAGAAGATAGCAAAGAGGGTCATCACGTGACTTTAGCTCTTTTCTCTGTTCTTTTCTTATTCACACGTTCAAATGGAAAAAGAGAGAGAAAGACGCATTCCTGGTATCCGCTCCAGACTCAGAGAAAGGAAACCAAATCTCAGCCGTGCAACAGAGCTTTCAATTTACTCGTCCATACTTCGTAGTATGTTCTTGAGAGGTCCAAGGTATAATTCAAAGGGAACTGACTCGTTTATTGATTTAATTAATAGCTCATTTCTGAACCCTGCAGTGTCGGTCATAAAATGCTCGAAAGATTGTTGTCTTATCAACACGATTTCTTTATTATACCTAGCGGCATGTTATCAAAAAGATCAACCCACCACGCGCGAACTCCAATTTCGCTCATTGCAAGTTTAGAGGAATATATTTTCCCCCCCTCCAATCGTCTGTTGTTTTTTGTCCATCAAGTTACGTCCTCTAGGATTCTTTATGTTGTATTACTTAACGATGAATATTTAATCAACAGCATAACTGAATGGATAATGGATATTTTAACGACTTTATAGAACAAATAGTTTACGTCTAAAGAGTCTGTGAGAATTCATTCACCATGTTCGATAAAGTTATACGTCTACAGTGTACCAAGAATCAAAATATATCTGGAATTTTCTTAAGATCAGCAACAACTCTACGACAACGGATGAGAAATTATTACTCGCGAGAATTTTTCGTGCATATAACCAACGAGGTATATGAATAGAGAGGCAGATACACGTACTATCGTCGAATTAAAGATTGTCGCGAGATTTTCACGAGCTAAGTTTTGCCTTCAAGGTTCTGGTTCGGCCACTCTTCATACTTCATACACTTTGCAGGTGAGAGGCCATTGCGAGTGGGGCGGGGAAGCCGTTGCAGACCGCAGTCCCACACGCACACCCATAACTGAAAATGTGTGAAAATCTCGCGACAATCTTTAATTCGTTGATAGTACAGGTCCTAGCACGGACAATCTGAGTCTGGTTTGTTTGCCTCATTAATTAAACTTAAATTAAAAATTGTAATTAATTCATGTCAAATTGGTTTCATATTAAAGTGCAGCTGTTTTACAGTGGCTATCTGGACACATGAATTCTAAAACAACTATATCCATAAAAGTGAGGAAATTTGGCTTTTTCTGTCAGGTGTCAGTTTCTTTACCTTCCAAATCCTTCCAGAAGAAACAAAAATGTCAATTTTTGTGTCAAGATAGCCACTCTAAAGCATTTGCTTTTTCGTTTAAAACCAATTTCATGTGGATTTTTTCATTTTTATTTTTAAGGTTAAAAAAAAAAGCAAACAAACCGAGTCCGTGAAAAACGTCCATAAGAGATTTCCGTCAAGGCTGCTTCCTTAGCAGTAGCGTAGTAACTAGAAATCATTCTATCTCTCTTTTTACTCACCTGAATGTACTGGTAGAAAAAGGACAGGAAGAGGGGATTGATCCCCCTTTCCTATCCTTTTCTAACTTACACATTTTAATGGACAAAGTGAGGGAAAGGTAATTTCTAGTTACGCCACTGTTCCTTGGAGTTTCAAAATCACTTCCCATAAATCCTCTCTTTTGCAGTAGCTATAGTTGTGCATTAAGGTGAATCTTCAGCGTTTAGTGCCGATTTCTGCCACCAGAGTGCTACCGTTCGATTAAAGTCAAATTACAGGCCGAAAGTAATTTATTTTCAAGAAAACGGGGTGTCAGTTACTAGCTAATCATCTGACGAGTGTCTCTGCAAAAAATCTCGTCAATAACTTCAAAAATAAGGCTGAAAGTACCAAAAAATGAAATATCGCAAATCGATTCTTGTATCGAAATGCGATATTTCATTTTTTGGTACTTTCAGCCTTATTTTTGAAGTTATTGACGAGATTTTTTGCAGAGACACTCGTCAGATGATTAGCTAGTAACTGACACCCCGTTTTCTTGAAAATAAATTACTTTCGGCCTGTAATTTGACTTTAATCTATTAACGGTAGCGCTCTGGTGGCAGAAATCGGCACTAAACGCTGAAGATTCACCTTAAAGTCATATTCTGAGCTAAAACTGTGTATCTTTTGGTCAACCGGAGGAAGAATCGGTGAATTTAAATATACCATTAACTGTACACAAAATAGCAGCTCTCGGTGCTATTCGTATGCAGGCAATACGGAGTGATGTATTTAGCTGTACGACTCCACCGGTTAAAAAAATTATCACAGATTTGAGTACTTGCGTGTACTGAACTACTGAGCTGTGTGAGCTTTCGGACAACCGGTGGGATCATGGTGAATTGAAAAATGCCATTGAATATGTACACACAACGGAAGCTCTAGGCGTCTTTTTTAAGCATGCACTATAGACACAACGGTGTATACTGTATTTAAAGGTGTGACTTTGAGTGTTTGCCTTGATGCAACCTAAACAAACACTGAGTAATTTGTATGAGGAAATAAGGTGGGTATGATTTCATATGTCACCGTTTCTCTTACAGCTAATTTCTCACAGTTTGCGATACCAATACGAATACGTCTTTCCATAAATCACTGTACTCCTGGTAAACAGATTCCTGTATTAAAAACAAAGAATTCGCCATAAAAAGCATTCAGCCCTCCATAGAAAGAAAACCTCCAGGTAATAATGAAAAAATTGCATCGAAAGCAATTTTCAAAAGAGAATGTGATTAAGGCGACACAGTGGCGTAGCGTGCAATTTGGCGACGTCGTTGTTCGTCCATTTAAAACCGTGAAAAATATCGAACTATAGCGGGTGTTAGGTGGACACGTACCTTTGCAATCGATCTTTTGTTTGGGTTTAAATGGCAACGATACAACATTGCCAAATTGCACGCTAAGCCACTGAGAGAAAAAAGAAGGGTGGTTGGCGACATGATTTAAGGGATCGATTGGTTGATTTATAAAGACTGCGTAAACAAAGTCGCTATCCGTAAATTTCCAAGTCCAGCGAGAGACGTCATCCGCTTTGGGTCTGCACACTCCAAACTCCGCGAGAGCCCCATTCACTCTTCTTTCTTTCCACTCGCGCGCAACTCAACTCTCAATGTCGGCCGTGTGAATGAAAAGTGGTTTGTGTGTATACGCCATGCCATGCCACGGTGAGTTTGTGTGTACAGTATGCACTATGCATCCATACTTGAAATCCTTTGCGCGCAAAAATGCACTTTCTATACCAACGAAATGGAACTCGCGGGCGCGAATGCGCGAAAAGGCACAAAACGCGCACTGCATCAAGCGCGGGGCGGCACTATTTTCACTACGCGCGCGCGGCAAACTCGCTCCAAAACTGTGGAGAGCTCAGTGCTCAAAGTTCCAACGGAGGATCGCGGATCGGTTCGTTCCTCTCCATTCCGCGTTCTCCCTCGTCCGTCTTCTGTCCGTTCCCTGCCGTCCGGACTAACCTGCAATTAATTCAGAGGAAGATAGCCATATACCCTTCTTGCAAGTCGCAACGTGAGCAGGGCAAATAATATTATCGACATTTGCATGTTTTATACGTGGCCAAGTGTCGGTGCCGGAGCGGCGCGGCGTAGGTGGAGAGTGTCGGGGTGAAGGCTCGGTAAATTGGCGATGTAATTGTACTGCAACTCATTGTTAGAGAGAGAGAGGAAGGAGTGAAAAGTGACAGAGAGAGAATGCAAATGTGCGAGCTTTATTTTATTGGTATGAGAAAGGCGCAAGCAAAAGAATACGAATGTTGGAGAAGAAGAAGATACTGTATGAGATGGTTATCAAAAGAAAGAGAGGAATATTCGTATATAGAGAGAGGATTGGGTTGAGCGGAAAATTTTTAGATGGCGCATTTAAGCTGTAAAATAAGCTAATGACAAACTTATCAACATTAAGCCATTTTTCAATTCAAAATTTCCGCCAAGTTTTTTTTTTATGGTTTTATTGATTTTTTAGCAGAAGAAACTTTTTACGTTTAGGTACGTCAGTGAGTAATAGACCTGAGACGACAACTTTCAATCTTTTTCAAAATATCACAAAATGGTACTTAGAAATGTATCAGTGTAGCTCTTTTACTACCTTAGTTGCTTTTTTTTAAACCCAAGCAGTCACCTAGTTTTTTTCTTAAGTAAAATACTCATATAAAATAATGCTATGGACTTTGTAAGCCTAATGGAGGAGTTCTCGGTCTCCAAGAAGCCAGAAAATCTCGTTTTAAAGAAAAACAGCAATAAAAGCTTTATGAATGAGAAAATTGCGGTCATTTCACATCGACAGATTAGAAAACCTTGTTACACGTGTTTTCTGGGCATATCTTAAAGATTTTTATTTTTTTACTTCATTACTGCCGAGCGAAAAGAAACTACAGCAATATATGATGAGAATACAGAGTTGCTTGATTGCATAATATGTCGCGCTAACATTAGAAGTCGAATCGGCAGAATTTGTCGACGATTTATTAAAATGGGAAAAAAACTATCGATTTGCAGGCCATCTAAGTTTAAACTAACAAAGCTCATTCTTCTTGGAATTTTGAGTCGCAAGTATGTACTCAATATTCCCTACAGGGCTGCGGACCCAGTCCGGATTCCGGACCCCATTTTTGACAGATTTGTGGATCCGGACCCGGACCAGGTATTTGGCCGCTTGAACCCTTGTATAAAGCCTCCCTACCGTCCTTACAATGCCATTAGAAATCGCAGTTAAAACACATTTTACCTACACCTGTACTATCGACGAATTAAAGATTGTCGCGAGATTTTCAAGAGCTAAGTTTCGCCTTCAAGGTTCTGGTTCGGCCACTCTTTATACTCCTTCCACCTTGAAGGTGAGAGGTCAGTGCGGGTGGGGCGGAAAAGCCGTTGCAGATCAGTCCCACATTCTTAACCATAACTGAAAATATGTGAAAATCTCGCGACAATCTTTAGTTCGTCGATAGTACTCAAAAGTATCGATGAAAATTAGTAAAAAAATAAAATGAAAACAATTAAAACCGTCAATAATATTGTGAGCTAACAATATTGCAATGTTACTATTCGCATCTTCGGGAGAGAGTAGCCGCGTCATGAAGTATGAAATAGATGAAGAAGCAGAGGATAAGCGAAATAAAATGAGAATATGAGTATGAGCTGGTAATAATCGTAAACATTGATGATGTCGTAAGATTCCGCACCACCTACGTGAAGAAGGTTCACTTGACATTTTTATAGGTTGAATAGGGGAATAATTTTACCCTTCCTCTTTGCAAGTACCAGAGATCGTGTTCGAGATGAGACTTGTCTCGTCGTAAAAAAAAGATGAAGTGCACGGCGCGGGCGTGGACATACTCGATGTCCAGCTTGGAAAAATAAAAATGAAAGGAGCTTTTGTATCAAAATATTGATAGAGTCGACGATTATTTCTTTTTCCCTCCTCCTATCAGCAGCATGATGACTTTCCGATATTTTTAAGTTTGGGTGCGTTGTTAGTTTTCTCCAAAACTTGCGCCTATTCTAGAAAAAAAAATTAAAAAATTTTATCTCCTTAGAAACTCTTTAAAACCGTGAGGTATTTGTATACAGTACTCGTGAATTTTAATAAATCTCATTTGGACGGCATCCTTTGAGACTATACCTACCCAAAGATTCATATTCCCCCAAAACGGTCAAAACACATATCCATTGTTTAAAATTTCCGATATCATGTCAGAGATTGTTATTCCATGAGCTGACCGAAGTTTCATTCTCGTCATAACCCTTTATCATCATTGCAGGCATTGTCTTCATATGACGTCAATAAGAAATGGCGTCAATTAAATAAGGCGCTTTTTGAGACAAAGTCAGTCTCTTTACTTAGGCAAACTTAGACGATCAGTTTTGCCCAAGTTTCTCACCGTTTAAATTCAGAGCATTTTTACCGATTTTGGGATCATTTTTGACATTCTACAGTTCATTGGTCATTCAATCGGCTGAAGCGAAGGTTACATACATCAGCTGAAAAGTTTAACACTGAATTATGTAGACTTACTCGGATCAGTAATATTTGCTTCAGTTGGTGAAATCACAGATTGAATAGGGAGTCCTCAAAAAATCCGTGAAACGGCAACACTAATTTGCGGCAAGATAAAAAGTTGGAAAATTCCAAAATGAGGGACACTTATTTGGGGGGGGGAGGGGGGCACACACTTAAAGAAATTCAAATTGGCAGCGTTTCAGGAATCATTTAAGGGCCAATATAGCTATTGAAAAAAGTCATTTTTCGAGACTAGAAGGGGAGAGGGGGGCAAACCGGTGCTCCAAGCACCCTTGAGTCCTTGTATGTAGAGCGTTAAGACAAGAGGGTAGTCAACCTCTAATTGGTCGAGAATTTTAGGCTCTACACAGAGCAGCCGATTTGCGTAGATTTAATGACATTTTGAAATTCACCGAAGATTCCACCGGTTGAGAAAAGATTACACAGTTCAGTTCAGTGTATGGCTGTAATGAACGAAAATACTCGCATCTGTGATCTTTTCTCAATCGGTGGAAACGCAATTAATTAATTAAAATATACCGTTTGAGAAAAGATAACAGACGCTAGTATTTTCGTGCATTTACCTACAGTCATACACTGACCTAAACTCTGTAATCTTTTCTTAACCGGTGAAATCTTTGGTCAATTTCAAAATGTCATCAAATCTACGCAAATCGGCAACTCTGGCTCTACAGGCGCCGATATTGGATGCGTTTTTGCACTTTTGTGTACATAAATACATAAATACATTTATTTACAAACGAAGGAATCCCACGCGGTATTTTACGGATAAAAGAGTTAATCGTCGCAATTAATGAACTTGTTCATTTTAATCATGATGCACCTCAAGAGGGTCTATAATTCTCAAAAAAAAAAAAACAAAAAAACAAAAAAAAATCTTTAAAAGCGTATGAATAGATGTCGATCAAAAAAAAGCAGTGAAAGATTACACCATTAGAAACTCTACGGCACTACAGTCGCCCCTCGATAATTCGAAATTCAAGGGAATGGGGGATTTATTCGAACTATCGAGGTTTCGCATTAACGAAAGTTCGAATTAAAGAGAGGACAAATGGAAAAATTTCGATTTTAAGAGGTTCGAATTGTGGAGGGAAATTAACGAGTTTCTTCGAAGTACAGAGGGAGTTAAATAATAAGGAGACATTTTTTATGATTAGAACAGCACTAATCACACCAGGTTCTCTATTGAATACAAATTTCTCAGGACATGTAACCTATCAGAGGCCGTAGTCCGCTGCTGTACAAAAAAAAATGAATTAAACTGTACTAAATTGTATTGAACTGAAAACTCAAAAGATGACGTAATTAATTTCATAAGTTTCATTTTTGGAAAAAGTCTGTAATTTTGGATTGGGAAAGGTGGCTCCACCGCGACTTGTCTATCTGATTCTCCAGAGTGACCAGAGCTTTGAAAACATTATCATCAAGTTCCAACCTTGCAACCTCACCACTTTCAACAGCTTCAATAATCTCACGTTTTTTCGCGAAATCTAGAGAATTATACTTTTCCATCTTTAGCCCGCACAGACACACAACACTGTTAACTAAGCACTAAAGCTTTCCATGGGTGAACTCGGACTTGCTAACCTGTTGTCACCCGATAAAGGGTTTGTTTATCTATGTTGACATCCATAACATAGCTTGAAAACAAAACACCCGAATATTTGGACCAACTGCAATCAGTTACCTTCGAATTATAGAGGGAATGAATTGTCTTTTTTCGAATTATTATAGAGGGGCAGTCATATTTACTTCAAACTATTCGATTTACCGTGGGAACTTTTTGCTCAATTTCGAATTATGGAGGGGCGAAACTGCCTCCAAAATTTCGAATTAACACTAGGACGCCGGACGACCCTTTTTTGGGACAAATCAACTTTCAAAATAACGCTACACGCGTAAAAATTTTAAGAATCGCCTGAAATGTTATGACTTTTCCTTATTTATTAAGATGTTTACGTTTCTGAAGTTTCAGCTCCGTGGGCCTTTCACCGACCTTTTAAAATCTAGATTTACCTCGAACGCCGGACGTCCCATTTTTGGGACATAATCATTTTTCACTTCATTAGAGCTCTGTGTTTGATCGAAGACGATTGCTCGCTATTGGTTTCATGTTTAACCATGCTTTTTGTTGACTCGACACCAGTGTTGCCAGATGGAAGGTAAAAAGCCGCATCTTCGACATTTGAATCAATGTAAATTATGCGGCTTTTTAGCTCCATCTGGCAACACTGCTCGATACTTACTTACGTTTACGGCTCGAAGAATTGTATTGTAGCATTGTGGAAGGGGGGTGGGGTGGCGAGTCAAAAGCACAACAAAGTATGGAGTAGATACAGTAGACCAGATGACTCGACAATACTCTACGAAAGCTTCATCCCGAAGGTGGCCGATGCATACCTTTTACGATATGTTGGATCTCGCTGGAATCAAAGCTTGGGTTCTTTTCAAAAATGTACCGTGGCAAAACAATCAAGCGAATAGATTATTTGCTCAAATTAGGTGAATAGCTTGCTGCAAAACATATGGAGAAAAGGAACCGCTTGCCGGCGATGGACAATGAACGTGAAAACCCGGTGGAAATTCCTGGCGTAAATGAAAAAAGACAGCGGTGCCAAGTGCGCAAAAATTGTACAAAATTTTCAAAAAGTTCGAATCTCTGTTGTAAATGCAAGAAAACAGTTTGTAAACTATGCGTCGAATTTACAACTTATGTTTGTTCGTTTGTGCGGCGCCCTAATAACCTACGAAATAACCAAACCCCCGTTTTCTTTCAAAAATGTGAAAAAAAAGAAAATAAACGGTAAGAGATTTTATAGTTCATTTTTTCCCATGTTTTTGGGATCTTCCTAAAAAATCACAAATACCTATGAAGTTTCATTATTTGTTTTTTCAATTCTCAAGTTTCTTAATTTCCGAGTTTTCCAATTTTTTTCCTCTGAATTTCTAAATAAATTGTTTTCGTTCGTGATTGTAAAGAATTGCTTATTGAACTATATCCATCCCTGATTTTACTCAATTTTTGGATTGATTACAATGGCCGTGACTAATTTTTCCTACGCTCTGTATCAAAGAATTCCGTATCAACAGTGCTGCCGCTTTGGGTCTATTTCATAGTGCCTACTCTACAATCCATCGGTGATTAAATCGATTCAACCAACTACTACCTGTTTGAATATTTATATTCACTGCCATTTGCAATCTTTGTTTCAATCGCTGCGCCTTGTCAACGATTAAAAGCCCACCAAAACGACAGGTCTGCTCGTAAGTCTGTTTTCCCATTTTAAATAACATTGGCGGTGCCCCGGAAGAGCAGAATGGACGTTTTATGACCCCTGCGCCTTGTAACGGTTAAAAGCCCACCAAACGACAGGTCTGCTCGTAAGTCTGTTTTCCCTTTTTAAATAACATTGGGGTCCCCCGGAAGAGCAGAGGGGACTTTTCTGAGCCCTGCCTTGCAAGGGTTAAAAGCCCCCCAAAAACAAAGGTCTGCTCGTAAGTCTTTTTTCCCCATTTAAAAAACATTGCGGTCCCCCAAAAAAGCAGAGGGGACGTTTGATGAGCCCTGCCTTGTCAACGGTTAAAAGCCCACCAAAACGACAGGTCTGCTCGAAAGTCTTTTTTCCCCATTTAATAACATTGGGTCCCCGGGAAGAGCAGAGGGGACTTTTTGATGAGCCCTGCCCCTTTGTCAACGTTTAAAAACCCCCCAAAATGAAAGTCTGCTCGTAAGTCTGTTTTCCCATTTAAAAAACATTGGCGGCCCCCGGGAAGAGCAGAGGGACGTTTTGGAGCCCTGCGCCTTGTCAAGGGTTTAAAGCCCACCAAAACGACAGGTCTGCTCGTAAGTCTTTTTTCCCTTTTAAATAACATTGGGGTCCCCGGGAAAGCAGAGGGGACGTTTTGATGAGCCCTGCCCTTGCACCGTAAAAGCCCACCAAAACGACAGGTCTGCTCGTAGTCTTTTTTCCCATTTAAAATAACATTGCGGTCCCCCAAAAAGCAGAGGGGACGTTTTTGAGCCCTGCTTCTTGTCAACGGTTAAAAGCCCACCAAAACGACAGGTCTGCTCGTAAGTCTGTTTTCCTTTTAAAAAGAACATTGGCGGTGCCGGGAAGAGCAGAGGGGACGTTTTATGAGCCCTGCCTTGTCAACGGTTAAAACCCCACCAAAACGACAGGTCTGCTCGTAAGTCTTTTTTCCCTTTAAAAACTTGGCGGTGCCCGGGAAGAGCAGAGGAGACGTTTTGATGAGCCCTGCGCCTAGTCAACGTTAAAAGCCCCCAAAGACAGGTCTGCTCGTAAGTCTTTTTTCCATTTAAAAAACATTGGGGGGGCCGGGAAGAGCAGAGGGGACGTTTTGATGACCCCTGCGCCTTGTAAACGGTTAAAAGCCCCCCAAAACGACAGGTCTGCTCGTAAGTCTTTTTTCCATTAAAATAACATGAAGGGCCCCGGAAGAGCAGAGGGGACGTTTTGATGAGCTCTGCCCCCTGTCAACGATTAGAAGCCCACCAAAATGCCAAGTCTGCTCGTAAGTCTTTTTCCCCTTTTAAAATAACATTAGCGTCCCCGGGGAAGAGCAGACGGGACTTTTCGGTGAGCCCGGGTTTGAATCACCAATTGCTTATAGAATATAGTATGAAAACCCGCAATATGGCAACATTGGTATCCGGCGTACCCTTTAAACCCCCCCCCCCCTCAACGTAACCTTAAACATTTGGTCACGTGTCTCCTAGAAAGGATCTTAGCAAAAATCTGCGTGAAAAAACCAAAAAGTGGCGAAAACGAATGCGAATGTTAATATGTCCCATTTTTGGGACAGCCCGTTCTAGTAAGGGGTGAATCTTCGGTCAATTTCAAAATGTCATCAAAAATCTACGCAAATCGGCAATTCTGGCTCTACAGGCGCCGATATTGGATGCGTTTTTGCACTTTTGTGTACATAAATACATAAATACATTTATTTACAAACGAGGGAATCCCACGCGGTATTTTACGGATAAAAGAGTTAATCGTTGCAATTAATGAACTTGTTCATTTTAATCATGATGCACCTCAAGAGGGTCTATAATTCTCAAAAAAAAAAAAAAAAAAAAAAAAAAAAATCTTTAAAAGCGTCGAATAGATGTCGATCAAAAAAGCAGTGAAAGATTACAGCACCATTAGAAACTCTACGGCACTACAGTCGCCCCTCGATAATTCGAAATTCAAGGGAATGAGGGATTTATTCGAACTATCGAGGTTTCGAATTAACGAAAGTTCGAATTAAAGAGAGGACGAATGGAAAAATGTCGATTTAAAGAGGTTCGAATGGAGCAGTTGCAAGGGTCTGAAATTGTGTGCTTTTTATAGAGAAAATTATAGTTTTTGATGAGCTGAGAACAATGGTGCCTTTGGTTTTTTCCTAAGTGTCCTGGTTTTGGAGATACACACGTGTAAATTTGTAAAAAATCGTGTGCGTAGTGACGTCACTACACGGAATTCCCATTTAAAACAATGTATTTTGGGCCAAAATCTTATCTCCGGAACAATGGGACTTGATTAGAAACCAAAGGCATCTTTGTTCTCAGCTCATCAAGTACTTCCATTTTCTTTATAAAAAACACAACATTTCAGACCCCTGCAACTGCCCCATTGTGGAGGGAAATTAACGAGTTTCTTCGAAGTACAGAGGGAGTTAAATAATAAGGAGACATTTTTTATGATTAGAACAGCACTAATCACACCAGGTTCTCTATTGCACGGAAAAAAACTACGGTGAAAATAACCATACGGATACCTGATTTTGGCACCTGCTGGATGTTATGGTAATGTTAACCAGAAGTATACTATGTTATGACTAGGTAATAATTGATGTTACCTGATTGCATGTCGAATTTACTCAAAGTATCGGTAAATGTACCATACTTCTGTTCAAGTTTACCATAACATCTAGCAGGTGCCAAAATCAGGTATCCGTATGGTTATTTTCACTAATCTTTTTTTTCCGTGTGAATACAAATTTCTCAGGACATGTAACCTATCAGAGGCCGTAGTCCACTGCTGTACAAAAAAACTGAATTAAACTGTACTAAATTGTATTGAACTGAAAACTCAAAAGATGACGTAATTAATTTCATAAGTTTCATTTTTGGAAAAAGTCTGTAATTTTGGATTGGGAAAGGTGGCTCCACCGCGACTTGTCTATCTGATGCTCCAGAGTGACCAGAGCTTTGAAAACATTATCATCAAGTTCCAACCTTGCAACCTCACCACTTTCAACAGCTTCAATAATCTCACGTTTTTTCGCGAAATATAGAGAATTATACTTTTCCATCTTTAGCCCGCACAGACACACAACACTGTTAACTAAGCACTAAAGCTTTCCATGGGTGAACTCGGACTTGCTAACCTGTTGTCACCCGATAAAGGGTTTGTTTATCTATGTTGACATCCATAACATAGCTTGAAAACAAAACACCCAAATATTTGGACCAACTGCAATCAGTTGCCTTCGAATTATAGAGGGAATGAATTGTCTTTTTTCGAATTATAGAGGGGCAGTCATATTTACTTCAAACTATTCGATTTACCGAGGGAACTTTTTGCTCAATTTCGAATTATGGAGGGGCGAAACTGCCTCCAAAATTTCGAATTAACGAAGGGAGTAAAATGCATTGATTTTTTCGAATTATAGAGATTCCCAAGGGAACTGGCCTTTCCTTCGAATTAAAGAGGTTTTCGAATTAAATAGGTTCGAATTAACGAGGGGCGACTGTATAACCTTTGCAATGGACCAAAGCCCAACAACGGCCCTCAGAATGCATAAACAAATGTGAAAAAGAGCATTCACTGGCGGCGCCCATGGTTTCACTTGTCTCAACTCCCTATACATAAAGGGACTCTACTTGGACCCACCGCGCACTAGGGGCACTTCATAACCCTCGAATCCATCCCTCAACAATGCGGCCGACGCAGCAAAATCAAAACGGACACCGATGAGAATCGCTCAAAGCTCAAAGCGCGTGGACGCGAGTGCGCATCAGACATCGAATCTCGCTTAAACGTACGATAAATAAATCAACAGCGAACGTATGGAGGCATACATAAGCCGGACTGACTTGGTGGAGGGGAGTGATTTACCGCCCTGCCAAATGACTCCATGAATGTGACGTCCGCCTTTTTTTTACGACGCAAACGGCTGCAAGTGCAAGACGCAAGTGCATCGAGCTTTGCACTTTACAACTCCGCACGGGGCTCTCCAAGAGGCAAGAGCGCAGAGCATCTCCGCGGAGGGGGGGGGGGGGGGGGGGGAACACGGCACGAGTCATGCGTACGATATCGAACTTGAGATGAGTCTCAATTACAACGCTGCCAAATTGGTCTGTTGAGTATTTGTAAAAGATTATAGAGGTCCCGCGTGTAAAATGAGCGCTGCAAATGCACACTGAAAAAAAGATTACCAGAAGCGTGACAGTATGTCAGTGGCGGCTCGTGCAATGCAATATATATTTCTGCTTCATTTAAAACCATAGAGAAGTATCGATCGTCAGGGGGAGCAATTGAACCCCCGAGCAATCGATACTTTCCTATAAATATAAATGGAGTGGACATCGATATATCGCATTTCACGAGCCGCCACAGCAATATGTAAACCTATACGTAAAGGATAGTACAGTTCCTGTAGCTCACATCCAAGGCTGCAGGTCAAAATTAAAAAGAAACGAAATTTGGAAGGTGAAGAGAAATGTTTAGCCGAAAAGAAGATTATACACAACGTTTCATTTGACTGATAAGTTGGGTTAGGTCGATTAAAAATTCTTAGCAGAATTTCATACCAACGGAAAATGTGACGTAACATTTCGTGTTGCCGATTCTGCACAGCTGCTGCTGAATAAGTTTAAAAAATGTCTGACGGACGTTCAACGGTCTAATTCCAATATTAAGCAATCAAACTTCGTTGGGTGAGGACTTAAAATTGTGGTTTTTAGCCACCATATATTATGTTATCTTATAGGTTTCTTTTATATGCGGTTTACTCGTTCCTTCGGAAGTAATAAGCCCTATAACCATTGCTTTAAAAGACAAAATAAAAGTACTTGAATATGCAGCACAAGGATGAACTAAAAAATAGTACGAAAAATGGTTGTGTTATAAATATCTCATTATAACTAATCAATTTGGCACCATAGCGCGGTCACAAACCACAGTTGGCTCTCGATACTAAACTTCTCCGCGGGAACAGCAAACAAACGAATCATTCATCTGATTCTTCCCGCAGACACAGAGATCAGGTGGCACAAGTTCAGACGATAAATAAAGGAGCCACGGTTCAAGTTTTTTGCCGTCTTCATTTTCAAAACATGATACATTTTTGATGGCCCCATAATTTCAATCCTAATTTAATTTGCAAAGACCATCAGACCTGTGCGTATGGTGATGATGGTAATTAAAATCTTATTCTCATTGGTCAATGATTTAAGGCGACATCTAATGGTTTCTAAATGATTATAAATGCGCCAGTAAAGATGTTGCAAAGAGTTTTGCATTTTTTGTTTCAAGAAATTGTAAGTACGTCCCCGAATGAAAACCCAATACGTCTACAGAAACTCTTCTAATTATTAATCAGAATCAGTGGTGGTCCGTGGGTTCAAAAGTGGGGGGGGGCTTGAAAAATGTGATTATTTTTATTTCTATTCAGCTCCATTTAAAAATGTTACGACGATTGTTTTTCTCTTTGTTTTGAAAAGGAGAGGATAAGGTTGTAGCTTAAAGCCCCCCTCCCCCCCAACGGACCTCCACTGGTAAGAACCGTGGAAAAATTTACGACCGCAAGAGACTATTCCAAAAGCGGCTATAACGTCAAAAATGTTGAAGCCAATAGCGGTTTGTAGGATAAGTCGTATATACGTACAGTCACTATAGTAAGCTGCAATTTTTAACTGGGAATTAATTTTCTACTCGTAGCTTGAAGAATAGATTTTTCCTGGAAAAACCACATTGGTAAACACATTTGGTTTCATTAGACATAATTATTAATATAGATGAAGTGAGTGGTATCACTTGTAACTTGGCAGTGCTGTATTTCGTTCATTAAAACCAATGCGAACTATCGATTTTGGAGGAGTGCACCTCCAGTAGCTCGAACTTTTTCTATGCGTTTAAATGGACAACATTCAACGTTGCCAGACTGCACGCGGCCCCACTGAATAAAGTTGCCCGCAATCTTTGCAACTGCTCAATTTTCGCAGTATTGTAAAAGTGAAAAAAGAACCCTTCAATTTTCAGCACGCTATTTCACATTAGTTTCCAAAATGGACTCGTATAATCTAATCTATAAATACAAAAATACATACTTTAGAACTCAAGATAAATAATATTAGAATACAGAAAGTGAGAAAGCAACAAACATCGAGTTATAGAGAAGATACGATCTGTAGCAGAAATATCGTGGTTTTCCTCAATCTCATTTGCCGTATTGCACAATACAGATGGATCATTTGTAATCTAATGACGTCTGCGACCAATTGACAAATTATGACGCTCGGGTCCATGATCTTGTAAGAGAAAGCAGAGAGCTTTGTTGCATCCGACTCCAGTTCTTGCAATATTAAACCAAAGTAAACTACCTACTCTGTAATTTATGCTCTGTGTAAATAAATCTACTGAGAAATGAAAGAAAACGTCGCACTTTGAAGAAGAATTTTTTCCATTTTCATTATTTCTCATTCCAGGCAGGTACATATGTAAACTTTATAATGATGGTTTCTACATCATCAATGAAGGGAAAGTTTTCCGAGGGAGGTGAAAATGTCTTCCCTTGCTTTTATGATATATAAGATTCCTTGAAACATATTCTACTTTAATTACAGAAACCTTCAGAGAGTGTGGAATTAGTGAAATTTATACATTGGGTTACACAAGATAGACCCCTTTCTTGTATTTCTACCGAAAATCGAATGTTTTTGTTTCAATAATTTTAAAATCAGTCGCATTGCTTGTATTGCTGAACATTTGTTAGTATTGCTGACTAAAAATAGTTTTAAAACATATAAAAATGGTTTGTCATCTCACTACTTACAACTCTAATTTTGTGTGCAATTCACGAATGCAATTTGTTGAGAGAACTTAACACAAAACCATGCCTAAGTTTATAACCACACAGTTCTCATTCTGAACGAAAAACTTTCATTACAAAATTTCTTTTATGCCGTACATTTACATTATGATTGTGAGCCGTGTGATGATACCTCCCCCCCCCTTTCATTTTTCCCGCGCATACCTTGAGATGACAACGCAACTTATATCTAACCTCAAAATTACAGGATAGATAAAAATCAGTCGAAATAAAGATGGTCAGTCTAATATTACATTTGGCACGCCCACCGCGCGCCGCCTGTCTATAATTTCACTTTTTTTTTACGAGGCGGAAACAGCGGTCGATTTAAACTGTCTATTTTTGCTCTCGTTTCCTTGCGTTCTGTCACGAAACGAGGAGCAAAATAAAAGAAGAAGGAAGACAAAAGTTAAAGTAAAGAAGATTATAGATCGAAATAATACGGAATAACACCGTCACGATTTTCGCGTTTTTTCGGTGCTTCAGAATAAACTTTTTCCTCGGTTGTATGGTTTCATTCTCCTCATATTTTTGGTAGTTATGTAGACTTTCACTGTAAAATGGAATTCCTTTCAAATTGGGTTCAGTCGCATGTGCAAACATGTGCGTATCCATGTATATAAAATGGGTCTGTTGCATACTTTTGCTACAACAATATGGAGCCTTGATTCTTATGTAAAATTCGGCGAAAATAACGATACGCACATTAAAAACGTACAAAATCAACTCATTAACTCAGGAAATCACTTCAATTTCAAACAGCCCGCGCTACACTAGACACTATTTGCACCAGTATACTACTACATAGACGGAACCACCGTGCATAAGTAAACAACATCGTAACTACAAAATTATGGAATTCCGTTCTAAATACATGAACAATTGGCTGCATTTGCTGTCTGGTCATTTCGGTTTATCAAAGATTACAAAGATTACAAAATAATATAAGAAATGTACGCATTTAAACGAAACATTCCAATGTTTGTAAGTTCTGTTCATGTTTACATAAACGAGATGGTTCCATCTATGTAGTTATAAGTCGGCGATATAGTGTCTAGTGTAGCGCGGGTTGTTTGAATTGGAAGGTATTTTCTGAGTTAATGAGTGGATTTTGAAAGTTTTTAATGCGCGCATCGTTATTTTCGCCGAATTTTACGTTAGAGACAACGTGTCATATTGATGTAGCAAAAGTACGCAACAGACCCATTGCTGTGGCGTCTGCCGCGCATGTGGCCGGTATATACCGACTTTTTTCGACCCTATCCAGATGAGCTAGAAACTTGCAATTTGGTGTAGATTTTCCTGACAACCGCCCCTTTATGAGAAAAAATTCAAAGTTCATAAAAAATTCACGGAGATCGCCGCTACAGCCCATTTTGTCGAAATTGCAAGGCAAGGAGGGAGTGGGATCGTCCTCCACTGATACCCTCTTTGCCCCTCGCCTTTGGGCTTCATCGGTCAGGAGATCTCTTCACGGTTCATTAAGCGGTTAAAAGGAGAGCCTCGACGTTTGATTTCGGAATAGAATGCTGACGGAGAGATTTGCGAATGTGTGGGAGAGAGGGGGTGCAAGAGTGTTAATGTGTCACGGGACTAGCAGGGTCTGCAGAAGACTCATGAAAGTGTGTCTGTTGAGGTGGTATTGATGAAGAGCGGGAGGGGTATAGAAATACGTTGGAAACATTTGAAATTCTGGGGGATCGGCAAATCGGGACAGTTGCAAGGGTCTGAAATGTTGTGCTTTTTATGAAAAAAAAAAATGGAAGCACTCGATGTGCTGAGAACAAAGATGCCTTTGGTTTCTAATTAAGTCCCATTGTTCCGGAGATGAGATTTTGGCCCAAAATACATTATTTTATAAGGGCATTTTGCGTAGTGACGTCACTACGCACACATTTTTTTCAACTTTGAACCTGAGTATCTCCAAAATAGGGACACTTAGGAAAAAACCAAAAGCACCATTAAACAGCTCATCCAAGAACTATCATTTTCTTCATATAAAAAACAACATTTCAGACCCTTGCAACTGCCTTATTGAAAACCCCTCGATAAGTGTCTTTGCAATCGAAGGACTTTTGAGGAAATTTTGGGCGTTTTGTTGCGATCTAAAATATTTGGCATTTTTGCCGAAATTTCATTACAGCAACAAAAATATCAGTAAAAATCATCGAATTCTTGAAGTCATACACTCCACTTTTGAGGAAAGTTCAGGTTTACTCATACCCCTCCTTAAACTTGATGAAAGTCAAATCTATCGCTTAAAAATTTTTGAATGACGGAAATCACAAATTCAGCGAGCGTTCGTCCCATTTGTGTGAAGATATATCTACCTAAAGTGAATAGTCTCATCTCTCCAGATTCTTTCGAATAGTTTATTCTTTTCCATCTCAAATATACTTCAATTGAAGAAATCTCAAGAGGAAGAGACTACAAAACATCAATCGAGCTCTTGCGAAGAAATTAGTCATGTAGTCACATAAGAATTTCTTCGAAAGAGCACACCTGATATCTCGTGGGCTTCTCTTCCGGAAACAGCCTCGCTTTTTAAAGTTTCCGCGGGAGATGTTATCACGAGCGGTGGCACAAGCGAAGAATATAAATTCGGGCAGTAAAAACGCAGGATACCTAACCGTATCATCGAGCTACAATCGAGTTGTAAACACGAGTGTGAATGTTGGACCAGACTATAAGATTACGAGTTTAGTTTACGAGTTGCTCTAGTCTTGGTGAGTGGTGAGGCCCACCCGGCACCCGTGCATCGCACACGGCACACTGCATTGCACCGGTTGTCGTGAGTCGGAACCTCACCATTCATCTCACTCTCGCCACCACCATCGACGGCGATGACTAATTGACACCCAAGCTTCAACCGGCCATTCAGACTCGTTATCCGTTTGCTACTATTCTCCGTAGGCGGTCAACTGCATGCAGGCGAAGGAGTGGTCAAAGTATTGAGTGCCCCCCTCTTCCTTTGAAGTAGAGTAATCATATCTGAGCTTCTTGAGCGACGCCCGAGCTGAGCACTAGTTAACGCCTTCAAAAAGTTTGATGCAGCAAAAGCACAGCAAAAGTTCGGGAGAGTAAACTATAGAAACCCTTTGGAAGGAAAACTGTAGGGAATCCAAATATCTCGCTTCATATGCCGCAAAACAATATGGGAAAAAAAGCACATCAGCTTTAGCAATATACCCTCTTCTATTTGTGTTCATAAATGCCTAAGATGGTGATGTCTTATGTAAAGCTACCCATTAAATCAACCAGTCAATGTCAGCACCCCAAAAGCTGATGGAATGACTAAACAGCTTTTCTCTCAATCGATTCTAGAGTATACAGCGGTCTCTAAAAATAGATTTGCTCCACTTTCACCAGAAGTTTAAGAAGTTTTTAAATGAAAATGAATAGCGAAAACTTCTTTGATTCTAATTTCTCTATCGTAAAATCCCTTATAAAATCATATTTATGTCAATTCTAAGAAAAATTCTGGTTGACTTAACAAGAAAGTCGGTGTTCCATCCCAAAATTCTGGCAAGTATTGCACGATAATATTACCCTTTCCATTTTTCAATGAACTAAAATAACAAATCTTTCTAGAACCCTGATGCTGGTTTTGCTGGACTTGTGCTTACCACATATTACTTTGGGGCAATGTGTCAGTCAAAGGTTCAAATACTGTGCGAGGTGTTAGACTGTTTCTAATCCGTTTCACAGACTCCTTCTACTTGACAGTGGCTCTGACGAAAATGTGGATACCAAAATCATGGCCTTTTTCCAACTAATCAAAGGCCTCAAATAATTTGTATTAACTAACAAGCCATGAAACTGGAACAAATACGAAGAGAAAAACACCGTACCAACCTTTTCTTTGCATTTTCAACAAGCACCAAAACTATCAAAATGAGTTAAGAGTTGTAACATTAACCCGAACAATAATACTGCAAACGACATATGGCTCGAACTTGCGTTGATTTTCTATAACGCGAATTCGCGGATACCTACCGCAAAAATAAGTCCATCCATCCATGTAATAATCCATGGTTTTCGACTTTGCTCTTCAGATTTTGATTGCCTAGATTGTTTGGCATAAGCAACTGCCTTACGCCCAAATTTTGGTTAATCGAATATTCTATCTTTAAATTATTGAGAAATTAAGAATTTATCGTTCAAGTCTCACGTTGCGTCCTGCACGCATTGAGTTTCTCTCCTACACGCGCGTTAAACTCTCCATGGCAAAAATTAATCAATGAATTGATTACAAATACATTTAAAAGTATAGCTAGTTTTAAAAGGATGGGTTGCGTTCTTAGTTTGGTTTATTTTAAATCATAGACTTTTATAGACCGTTTCAGTTCCACATATTCGGTTCCAAGCAAAGCTCTCGGCTGAATGTATTTCTCCCATATAGGATCACTTTTCCATGGATATTACGGCATCAGAAGGGAAAACGAATTGTGGTATTCAGGCAATAATTCATTCTTGACTATTGAATGAATCTGATAGAGTGAAATTGAGGTCAAGAATCTTATAAGTAAAGGGTAAATACCCTATTTTCTAACGAATTTGTAGGTAAAGCAAGTTCTTATTTACTGATATACGTTCAAACATATCTCTTAAATAATTAACGCGTTTATTAAATATCACAAATATTTAAAATTATAAATAGAAACAATGCATCTTAACTAGCCAATTGAAAATACACAACAACTATAAACGGGGTAGAAGTTAAACTATAAGAAATTGAGAGCAAAATTGAATAATTCTGAATTAAAAATTTTAATTTGAATAATTGAATTATTTTATATATAGTTAGCCTTTAAAGTTGATGTGTATTTAAAATTATATGTATCGATAGCTTTATAATAACATGCATCATCAAGCCATTAATTATTCATGTAATTATTTTATGTAGTCAGTTATTGGATGGTTGATAGCAGGCATGATCAAACCTAGAAAATGCTTTGGTAAACTGCAAAAATTTGATGCATTCGTCTCATACTTCCTTATCTCCAATCAACCCAGAGAAAAGTGACTTCAAAGTGCTAAATTCTCCGCAGTAAAAAGGTCGCATCACTGTGCACAGTTTTCAAGCCGAAATTTCATTCGAAAAATTCTCTCTTTGAAAATTACATTGAGTCAACTTTCGTTTTTAAAGTCATTGATTGCATGATTACATGATTACATCGATTCGTTGGTTTACTAAAACGGTCAATGCCTGCGAACGACAAGCCTCCAGAAGATTCAATCGATTTTAAAATCTGTTCGTTGAGAACGCTTTGCAAAACGCTCATTAGCCTCTATCAACGCAAGGCGAGTATAATATACACTCAGTCTAGATCACAACCGCGCCATTTAGTCTAAGCGTTGAATACTTATTTGCCTCGAGCTGCCGACAGAAATGCACACTTGCCACATTTCAAACGTATCCTTTTGAATTAAAAGATAAAATATATTTGTCTCCCTCCAATAAATTAGGCATATCTGCACTCTAATGTATATTGTGCGACGTCAAACCCAACAATGAATGTAATAGAGACGCTGATCACATCATCTTTGTAACTACCAGTTTCCATGTTTTACAAATTACTCTTTCTTCTTTATTCTTTTCCCCGCCTATCTCTACTCCTCCTCTATTCCCCCCTTCTCTTCTTTTTCCTCTCATTCTTTCCGTTTCGTTTGCAATTTTGCTGATTCCTCTGATTATAAAAGCAGGACCTCTTCCTATTTTGCTGATTCCTCTGATTATAAAAGAAGGACCTCTTCCTGAGTCCAAGGGCCTCGGTATAGCTTGTTGGCTGAGCTAGTGATAACTAACAAACCAAAGGTGCTGTGTTCAAATTCCGGTATTGACGTCAGAAAAACGTCGTTCATCTGTCAATATATATTAAACGGACAAATTCATTGGGAATGAACAGTGGCGTGTTCATACATTTGTCTCTCTCCCTCTTTGTCCATTTAACATCATGAGTTACAAAAGGATGGAGGTGGATACATTTGTGCGTTCGATCGAAGGAATAGCTGACCGAAACGAAACAAATCGAAAATTTCAAGTTCAATCGCAGTACCGATGACCGATTTATTCTAAATTTTTCAAATTTTGATTCATTAAACTTTGCTTTCGGAGGCTCTACAGTTTTTCGATCGATCGACATTTTGACAGTTCGGAATTTTCGAAAAATGTTGTGGTAAACCCATCTGCCATTTCAGTCATCAATTAAAGTTACCAGCAGCGGTTCGTAAAATGCGTGAATGTTTCCTCCATTTGAACTTATTATAAAATAATCGATCTTCAGGAGGCTATTGAATCTCTAAATAAATCTATACTCTGGCAGAGGTACAGACGGAAGAAAAATAATATCCAATTGCCCCCAAAGTCAGTCAAAGCATTGAACTAGGCTTCTGTAAGTATCCACGCACCTATATTTAATGGATTTATGCTTAAATACTTTCAAACATCTTCACAATATCCATCCAGAGGTCTTGACATTCCGACTTTTCAAAAATCAACAGTAATATGCCGTGGCTCTATCAATCAAGTCACACGATCCGACTGGACTCGTGTTAACTAAAAGTGTTGCGAGACTTCGAAGAGCGTCACTTTTGTTGAAGTCCCTCGGTGGTTGTGACAACTGAAAGGAAAGCTCTCGTTGAACTAAGAATGGGGTTAACTAAACGAAGCTCAGACCTTCGCCTATTTTGAGCTTTCAAAATCCGAAAGGCGAGTAGACCCTTTTTTGAATTCGCATCCGATCTGAAATGACAGCTACATTAAATACGGACATTACGAACCGAGATATGGCCAAGCACACGCATATCTATTAGGGATATTCCTGAACGAGAACTGGCCAACCGAACAAGTGCTGACCACCCGCTGACCAATTATATAGAAACTGCTGCAGCTATCTATTTCAGTCTTAAATAGGTTCAATTTACGTCTATCAATTTCCCTATGCAATGTTTATAAAAGTAAATAGGAGTTCGAATTTATAAGTTGCCGGTATACCTAGACTCTTATAAGATAAATAAATAATGCATTGCCTTTAGTTTATTGTAAGCATTTTGTTAAAAAAATAATTATGGTGGGTACTATTCAGACTATTCAAAGACTTTTTAAACTTTCAGAGAAACTACGAAATATTATATTGCTTATTGCTCAACTCACTTCATCCCAAAGTAGAGCCGAAGTTAATATTCATCTGTATATAATCGGTGAATGTATCTAAGTTTAAAATACTTATTCTGGTGGGGGGGGGGGGGGGGCGAAAGTCTTTTAATTCTTGCAAATGTCACTATATAGTACAACATCCTAACACTCTATACTTTCTTAGCAGTTTCTTCAGTTCTTTGAATCAAGTATGTGGAACGTCATTCCACCATAACTGTGCCACACGCAATGGCGGCTCGTGCTCTTTGGCAACAAGGCTTTTTTGCCATTTGAACTTATGCAAAAGTATCGATCTCAAAGGGACTCAATGCATCTCCTGAAGATCGATTATTTAACGTTGGTTTAAATGGAGAGAATCTGTTGTTTGCCTCATTGTACGAGTCGCCTCTACCCACACGCATCATTTGAAAACTACATCGTTCATTCTAAAATTTTGAATTTTTAACTTTTTAGTGATGACGTGGGTGAGGAATGTTTGATATATCTAAATATCTTACCCATGTCATTGCTATAAAAAGTTAAAAAAATCAAATTTCAGTTTGAAAAGTTAGTAGTTGCACGTAGTTTGAAAGGGGCTGTTATGGTGGGAGTGACCCTGGATGTGCAACATTTATTCAGAAAAAATTGTCTCTTCAGGTGGTAAATAATCCTCTTAGCCTCAAACACGCTATCGGAAAGCTGCCGAATGACATAGATTTGAATGAGTTTTTGAAAACGCATTCTCTCAGCACTGCGGAAAATATTTTGGCTTTATTCATTCTGAGGGACCAACACTCAACAGTGTGTCAAGTTCAGGTAGAAAAAAATAAGAGGATAATTGGGTTGGATAGAAGTCATTTGATGAGACTGGTCGCAGGCATTCGACAGGATATCGAATAAACTCTCTGTGTATAAATAAACTATTAAACTATTGCTCTTTGCCCAAACGAGGTGGAACGGACATGGTTCAGGTTTTAATTATTTTAAAATATCTTGAAATTTACGGCAAAAATTTGCTGCTGCGTAATTTTGAATGCAATACTTAATTGAAACGTCTTAACGGAAACTTATGAGCAACGAAAGTTGAGAAAATGTTTAAAAAAGAAACAAATAAGAAATATTAATCGCTTCAAAAACTAGAAATTAAATTCCTACACTTTGAGCGCCACACGGTCCGCAACGAAGTGATTGATTAACGTTATTAAATTTTATTGATAACAAATATTCGATTTACGTTTATTCAATGGTAACCGGTTTTAGAATCTCGGTATCGTAGGTTTTTTCACATTCAAGCATTTTTTTAACCTCTTCTTACTTTCTTTTCTTCGTGGAGTTAAAAGAAAAAACGAAGATGCAAACTCAATGGCAATGTTTCATAAATATTGCTGAGACTAACTGAGAGAGGTTGGCGAAGATTATCAAGATGATTGACTTTCTGTTCTTCCAATACATACTTAATTTTTTATTCCAATCAAGTTGTTCAAAAAAGTTCCTTTGCAAAATTATGAAAAATTGCCGGCCGGTAATGGAAAGTCAAATCGATGGAATGACAGTTTTTCCACACAATAATCCCACAAATCGCAGAATTAATTATTCCTTAATATGAAATGGGAGTACTTACTTAGAGACTCTTCTAAAATTACTTCATGATATATTGAAAATTCATATTTTCCTTAAATTTAAATTGAGACCTCAATGTAAGTTTGATACATTTCAAATAATTTAAAGAATCAGTAATGAAATTCTTCGCATTTCAATATCCATACTCCATAGGAACTTTTGATTATACATTTTTGATACGATATAGAGCGATGAAGTTGGCTTATATATACCTTTATACATCAAAATTGTTGGCTTAATTTACGACAATATTTTGAGCACGTTGCCTCCCCCCCCCCCTTCGTTCTTTCCAAAACGTATTCTATTTTCATGTTTGAAAACTAGATGCGACAGCTGGAAATTGGGAATTATTACGTACTTAACCATTGCTTTCAATTTTTAGCGACAAAAATTCTATACTTCACCTTCTAAATTATAACAAATTTCAATTTTATTTTGAACCAGTGTTGCCAGATCGAAGGTAAAAAGCCGTATCGTCCCCATTCAAATCAATGTAAAACGTACGGCTTTTTCATCCCAATCTGGCAACACTGTTTTGAACAAACCCATTTAGTTTAGAATCAAATCGAGGTTGGACTTACTTTTTACTTCAAAAGTGGCTGAGACTGAAGTTTTTCTCCCACAAAGTTTAACGATAAAAAAGTGTATCATGATGCCAGAGGACAGCATCAAAAACCCTCCAAAAACCACCTATACTTATAATAATGGGGCTCTTGCAAACTTTTGTTATAAGCAAATAAATGGTCCAATCTGATGTAATGGCCAGCAAAAATCAGGAAAATCACACTAAAAAAGTCTAAAATTCAGTAATAAACTCACATAACTGCTATAATCGGGAAGGTTGTAATGGCGGCTCAACGCAGGTATCATGGGAGATTCCTGTCTAATCTGTCACTTTGTCTACGGAAACACAGAGATATGTCTCAATTTAGATAGGAATCTCCCATGATACCTGCGTCTCTCCACCATTATTCCCGATTCTGAGAGTGAATTTCGTGATTTTTCAGTGTACTCATCGTCATTTTTACAGGTTTTTATGCAAGAATCAACTCTTCAATCCCCCGTAGCAAAAGTTTGCAAGAGCCCCATTATACATAAAAAGGGCTAGCGCCATTTTGTTTCTCCTGAGCAACAATTTAAATTCTTAGATCAGTAATGGAACTAGGGGGGGGGGGGGGTCTGACAAACAATTATTCGTGAAATAAGACAATTTCTATGAATTTTTGCCCTAGTCCCTTACCCTTTTCACCTCGAGATTGAGTCGAAGAATTTTTGTAGGCACCCTACTCTCATTCTGGTTGCAATATTGCTAAGTGTGATTCTTTGCGGGCTTAGGTATAACTCAACAATGTTAGGTGCACAGTTTGTAGAATTGGTGTCACTTTCTCTGAGCGATGGACAGTTTTTTATCCCTTCGGAAAAAATTTCTTGGATGGACAAGTATGTCCTTTTCAATTCAGCCATATTCATGCTGCGTGTCTTAACGTCTCATCACAGAATAATACAATCAGAACGGAAACTCCCATTAAAGCAAATGGAAGCAAGTTTGGAATTTAACGTCACCAATAGGCAACGCTGTGGTCCTATATCCCAACATGGCGGAAGTGGTTGATTTGTGTTGAAACTCATTTATTCATGTTAATTCTGGAAAGAAATCTTAGTTTCCGGCCTCACTTTTATTCTACTGAATGCATTTCAGAATGAAAATTTCGTAGATCATGTCCTATATATTTTTTTTTTTCGCGCGCGAATCCAGATGTAAACATCCTATATCCCAATATGGCGGACGCGGAATGAATTTGTCTCAAAATCAGACAGAGTTTCCGTTCTGGTTGTATTATTCTGTGGTCTCATCTTTCACAGACCATTTTCATAGTTTCAATACTATTTTCTGTTAAATAAATTCGGCAACATTACATGACCCTTCCCTCCTCGGTATAACATAGGTATACGCATTACACCAAACTCTTGTCTACGTCAAGCACCTACTTCTGCTTTTCCTCTGAGCTCTGGGTTAACCATAACCTAGTTGGAGGAGTATAGGAACGTACATTGCAGCATGCGCTGATTGAGTTGCTTACAAAAAAAAAGTAAAATTGTATGCATACGCCTATCCAATCACGCGATTGCTCCCGCGCGCCCGGTGCATGATGCATGGTTCATGGTGGACGGTGCACGGTAAATGATGCATGATGCATGATCGATGGCAAGGTAATTAAAACTATGGCCACTTTCTTTGAAGGAGCGCGCGCATGCAGATTGCGGGGGGGGGGGGGCTCAATTGGTCGGAGCTCGACCTCCAATCAATTCGGTCCGGCGGTCAATTTCAGGTTTACGATGGATATGTGTTGGCGGAAGCGTCAAAACGTTGCGTAGGCGTCACGTCGCAGAGAATCGTGTCGTAGCTTAACGTCTTCATTTTAATAAAAAAAAAACCGCTATCGTATGCGGCCTCCCTTTGACCCGACTTTTAATCTTTTCAAGCCGACCAACTATTTACTGATAGTTTCACGATTGCCTTACATACGATGATAGTTAGTCCTAGTCCCCACATTCGAAGGATTGAGAGAGCTGACATGTGAAGCGTGAAAGGATTTACAAGTTCAGCGGGTAGATAATTTACATTTATAACGAGCCAATGTGTATTTTCAATGGGTCAGTTACATGGGTCTTTAAACCCTCTCTGGATTAGATTGCTGATTAAAATAGATTTTGTGACGAGAAAAATGTTAAAAAAAATCTAGGTGTACCGTGACTTACAAAAGAATGGATCCTGGTAGAAATGCTCATTCTTTACTTCTCCACAACTTTGAAGAATTTTGTAGTTTATAGGTATTTCAGAGTCAACCAGAATTGCCTTTTAAAGTTGACCTTATAGAAACTCTAAAATTCTCTGGATATTTATAGATCACTTTATCAGGAAAGATTTCGATGAGAGGACTTTCTTTTGTATGTCATAGTGCATCACAGCGTAACCAGGTAAGCATATCTAAATGATTACACGATGTCAATATCCTAGTCACTGATTTCTGTAGTGGTCATAGTCATTGTTACTCCATAATCCACTGAATAACTTTGCAAGAGCTCCGTTGTTTCGATGTTGATAGCTGGCACTGGTACAAAGTTGCATTCTGCCTATTAAATCCCATTCATAAGGTCGAGTTCTACGTATACACGTAATAGCTCGATCTTTTTCGTGGGTTTTGAACAGACATAAAATACTACGCAGCTAGATTGCACGCTACGTGGCGTCGCTTCATGTTTCGGTCCTAAAAAAATCCACCCCCCTCCCCCCTAAACTAAGCTTTCTTACTACCTCCCAAGCGTCCACTATAGGGTAGCATATAGCCCCCGAAAACACGCCCGTCCTTCCCCTATTGCATTCCGACCAAACGATTGGTCCCCACCGCAACGCAACGGTGCGGTGGCTCGCAAAATTACGAAAACTTGGAATTTCTGCATTCAAACATCTGTAAAATATGATAGATTTTTGGCAAGGCAACAATCTACCTCTCCTAAAATCGATTTTTTATCTTCAATAGGTGAATTTAGTCGTGCCTGTAGATTCCTTAGGTTTTGGTCTAGGAAATCCATCTACTAATCTTAAATTCATTGTAATAATGCATCACAGGTAGCTGCACCAAAATCTATACGGAACCGACTGACACTTACGTCACCGACTTTATACATACATTCAAATCGCAAGGTACATTGTCGCCAGATTGTGAGAATCGCCGCTGTTGGTCAGTTAAATATTGTCGAAAGCTAGACCCGATCGTCAATATGGTAACAAGACTATTCGGTGGTCACGATTCTTTTTTTTTGTTTTTTTTTTTTTTTTTTTGATAGAGAGAAGTAGTATCAGTAGGAGAGTCCACATTCGTTCACGCGAGTGTAATTGACGGAACGTATTCCGACTGACGCGCGACGCGTCGCGACATCTCGACGGACGTCCGCGTCCGGAGAAGAAGAAGCAACACGCCTACTATTTAAGTGGTCGTTAGTAACGTACACCGTACGTATAAACCTCATACCGTATTACCGTATTACCGTACAACCGTACACACCGTACTCACGGTAGAGGAGTGAGAGAGCGAGAGAGAAGGAGATAGAGAGAGAGAGGTATTCTAATGAGTCTGAACATGAACGAAGAGGGAGAGGGAGGAGGAGGAGGAGGAGGAGTGACAAGGAGACGGTGGTGAGAGGGGGAGGGGGAGAAGGACCACGGATGCTAGGATTGACCCGTGACCCAGCTAGAGGCGAAACGGCTTTCGATTCAAGGCAAAAACCCGGCCTGGGTTGCGCTTTTTTTATGATTGGCCACGGAGCACAGCGGCAGAGAATTCAAGCTCAAGCTCAAGGTGCAGGGAAACTAGAAAGAAAGGTGGCATTGCAATGGTGCCGACTCGTGCTTTATACACTAGGGTGGGTCGAAAAAGGGCTATTTTCGAAATCGGATGGGGGCTACCTTGGAAAATGATCTACCCCACGAGGGAAGACGGCACCAAAAATCCCAGCTCAAAATTTTGACTCCCTATGTCTCCGCACAGAGGTTAAAAATCCGAATTTTTGGAAAAAATCGGGTTTTTTGACGATTTTCGGCATCTCAAACCTGCACAATGCCGTTTTTCTTCCACGGCTAGTGATTTTATGTTACTAGAACGTACTAACTATAACTCACTTCAATTTCGACCCGATTGGTCGATGTTTTGAGTCTCCGCAACAATATTTTGTACAGCAACTCCCTGAACTTGCGAAATAACCCAATTTTTTGAATATTGTAATTTATAAACCCAAAAAAACGAGCTGATTTTCGTGTCGGCTACTGCTCAATCGAATACAACAGGTGTAGTTTAAACACTGTTTCAATCACTCCCCGGAATTTTGACATTTGAAGTCTCCGCAGTTGCTATGAAGCAATTAAAACGCGCGAAAATTCAAAAAAATTTCCGCGATCAATACATCAAAAGCTTAGGTTTCCGTAAAACGACTGCTCTTGTTCCAATTAGTCATTTTTCCCATTACTCTGACTAACTCTATCCTTCTTTCTATCTCCTACCCCCCCACCCCCCCCACCCCCTCCACCACCTTCACTCTCATCTCATCCGCGTCCCGTAGCTTTACTCTCATTTTCATAACTGATGGTGGCAGTATTGGTACACTTTAAGGAACCCTATTATTTCAAGACATGTAGGAAACTTGCGGCAAATTTGCAGAGCTGGTGCTTTCATAGCAGACAGATGCCACCGATGCAAGTCTGATCGACTTTGACTAATGTTAGAGGGAAATGGGGAGGGGGGAGGCGTAAAACGCAAAATATATAAATGACCCAAAAAATTCAAATTGTTGTTTCGCAACAAAACATTCGAACATGTTGTTGCATCACAGTAAGCAGCATTTCCATTTTGATGAGAAGAAATGAAGTAAAGTTGGGGCCAATATGCTGATCATTTGGAGAAATGCATTCTATTTATTCAAATAATGAAACTGTAGACCTAAGGCCTTTCGGCTGTTGGTGTCATCGTCAGAGGTAAATAAATAGATGAATCGAGAAAACTGTAACCATGCGATTCAAGCAAATAAATAATAATCATGAAAAACGAAGAAAACGTCATTCTGAAGAGCAATTCTCAAAGTTAGTAGTAGAGAAATATTCAATAAGGTCAAGACAAAATAGAACGTGAGGAGCGTAGCTAGTTTTTGTACAAGTTCGTTTGGACTAATCTATACCTACGATTGGCAACACTGGTCCATGAGGGAATACGAAAAACAAGGTAGGCCAAACGATGGTTTGCAGCTAAATATCAATGTAGGCAATCCTTGTTTCTAAGAGATTAAGAACTGCTCATTTTTTATTTTTTATGATTATTATTTATTTGCTTGAATGGTTACAGTTTTCTCGATTCATCTATTTATTTACCTCTGACGATGACACCAACAGCCGAAAGGCCTTAGGTCTACAGTTTCATTATTTGAATAAATAGAATGCATTTCTCCAAATGATCAGCATATTGGCCCCAACTTTATTTCATTTCTTCTCATCGAAATGGAAATGCTGCTTACTGTGATGCAACAACATGTTCGAATGTTTTGTTGCGAAACAACAATTTGAATTTTTTGGGTCATTTATATATTTTGCGTTTTACGCCTCCCCCCTCCCCATTTCCCTCTAACATTAGTCAAAGTCGATCAGACTTGCATCGGTGGCATCTGTCTGCTATGAAAGCACCAGCTCTGCAAATTTGCCGCAAGTTTCCTACATGTCTTGAAATAATAGGGTTCCTTAAAGTGTACCAATACTGCCACCATCAGTTATGAAAATGAGAGTAAAGCTACGGGACGCGGATGAGATGAGAGTGAAGGTGGTGGAGGGGGTGGGGGGGTGGGGGGGTAGGAGATAGAAAGAAGGATAGAGTTAGTCAGAGTAATGGGAAAAATGACTAATTGGAACAAGAGCAGTCGTTTTACGGAAACCTAAGCTTTTGATGTATTGATCGCGGAAATTTTTTTGAATTTTCGCGCGTTTTAATTGCTTCATAGCAACTGCGGAGACTTCAAATGTCAAAATTCCGGGGAGTGATTGAAACAGTGTTTAAACTACACCTGTTGTATTCGATTGAGCAGTAGCCGACACGAAAATCAGCTCGTTTTTTGGTTCATAAATTACAATATTCAAAAAATTGGGTTATTTCGCAAGTTCAGGGAGTTGCTGTACAAAATATTGTTGCGGAGACTCAAAACATCGACCAATCGGGTCGAAATTGAAGTGAGTTATAGTTAGTACGTTCTAGTAACATAAAATCACTAGCCGTGGAAGAAAAACGGCATTGTGCAGGTTTGAGATGCCGAAAATCGTCAAAAAACCCGATTTTTTTCCAAAAATTCGGATTTTTAACCTCTGTGCGGAGACATAGGGAGTCAAAATTTTGAGCTGGGATTTTTGGTGCCGTCTTCCCTCGTGGGGTAGATCATTTTCCAAGGTAGCCCCCATCCGATTTCGAAAATAGCCCTTTTTCGACCCACCCTATTATACACTTACTCGTAGTTGCACAAAAGGCATTGGAGCCAGTGGCGTACCTAGAAATTACCTTTCTCTCACTTTGTCCATTAAAATGTGCAAGTTAGAAAAGGATAGGAAAGGGGGGTCAATCCCCTCTTCCTATCCTTTTTCTACCTATACATTCAGATGAGTAAAAAGAGGGATAGAATGATTTCTAGTTACACAACTGATTGAAGCGATATCTTTCTTTAAATCTTTGTTGTAAGTGATCCAATTCAGATTTAGTCTATCGGTCGAATTTCTTTATCGATTTATTAAAGGAAACGTCAGCGAAAATCTGCACTAACGGGTCTGTTGCATACTTTTACTCCGACAATATAGAACCTTGATTCTTATGTAAAATTCGGCGAAAATAACGATGCGCACATTAAAAACGTACAAAATCAACTCATTAACTCAGGAAATCACTTCAATTTCAAACAGCCCGCGCTACACTAGACACTATTTGCACCGGTATACTACTACATACACGGAACCACCGTGCATAAGTGAACAACATCGTAACTACGAAACGATGGAATTCCCTTCTAAATACATGAACTATTGGCTGCATTTGCTGCCTGGTCTTTTCGGTTTATCAAAGATTACAAAATAATATAAGAAATGTACGCATCTAAACGAAACATTCCAATGTTTGTCTGTTCATGTTTACATAAACGAGATGGTTCCATCTATGTAGTTATAAGTCGGTGATATAGTGTCTAGTGTAGCGAGGGTTGTTTGAAATGGAAGGTATTTTCTGAGTTAATGAGTGGATTTTGAAAGTTTTTAATGTGCGCGTCGTTATTTTCGCCGAATTTTACGTTAGAAACAATGAGTTATATTGATGTAACAAAAGTACGCAACAGACCCATTGTGAATAAAATTTCTGAGTACCGTATAACAGTAACTCTAATTAGTACTTCCCTCCAATGCGGAAATCCGGTAAATGTTACCAGAATTACGGTAAATTTAAACAGAATTCCAGTTAAATTTACTGGGATTCCATTTGATATAGTATTATACAGAAGTCTTGTCACGCGGTAACCGGAAAGTCAGTGTTTTTTTTCTTCTTTTTTTTCTTGGAAGAGGGATGTTGCACGTACAGAAATTTCATTTTGCATGGTCAAACGAAGCAGGTGACGTGTCGCAGCTTTCGTAGTGAGAAAAAACCAGTTTCTTTTATAATAGAAACGCTAACTAATTTGATTACAAGGTTAATCAAGAATCTGTGGAATTTCACACTGTTAGTGTTGAAATAAGTGTTGTCTGTACAGCCAATAATTCCTTATTTTTCGTGAATTTCGATGGAAAAACGCGACGTTGCCAGGCTGCACGAGTAAACGCCCCGCGTGGACATCAGTATCCTTCGGTCATTCAGAGCAGAACGCAGGAAATTCTCCATCACCAATAAACCACGATTAAATGCATGAGTCATTTTTTAAGCGTGCAACTGATCTTCGCGCCACACACACTGCTGACGCGGTTGCTTTAAAAATGCCAATCAAATTTCTATTTTGGTAAAATGCTCAAGCTAGACGCCATTCAAAATTTATAAACATGTGTGCGTATGGTGTCCCACTATACCCGGACGAGCGCTGTATTTGAGACCTCCCACTCTCGAAAGCAGGCGGTCAGAACTATGGACAACCAGACAATCCACCTGTCAAGATAATCAAAATTTGACGAGAGGAAGACAACAGATGAGTCCAGAAGGTTTTTTAAACACTAGACAGGAAGATGATGGGATATCTAACCGGCGGAAACCTCCAACCATGCTCCAGTCATACCATAGCAGACGGGTATTAGCATGATGTAAGGTTATGGTTATGAAGGTATCAAGCCTTGATGACGTCATATGACGTCATAAGTTATACTTAATTTTGATCCGAAAACAGCTCTTATATACTTTTGCGAGTACTCTGCGAGTAAATAATTGAACACAATACTTTTTGATCGTGATTTTAAAAGAAAAAAAAATAAAGGCCAAATTTTCATCAGCTCAAAACTTTACCTTTACCTCCAACTTTAGGTAACAAACGGATTCGTTTTGGAAGATCTCCTAACTTCTCTCAGCGCTTGTAACTTCAATCATCGCAGTTAAAATTTTCCTATTTTTAATTTGGTTTCCTGATTCTTACTAATGACTAAGTGTATACTTAATTATTTATTTGTTCCGGCCTGCAGTGCTGAGAGAACAGAGCTAAACAAAACAAAAAAAACAAAAAACAAAACAAAAAAAACCTAAATCATAATATGTTTGGATACGTGGCTTAATGTACGACAGCCACCTAGGAGTTTTCTGCGAATCCAAATATTAATTAAGTTTCTGAGTGAATTTTGGACCATCCCCCCCCCCCCTCTTCACTGCCGAAAGAAAACGTGGCAACAAACCCAATATGGCTGAATACAAATTTGTTTGCTCAATGGGTCTGTTGCATACTTTTGCTACAACAATATAGAACCTTGATTTTTATGTAAAATTCGGCGAAAATAACGATGCGCACATTAAACCGTTCAAAATCTACTCATTAACTAATGAAATCACTTCAATTTCAAACAGCCCGCGCTACTCTAGACACTATTTGCACCGGTATACTACTACATACACGGAACCACCGTGCCTAAGTAAACAACATCGTAACTACAAAATGATGGAATTTCTTTTTTAATGCGTGAAATATAAGCTGCATTTGCTGTCTGGTCTTATCGGTTTATCAAAGATTACAAAATAATATAAGAAATGTACGCATCTAAACGAAATATTCCAATGTTTGTAAGTTCTGTTCATGTTTACATAAACGAGATGGTTCCATCTATGTAGTTATAAGTCGGTGATATAGTGTCTAGTGTAGCGCGGGTTGTTTGAAATGGAATTGATTTTCTGAGTTAATGAGTGGATTTTGAAAGTTTTTAATGTGCACATCGTTATTTTCGCAGGATTTTACGTTAGAAACAATGAGTTATATTGATGTAGCAAAAGTACGCAACAGACCCATTATACTATGACACAACTTCTGCGAGTTTTCATAACTTTCCTTTTTGTTTGAATGCAAATCGGCAACGTCGAGTCTTCAACGGCCAGAACCACTGGCGCAACCAGGATCTCTCATCTCTCTCATTTCCCATTTGAATGTATACGTAGGAAAAGGACAGAAAGAGGGGGTTTTGTCCCGTTGTCCATCCTTGTCTAACATACGTGTTTTAATGGAGAAAAGAGAGAGATGAAAAAACTCTCGGTGCGCTACTGGCCAGAACCACGAGGCGACGCGACGCTCTGAGCCCGGAATCGGAACGGACGCGCTGCGCGCACGATGCTCGCCCCGGCCGCGGCCGCGCGCCGCGCGGCGTCGGCGTCGTTGACGTCGCGAGATCTTCGTCGCTACCAGATTCTAATCTTTGGCGCGGTGTCATTTATACCTCACTTTTCAATACAACACATCGGAAATGAACGAGGTTGCCAAACGAGCGGTGACAGCTTATATCCTTTTTCTTTTGTCTCCCATCTGAACCAATGCAAAAGTATCGATTATTTGGAGGTTCAACGATAGGCGGACACAGGAATATTTCTTTCGCTCTCTCCGGTCGTTTGGAACAGATGCGCTAGAAAAGGGTAGCAGAGGAGGCTATCGTGTGGATTTAGCCCCTTAATCAGTCATTTTCTAACACACGCTTTCAAATGCCGGTTTATTGGTCAAAAGGGCGGATTTTTTTTTTTTTTTTTCTAGAAATCGAAGAGAGAGAGAGAGAGAGAGAGAGAGAGAGAGAGAGAGAGAGAGAGAGAGAGAGAGAGAGAGAGAGAGAGAGAGAGAGAGAGAGAGAGAGAGCAAAGTTGTATTTTCCGATTCCTTGTACAAGGGGAGTCATTATAGTCTTCACTATGCCACTGAGCAGGATCCAAGCAATGTTGGTCCCCTGGCTCGTCATAAGTAACCTGCATGTTGTGAATCCTTGCAACCACTATACTCAGTGGCGGCTCTTGCCAGTTGCGCACCGAGAGATTCTTCATCTCTGTCTGTTCTCCATTAAGAAACGTATGTTAAACAAGGATGGACAAGGGGATAAAACCCCCTCCTTCTGTCCTTTTCCTTCTCATGCATTCAAATGGGAAATGAGAGAGATGGAAGATATCCTGGTTGCGCCAGTGGCTCTTGCAATTTGGCAACGATATTCTTCCTACATTGCATTCCATGTTAAAAAATCAATTTGATAGATTCAACTAGAGGAAGAACATTGTTGCCAAATTTCACGAGCCACCCCTGCCCCTACTGCGGGCCAATGTTTTAAAATCATTGGATAACACTGTCATACGGGCTAAATGAGGAATTATTGGTCCATCCAAAAGGATTATCGAAAAGTAAACCCCCTTTAACGAAGTATCCGTCCGCTATACATTCGATAAGTAAACGCCTTGTTCTTATAGCAGCCATTACCTTATCGAATCAAGTGGAGGGGAGGGGGGAGGACTTATGGTTACAGGGTTTCATATACTTTTCGATAAACAATTTAGAGGGGCCAATGATAACTCTCCATTTAATCAATGAACCGGTTTCTATCCAATGATTTAAGTGATTGGCCAGCTGGTTTGACAACAATGTGCAATGAGGTTGACGCGCGACGAAAATGGACGGATTCGAACGAAGTTAAACGAAGAAGGCGCCGCGATGCAATTGCGATACGATCCGTCCGTCCGCCCCGCGCTGCCGCTCAACAACCTGACGACATGAAAAACGAAAACGAACGAATCCTTGTTCTACGACTACGCGTCGCTATGTCGCCTCGGGATGGAAACGAGGCAAAGGTTTTTTTTTTTTTTTTGTTTCACTCGAGAAATGAAAACGAAAACGGAACGTTGGATGCTGGACGAGGAATGGGTATAGGAAGGCACAGACCGACCAAACCGACAACGACAGTGACAACGCCGACAAGCGACACAGAAATGAACGACGGCGCCTGCGGCTGCGGCAGATGCAATTTACAAAGCATCTGCCGCGCGATGCGACGCGACGCCAAAGACGCGCCAAAAAAGTCCAACATACCACCGGAGTTCCAACGCCGCCACCCCCCCTTCCATCCCTGCCAAAGTTCTGTTACTGCAGTGTGCTCGGGCATCGTGGGTGTGCTTTTATGCCGCTCCTGAAAAGTTCGCTAAAGAGCCGGTTTTAGACTTTGGAAGCTCACCACGTTGCACTATAATCTGAGGTCGAAAAAACAGGGGGCTCCAAACATCGGTGAAAAAAATTAATCAAAAATCATCGTTTTTGGACTTCTAAGCTTAATTTAAAACTTTCTAGAGACATTTCCAGGTCAGAAGTTCCTGTTTACAATGTTTGCGTTGATTAAAATTGGGCTTGAAAGTTTATAAATGATAAAGTGATGAGAAATTCATGACTCTCTGATTATTGCCACTGTTTGACAGTCTCTGACCATATAGTGCGGTGCTTATCTAACATTTTTGAATCCATGCATCCAAAATTGTTTAAAGTGATGCTATGGGTTTGTTTCAAACTTTTGCTGCAGCAAATTTTAAGCATTTACTTTGGATCAATGCGTAAAGAAACGCTGAAAACCCCATCGCTGCTTGTAATTGAAATTACTTAATTTACAGCTAAACTCGGGAACAGCAAATGAAATAGATCATTCTTCGATACCAACCCAAGATAGATTCACAATTCAGTCCCGTACTATACTCCACCTGGAAGACAATTCATTGGAAGGTGGACTTTGATCGTTTTTAACAAAACACATAAAAAACGATGAAGTAGTTTGCTTTTTACGTGATTTATTCCTAACAATAAGCTCAGAACATGTAATAAACGTTTTTAAGCATTCTCTCAAAGGTGCGATAGGTGAAATTCATTTAAAAATGCTTCTCAATAGTATTTTGTCTAAAATATGGAGTTTTGTTTACGCGATTCGCCAAGGCCAAGATTCATATGGTTATCTTAAATTTACCCAGCAAATAGTATCCAAAGTGATAATGTGCTGGGGTGAATAATGTATCCAATAGTGGCATCAGAGGCGGATCCAGGAGGCTTCAAATGTTGCCTGTTTTCAATCGAAAATAACCCGATATTGCTTCCTGCGACGCTTCAATTTTAAAATTTCATAGGCATGCCCCTGCCCCCCCTCCAGAAAAATTATTAGGATCCGTCATCAAAATCAAAGTGATTGGCATCCCTGAATGGCATGAAAAGTGATTTTTCGTGTGCAATTAGAGTGTAGATGTTTGTTATTCTAAAAGCTCATCGTGTCGTTTTACAACAGAAATAAATGCTCAAAGTCTATCGTTTTGCGAAATTTAGCAAATTTATCAACAGAACCATTTTCGCATGTCTCCGGCACTCCAGCCTATATTAATAGACGGGGAGTCGCGCGCGGGGTACGTCCACCCTCCCCTTCCCAGTCCCACGCGGTCGTTGCCCAAAGAGAAAATCTGAGTCATGCAGTTTGAAGAAAATGAACTTTTTCAGCGGAACGGAATCTTGAGAAGATGTCCCTGTGTTTACGTGTACTTGTGTACAGGTGTCGATCCGTGATTAAAAGGACTCTCAAGGTCTGAGGTCACGAAGTTGAGTCCTACACGAAATGCTTTACTTTCTACCGCACGCTGATCAGTGAACAAGCAGACCCAGAGACGTTACTTTATTATGTCGATCAGGTTGGGGGTCGCGATTCTCACGCTTGTGCTGCGTTGCCAATGGGGCTCTTGCAAACTTTTGCTATGAACACAAGTGAATAATGAAAGCAGATGTAAGAAAAGAATCAACGAAGATAACCCTGTAAAAGTCTGAAATCCAGAAGTAAACTCGGAAAAACAGCTGTTACGGCAAGATCGTAATGGCGGAGTTACGCAGGTATCATGGAAAATTCCTATCTTATTTGTCTTTTTCTCTACGAAAACACAGAGATATATAGATATATCTCCCATGATACCTGCATAGCTCCGACATTCAGCCCAATTCTGAGAGTGAATCATGTAATTTTTTAGTCTACCCATCGTCATTTCCCCTGGTTTTCATGCAAAAATCAACTCTTCAATCACGAGTAGCAAAAGTTTGCAAGAGCCCCATATTGATGACATAAAAATCGTAGATCAATTGCGCGAATCTTTTCCCGAAATCTAACATAATCTATCTCGAAGATGATTTAAAAATAAATTATGTATTTCCATACTAGGGACTATGATCATAACTATTGTAAATACTTTTTTGATCCCAGAAGTTTTTTTTTTTTTTTTTTTTTTTTTAATAAAAACGGTAAAACAATAGCTGTGGTAGACTTGCCACCTCGTAAATCAATCTCACAATCAGTAAAGTGTTTTTGCTCATGAGAAAATTAACAAGTATGGCTACTAAATAAGGTAAAAAATAAATAAAGAAAATATCCTTATAAGGTAGATGGAAATTCGAGTATTTTCAAGGGACAATTTTTTATCCGGATCTTGTATAATTTTTTTTTTTTTTTTTACTGAATCTAATGAATATGGACGATTCCAATCATCAAACACGCCCCCGATCACTTCGTGCGGTAAATTAAAATATTGAAGACAGAAACGATGACTCCGAAATCTCATTGGCAATGCGTTACAACCGATGTCTAGTTCTCTCTGATCATTGGATTTGCACAAGGATCTATACATTTGTAAAACTCACTTCAAAAGTTCTAATTGTATACATCTCGTATACATTGAGAGGATCATTAAAGGGTTATAAAACGCTAAAAGACACTTAATTGAAAATGTAATGTTTGATTGTATAATAATCTCCATAATAATGCACAGAATATTTACAGGTCCCTTGTAAATATAATTCCTATTGCTAACAAGGGGAGGCTCAGAAGTCGCCGCCTCCGATTTTGAAAACAATTACACGAAAATGTAGCTAAAGTAAAACTATTAGACCCGTGTTTCTCACTTTTTGCCAATGGGCCTTCCTAAAGCGTCAGGAATTTGTTGAAATTTGCCGAAATTCACGTAAATATTCGGAAATATCTCCGTTCGGGTTTTTACGTGAATTTCGGCAACTTTCAAAAAATGTCTGACGCTTTAGGAAGGCCCATTGGCAAAAAAAGAGAAACACGGGTCTAATAGTTTTACTTTAGCTACATTTTCGTGCAATTGTTTTCAAAATCGGAGGCGGCGACTTCTGAGCCTCCCCTTGTAAGACTTCGTAATGCAGAGTCTACCCTTTCTACATGGTAAAATTTTAAAAAACCTATGTTATTCATAACTAGCTATAAATATTAGGATTAATTAATACATTTTTGTAGTTGCCTTGTACTCAATAAAACGTTAAAAAAAAAAAAAAAAAAAAAAAAAAAAAAAAAAAAAAAAAAGTACACATTTCAATATCGAACATTGTAATCTTTAATGTTCACCGTCAATCCATTGGTTTTTTTTTTTTTTATTCTTTCATACTCCTCATCAAGTTAGTCCTCTGTGCATCACGGCATCGCTGTAAAAATAAGGAGCTAGGCAAAAAGAGCAGCAACAGCAGCAACAATCAACAAAGCGATTGCGTGAATCTCTGCAACCATCAATTGTTCCATCCTTCTCGACTCCAGAAGACGCGGACGGGAAGCAGACGTGTTTCCGTGGCAAAACGGAAACGACACGAATATAGTTTTAGCGACGAGCGCTGCACTGTTCGTCTGCTCCAATTGGAGCTTTCTCGCGGGAACAATCACGAGTCGGAAAAACTGAACCCGACGACGTGATTCTTCTCAAGTAGCAGTCGTCAGTCGGCTCATATTTGAAGGTATCGGTCCGAGGTGTAAACCGTCACCAGTGCGGTGGCGTGAATAAGCTTCATCTATCCCCAGGGGCTTGAAATGGGGCAGTTGCAAGGATCTGAAATGTTGTGTTTTTTATAAAGAAAATGATAATACCTACTTGATGAGCTGAGAACAATGGTGCCTTTGGTTTTTTCCTAAGTGTCTCGGTTTTGGAGATGCACACATGTAAAGTTGTAAAAACTCGTGGGCGTAGTGATGTCACTACGCGGAATTCCCATTTAAAACATTGTATTTTGGGCCAAAATCTCATCTCCGGAACAATTGGACTTAACTAGAAACCAAAGGCATCTTTGTTCTCAGCTCATCAAGTACTTTAATTTTCTTAATAAAAAACACAACATTTCAGACCCTTGCAACTGCTCCATTGAGAGAAGGAAAAGAAGAAGAAAACGAAAATAGGAAAAGAAATAGAAGGAAAAATAAAAAAGAGGAAATGTCCCATGGACTTTTTCTGACATCAAAATTATTCTGGGAGACCTCCAGACCCCGCTATAATATTCTGGGGGAGACCCCTATTTATAACCTCTTTAAAAATCTAATTTTACAGTAGGCTTGTTGCAGAATGTTTTTGCAAATTTTAATCAAAATTTAAACTGCCATTTTTGAAAAATTCCCATTTTTCCCTATACTTTCATCCATTCTACCCATCTTCTCATTGATTTTAATGGAAACATTAAATTATCTTATCATTCATAACTTGCATACAGTTTGAAGTTTAGAAAAAAAAAAACAAACAAAAAAAAGTCCATCTGGAGAATGGTAAAAGCAACTTCTCTGCAAAATGTTGATACTTATTGAAGATTAGTTCACAAGTTATGTTGGGATTCAGACGGACGGACATATCTGCGCCATCGCAATATTTTCTCAATTACTAGTTTTGTTAGTTGTGAGAAAGTAAAAAGGGTGAGTGGGAGGGAGAGGGGGAGAGAGAGAGAAAGAGAAAGAGAAGGAGCGAGGGGAAGAGAGGGATAAACGTAAAGGGAGAGAATGAACAGGGGTGGCAGAAGAGAGAGGGGGAATGTAAGCATTCGCGTTAGTACCATAAGAGCTATGCTAAGAGAGCTATTTTCTAATCATTGACGCTTTTAGATTAATCTAAAATCATTTAGATTAGTCAATCATAAAATAGATTGAAATTGGGTTTTAGAGTGATTTAAAACAATCATTTTCGGGAAAGTCCCCCGGGATCCCCTCCCACCTTTGGAAAGTATCCCCCATACCCCCATATACACGGGGGAAAAAACTACGGTGAAAATAACCATACGGATACTTGATTTTGGCACCTGCTAGATGTTATGGTAATGTTAACCAGAAGTATACTATGTTTTGACTAGGTACTAGGTGATGTCATCTGATTACATGTCGAATTCTGGTCAAGTTTACCATAACATCAAGCAGGTACCAAAATCAGGTATCTGTATGGTAATTTTTACTAATCTTTTTTTTCCGTGTATGCAAGGGTTAACGTTGCGAGAGGGGAGGCGGGCGCAGTTGCTGCTATAATATCGATCGAGCTTCACTTTTCAATAAATTAATAAAAATAAAAAAATAAAAATGTCTTTATATTTTCTTTACTATGTTTTATATGATTTAAGTAGAATCCATGGTGATTCTGGCTCAAGGATTACCTCTCCAGGTTACAAATCAGGTATCTATGTAATTTATACCCGGTCGATTATTCGAGAGAGGGGCATTGCCAAGATGATCGACTCACTTTTGCAATAAATTAATAAAAATAAAAAAATAAAAATGATCGATTTATATGTTTCTTTCTATGTTTTTATGAATACTTTTCAGAGCATAGAATCCTCACGACTCTTTAGATTTTAGGATCTGAACTATACCTATAGAGTATGGCACCGGAACAGACCCATTTGAAGATATAGGTTGTGGCTTCGTAATTTTCAATGAGGTGAAATTGCGAATTGCCATTCATGACCTTTCCTATCGAGCAGCCTGAGGAGAGTAATGAAACACAGAGTCAAGACGAGACATTCATTAATACAGTAACGTCGTTTCCATACGATAAATCCATAGTAAACTTTTGTTTTATTTACCGATTGGAAATAAGTAAAAATTGCATTCATCCGTTGACCGATTGATCATTATGTCCTATTGTTCTTAAATCTCATTCGACCTTAAAAGAGATGGTACGGAACGGAATAAATCAGCTTTCTAAACGAAAAAAAAGCTTTATCGGCAAGTCGTCGAACTGCCATGCCAGTGCTCGCAGTAGTGGCGTATCGAACAATCTGACAACGTTGCACATGCACTTGCTCCTGCAGAAGGTCGAATTCGAGATTGTTTACTGTGAACTGTATGAACTCAATAGGTTTGTTTCATTCGTTTTAACGGACCAAAGCTGTAGCGCAACGAGAGTTTCTTTATCTCTCTCTTTTCTCCATTAAGAAACGTATGTTAGACAAGGATGAACAAGGGGATAAAACCCCTCTCTTTCTGTCCTTTTCCTACATATACATTCAAATGGGAAAAGAGAGAGATGGAAGAGATCCTGATTGCGCCAGTGGACCAAATGAAACGTTGCTGGACTACACACGGAAAAAAACTACGGTGAAAATAACCATACGGATACCTAATTTTGGCATCTTCTAGATGTTATGGTAATGTTAACCAGAAGTATACTATGTTTTGACTAGGTACAAGGTGATGTTACCTGATTGCATGTCGAATTTACTCAAAGTATCGGTAAATGTACCATACTTCTGGTCAAGTTTACCATAACATCTAGCAGGGGCCAAAATCAGGTATCCGTATGGTTATTTTCACTAATCTTTTTTTTTTCTATGCATCACTAGATCACGCTTCCCATTAATAACGTATTTGCGAATTACAATATACATATTTAAGTACATAGGCTTTCAACGATTCTGTTGAGAAACCATGCTTAAAATGCTTCCCTTCATGACCGATTTTTCATAACTTTAGTCTTGTCATGTACCTAAACGGTGGACTGTTTTTTGCTTCGTAAGTAAATGATTCTGCGAGAAAGAAAATAAAACTTTTTCCGATCGGTTCTTTGAGAAATTCTTCAATTTTATAACTTCAGCAATTAAAGTGCGTTTTTGCACGACATTAAAAAAATGTAAAAAAAGGCTCTAAATGATGAGAATTTTTGGGGTGGATCACAACTGCGATTGAGTAAAATCAGCGGAATTTTCGATTTCGATTTATGTCCAATGATTTTTTATTTTCTTTTCTAATAATAATTACCACATCTATATGAAACAGAATTTCAAAATATAATTTTTGAATTGAAAATTTTCAGATTTCAAAAAATCTTTGTATAATCGTTGGGGGGAAAGGAATGAATTCTGGAAAAAAAATGTGGACGAAAAGAAAGAATGAATAGGAATAAGAGCAAGAATGTATTAGACTACAACTCACAAATGATAAGGTATTCTGGAGCAGCTTGGCGTAGCGTGTAATTTGGCAACGTTGCATTGTGTCCATTAAAACCCATGTAAAAGGTCGAATGCTAAGTTGTTCACCGAACACCCTATTGTTCGATCTTTATAATGGGTTTAAATGGACACATTGCAACGTTGCCAAATTGCACGCTACGCCACTGTTCTGGAGTCGGCACGGTGCCGGTGGCTGTCTCAGTTCTGCGAAATAATTTTATAGCGATATCGAAAAAGGAAGGAATTTTGTCTTTTTTTGTTTTATTAAAACCGGCAGCAATGCTTTTGTTGGAAAGTCAAATTGAAATTTCATGAGCGAAAGTACTTTTGAAACGTGATGAAAACCACCCATTCAAAGATCCTAGAAATAATATCGCAACCATTAGGGTCAAACGCTTCTCTTAAAATTATACATTAAATGCTACTCTGAAACTGGTTTCCTCGCCGACGCGCCAGTATATTTTACATCAAAGCAGGCTTGGTAATTAATTCAAGAAGCAAAAGCCTCCAGTTTTAATCAGGATACTTTGACGTCACAATTGAAAACTTCCCCGCAAAAAAAATAAAGTTGCAGGCGTATAAAGAGTTTCTATACAAGCCGATTCAATGTAAAAGTATAGGACTATATTTAAAATCGATCATATATACGGTCTAGAAATTTTACATAAAAATCCACCGTTTGCCTAGAATTTTGAGAAATTAGGTTACGAAGCGGCGATCATACGCAGCATCCAGTCGGCGCTCGGCCACTTGCTAGCTCCCCTCAAACAGATTGTTAGTTAAATGCTCCTTTTCAACCAGTACGTGCTTTTGCGTTCATCACGAATTGAAGGCGTTTGTTAGTGCGGTTAGGAGGCAGAATTGTTTGCAGTCTCCGAGGATTTTGAACTTGTACAATATATAATTGAAGCGTTAGATACAAGGGAGACATTTTGATAATTTTTATTTTTTTGTTTTTTGTTTGTCCCCCCCCCCCCCCCCCAAGATCACCTCTCATATTTTATTTATTCCAAGGGAAGACATTATTTTTATTTCATCGGCAATTTTATTGCACATTCTTCATGATTTTGGGATATTTTAAGGAATAAGGGTGCAAAGCAGAGACGTTTAAGAGAGAAAAAACCCCTCATTGAGACGGCCCTGATTTAGAAATTCTTGAGATTTTGCAATTTAAAATGTGTGCTAGGAATGAGAGAGGCGAGGAAAGCATGCAGCAAAGCATGCATTTGTAGCGCACTTTTTGAAGGTAGCTAATGATCTACATTCTTTGAAAAAGTGCTTATAAAATGCACTATTTCCTGAGTTTATTCCTTGTGCACTTAAAAGGAAAAGAATACAAAAGTAAAATAAAAAAATAAGTAAATAAATCAGATCTCAATAAATCCTCAAGTCAAGGCCAAGTCATGGAGGTTTTTTTTTCTCAAAGTCTCTGAAAGTAACTTAACTGAGTATTTAACTATTTGACATTGATGTAGTAAAAGGGTCATAAGCGGATCCAGCAGTCTTGCAACTGCGCATTCTTCCCATCTGAATGTATGATAAACAATCGAGTCTTGTAGGGGCTATAGCGCCGTGACTAATCGATTATTTCTCATGCAATCAAATGGAAAGAATATACTGTTGTCAGATTGCTGGATCCGCTAATGAAAATGGTTCTAGCGGGAACTCCTAATTTGACCCCCTGCAGAAACATGAGAAAAATACGACCAAAAAAAGACGTAAAATTACAAATTTTGCCAGCTTCCCCCCCAACCCCCTGTGAAATTTTCTACCTATACACCGACGGTGCTTAAGATCAATTGGATAGATTCTCAATGCTCATAGTCATAGTCTCTACGGCTGCATAATTACAAACATATAGCCATAGCCAGGATACTGTCTATCTCTCTCTTAGCCCATTTAAACGCATGTGTTAGAAAAGGACAGAAACAGGGGCTGAAGTCACGTGACAGCCCCTATATCCATCCTTTTCTAACACATGTGTTTAAATGGGCTAAGAGAGAAAGAAAATATCCTAACTACGGCTATGATTACGAACGATTCGAACGGATCGCGTCGCGTCTCCGTCGCCACACCGTCGCGAGAGCGCTAGAAAGTACAGAATAAAAACGTTCACATCGAAGCGCGATCTTTCGACCGATAATTGAATCACCATATCGATTTATCGATACATCGATTTACGATACATCCTAGCTATTATTGCCTTGTCCCATTCGCTTGACCACTTATACACAAAGTATGCACTATGCATACATGTGGATACATTACTACTCATGGGCACACTTACGAGGTGTGGTTGACCAGTGCCCACTGCCCACCTCTTCCTCTGAGAACTCATGTCCTCTGGGTTTACCTCGAGCTGTCTGAAATACAGAATCCACCATCGATAATTCCTTAAAAGAAGTTCGTGAGCCCCTCCTCCTGAAAGCTTTGTGATTAACTCTCTGTGGGTGTCCTTGAGTCGTGCTGAAAAATTTCTAATGCACCTTATGAATATGCTTCATATATACTCAACCAAGTTGAAGGTATATTTTTTCACCGCTGGGTATTGTTCTACTGCAGAAACTCTACCCTGGTAAAAGGAAGTTCCAGGACGAAAATTCCGAAGATACGAAATAACCCACAGAATTCCGTTAAATTAAACGGAAAATCTTTTCGGAACTCCATGAGTGTATCATGTAATTACATATAAAAGACCCAGGGAATTCTATATCGTTTTATTTGCAAATTTATATGAATTCCAGATAATTTTATATAGCAAAGCTAAGATGATGGACTTTTTTGCGGGAGTTAATGTTGCAAGGAATTTCGGTCATGGATCACTTTCACCGGGGGCTTTGAATGCTTTTTAAAATTATTTACCGTATCACTTGCGCTCTAGATGCAGAAATTCTTGGCGACATGATTTTTTTTTTTTTTTTTTTCAAATTTGAGGCATGGCAACAAGTATCTAAAGCGAGAAAACCCAAAAGCTATAAGAATTCAGCTGTAGCTTAAAAGAACTGTCAACCTTTTAGATTCACCTATCTTTGTTTTGAATTGAAAAGATGGATCATGACTCTTTCGACTAATTTTTCAAGCCGAATAGGTATTAAAAAAGTACAGGTGAGCCCAGATCAAGCCAATTTTTGCGCTGTTTATAATTTATAACATTTGGAGATTAAAGATTTTGGTCTCCATTGGCTCATTCTTAATTCCCTCTTGAAGTAAGTATGCCACCTTTTTTAGCCGCACTGGACATATAGTCTTATTTTCAGCTATATTAAAACGAAAAGACCTTTCATTCTGTCGATTTAATTTGAAGGGTAGAGTGGATAAAGGGGTTATGTGACATTTTGGAAAAAATCGAGTTAGCACAGTGGATGAAGGAGTTATGATGGTATCTATCTATAAATTTACCAACTTGGTTCAAAAAATGTAGGATATGACCCTACTTTCAAAACTGTTGCGGTTGATGTTCAGCTAAAATGTCGAAAACGTCCATACTTCGAATTTTAAAGTCGATTTTCTCAAAATCAAAAAAGTGTCACATAACCCCTTTATCCACTCTACCCTTCATTTAAATCATAAATGCCTTAGTATCGTTATTATAAGTTTTCCCAATACAAAAGACGCATGTCAAAAGCGAATGAGGTCTATGAATTGGATTAAAAGTATTCCTTTTTGTTCTTTACGTTCATTGCAAAAAAATTTTTGAAGTAATAATATTTTAGTTTTTGCCATAAATTACGTCAGACTCCGACTATTACAGTCTGCCTTATTTTTCTTTTGTCGATTCTTCTTCTCTTTGGGAGACAACCACCAAAGCGGGAGTCACGATTTTTTTCCGCAAGTTGCTCACTGATCGTTCGATCGATCCAGTAGCGTAACTAGAAATCATTCTATCTCTCTTTTTACTCATCTGAATGTACAGGTAGAAAAAGGATAGGAAGAGGGGATTGATCCCCCTTTCCTATCCTTTTCTAACTTGCACATTTTAATGGACAAAATGAGAGATAGGTAATCTCTAGTTACGCCACTGGATCGATTGATCGATCGCTGTACCTACAATCGATAATAACTTTGAGAGATGGTTATCGCGGTCTATCAACTCGGGAGATCAACTCGCGCCGCGTCTATATTCGCAATATTCATATCGAGACCTCGGGCGAAGCGTTGCAAAGAGATGATCGCGGGATAGTGGAAGAAAAGAATAGAGTTCGCTCGGCATCGCTCACATCCTGACATTCGCCGCCTTGTTTGGACTGAACCAGTGTTGCCAGATCGAGGGTAAAAAGCCGTATAGTTTTCCATTTAAATCAATGTAAAACATACGGCTTTTTCACCCCAATCTGGCAACACTGGACTGAACTCCTGTCCCTCTCTGCTGGACGGCTCGGTTGATGGTGAGTTCCAACTAAAATTTCATACTTTCAAGTTGAATTGATCTCGATTACCTCTTACGCCCAATGATGCCCGTGAATTGCAATGTATCCTTTCTTATAAACCTATGGGGAAGAATCGAATCTTTGGGCAACGTCATGGGTGTATCCAGGAATTTGCCTTTCTCTCTCTTCAGCCATATGAACACATGTGTTACAGAAGGATAGCAGAAGAGGCCATCATCACGTGACTTTAGTCCCTATCTCCGTTCTTTCTAACGCAAGCGTTCAAATAGAAATAGAGAGAGAAAGATAAATTCCTATAACCACCAGTTGCCAGAGCTGCCGTTTTGTGTATTTTTAACCCTTTATGGACCAAGCCCGAGTTTACTCGTTTTTCTCCTCTTGGCCATTTCACATTGTTTCAGTCTTCATTCCGTATAAAAGCCACTCATCGATGAAAACACTCACAAAACAAGCTTTCGCAGGGCGCCTTCAATTCGTAGTATAGGCAATTCCAACTCCCCCGAGTACGAAAAGTTAACTACCTTCCCTATCAAACGGAAGAAAGACGTTTATTTAAACTAACCTGGTCCGTAAAGGGTTGATGGCATATTTCAACTCACAGACGATTCCCCCTTCGTCGAATAAAAGATTTCAGGATTCAGTTTATGACAGGAATGCTCGAAAAAACTAGCATCTGTAATCTTTTCTCAATTGGTGGAATCGCCGTGAAATTATTAAATGGGGCAGTTGCAAGGGTCTGAAATGTTGTGCTTGTTACAAAGAAAATTATAGTTCTTGATGAGCTGAGAACAATGGTGCCTTTGGTTTTTTCCTAAGTGTCCCGGTTTTGGAGTTACACAAGCAAAAAGTTGAAAAAAATCGTGGGCGTAGTGACGTCACTACGAGGAATTCCCATTTAAAACAATGTATTTTGGGCCAAAATCCCATCTCCGGAACAATGGGACTTAACTAGAAACCAAAGGTATCTTTCTTCTTAGCTAATCAAGCACTTTAATTTTCTGTATAAAAAACAACAATTCAGACCCTTGCAACTTTCCCATTTTCTCCAATTTTCTCAAAAATAGTAAGAACTCTATCGCGACCAGTTGAGAGAAAATCCTAGATCATAGTATGTATTCTAGTGTATTGCAATAATGCACATAGAAATGAACTGTGTCATATTTTGTTGAACCGGTGGAAACTATCGGAGAATTGTAAAATGGCAGTAAATATACATACAAAAAGCGGCAGCGTTGGCAAAAAACGGTTCCACCCCTATATTCTAGATCTATAGCTCTCTGAAATACGGTTGAGGGGTGTGACGCCGACCATGATTTCTGTTCATGATTGGAAGCTTTTTGCCATCACCCATAACCTAATCTAGAGGCTCATTATTTCATTTTATCGCTACTCTTTCCGAAAAAATCATCTCTTCAAAATCCATTAATATACCTATGCTATAAAAAATCGCTTATTTTGAGGCAAAATTGACCCCCCCCCCCAAAGATTCCATTCTTCCCTTTATGTTTTAAAGGAAGGCCAAAGAATACTGAGAATCAAGAAACTTTTATACATGTTTTTATTTTTTGTCTGGAAAACGATGAATTATGGGAGCATGCACATTTCTAATCCTCGCAAGATAAACCAGAAAATTTTGAAAAGTGATATTCGTGTGTATGTCTCGTATCTGTATCAAGATAATGACGATTTAAGGGTAAAAAGTGGGCAAACCAGTAGCGCACCGAGAGTTCTTTCATCTCTCTCTGTTCTCCATTAGAAAACGCATGTTAGACAAGGATGGACAAAGAGATAAAACCCCCTCTCTCTTTCTGTCCTTTTCCTACTTAAACATTCAAATGGGAAATGAGAGAGATGGAAAAGATCCTGGTTGCGCTAGTGGGGAATACATATGTAAACATCCTCATCCTGTAATTTTCTGTATTATCTTTTCCTTACGCCTATTTGCCTGAAAATGTTTTTTTTAAAAAATGCTCGAGTGTATATCTTCATATTTATGCAGAAGATGAGAATGAAGTGGCAACTTACTAGAAAAACACAGTTATCTTTAAAGATTCGTGGCAATGATTTATATTTTTATGTTTTTGTTTGCTTTACTAAGAGACACTTGATTGCAACCCTGACACAACCCGCGAAGAACGAATAAATTAAACAAATAATGATAAGAGAAGAAAAAGTGGAACCAAGCAAATGAAAGATATCAAATTAAAGGAAGGGGAGTCGACCTGAAATTTAAGAAAGAAAAAAAAGAGAAAAAAAATAACGAAACTTTTATTTTAAATGAAAGATGAACGATGAAAATCGTTTGGGAGGCCTTGTGGCCTTGGCTCCCCTATCCTTTTTTTGCGTGTTTTTATTTTATTATTTTTTTTTTCGTGACTTTTAAAATATTTCATGGTCGACAAGTTAACGTGCATCAAATATACCAAATAAAATAAATTGTGAAACTCACGATTTTTTGTAAAAAAGCCATCCGTGAATAGATGATATGCAGGAGAAAACAATAGTTAAGGTAAACTGGAAAAAACGAAACCATAATTAACGAATTGAAAACAAGAATTTAAACGTAGAGGTACATATACGCACTAAAAATAAACGAAGATAAAATAATAAAATAAACGCTCTAAGTATATTTACGAAGTTCCACAATATTTGGAGGCGTCATTTCATCAAACAGTGAAATATTTCCGCCTTGAATTCATCAAAATAAATATCTAAAACGACGATGTATTTTTACTCGAAAGTCATACACAGCACCACAAATCAAATGCAAGAATTGTTATAATTTATATGCAAAATAGACGTATTTTTTTCCCCTTTAAGACCTTTTTTTCGATTGAACATTATCTAAAAAAATGTACGAAGTTCGGGTATTAAAACAAGCTACGAATTAAAATATTATTCAAGTAGGTTAATGAGGCATTTATTTGTTGGCAAATCTCGTTTATGACTTTTCAAATTATTGTGATGTATCATTTATTGAAGATGATCAAAAAGATATCTATGAGCAGGTGACTAGCGACAGGTGAAGGTGAGAGTTCTGAAGTTCATTTCTTGTCCATAACCGTGTCTAAAACGAAGACAAACATTCGCTATATTTTGCCTGCGATGCGCAGATCGAGCAACCTGCAAAACAGCAACACGAGAATTCTAATACCTTGACTCGTGCGTCGTAATTTACTCGGTCAAGTTTTCTTCCTATTTAAGTGTACTATATGAACTCATGAAATTGAAATCAGATTTTTTTAATGTAAACGGTTCATGAGTCCAACTGATTTCGAGTCCATGAGAGCCAATCAGTTCTCTCAAATTAAATCTATTATAATCTGTATTAAATCAATTAAAGACAAATTGAAGATTTACCAAAAATTAATTCAGAAATTGGTAGTGTAACTTTCTAGCCCCAAACTTTTAATGTTAAGTTAACCAAATTAAGGAAATAATCGAGCTTAAAAAACTCGGAGGAAATCCGTTTTTTATTTTTATGGAGCGAAAAGAGCGTGGTCAACAAAAAAGTTCGATCCAATTGTCATCATCGGATCATCTCATTGTTTATTAGAAGAAAAACATGCTGTAGCTAAAAATAAGTTTGCGTTAGTCACCAGGAGGACTTTTATTTACGATAAAAGCCCAGTGGAAAATTGCGAGTCCCGTGACGAACAAACATTATTGTCAATTTACATAGAGTTACATTTGAAGGGTAGAGTGGATAGAAGGGTATTATGTGACATTTTGGAAAAAATCGAGTTAGCACAGTGGATGAAGGAGTTATGATGGTATCTATCTATAAATTTTCCAACTTGGTTCAAAAATGTATGGATATGACCCTACTTTCAAAGCTGTTGCGGTTGATGTTCAGCTAAAATGTCGAAAACGTCCATTCTTTGAACTTTAAAGTCGATTTTCTCAAAATCAAAAAAATGTCACATAACCTCATTATCCACTCTACCCTTTATTTGTCTTATTTTAAGCAACTTAGGACCAATAGTTTTTGGTGAGATTCCCTTTTTTCATTCACTTTGTAATTGCATAGTGTTTTAATGAACGATTCTATATTATATGTTTGAACTTATTTCCTTTTTTATTATTTTTAATTTTAGATGAATGAATGAAAATAGAAGGCAAAATACTTGCAAACCAAACGGAAGATGGGAGCGAAAACGATGTTTTTTTTGAGGATTCGATTTAAATAGCGCTGTCAATGGACCGTTGCTTAGTATCTGACGAATTATGAAAAGTATACGCCAAATAATGGTGTGGTATCTGCCTAACATTGCTGTGCAAACGGTGATGCCCGAATTCGTCGGTAGCATCGGAATGCAACTTTGTTTACCAGAGCAGCCAGTTCAACCGATTTGCATCAGGCGTTGATAATTTTTTTGTTTTACGAAAACTATTTACCAATTAATTTTAATATTCAATAGTCATAGTAACAATAAATAATGTCAATGACAATAGTCAAAAACAGTAATATATTTTATCGAATTCATTTTTTACCTTTACTCCATCCACAGTTTTAATCTAATATACGGTAGCCTAAGACAATTTCATAGTATTCAAAAATGGTTTTTATTTTATTACATTAATTAATTTTCTTCATTTCCACGATGTAGTTTAATGGGTTTTTTTTTTTTTTTTTTTTTTTATTTTTTATTTTTTTATTTTTATTATTATTATATTTGTTGAGTTAATCCTTCATTTCCATGTTGTACATTCATTTGCTTGCGATTTGCTTGAAATTGAGCCAGGCAATTCGCTCGGCTTGCAATGGGGCTATTGCACACTTTTGCTATAAGCGATTTAATAGTCGATTATGGCGTAAAAACCTCAAAAAATAACGATGGCGGCACTAAAAACTTCCAATACACTCCTAAACTCAATAAACGCAGTTATTTCGTCAGCGTAATGGTGGCCGAAGGCACTAACAATGGGAGATCCCTATCTTAATTTCGTGTCAAACTGAAACTGACACCGGTGTCAAATGAAAGTAGTCTCTTATTGGTCACTTCTTGATGGAGTTTCAGAATTATTAGATGGGAATCTTCCATTGTTAGTGCCTTCGGCCACCATTACGCTCGCGCAAATAACTGTGTTTATTGAGTTTAGGAGTGTATTTTGGAAGTTTTTAGTGCCGCCATCGTTATTTTTTGAGGTTTTTACGCCATAATCGACTATTAAATTGCTTATAGCAAAAGTGTGCAATAGATAGCCCCATTTGCCAAAGGCAAATCACAAGCTGCCTAGGCAAAGGCAAAGTCTGTGGCTTGCGATCTGCCTAGGCAAATCATGAGAACACTTATGCGATTTGCCTGCAACATTTACAATGCAAATTGGTATAGTCAAAAACATCTTTTTGTCCTCCTCTTCCTCTTTCCCAATCCCACGTATTTTGTTTTTTGTTTTGTTTTGTTTTTTTTTTTTGTTTTTGTTTTTTTTATTTATCATTTTACGACTGGTTCACGAAGACTAATCAATGCTCTCTTGTTCAAATAAACTGGGTAGTTAAATATTCCTACACCGAAGTGCTGATTTTGCACAAACAATTTATTGAAGGCGCATACTTTTGCTACAACCATATAGAACCTTGATTCTAGTGTAAAATTCGGCGAAAATAACGATGCGCACATTAAAAACGTTCACAATCAACTCATTAACTCAGGAAATCACTTCAATTTCAAACAGCCCGCGCTACACTAGACACTATTTGCACCGGTATACTACTACATAGACGGAACCACCTGCATAAGTAAACAACATCGTAACTATAAAATGATGGGTTTTCTTTTTTAATACGTGCAATATAAGCTGCATTTGCTGTCTGGTCTTGTCGGTTTATCAAAGATTACAAAATAGTATAAGAAATGTACGCATTTAAACGAAACATTCCAATGTTTGTAAGTTCTGTTAATGTTTACATAAACGAGATGGTTCCATCTATGTAGTTATAGGTCGGTGATATAGTGTCTAGTGTAGCGCGGGTTGTTTGAAATGGAAGGTATTATCTGAGTTAATGAGTGGATTTAGAAAGTTTTTAATGTGCGCATCGTTATTTTCGCCGAATTTTACGTTAGAAACAATAAGTTATATTAATGTAACGAAAGTACGCAACAGACCCATTGTATGGGGGCAGTCGGGCAGATATACTTAGTCCCAGAAACGAATATACTCGTAAGTGCCGTATTGAAAGGGTTAAATAGTCGTAAATTACACTTGCATGTCATTTTTTCAGCATTAAGGCCATTATTATTTTGTTTTATTTACTTGCCTCCTTATCGGTGCATTTTCAAAGCACATCTTTCGTTCTTTGTGGTCGGTTTAGGTGCACTGAAAAAAGTAGAAGTGTAAGTTACCATCGGATAGTTCCAACATATTGACTACCGATTTAGATGCGTGTTAATTATCCATCTAATCGTGAAAATGAACCGCATAACTTTATAGAACACCGAAAAGTCTGATTGTATGTAACCATCGCGCTGTAAGTACTAACCATATCCATATCACTCCACAATATAGGAGCCATCTAAAGGTAAAATTCACCCCTCCTTCTTTTCAAAGTGATCGGTAAGTACCGAACAAAGTAATAATTTTCTGACGACCTACTATGACAGCACAAACTCAACAAACTCTTTTTTTTAGATAATATGCTTAGTATCGTTTCTTTTTCATTTTGATTCCACCGAAGAATCATAAATATTATTTACAAGTCTACTCGCACTTACTTGTTTCAATACAAATTTATTTTACAAATCTTTTTAATTTCCTTTCCTTATTTATTATTTTTTTTGCACGCAACGATAGTATCGGAACTCCTCCGCTAGCAAATGGCATTATAGCTAGATTGAGGGTAAAATATTACAGACATTTATCCTCGCAATTTTCGGCACGAATATAACGTTCACTTATTAATTTTGAGAAAGACGTACATCTTACGCGACTAAAACTTTAAGAGTGTTCACGGCAAGGGAGTATATTTGTAAAGCAGTAATATTACTAATTGTAAATAGAATAATTTTAATCTTTGTATTTTTAAATGAGAAGCTGTAGGCACGTTATGTATCACAAAACTTGGAGAAGTGTGTATTAATAAAAAATTATCAGTTAAACAAAAGAATGAAAAAAGTCACTCATGATACACCCGGAAAATTGTTAATAACAAAGAAAAAAAGCACAGCAGAGAAAAAAAAAAAAAAAACACATCTGATATCGAAGTGAGTGAGGTAAGAAAGGGGTAAAAGAAACTTACGAAGACAAATATCCTCGACACGAACATTTTGAACAGGGAAGTTTACACCACTCTAGTGAGGCGGTCGCCCTGAAGAGATTGCTTTTATATGAACGTCTCGTCCCCCGAGTTTTGGGTGTCCGTCCAACCCTTGGAAGAAGATTTGGTTCGCCTTGAAGTTACGCTGACGCATCACTCACTACCTCACTAATTGGAAACAAAAACACGGGTCCACAACTCTCAGGACTTTCTGTCACACTCGCACTCATATTGATTGTCCATTATCCTCTCAAACAGTGATGTCGAGTGAGTCGGGGAAATCGCCAATCGCGTTGATATGTTCGGTGACTTTCGGCCCAAGTTGTCAATGCCGGTCCTGATTCAAGCCCCCTCTCGAAGCTCATACACTGTGGACACATGAGTTAAAAAAAAGTAAAATGAATTTTTACAGAGTTGCCAATTAACCTTTTTTTTCTTCTTTTGAATATTCATCCGCAAGCATGGGCGCACCCGGGGGGGGGGGGATGCGCCCCCCCCCCACAGAGGAAGAAAAAAAAGGAGGAAAGGAAAGGAAAAAAGAAGGAAAGGAAACGAGAAAAGGAGAAAAGAAAAGGAAAAAGGAGAAAAGGAAAAGAAAGAAAGATGGGAAAGGAAATGAGTTCAAAAAAAAAGTATCAATGTCATGAAACATATGTTTCCTTGGTTGAACACACCTTTCCCGGCAGCAATGTCCTTAATTGTTAATTTCGCTCTATCTTCTTCTGAAATCTAGATTTCCTGAAGACTCCGTCTTTCTATCAGCATGATGAAGATATTTCCGATTTTTCCGATATTTAAGATATTTCAGCATACTTAGTCTCGGAAAATCTCATTTTTCTCGAGAGTTAATTCAATATGGTTTTTGAATAGAAGTAGCCTAATTTTGCGTCTAAGAAGAGCTAAATTTTCAAAAAATTTCGGGGGAAGACCCCCAGACCCCCCCATATGAAATGACAACTTGCCCCCCCCCCCAAACAGAAATCCTGAGTGCGCCCATGTCCGCAAGATTAAGCAGTTGTCAACATTCAAAGTTTGGTTAAATGTTTGTTACTGTAAACCCTTTCCCGGCAGCAAGTCTTTAAATTTTAATTGCGCTCTATCTTCCAAACAGATTTCCTGAACCCCTTAAGCGGAAAAGTTTTCCGGTTTGATTTTTACGATTTTTAGATCCTTATCTCAAAATCTCATCCAGAGTTAATTCTTTTGAAAGAAGTAGAATTTTTCGAAGAAGGCTCCACTTTTCAATTGGTTCGGGGGGGCCCCCGTGTACAACTTCCTCAGAAAGGTGCGCCCATGGTCTCCTTAAGCAGTTGTAACACAAAGCTTGGAAGCTCCGTTACTGTAAAATTAGTACTTAACAAGTGATTTTACCCTCAATGGCGAGACTTTTATATCAGGGGCTCTAAATACGGATTTGCCGGCAATCTCGTCCGCGTGCGCCCTACGTTCTTCTTCTCCTCTTTCCCCTCATCGACTCTTTTTGAGTGGAACCTTAGATGTCTTAGATGTCATTTTTTTTTCTCCGTAAAAGACGAAAACCTACGACCGCAATCAGAATTCGTTGAGCTTGTAATGGTACTTCCCAACAGAACTTCCATCAAAGGACTCTTGATATTACGGAAAAAATTTGACTTTTAACTGGTAAGACTGGTAGAATTTACCATACGCACAGCTGATATTGGCGTCTCCCAAAAAGTATGGTAAATTTCACCAGATTATGGTAGATTTTAACCAGATTTTTTTAATATTCAAAGGCAGACGCACCTAATTTACCACAAGTTACGTTGCATTTACCATACAATTTGGTGGAAGTATTTACCATACTTTCAGGCAGACGGCAAAACCAGCTATGCGTATGGTAAATTCTACCATCAGTCTTTTTTTTCCGTAATACCGCAACCACACCCTCTACTCCATTTGAAACGTTATGACAAATCAAAATTTTACATATATCCTCAATTTCCGCCGACGATGGTCTCATATTTTAATCAAATCTACTGGGGCTCTTGCAAACTTTTGATACGGGGGATTGAAGAGTTGATTCTTGCATAAAAACCTGTAAAAATGACGATGAGTACACTGAAAAATCAAGAAATTCACTCTCAGAATCGGGCATAATGGCGGAAAGACGCAGGTATTATGGGAGATTCCTATCTAAATTGAGACATATCTCTGTGTTTCCGTAGAGAAAGTGACAGATTAGACAGGAATCTCCCATGATACCTGCGTTGAAGCGCCATTACGATCTTGCTGTTAAAGCCGTTATGTGAGTTTATTACTGAATTTTATACTTGTTCAGTGTGATTTTCGTGATTTTTGGTGGTTTACAAATCAGATTGAACTATTCATTTTCTCACAGCAAAAGTTTGCAAGAGCCACATAGCACAATGAAACTAGAAAATAAGAATGAGGATAAAAGAAGAAAAAAACTGTTCGACTTTTAAAGTGATTTTCGAGATTTTTGCTGGTCATTACATCAGATTGGACCAATTGTTTGCTTATAGCAAAAGTTTGCAAGAGCCCCATTGGTTGAGATTAAATTATTTTAATTCAGATAAATATGGCAACAACGGTTCAGTTTTGATCGGTGTCCGACCACTTAACAGCGCCTGTGTCGCTTGAGTTTGCTCAAGGAAGCAATGAAGTAAGACTTGGTATTGAGTGCAAAGCAGCAGAGCGCGTTTTACTGAGGCTCCGTCTTTGTTTTTAGCTCTCGTTCCATACAAACTTTCGTATGACCACCGCGGTCTACGATGATTAAGAAAACACTTGAGCCGGTGACCGCACTAGAGCCGAAAACACCGGAAATAACTGAAACAGTTTCGGTTTGCTTTCTGACATAACCGGGGATTTTTTTCTCCTGTTGACATAAAAAATATGTAAAGAGTCAAACTGCCGAAACCAATTAGTTTGAGAAATTGGCTCAAAACGTTTAGATTCTTTCGATTTCAGGAGTTGTTGTCTTTTTTTTCTGTCGAATGAACGCACGCTTGTCGACAGAGGCGAGGTGCGCAGTTTGGCAACGTTGCATTTTGTCCATTTAAACCCATGAAAAATGTCGAATCCTGGAGGTTCCACGGCACACCCTACACTGCTGACAGCTCGGTTTTTTTCCCCATTGCATTTAATGAACAAAATGCTTCATTGCCAAACTGCTTATCGAAAACACCATCTTGCATTCCACAATCACTTGTTACAATAATACGATTGCCGATTTTGAGCTGATGTGAAAGGCTTATCCAAAATTCTAATTTACGAGAGAGAAAATAAGAGGTTAACGCAAACCGCGTGCATTGATTATTATGTGTTGGTACTTATGAATAATTCGACGGATTTAAGTTGGCGCTTTCGAGTCAGTGCGAGTTTCAAAAACGAGTTGCAGACAGGAGCGCAATTGAGTTTTGTTACCTAAACCTTCCAAAACCATCATTTTTAGTTCATAAAAGGAGAATTTTGAGGACATTCATGTAAGAACTCTGATGAAAGTTAAATTTACTGACTCATTTGCGCTCATGACATCAATAATTGTATTATAATAACTTGCTTATCAAGGAGTTTGATGGATAAAATCGATTACCTCGTATCTTTGATCATTTTAGAACACATCTCTACGTTGTTTATCAACGCACTGCACACTGTTATGCGGATTCACTCTTAGCCGTAACTTGATGCTTGAAGGTCAATGTTTAAATGGTATGATCATCACTTTCCGCCAATATCACGAGTTAGTAGGGTAAAAGCTTTGAAATGGGTCTGTTGCATACTTCTGCTACATCAATATAACACATTGTTTCTAACGTAAAATTCGGCGAAAATAACGATGCGCACATTAAAAACTTTCTAAATCCACTCATTAACTCAGAAATTACCTTCCATTTCAAACAACCCGCGCTACACTAGACACTATATCACCGACTTATAACTACATAGATGGAACCATCTCGTTTACGTAAACATGAACAGAACTTACAAACATTGGAATGTTTCGTTTAGATGCGTACACTTCTTATATTATTTTGTAATCTTTGATAAACCAAAAAGACCAGGAAGCAAATGCAGCTTATATTTCACGTATCAAAAAAGAAATTCCATCATTTTGTAGTTACGATGTTGTTTACTTATGCACGGTGGTTCCGTCTATGTAGTAGTATACCGGTGCAAATAGTGTCTAGTGTAGCGCGGGCTGTTTGAAATTGAAGTGATTTCCTGAGTTAATGATAAGATTTTGAACGTTTTTAATGTGTGCATCGTTATTTCCGCCGAATTTTACATAAGAATCAAGGTTCTATATTGTTGTAGCAAAAGTATGCAACAGACCCATTCTAAAACTTCACAGTTTTATTGATGTCATGAGTGTACGTAGGTGAGTCAGTAAATTTAACTTTCATCAAAGTTCTTATATGAATGTCCTCAAAATTATCATTTTATGAACTAAATTATGGTTTTGGACGGTTTAGGTAACAAACATTTAGACAGCATATATGAGTCGCGGAAGTAGCGATTCATTCCTATTTCCTCCTTATATGGAAAGGAATCGATCGATCGAAGGTTCAATTAGCTCTTTAAATAAGAATCGATACTTTTGCATAGATATATATAATGGGAGAAAATTGACAACAGCTATTATGTCAGGAATGCATGGAGCGAGGGAGCGAAATCAATATAGCTCAATTGCGCTCCTGTCTGCAACTCGTTAAATTTGAAACTCGCGCTGACTCGAAAGTGCCAACTTAAATCCGTTGAATTATTCATAAGTACCAACACCAACATATAATCAATAATATACTTACTTTTGGCTGCGGTCCTAAACTGTAGCGTTTAACAGGACAACTCCTGTCATGCAAGTCCCATTTTGGCTTTAAATGAAGAATAGATGAATAGATGTATCGATAATACAAAAAGGCTGTAAGGGTATTAATGCAGCTTCTTTTCTCTTGAGTTTTGTTTTGCTTATAGTAAAACGCATCCAAAGTTTGTGTTCGGCTTAGAAAACTGCACCTATGATGCTCGTGATTGAGACAAAAAGAGAAAAAAAAAACAATTATAAAGGTTGTATTTTCTTTGAAGAAATTGTCGTAATTTTGCGCACGGATACTTCTCCAAAACCAAAAGTATATGTTTTTGAGAAAAAAAAGTATCAAGAGAACGATGAAAAAATAACTTTAATTTCTGATTTAGTTGCTTGATATCTCAACATTTTAATTAGTGTTACTATATGAATACTTTCTTTAATTTAAAAAAAATAAATAAAAAAAAAATGATGAATTCACGAATGAATTAGGAATAGACAAATATGCACATTCCTTATTAATTATTTTCGTTGGTAGGAATAAGTCATTCAACTCTTCGAATATTTCCAACAAGATTTATATTTGAAGGGGGGGGGGGGCGGAACTATTAAATCAGGGACTGCATCCACTCGGAGGCCTTTCTCTTTCAGAGCAGCAACAGCTAGAGGTGTTCATAGAGTGCAATTAAGATCTGATGAAAAGTATGCAACATGAGATAAAAATCTCTTAATTTACAGAATCATGCACTGTCCAGTGTACGGTTCAGTCTCGTGCGCTCAAATGTCGGATTTTACGATAAAACAATTCCAGAGACATTGACCATGCACTTTGATGGAGGTAATTGTTGCATTTGGCAATGGCGCCGGAGATGTGAAAAACTGCGGAGAGTCACGCATCGTCGCAATGATTAACTGGCCACGGGATTCATCACGAAATTTCATAGCCAGCGAGCAGCACATGCCAGCTCACCCAGCACCCGACACCCGCAGCGGGATCAACAGCCAGCTCGAAAGTTAGCAGATAGATGGAAATGTATTGATCGATAAAGCCCGCTCTTATAATAAGAGAGAGAACGGCGATGTTATAATTGGCTCGTATTTTGAAATCAAGCGATAGTTTTGACTCTCAAAAGTGTCAATTTTCTACTCAAATAAATTTAAACCACCCGTAAGGGTTAGAGGGAGTCTTTCAGCCTCGGTTTGGAGTTCAAGAAAAAGTTCATTTCGATATTGTATTCCGTCCGTTTTAATAAACAAAATATGAGGTTGTTGCCAGATTTTGAGCGGTTACACGCAAGTCACACCAAAGAAAGGACTATTTGCATTTCTCTCTCTCTCTCTCTCCTCTCCTCTCTCTCTCTCTCTCCTCCTCCCTCTCTCTCCCTCTCTCTCCCTCTCTCCCCCTCTCTCTCTCTTTATATATTTATTTATTTGTTTATTTATCTCTCTGTTTACTTAGTGTTAGATTAAATGTAATGGAGGGCCTTGGAGCCCTAATTTTGCCTAGTGCTTTGTGAACTCTTTATTTATTTATTTATTTATTATTTATTTATTTATTTTTTTCTCTTGTGGTCTAATTTTGTTTCTAAATTGTTTCTCTCTTTGTTTCTTTTTGTGCGTTTGTAAATCTATGTTTATCTTGAACAAAATAAAACTCGATTCATCATCTCTCTCTCTCCCTCTCTCTCTCCCCTCCCCCTCTCACACCCCATATATCTCCCCCCCCCCTCTCTCTCTCCCCTCCCCCTCTCTCTCTCCCCTCCCCTCTCTCTCCCCTCCCCTCTCTCTCCCCCTCCCCTCTCTCTCCCCTCTCTCTCTCCCCTCTCTCTCTCTCTCTCTCTCTCTCTCTCTCTCTCTCTCTCTCTCTCTCTCTCTCTCTCTCTCTCTCTCTCTCTCTCTCTCTCTCTCTCTCTCTCTCTCTCTCTCTCTCTCTCTCTCTACTTTGTTTAAAGCTCTGAACTCCATCGTGGGTGACGCGAGTACAAAAACGTTGAGTCGGTGTTGCCCGTTTTTTTAGTTGAAGTTACCGTATGTTTTTGTGTTGATTTCGACGCTAAAGAAACGATCAGAAAAACGTAAGGTTCCCTGAATCTGGCAACTCTTCAATGAACAAAAAGCGATGACGCGGTGAGAGTAAGTATGGCGTTTTAGATGAGCCAGAATCTAAAATAAACCGTTTATTCTCCGATAGGAGTCACATTTTCGGAGGTCAGTTACATCTCTCCAAGAGGAATCAAGTAATGGTTCCCCATCAGGATTGCCAGATTGAATACTGAATAGTTGGGTGAAGTGTCGGCCTTTATGTAATAACCAGCTTCAAAAAAAAAAAAAAAAAAAAAAAAAAAAAAAAAAAACAGTGGTGATGTTACATCCAATTTTCGACTTAGTAAAAGCTTTTATAGAAAAATAAAGCGATAGTGCCTTCGTGTCGTAACGCACCCTGATGGTAATTTTGTCCCGTGTTAACCTCCTTCATGGCTCTCCGTGTCCAAAATAAATTCCATGAAAACGCGTTACGGAATGCTTTCATGCTTTCAATGAATTTTGGACTCGGGGTCATGGGTCGAGTTCATGGAACAAAATTATCAGGACAGGCTGTACCATGATGGTAGTATAGTCTTATTTAATTTGTCACATACTTTGGGTATCAAACGGGGTAGTACTTGAATTTCACGAGCTCCAGTTTTCGGAATTCGTAAATTTTTTTAATTGTATTTCAACGGTAATTAGAGTAGATTTGCAACGACTCAAAGATGACTCTATGTTTAAAATAATAAAATTGAACTTTTATGATCCTTGATTCGTTGAAATTCCGGTCTGAATATACCGTTGAAGTTCAAAAAAATTACGAATCCCTAATACTATGGGACTCGTGGGATTTGAGTACTAGCCCGTTTGACCGACTCTGCTCTAAAGTATATCAGAGCTGATGCCGTGCCGTTTCGCGTATAATTAATGGCATTTTTCAATTCACCGATGATTTTACCGGTTGAGAAAAGATTACACAGTTCGGTTCAGTGTATGACTGTACTACACGAAAGTATCTACTCTGATCTGCATTATTTTCTCAATCGGTGGAATCGCCATTAATTAATTAAAACATCCGCAGGTTATTTTTTTAAGTCATCGACGACTCCACCGGTTGAAAAATATTACAGATGCGAGTATGTTCGTGCGTTACAGTCATACACTGATCTGAACTGCGTAATCTTTCCTCAGCCGGTGAAACCATCGGTGAATGGGGCTCTTGCAAACTTTTGCTATAATCAAATAAATAGTCTAATCTTATGTAAAGACCAGCAAAAGTCACGAAAATCACACTATAAGAAAGTATAAAATTCAGTAATAAACTCACATAACTGCTATAACGGCAAGATGATGATGACGGTCCGACGCAGGCAACATGGGGGATTCCTGTCTATTATTATGTCACTTTCTCTACGGAAACATAGAGATATGTCTCAATTTAGATAGGAATCTCCCATGATACCTGGCGTCTCTCCACCATTTAGCCCGATTCTGAGAGTGAATTTCGTGATTTTTTAGTGTGCTCATCGTCATTTATACAGGTTTTTATGCAAGGATCAACTCTTCCAACCCCTATAGCAAAAGTTTGCAAGAGCCCCATTGAAAAAATAGTTCCAAGTATGATTCCAACTTCAATCATCATCTTTGGAAGTCCTGTTTGTTTATGTTTCATTTTGGTAAGTTTTCGACACAAATGTCGGTTTCCGTACCTTCTTAACCTTTTGTGAGGAATTGAGGATTTTGAGACGTAAGAGTTCAAACAGACGCCGTCCGTGTTTACTGTTTATTTGTTTATGAAGTCAGCTGTGATGAAAGACGGCCGTGTTTATTTGAATGTGCCGCGCTAATTTTGCGAAATATCGTGCCCTTGGTGGAAAGATACAGGGGTGAATAGTGTCTAGTATTTTTCACAATTTGTGAATTTATTAATGGATTTTGGTGTTTTCTGATGCTGCCATTGTTATTTTCTCGGCTTTTTACATAGGAATCGATACTTTAAAACGCTCTAGCCGAAGTGTGCAACAGACCCATTGTATACGCAAAACGGCAGCTCTGTAAAGTATGTATATATGTTTTTCCTTGAAGACAAACTGGCAATAAAATAATGATCGGGACTGAGTTTTGGATTATTTCTAAACACACACTTGTCGGTTAAACATGTAAACTGAGGAGAGGAAATCGGGTAGAGGGAAATGAAATTGAGTTGTAAAGGGTTGTCTGGATGAAGTGGGAGAGCTCGGATGATGATTGAGGAAGAGATCGCCCCTCCCGCCCCCGCCCGCACCCGCGTTAGTTGAGCCGCAGCCGAGTCGGGCGCCTGCACGGGATGACTTTCATATCATCACTGATTCACCGCATTTTGGAGGAAGCAGCTCCTCTGTCTTCATCAAGATCAAAGCATCAAGCCTCTCTGGCCAGGCTTTTACTCCGGAATAGGGATCCCGATTCACCATGAAAGAATCGATTCCGTGAATCGATCCGATTCTCCTCCGAGAGAATCGATCCGATTCAAAAATCGGCTCGAAAAAATCGATTCCTGAGAAAATCGATTTTTCCGATTCTTTTTTTGAGTGGCGCATTGAATCGTCAAATGACGATCTTCCGATTCGATATCGCTCGCTAGAATCGTCACGTGACAATGCGATTCTTTTGTTGTTGTTGTTTAAGTTGAATCGTCACGTGACGATGCGATTCTTTTGTTCTTACATTAGAATCGTCACGTGACGATTCTTTATTTACTCGATTCAGGCGATTCGCTTTCAAACAATTCTATTCTCCTTCACTCAAACTCGTTTTTCCCGATTCAATTACAGGATGTCTGGAATTTTCAGGGATATATCTGGAAGAAAATTTAGATTGCTTGGAAAAATAATCATGAACTCATGAATATTACAGACTAAAATTCCGATTCCGATTCAGTGCCTAAAGAATCGATTCGATCCAAAAATCGGAGGGAAAGAATCGATTCGATTCTTTGTCAGAATCGGTCTCAAAGAATCGATTCGTGGATCGGGATCCCTACTCCGGAGTCATCCGCGGGTGCTTATGGTGGCCGCATCGTCAGACAAAAGCGGTCGGAGCGCGACCGCACAGCCACCGTTTTCCCGATGCGATGTGATTGATTATTGTTTTATTATTTTGTTTGGTGCTTGCCATCGATGAAGGGCTGTGAGTCAACGATGCTTTGAACGTGTGACTGGCACACTTCAAGTCACTTTGGTATTGATCTGTTGATAGACAAGTTCTTGAATTAGTGCTTCGTCCCCCCCCCCACCCCCATCAGTTGTCCCCATCTGGGACAAAGATATTTTTGGCGGTGGCGGCTCGTGCAATTTGGCAACCATGCCTATTTCTCATTTAAACCTATTCAAAAGTATCGATATCTTGGGGGTGCAGTTGCACCTCCTGAAGATCGATTTTTTTACATAGGTTTAAATGGAGAAATTACGTTGTTGCCACATTGCACGAGTCGCCAAAGATTTTTAGGGATCCCAAAAAGTACTGAGACGGTTCCAGGGATTTATTCGCCCTGTTCAACGCACGCGTTAGAAGAGGATAAAAAGAGAAGAGTGTCACGTGACTTTATTTTCTATTTCTGTCCTATTCGAATATGCGAATGCATTCAAATGGGTATGGGGAGAGGTTCCTGGCTCCCCTGCAGCAAAAAAGTGCACAACATGACTTCACAATTCACATACACGGAAAAAGAAAAATCTGTTGATTTTACCGCCCCGCTGTTAAAAAAATGTGTAGCAGACAAAAACTGTTGGATCAACAGGCTTGAGCGGTAAAATTAATCGTCGGGGGGGGGGGGGGGGGGGGGGTTAATTTGACCGCTCAAGCCTATTGATCCAACATTTTTTGTCTGCTACACATTTTTTTGACAGCCGGGCGGTAAAATCAACAATTTTTCTTTTTCAGTGTACGCTATTCAATAAATTTTTATGATCGAGACATTATTTGCATTATTAGACATTATTTGCAACATTTAATTGCGGAGAATCAAGTTTATTTTTTTGCCTAAGAAATAAAATGGTGTTTGTGCCTAATTGTAAGTTGTATCCAAGAACTTTTCTTTCCCTCTCTCTGATGTGAGTCCTTTAGAACGCATGTGTTAGAAAAGGACATGAGACACATTAGTTTGATAGGCAAAAGAGAGAGCCTGAAATTTATCGAACTGTGGAAAGAGCAGTATGGAACAATTTAAAAGCATCAATATACAAATCAGAGGGTGGTATAAAAATTAAAGTGATATACTTGGCACGTCATAAAAAAGTAATGAATCAAGGGGTCGGTGCAAGAGGACCCTCATCCATCTAACTTCAATCCATTCATTCATCCTTGCTCCCGTCAATCTTTGTTCACACCTATGACGAGGAAAAGAAAGAGAACGTCAATAAACAGTGAAAAGCTCAAACTCACGGTTACATCATTACTGGCTCTTCGCCCGTCATGTCATCAGCCATCACTCCTCCACAGCGACGCATCTAGCATCTAGGGATTTGTGTTTCTCTCTCTCTCTCTCTCTCTCTCTCTCTCTCTCTCTCTCTCTCTCTCTCTCTCTGTCTCTCTCTCTGTCTCTCTCTCTGTCTCTCTCTCGGTTAGAGGTAGAGGCTAAAGTCACGTAATGGGCTGATGGCCCCCTCCTTCTATCATTTTCTCACGCACAGTCTTCCTTATAAAGAAAGAGAGAGTGAGAGAGAAGGAGAGATGAAGAAAGGGAGAGAGGGAGGTAGAGAGAGAGATATAAGCTCCTTGATGCGGTGCGCCACTGCCCCTCCATGTTTGGGTCGCAGTCCTGTTGAAGCCCAAACACCACTTATCCATACATGAAACAATTGACTCTGATTAGAGTTGCCACAGAGCCAAATCGTTCTCAAGGGGCAAGGAGATAAACCTCAGTAAGATCTCCTTAGCACCAATAGCATCAATATTGTCAAATTGAGCAATCAAATCTTCGTAGCGATTTGTAAGAGCGATTTATGAATGATTTTTCTGTACGATCTGGTAACCATGGTAACCACGATTACAATAACTGTGTTATCATATTGTGCAGAAAAATCTCCATAGTTTACATTGAATGAAATGAGTGACGTTAAAAGATTTTTCTGCACGATATAGCAACCATGCTCGCATTCTCAAATTATATCAAAGGCAAAGTCGATCTCTCATCAGCATCGGTCGATCGAGCTTAGATACGGCCAGTGTTGCCAGATCGAGGGTAAAAAGCCGTATCGTCCCCATTTAAATCATTGTAAAACGTACGGCTTTTTCACCCCGATCTGGCAACATTGGATACGGCTGGCGACGCTTGGTCGGTGAGGGTGGAATCGAAGCGGGCACGACAATACTTTGGTGCATGGGCAACTCCAGGGTTGTAAAACTTATGAAATACTTTCAACCCTTTGTTGCCCAACCCTTGCCCTTATAACTCGACTCCAAAACTATACATCCCCCTTCCCCTTCTAAAAAATTAAAACCTAAAAGTCGCAAAAGGTCGAGTAACCGTTGAAACGTTTCAGCAAAGGAGACGCAATGAAGTGACACAATACAGCTGGCTGCAAAATGTTAAACAAATGTTTAAAATGTTAACAGTAATAATGCTCAGTTTGCAGACGCACCTTGCACTTTTGAATTTTTAAATTCTTTAAAAGTCGAACAGTTTTTTTTTTTTTTTTTTTTTTTCTTTTATCCTCATCCTTACTTTCTGGTTTCATTGCTATGTGGCTCTTGGAAACTTTTGCTGTGAGAAAATGAATAGTTCAATCTGATTTGTTAACCAGCAAAAGTCACGAAAATCACACTAAAAAAGTCTGAAATTTAGTTATAAACTCACGCAACTGCTATAATGGCAAGATCGTAATGGCGGTTCAACTCAGGTTTCATGGAAGATTCCTGTCTAATTTGTCACTTTCTCAACGGAGACTCAGAGATACGTCTCAATTGAGATAGGAATCTCCCATGATACATTCGTCTCCAGTGGCGCCATTTGGGGGAGGGCAAGGATTTTCAAAGTGGCCGAAAAATCAAGTTAAAAAGATTTTTTTGAAGATGCACTGCAAAAAAAAAAAAAAAAAAAAAAAAATAATAATAAAAAAGGTCATCCAAATTAAACTTTTGGAGGCCCCCCCCCAATCAAGTCAGAGAGATGGGCAGATTTTTTAAGATGCAAGGCCAAAAAAAAAAATTAAAAAAAAAAAGGTCATCCAAATTTTTTGATTTTTTAGTACACTCAATCGTCATTTTTACTGGTTTATATGCAAGAATTAACTCTTCAATCCCATGTAGCAAAAGTTTGCAAGAACCCTATTGTGTTAAAATTTAGTAGTGTTTGTTATTCTTGAAAAGCCCTGTTTTCATGATATTTACCTTCACTTAAATGTCAGTAAATATGTCTGTCGAAACGACTTCGGAGACCAGTTCTGAGAATATTGTATGATACAACAATACCCCTTATGAGTAGGCTAATTGCATATTTAAAGCATCCCGTCTACTTTTAGTAGTTGATTGGTGCGAAAATGTTTCGATAAATGTGAATTATTCCGTTATAAACATCAAAATGTCTTGATTTTGAGTGAAAAAATGGCCTACAATGCTCGAGGAAAAACTTTGAAACAGCGTAAAACCTTGCAATAATAAGCAATCAAGAGTCTATCATAGTAAGCAATATCTATCCATTTTTGCAATGTTTGTACCATTTTGAAGTCAAAAACCGATTTTTTTTCCAATTTTAAATAGTTTCGTACACGTTTATTGAAAAAATTAGTTTTTATCATGTATAATGTAGATTGCATCACCATCAAGTGCCTTCAATTGCTGGTATATGCAAAAACAAGCGCTGCACAGTGGGAAGATTTAACTACTCAAGTGATTGAAGTGAGCGAGCTATGATTTTATTTTGAAAGTTTGCAGTTTTTATCGATGTGCTACCCAGTACCCATGACCCTATGGAAAATAATCAATCCTTAGGGGGTTCAACTAATCTCTTTAATAATAGACACGTTTGCACAAGTTCTACGGTGAGATGAAAAGAATAGTAAATTGTTCACGTCAATAGTCGCACTCTGGTACAAATCTATGAGAAGAGGCTGAGAGATAGTGTTGTCAACCTCAAGACAAAGTTACACGCACTTAATGGTTGACATGAAGCAGGGCTTTCTAAACGTCCCCTTTGCTCTTCCGGGGCAACGCCTGTCTAATTTTAAAAGGGAAAACAGACTTACGAGCAGACCTGTCATTTTTATAGGCTTCTGATAGCTGACAAGGCGCAGGGCTCCCAAAACGTCCCCATCTGCTCTACCGGGGCACCACCTGTGTATTTTAAATGGGAACACAGACTGACAAGCAGACCTGTCATTTTGGTGAGTTTTTAATCGTTGACAACGCGCAGGGTTCTCAAAACGTCCCCTCTGCTCTTCCGGGGCACCGCCAATGTAAGTTTAAATGGGAAAACAGTCTTACGAGCAGACCAGTCATTTTGGTGGGCTTTTAATCGTTGACAAGGCGCAGGGCTCTATAAACGTCCCCTCTGCTCTTCCGGGACACCACCTGTCTCATTTTAAATGGGAAAACAGACTTACGAGCAGGCCTGTCATTTTGGAGACTGTTAATCGTTTACAAGGCGGAGGGCTTTAAATACATCCCCTCTGCTCTTCCGGGGCACCACCTGTGTATTTTTAATAGGAAAACAGACTTAAGAGCAGACCTGTCATTTTGGTGGTCTTTTAATCGTATACATGAAGCAGGGCTCTCCAAACGTCCCCTCTGCTCTTCCAGGGCACCACCTGTCTAATTTTAAATGGGAAAACAGACTTAGGAGCAGACCTGTCATTTTGGTGGGCTTTTAATAGTTGACAACGCGCAGGGTTCTCAAAACGTCCCCTCTGCTCTTCCGGGGCACCGCCAATGTAAGTTTAAATGGGAAAACAGTCTTACGAGCAGACCTGTCATTTTAGTGGTCTTTTAATCGTTGACAAGGCGCAGGGCTCTATAAACGTCCCCTCTGCTCTTCCGGGACACCACCTGTCTCATTTTAAATGGGAAAACAGACTTACGAGCAGGCCTGTCATTTTGGAGACTGTTAATCGTTTACAAGGCGGAGGGCTTTAAAAACATCCCCTCTGCTCTTCCGGGGCACCACCTGTGTATTTTTAATAGGAAAACAGACTTAAGAGCAGACCTGTCATTTTGGTGGTCTTTTAATCGTATACATGAAGCAGGGCTCTCCAAACGTCCCCTCTGCTCTTCCAGGGCACCACCTGTCTAATTTTAAATGGGAAAACAGACTTAGGAGCAGACCTGTCATTTTGGTGGGCTTTTAATAGTTGACAACGCGCAGGGTTCTCAAAACGTCCCCTCTGCTCTTCCGGGGCACCGCCAATGTAAGTTTAAATGGGAAAACAGTCTTACGAGCAGACCTGTCATTTTAGTGGTCTTTTAATCGTTGACAAGGCGCAGGGCTCATAAACGTCCCTCTGCTCTTCCGGACACCACCTGTCTCATTTTAAATGGGAAAACAGACTTACGAGCAGGCCTGTCATTTTGGAGACTGTTAATCGTTTACAAGGCGGAGGGCTTTAAAAACATCCCCTTGCTCTTCCGGGGCACCACCTGTGTATTTTTAATAGGAAAACAGACTTAAGAGCAGACCTGTCATTTTGGTGGTCTTTTAATCGTATACATGAAGCAGGGCTCTCCAAACGTCCCTCTGCTCTTCCAGGGCACCACCTGTCTAATTTTAAATGGGAAAACAGACTTAGGAGCAGACCTGTCATTTTGGTGGGCTTTTAATAGTTGACAACGCGCAGGGTTCTCAAAACGTCCCCTCTGCTCTTCCGGGCACCGCCAATGTAAGTTTAAATGGGAAAGCAGTGTTACGAGCAGACTTGTCATTTTAGAGGTCTTTGAATCGTTGACAAGGCGCAGGGCTCTATAAACGTGCCCTCTGCTCTGCCGGGACACCACTGTCTCATTTTAAATGGGAAAACAGACTTACGAGCAGGCCTGTCATTTTGGAGACTGTTAATCGTTTACAAGGCGGAGGGCTTTAAAAACATCCCCTCTGCTCTTCCGGGGCACCACCTGTGTATTTTTAATAGGAAAACAGACTTAAGAGCAGACCTGTCATTTTGGTGGTCTTTTAATCGTATACATGAAGCAGGGCTCTCCAAACGTCCCCTCTGCTCTTCCAGGGCACCACCTGTCTAATTTTAAATGGGAAAACAGACTTAGGAGCAGACCTGTCATTTTGGTGGGCTTTTAATAGTTGACAACGCGCAGGGTTCTCAAAACGTCCCCTCTGCTCTTCCGGGGCACCGCCAATGTAAGTTTAAATGGGAAAACAGTCTTACGAGCAGACCTGTCATTTTAGTGGTCTTTTAATCGTTGACAAGGCGCAGGGCTCTATAAACGTCCCCTCTGCTCTTCCGGGACACCACCTGTCTCATTTTAAATGGGAAAACAGACTTACGAGCAGACCTGTCATTTTGGAGACTGTTAATCGTTTACAAGGCGGAGGGCTTTAAAAACGTCCCCTCTGCTCTTCCGGGGCACCACCTGTGTATTTTTAATAGGAAAACAGACTTAAAAGCAGACCTGTCATTTTGGTGGTCTTTTAATCGTTTACATGAAGCAGGGCTCTCTAAACGTCCCCTCTGCTCTTCCAGGGCACCACCTGTCTAATTTTAAATGGGAAAACAGACTTAGGAGCAGACCTGTCATTTTGGTGGGCTTTTAATAGTTGACAACGCGCAGGGTTCTCAAAACGTCCCCTCTGCTCTTCCGAGGCACCGCCAATGTAAGTTTAAATGGGAAAACAGTCTTACGAGCAGACCTGTCATTTTGGTGGTCTTTTAATCGTTGACAAGGCGCAGGGCTCTATAAACGTCCCCTCTGCTCTTCCGGGACACCACCTGTCTCATTTTAAATGGGAAAACAGACTTACGAGCAGACCTGTCATTTTGGAGACTGTTAATCGTTTACAAGGCGGAGGGCTTTAAAAACGTCCCCTATGCTCTTTCGGGGCACCGCCAATGTAAGTTGGATAACAGCCTTACGAGCAGACCTGTCATTTTGGTGGGCTTTTAAATTCTGATAAACACCAGATTATCACGGGGATGTTTGCGGTCCGTCCATGGGTGATCAATGGGGATATAATAGATTTTTTTCTTTATTATTATGTGTCTTCTGATATCTTCGAGACATATCACTATAAAACAAGTAAATCGTTTTTGAGAGAATGGCATCCTGTTGAGTGTTGATGTCAGCGTGGGATTTTCCTATTTCCATTTTTTTTTTTTTTTTTTTTAATTTAATAATCCATCTGACATCTGTACGATGTTAGTTATGGAGATCCAGTTCTGATAAGTATTAAACTTATCATCACTAAGATGTCTTACATGGATCTCAATTGGATATCGTAAGCGTGATCATTCAGTCCGTCCGGTTTGATGCTTTGTCAATGGTCAGTTGAACATCCTTAGAGTGTCCCGAGGAGCGTCCGAACGGACGTCGCGTCGTGGTCAGGTCGTCCAGTAGACGACTAAACGTCAAGCATCCCGCGACCAAAATACATTTTACTAGGGTGGTGTACAGGTGTGTCCTTGCTGGAGAGCAAGGGACTGATTACTAATGGTCATAGGTCAATTTTTGACCCAACTTTGGCAACAATGGAGAGAGATGGGAAAGGTTAAAATCTGGTAGCATTGTAGGCTGTCTATTCTTCTTTCCCTTCATTTTCTAAGTTCGGCCGCCCGCGCCGCTGAGTAGAGATGAACCACTTTAAATTCTCTCATTGAAAACGAAAAAAAGAAGAAAAGGGGAAAATCAGAGCTTTGTTGCGTTGTATACGCTCGCTCCTTGCCGCGGTATATTGATACATGGTTGACAGATTTTGCGGTAAAAATAGCTACAAATATTTTTTTTCTTTGTCAATAGTTTCTTCTTTTTCACTACTTTTTGCATCAATAAATTACCATTTATATCTTGGAGCATTAGATACATTTACAGTCTAATTTTTCAAGAACTAAATTTCATGTTAATATACTTGAAAGAAGCTTTGAAATAAAGCACGGTTATTTTCAAATTAATTTCTTTCTTTAGATTTGTTATTTTCTTTTTATTTTTTAATTTAATGATTAAATTTCAAAGTGTTACATCTTATGATTTCCGATCAAGTGACTGGCAGGTATGTCAAATTACCTTTGCATGGTGTACCCACGCGGCCCTCACCCGCAACAAATAACAACTTGAACAAGCACATCTTTTTACCAATTCGTAGCAGTCAGAATTATATACAGCAGACACGCCCCTATAATCGATCTATTTTAAAGTCTTAAAAATATTGTAAGATATTGATTGTGATCTGCACACTTGCTTCAACTCTCTAAAAAAAAAAAAAATGTGAAATGTGGACTTACTATGTGTATAAGTACGTAGTATATAATATATAGTTCAGATCGAGTTTAGTTTGGATTGTAAGTATATTTTTAAATTGACAACAATGCTGCTTTGAATACAAGGAGCTTGAGCCGCATTATTATTGTTTCGGGGCAAACCTTTAATTATGACTTCATTTTATAATTGTACAACAGCATCGCCAGCAATAATTTATATTTTGTAGTACGTTGTTGTTTGAATAAACTATACCCTTTTAAGTTTTTATGGCGTTTTAAACGGTCTTTCTCTTTCAAATGACTATGAGCCAAGAAAGAGTTTGATAGAGCACGTGTTATTATGGAAATCCAGCCCATTAAATTAAGACATATTTTATAATTCTCACATAGGTTAGAATATTAGTTCTATATTTATCCCCCCCCCCCCGCTGATGAATAGATTTTTACCTCCACAGAGTCTCTAATTCTAACACTTCATTCATCGAAGAGCAAGGTGCCAGAAAGGCGTGGACGGCACTCCACACCCGTCTTGTATCAATCGACTTTACAGTATTTTTATGCATCCTATAATGTATAAGCATGAGCTGATCCCCCCCCCTTCCCTCAATAATCAGAAGAAGTGGCTTAAAAATGTTTTGAAATTAGAATACCTACTACCTATCATAATTCTTGTAATGATTTTAAAATACTCGCATAGGCATGTATACATTTTAAATCCTTGTTTGATCGAAATTTATGACTCAATTAAAAATGTATTTTTTTCAAGCCCTCTCCCTCCGCCTTCAACCCCCGATAGCCACTTGCGTGAACATTTGCGTAGGAGAATGTGTAACTCATCTTTCTGAAGAACTCAGGAAAATTCGGCTTTTTGAATAAAGGTATAGGTATAGTTATAGGAATTATAGGATCCATACATAACAGGGTGTCCACTCCCTTTACCCCGAGAACGGCTAGGAGTTATGATCTGAAACTGCAAAGTCATAAGGGCAATTATTCACAAAGTTAATCCAAAAAATGGTTTCAAAGCCCCCAGACCCCCTTTGAGCGTCCCTGTGAGGCCAGGGGGTTCGAAACACATTTTTTCAATTTTCTCAGGCTTAGGGGGCTCTGAAATTATTTGTTTCCAGATTCCTTAGGGTCACTTCCCTTCATGATGACTTTGCAGTTTTAGATAATAGCTCTCAAAAAGACAATAAAAGAGGTTTTCGAGATAAATAATAATAGGACGCCATAAATACATATCTATGTCAAAGCTGCAATGTGTGTAATTATAATGAAATCTTCAAATCCAGCGATGGCTTTACGTTTCACCAGTGGATAGAAAAATTACTGAGCTTCGTTGTATAGTAGAACCAATTCTCATGAAAATTAGGTACTCAAATCAGTGATCTTTCTCTACCGGTTGAACATCACTATTGCCCACGTGACGTCGTGACATCACTTACAGAGAGACTTGAACGAACAGCTAAGAAGAAGTGACTTTATGAAAACACACAGCTTCATACTGAGATTTCCATGTCCAACTGTCGTAATTGAAACAGTGATGCGCAAATTTGAGACATTTTTCAAAAAAACGTATTCAACTTTAAAATTTAATTTTACTTAATAAAAAAAAAAAAAAAAAAAAAAAAAAAAAAAAAAAAAAAAAAGGAACTAAGTATTTGCGCGTCGCATACTTCCAAGGACCATGGTCGTATTGTAATGAACAAGTTTTTTTTTTTAAAACCAATCGTCAAAAATCTGAAGCCAACAAATCTTTGAAGATCGTTTAACAAAGGCACCAAGAAGCTGCATAGGATGGACTAAATAACCAACGATATCTGAGCGCGAGCACATAACTGGGGTAGGTCGAGGTACTTACTTACCTACAACACGCTGCGGTTAGGATAACGCAGGTCCTGGCGCGTTGTTTCTATTGCGTAAAATTACAGGTCTCCGGGTGCCGTCTCATTCCCCACCCCTCCTCACAATGTGAAGAGAGCTCGAAATATAAATTAAAGGTTAGGAATTAAAGACGTGGAGGGGGAGGAGGGAGGGTTGAAAACTTACCTGGTTCTGTGGCCAAGTCAAGTCAAGGGCAGTGAACTCCTCCGAGCTCCCTGTAGCATCTCGTGTGTTGCCGCGATTGACAATTTGATGATTAAACGGAGAAATACGTGTCATCCGTCGGTTAGATTCAGCTGTTTTCTTGCGTTTCAGCGTGTACTGAGTCAAAAGTTCTGGCAAAAACAGCAGCGCAAATAACTATGCGGATAGCTTAAAGGAATTGTGATATTTATAAACAGTAAGTTTGGCTGGAAAGGCTAGATTTTATTTTTTCATTTATTTTTTTTTTCTTTTAATCGTAAGAAATTCAAGCAAATGGGTTCCCATTGTAATGTAAATCTTCAGAATTTTTTGTGATTTCAAAAATAATTTCTGATGATTTCGAGCAGTATTTCTGGCATAGAAAAATACTTGCTTTTTCAACCAGAATTTCTGTTCAGAAAAATCATTATTCATTTTCGGGGACCATTTAAGCATTTGCGCTGTCATTTATTCATTTTCGGGGACCATTTAAGCATTTGCGCTGTCATTTACACCAGAAATTTTCTCTCAGATTTTCCCGTTTTTTCTGTATGTCCTCTCTTTTCCATATGTTTCAGAAAGAATTTGCTTCGAACGGCAATTTCCAAAAATTCTACTTTTTTATTTATTTATTTTATTTATTTGATTCGTTCAATTTGGAGACAATGTTGAAAAATCTTGGAACTGGACTGGCTGCACTCTCGTGAGAAATCTCGTTCTCTATCCCTCGAGCCACCAAATCAACCCCGCATTCTCACCCCCTCCATTTCACCCCTACCCTCCAACCTACGAATTTTTGAAATTCAATCTTGACGGCGCTGTGGTGGTGGCGCGCGGTGAAGTATAAATGTTTATTAAAGCCACTAAAACTTAGCCGGAAACAATCTCAGTATCTGCCTCCCTCCTTGTTTTCCTCCCCCGCCCTCCTTTCTTCCTTTTCTATTCGTCCCAACCTCCTTTCCCTCTCCTCATCTATTGCCGCCTTTATATCTTGTTTAATTGATAAAGCGTCTACGATTGTGATTGTGATGCGTTTCTCCTTCACCCTATTCAAATTATGAGGTCATATCCAAAGCATGGTTGCCAAATTGTGACGACGTTGCGGAAAGCAGGGAACGTTGCATTTGTCCTCCTAGTGGCATGCTATTTCTGCCCCCCCCCCCCGGTAAGAACCCCCCAGACCTCTTTACCATCATGTTTACATTCAAAAGCATCAATCGCCCCTTGATCCATACAAAACGCAAAACCAAGAGGAAATAAGGTGAAAAACCGGCTAAAAGTTTGGAAAATTGAAATTTTAACCCCCCCCCCCCCCCGAATATCATTTTTTCTCCTCTCCCTGAAATTTTCCTGAGTATGCCCTTGGCCTCATTTTTTATGGTGCGCCTACCAGAGGCGGTCGGTGCTATGTGGCAGCAACAGATTCTTTCCATTTGAGCTTACGCGTAAAATCTGAGAAAATCGATACTTTTGTATAGAATCAAATGGCAAAAAAAAACGGGTTGTCAAATAGCACGAGCCGCAACTGGTGCCAACGATCTTACACCTTGCTCCTCGGTGTCACAAAACTGTACCGCTGACCAATCAGAAGCAAGGAGACACAACTTTTAAGTTAATTAGAGGACTGTTCGATGCCAAACAAATTAAGGCCCCTGTAAGTAACGGTAAACATTTCCGATCAATTGAATCTATCAATAAAGAATCGATGTCAATTCTTCGATCGTAATCATTAGATAAGGGCAGTAACAATTTTCGATCGATCGTTGGAGCAGTCAGTTGACAAATAAATGGGTCTTATTCTAATTCGGAATGTCATTTGACGTTCGTTTCTTTGTGGTTTCGAACCCACAGCGCGAGCGCACCGCGGTAAATATATGTAAATCCCCGTTCCACGTTAGATAGCTAGTCAAATGAAGTGGTGGTTGGTGCATGATGGTAATTGGTAATGATCTGACTGACGACATTGGACATACCGAATCGAACATACCGAAAAGATCATTATCAGAAATCTGATTCACTATGTTAATTGCCCGCGACCGTGCTTACTCAAGCTAACAATAAGTTTAATAAATCTATCATTGATGTCAACTGAGATCTGTTTGTTCTATTGGTTGAAACTTGAAATTCAGTCATTTAACTTTTTTTTTTTTTTTTTTTTTTTTTTTTTTTTTTTGTACTTTTTTTTATTTCAAATAGATAGACCTATAATAAACATCTTTTTATCGTATTTCCTGCTTTAGATATTATTACCAATTTCGGTCCGTTCACCTCAATTTAATCGATACATCATCTGTAAAGTGACTTTCAATCTATCACCCCGTCGCAATATTCATTTAAACCTATGCCAAAGGTCGAATTCGAGGGTGTTCACTAAAAAACCCAATAACTCGATATTTTCCATGGTTTTAAAAGGACAAAATGCAACCTTATCAGATTGTAATCGACACCATTGATATCTGTATTCGGTTTTATAAAAAATTGGAATGGCTACTTGCAAATGATCATTTAAAATGTTAATGTATCACCGCTGCAGTTAATCCATTTAAAGGCATGCAATGAGGAGTCAAATTCGGCGGTGCTCACTGCACTGCACACCCGCAATATTTTAATATTTTTCATTGTCAAAAATTGACAAAATCAACCTTGCCAGATTGCACCCGACACCATTGATTGATCCCTCTTGGTCTCACTGTGTTTAAACCATTCTAATAGCTTCATTGTAGATTTACTTTGGTTATTTATTCATTTAATTTAATTTAATTTTATTTCTTTCTTCTTGCAATCTCTTTAAGATGATGGAATATGGAGAAAGCGTTAGTCGATAAGGAGCAATTAAAATGTCATGAATTTCTCATGTACTTTATTCCTTTCAACAAAACGTCATCCAAATGATTCTAAATTTAAATATTTGCCTCATCGAATTGATGTAAAAAGATAGAAAAGACACATACATATATACTATTTGTATATTATATACCTATAGGTACTAGCCCGTTCCAGACACCCTACGGGTGCCCTCCTCGGTTAGCATTCTAGGGGTACGGGCTGGTTGGCACTTTGACAGTTGGTTTATGCAAGTTTCTTTCTTTTATTTAAAGAATCATGGTCGTTAAACGAATGATTGAAGAAGTACGGTAAAAACTACGAAGAAGTACGGTAAAAACTACTGACAAAAATTACGGATCAAAAGTATCGGAGCGCTCATCAGGTTTAAGCGATGAGCGTTAGGACCGAGGGAGTTGCGACAGTCTCAACCCTTTCATCCCTGGTGTACATTTCAATGTACATCTGAATAACATAGAATCTTACGGAGAAAATGAAAACATGTTATGAACATTTTTTTTTTAATGAAAAAATTGTGCCCAGATCAGCTCCGTCCCTGAACAAAAAGTGTTTTCAACTTCTAATTCAGTAATTTTTCGTCAATCTTGTTACAGATGTGCCAATTAAAGTATAATAAGTTTTATAATTGTATGATATGCACGTACTTAACGAGATTTGGCTCAAGGGATGGGAAAAAAACTCAATCAAAAGTATGTAAAAACGTTGTCTTCCTTTTATTTATCAATCTGGCAAAATTATACTACCAATCTCAGTCGTAATTGAATCTCCGACGCCCATCAAATCTGAAGCCATAAGCAGGGGAGTTTTTGGTGTCTATCAAGGCCGGATGTCTGTGTTGATAGAAACTTCCATGGCCGTGAGGTGGCCTAGCGGCTCCGTTGGGAACACCATAAGCAGATCGGGGATAAAATGCTTCAAAAGCGACATCTTTCGGCGGAAGCACCGAATCAATTAGTGGATCCTCCGGGTCGTAGGGTAAGCTCGATCCTAAACTCACCACCACAGCAAAAGCCAGGGATACAAACACGATCTACAATAGAATAAAATGAAAATTTTTTTTTTTTTTTTTGGGAAAAGCAATGAAAATTATTTGAAATGTTGCGAATAAATGTGCCTTAATTATTTATAATTGATATTTGGTTATGAGAAAACGAATTTTTCAATCGCATAAGATATCAATAAAAACAACAAAAAACAAAAAAAAAGCGAAAGAAGTGAAAGGTCCGTCAAATCGAGACTAGTTTTGACAAATTAAGACATGCGATTTGCTTTAACAAGTATCTTAGGGATGTGTTAAAACATGGAGCAAGTTTTGCATGATGAGTCTCAACGATCCAACATATGCGCCAAGCCCAAGCTCTTGAACACAAATCTGGAATTTTTTACTCGCTGTTTTTGTGGCATAGACAACACCAGAGTCAACAGACTGACCAGGACTTTTCAAAACAGAACAAGTTCTGATGCCATAATTGGTACCTAAAAAAAAAAAAAAAAAAAAAAAAAAAAAAAAAAAAAAAAAAATCACTGTCAAATTTTGCTTGCACAGGTTTTTATCCAAGTCTCCTCTTAATAAAATTACCTACGAGTACATAGTGCTGAGAGGACTTCTATTGAATGAATCCAACTAAACGTTGTTAAATTCGTAGACGACTTTACATATTCACTATCCATTGATGAAAAGAAACGGACTTTGCTATATTCAGTTGTCACTTTCATTCAAGTTAAATCAGTTAAATTTATTAGGCTTGACGCAGCTCATAAACTTAGGAGAATCGACCAATACAGCATTGTCAGATCTGAGGATTTAAGTACATTTCTTTTGACTCGATGTAATTACGCTTTCTGTCAGCGGCGTGGAAAGACTGCAAAGGATGCAAAGCGAAAACCGCAATATCGGTGTCGATAGCGCCTTGCGAAGAAATTTAAAAATTCAGGACAGGGCAAGGGTTAAACGTCTCGCGGGCAAAGTCGAGGTTGGTTTCCAGCGCGCGACTTATTAATGATCAAGATTTGTTGCTTGAAAGATAAAACAACCAATGAAGCTCGTTTATCGGGTATCGCCATAACGTATCGAGAAATATGTCATTCAAGGAGTGTTCGGAAGATTCAGTTGCCGCACGCACGGCGCGGCAGGGCAACGCACTTGAGTTGCCGTCTCTTCAGTGGTCGCCACAGACGGTTCATAAAAGTCGATGTTTCGATAGATTCTCCCTTATCCTTATAAATCTATGGAAAAGAACCGATTCTTTGAAGGTTCGATTGAACTGCACGCCACCGAACGATTGATACGGCGATTGCATAGGCTCACTTAAACTTTTTAGAAGTAAATAAATGAAGCCATACAAGTCAATCCATATATCAGAGAATTATACTATAGAAAATTGCGGCATGAATTAAAAAAAACTGGTGCAAACTTTTTGCGTGAATCCGAATCTAATTGTATGAATGGGTCTGTTGCAAACTTTTGCTACAGCGCTATAGAGTGTGCAATCTCATGTAAAATCGCCTGAAAAGTCCAATGATGGCATCAGAAAGTAATGAAATGCAACAATAAACTCACAAAATGCGTTTAATGAAATCCAAGATGGCGGCAAAATATCGAGCAATCTGTATGCATGCACCACGAACATCCAAGGATAGCCAACCTCACAATATCCATCACAACCAATCACAACGTAAATAAACACATAACCTCTACCTGCAGTGAGGTTGTCAAAGTTGGCAATCCTTGGATGATCACGGTGCATACATTCAGATTCCTCGATATTTTGCCGCCATCTTGGATTTCGATAAACGCCTCTTGTGAGTTTAATATTGTATTTATTGACTTTATGATGCCACCAATGGACTTTTCAGGCGATTTTACATTGGAGTAAACACTTTTTATCGCTGTAGCAAAAGTTTGCAACAGACCCATTGATTGGGGAACAAAAACATTGAAATAACTTATGCCTTTTTAAAATGGATCAAGTAGAGGACAAAGAAAGCATCATAGACGAATCCTGGGGGTAGGCAACCCACAGAACTTATCTCAATTAATCCAAGCACTGCTGGTGGCCAAACTAAGCCAAAATCTGAGGAGTCGTCAGGCATTCGTTGGCATGGGCGGCGCGTGGGGTCAAAAAGTGGGGGGTTAAAAAAATTTCATTCTTCTTTTTCTCTTTTTCTTTCTTTTTCCTTTCCTCTTTTTCCCTTTTTTTCTTTTTTTCTCGTTCAAAAATTTGTTTAGCTCCTCGTTCCCAAAAAAGTGGGGGGGCTATAGCCCCAATAGCCCCTTATACGCGCCGCGCCGCCTATGTTCGTTGGTTCTGGATTATGGAAGTATGTTATCGACCTTTCAAGACGACCCTTATGTGTTACCATGCAACGATGGACTCCTTAATTGATTTCTTTCTTCTTCTTCTTCCTTCTTCTTTCTTCTTCTTCTTCTTCTTCTTCTTCTTCTTTTCTTCTTCTTTCTTTCTTCTTCAGCTTCTTCTTCTTCTTTTTCAAGATTACCCACAGTCTCAGTTGAAGACCTCCCGGAGACAGAGAACCGGAGCAAAGTTCCCAAGATGCCCCCTTCTACAGGTGACCTTGAATACACTCATCGTTTCTCTAGCATCATATTTTACAAAACGAATACAACCTCGTTTGTTGATAGCAAAAGTATGCAACACAACTGTTAAAAATTTTAATACACTGCGAACGCGGTCATATACAACAACGATCTATCCTGAAATATTCAAATTTTCTTCAAGTTCGCCGAACTGCACATTATGTGAGTACATGAATCAGTGTTAGTGTCAGCGAGAGTGTGTGAGTGCGCTATGCTCACAGTGGAAACAAGTCGTGGCGCGGCGCGCGTGGTACCGACAGTCATAGCACGCCAGTCGCGCTTTAATGTTGCTACTGGTATAAGCTGAAAATGGATTTTGAAAAGCGCACATAAATCAAAGAGTTATTGCAGGCGTGCGTTCGCAGGACTCCCAACCTCGCTCCTTGCATCCTCACTCCTCCGGAGTCCGTCCTGCGGGGCAGTGAGCGAGCGACGCGAACTATACTCGACAGCGAAGGACGCGGCGCGGCGCGGCACCGCAAATTAAAAATTATTCTATGATTGCGCGCAAGCAAACCCCCTGGAATCCCTTGTCCGCCTGAAAACGGTCTTCGTTTGTGAGCTTTCGACTTTCTTTCCATGCTCGAATGAGTATTCAATTAGCCATGCTCCAAGCAGCTAAGTAAACACGGAGCACTGAATTAATGTTGTATCACTTCTCGAATAACACTTATTGCGCTCCGATGTGTGACATGAAAATGCCGTTTGAGACCTCGCACTTCTCCTTCGCCAGCAGCACAACTTCATCGATCGACGCTATCCTCTATCTATATTTTTTAGTGTTTCTTTCAAATCTTCCATTCGTCCACCTCCTGTTTTATTTGCGCGCTATTGACTGGATCGGTCAACTGAATTCAATAGCATGATTTTTCAGTTAAGTTATTAATATATGAAATAGCTTTTTTTAATGAAAAATCCAAAAAAACATTCACTGTGTATCAAAACTCTCGGATTCTGCTGATTAAATGATGATTGATATCAAATCAATCTTTGAAGGTCACAACAAGTCTAAATTTTCGAGGGGTATTATTGCACCCTAAAGGGAGGGCTATGGAAGCTGAGCTGAGCTTAACTCCCGCGCCCCTCCCTCTCACCCCCCTCCCATAGCCTCAAAAAGAGGAAGAAACAAAGTAGAAACAAAAACAAAACATTCAAAAAATTTATCATCAAGGAGTGGGATAGTGGGACTATACCCAGTGGGACTGTACCCGGAGGGAGGGGGGGGTCCCAGGGAGTCTGAACCCCCCCCCTTACACCAAACTTAGCCCTAAAAAAAAGTATTATTTTGCATTTTCACAGAAATGTTTACCAAAGTTTCACCTCCAAAACCCCCTTGACAATTTTTGGACCGCAGACCACCCCTCGAAAAATTTCCGGCTACCCAAATAGCCTAATATACCTATTACCTGTAGTAGTAAAATAATTCAAGAAAGGAGAATGAGAGCATCGAAACTATTTTGAGGTGTTCCGTGACATTTATAGGAATAAAACGAGAAGATTTTTCCCCCTTAATCTAACGATAGATTTTTCGTTTTCTCCATAATCCAATTACAGTGGTGAGTCTATGGTGAAGGGGGGGGGGGGGGGGGGGCACGCGATATGATCCCCTCCCCAGAAAAGTTTTTTGGGTCCGCCACTGTGTTGATATAATGAATCAAAGTGATGATACCTAGGAGAGAGAGAAAGAGAGAGAGAGAGAGAGAGAGAGAGAGAGAGAGAGAGAGAGAGAGAGAGAGGAGAGAGAGAGAGAGAGAGGAGGAGAGAGAGAGAGAGAGCGAAAGAGAGAGGGAAGGAGGGAGGGAGAAAACTGAACTCGTGAACACTCCGTTTCGATCGTTTCGGTCTCAGAATGAAAGCGAAAAATCTTTCTCTTGAGAGCTAATTCTTTAAAAAAATGTCGAATGGAAGTAAAAGGGTATAACTTAAATTGACGCCCATAAAAAAGCTGCATTATCAAATTTTCATATGGTGGGCCCCCGGGCCTATAGGCTCTTCTTGAGAGATGTCACCGTAGCCCCCCAGAGTCAAAAGTTGGGTGCAAATGCACCCATGTCTGGAGGTGGGGGACCTTTCGACCCCCAAAATAATGGGATATTACAATGAATAGGGAAATGTACGTAACGTCTCGCGGCAGTGACCAATCGCACACGCGCACTTTACCCTATACTCTCTGTGGAAGAAAGAAAAAAAAAATCGACGGGTTTTAACGTGCGGTCGAAAATACAAGTTCTAAGAAAACACGATAAAAGCAGGAAACGGTGATAAATTTGCAATACCGATGTCACCGACTTGCCAACTTGACTTGAGTGAGAAAATAAAAGTGAAACCGAGCGACAGCGCTAAAGTGGAGTTTGCGCTGGTAAAATAATTGCACGCAGAAAATCTGAACTCTCGCAATTCAACCTCTGTTGCATGAGTGATCTTCATGCGGATCTAAGATCACTTTGTAGAAAAATAATTCGCTAATAGTTAAATTCTCTGAAAGAATGTTCAAAGTAAACAGGATCTGACCAATAGACTGCAGATCTATAAAGCCGATTTATACACACACAGCATCAGAGATCAATCGGATTAATTTATGGGCTGAAATTCGACCTATGATCATTAAAAGCAAAGAGTGTAAAATAGAGTGGCAGAATACATATAGCAATGATCCATGAAGATGTAAAAAAAACAAAACAAAAAAAAAAAAATATAGGAGAAGATTTGCAAATTCTTGACTTTTAATCGCAAATATCTGGGAAATTTTATATTTACCTACTATGCAGAACAAAAAGTTGTGTGATGATTTGACACACGCCTAACATTTTTCACCGGGTTACATTATTAATTTTTTCTCAAAAACACTTATCTTCCTGACCAAAATCTCACGCATGCCGACAATTTTTAGCTAAAACCATTGCTATGAAATAGAAGTGTTTAGTGGGGCGTCTCAAAGTAAAGTGCAGCATAACCAAACAAAAAAAGCATAACCTCCAATCTGGCCCACAGTGGTTGAAAATAGCTTTGAGTTGAAAACAGATGATACAAATCAATATTTACCCCTTCAACCGCCAGGTTCCAAAGACAAATCAATGTTCGCTCGCTCAAATTTAGTAGGTAGTTAACTGTTCCTACACCGCGGCGCTGATTTTGTATACACAATGGATTGAAGGCACTCGAAGATACCTTATTTTCCAAATGTTAAAAATTTAGAGTCGCAAATAATGTGAAATTGAGTGAAGCAGATCAAATCGCAGAAACAAGTAAACTGGGGCGTGCGGTATCGAAAGAGTTAACGAAAAACCTCTCCCGAATCGAATATTAGAAAATTTACTTATAGGAGGCGAATTTTCGCGACGAATATATTGACAAAACAACAACATTGCCAACCTACGCATGACAACAGTGGATGACACGAAACTGGATCGTGTTTTTCGAACTTTTTCGGTGTTTTCAGATCGATGGCATCAATTTGATTTTGAATTCAAGTCGGGAGGTGAATTCGAAATCAAATTGATGCCATCGATGCCCCGAAAACACATCTAAAAACACAATTGAGTTTCCTCGAATATGTAGTTGGTTGGTATTGTTTATGATATTTGATCGCGAAAATTCGCCTTGATACTCGTATTCAAACTAAAAACAAAGCAGATTATGACAAGTAATACATTTATATTGAGCCGGCCGTTTTGGAGGTTATGTTCTTTTATTAGGTCACGGAATAGAGTCGACCGCACCGTTTTGTGACGTCAGAATGTAAATGCTTCTGTAGTTTACAGACTAAATATGAGATTTTCTTACCTTCATGTTCGCGTTGTCGACTGTTGCAGTAGTTGATGTTGTTGATGTTGTTGTTGTTGTTGTTGTCGTTGTTGTTTCTCACGGGGTAGCAACGTTGGTTTCTCGGTATACAAATTCGTGTCGATGTCGGTTGAATTCGAGTGCCTCACAAGCACTGACCTTCGCCACAACCCGATTCACTTTCTCCTGTCCGCGTCGAAGTCGCATCGTTGGCTGTCCGCGGGCGGCGCGCGACGCGAGGCGCGAAGCCAAGAGACGACGCGACGCGGCTGTGGTATAGAAGCGTTATCCGTAAAGACATCGTGGATCATTCTCCTGATGATCCAAGAGGTGTCGCACTTGACAACTTGTCCCGAAGCAGACCCGTGCGGCGTGGGCCGCGCGTGGGCGGCATCTTAAAAACGTGGCTCGCAGAGGGTATCGATCTTTTGTGAGGCCATTCCGGGGTCGCGCGGTCACCATTGACAAATGTTTAACCAGGCATTGATTAATTAGTGACGTGAAATGGATAAAATGGACCAGACCTCCAACTATCATTTGCGTAGGTATTGATAACAGTGGCGTAACGTGCAATCTGGCAACGTTGCAGTTCGTCCATTTAAACCCTTGTAAAAGGTCGAATGCGAAGACGATCACTGAACACCCAATAATGGGGCAGTTGCAAGGGTCTAAAATTTGTGTTTTTTATCATGAAAATGATAGTACAGTGGCACATGTTCATAACGGAATTTCACGGGGCGGATACATTTTCCGTTAATATCAGGTTTCCGCTATCAGCAGGTTTACCGGATGGAGAAAAAAAAACGAAAAATTGAAAATTGAAAGGCCAACTGGCTTTTACCTTCATTTACCTTCGATACTTTGGAACTTGATTAGATCTTTAAAATTTATTAAATCATTAAAACTTTGAAACTTCACAAATTATAATATTTAAAAATTTGAACTGTTTAAGATTTGAAAAAAACGTTTAGTTTTAACTGTTGAGAGACAGAAGTTACCTGTTTTTCTAATAATATTGCCTCTTTTCTCACAATTTTTCCGTTAAATACGCCTTTAAAACCTTCCGTTTCCGCGTTGGACAGGTTCCGCTGTGAGCAGGCAGGCTGATTTACATTGATTTACCATAGCAATTCCACGGGACCGGCAAAATTGTCCGATAACATCAGGTTTCCGCTACCAAGAGGTTCAGTTATAAACAGGTGCCACTGTACTTGATAAGCTGAAAACAATGGTGCCTTTGGTTTTTTTCTAAGTGTCTCGGTTTTGGAAATACAATCGTATTAAGTTGCAAAAAATCGTGGGTGTAGTGACGTCACTGCGCGGAATTCCCATGTAAAACAATGTATTTTGGGCCAAAATCTCATCTCCGGAACAGTGGGACTTAATTAGAAACCACAAAGGCATCTTTTTTCTCAGCTCATCAAGTACGAGTACTTTCATTTTCTCTATAAAAAACTGAACATTTCAGACCCTTGCAACTGCCCCATTTGTTCTCCTTGGTGGATTTAAATGGACAAACTGCAACGTTGCCAAATTTCACGCTGCGGCACTGATTGATACCCCCTCCCCAAACACACTCACACTTACCCGGCGCGCCCGTCTCTTGGGGAACAAAATGTCCGATTAACGCTTATAGGTACTATATTTGGTTTCCCTTAGTTATAATTTGATGTTTGTTTTTTACGCTTTCCTTACTGCAGTGTCTCATTTATTGGCGTTGAAATATGTCATATAGCTGTACATTTCATGACGACAATTATTTATTTCCCTGTCAGTATCTGCGTTACAAAAAACCTTTCACTTTCGAGCAGAGATTGAAGGAACCTGTCAGAATTAGGAAAGAAGCCAGGAATCGAGACCATAAATCCCTTAATTAACAAAATTTATCCGTCCTGAATTGAACTTTATTGTTAGTAAGTGAATAAGCTTTCAAGAGACTTCCGAAGATTTGATGGGTTGTTATTAAGTATGAGAACCATTGAGATAGCCGAATCAATGATGAGAGAATAATTGTCTAGGTAAATCAAAAATTTTTTCCTGAAGATGTCTGATGTTCGAAACTATCAGAAGGGGACCGGGGACCGGGGACCGACCCCCCCCCCCATCACTCCCACAGAACCATAAACACATTAGCTCAAACCGCCCTTCCATCAAGTATTCTTCCAATTATGCCTTCGCTTAGAGACTGCACTATAGAGGGTATTGACCCTGCTAAAGAGTTATTAGTTTTAAAACTTGCGCACTTAAAGACTTCGAGGGAGGCGGAGACAGCAAATTCTAAGTCACACAATGGCGGCAGATACCCTTACACTGACCCTGCAAGCAGGATTTTTACGCTTTAACGACATAGATGTCCGCCCCCAATGAATACAAAACAAGGGTCCCTGGACCCAAACATGCGGGGTTTTTTCTTATAATTGGACCTGTAATCGCGTGAATAACGCGTAATCCAAATGAAATTGACCTGCCGAGTTCGAGTTTGGCCTTAGTTTTGATCGAAATATTCTAGATTTTCCACAATTCAAACTTTATCGTGAAAAAAGTTTAAAAGTAGAATATGTGTACGATTAGGACGAGTTAAGTAGAAAATAATATCATTTTTGACATCAGCGACCCAAATACTATGGATAAGCATAGTTTTAATGTAATTACCAAGAAAATTAATTGGAATACATTAAAATTTAGTTAAAAATAACACTGCGATGTTTGGTGCTGTTCGCGGACACCCTGGTAAAAATGGTCCATGTCGGTCCATACATGGTATATTGGGACACGGACCTGCATGGACCTTCATGGACAGCCATGGACATCCATGCTGGTCCATGCAAAATTTCATAGACATCCATGAAGGTCCATGGACAGCCAAAGGGATGTGCATGGAGGTCCATGCGGGTCCATAAGAGTGTATGCATGGACCTGCATGGATGTCCGTGCAACTTTATATGGACCAGCATGGTACGTACCAGGCAATTTTCTATCCAGCTGCAACCATTCAGAGCATCTGTCGTTGAAGAAGTGACAGGGATAGCTAGGTGAAGCTATACAACTTGAACATTTTTCGATGCCCCTATCAAGCTTTACTTTTCCAGCACAATATCAATAGGATTTCAAGGAATAGAGAGCTTGCTTCCTTGCGTATTGCTACTCCAGTGATAATTGAATATTCTATATGGACACAGCATAACAGTACCAGCGGCAAATTATGTGCGTTTGAAGATGGCCTAGCTTCGTGAGTGGTGAACCAATAGCAAGGTGAATAATGCTTGTATCGACGTGCCTCCTAGTCGTCCGCAACATGTTTTCATCCTGATAATAGCGTCCTTTAATCTTTTCAGTTATGTAGATAATCATATAGGTATTTCCTCTAGGATTATAAGAGCTTGCTTTCCTTGGCGTCATTGAACAACCAGTGATAATTGAATATTCGTGTTGTACTACACACAACAGTCGCAGCGCCGCAAACCATTCACTGAGCTGCGTCTGCGGTGAAGATGCTGTGGTGAGTGGTGAACCAATACAAGGTTGAATCTAATTGTTGATCGGACGTTGCCTTCCTATTAAGTAACGTAATTCCTGACAAAACTCTCATAGATATTTCAATTCGATAGATAGCGTTGCTTCTAAATTTTGTCTTTATCGGATAATTTAAATAACATGGCAAGCATTAACGCTGAACCACGGTTCAAGATTTTGTGACAATTTGAATGGATTTTTTAAACCATTAGCCATTAATAGTGGTTGAGAAATAAAGTCGCAAGAATTTTCGGAAATTGTGGCTTTCTTCTCAAGGGAGAGATAGGGCAGGTCTCAGTCGCGCGACTAGTTTGATAAAATGAAATTTTCTAATAAAAATTACGAATATCTTTTTCAACCATTATTGCGATGGTTAATTGATGACTCAAAAAAATCCATTAAAAAATCAAAGAATTGTCGTATTGTCGGAACCGCAATATAGCGTAAAGGGTCATTATTTTGTAACGATGGGACATTCAGACGACTTTGAAGTAATTTTTTTCAACTTTTTAATCATTTAGATGAAAAACTATCCCACCAACAGAAAGGATTTAACTTCTAGATAGTGATTGGATTTTCAAAATTTAAAAAAAGTCTATCCAAAAGCTGAGAAAAGAGCAAAATATGGGTGTAACGGGTGGGACAGAAAATGGACAAGGTTTTTGAGTCACTTCGGAAAAAGTTGAAACTCTGTGAGTTTTGAAGAGATAAAAATTTGGAAAAAATATATGTTAAAGGTGAGGGTAAAAGCTTTGATCCTACATAAAGTTTTTTCATTTACTAAATTATTTTCCTCAAAAAAACTGAAAAGGGAAGGGGGATTTTTAAAGGGTGGGACACGTGTGATTTCGTAATTGAAAATACACATCAAACCTGCTGTAACATCAACACGTTTGACCTTACTAGATTTAGATAATATTTTCGGCTCTGGTCGCATTTTAATGCAAAAAAAAAAACTGTCAGGCTCTAATTTTTAAATTTAAATTTTTGCATATCATGTCCACTTTACTGTAGAACTTACCCGTAAATGTTCTCCAACATACCAGGGAAAAATGAAGTTTAGGACTTTCGTTACTGTAAGCGACGCTATTGGTCGGACTGAAATCTATCGGAGTATATTTTTCCTGGAATCACGCTGAGTCGCTGTAAATTGTATACGGCTGTATACACCGAGTGGAATACCTATAGGTATATCTCCACTCCGTTGTTGCGCGCAAGGAGCAATGAAGGGGAACTATTTTTCGAAATCTTTGTTTTCCTCAGGAAATATTCTCTTCGCGATTACAGCATTAAATCCCTTCTTCGCGATCGCGATGTGTTAAACTGACCAATTAACCTTCTAAGGGCCAGGTTATTTTAAAAGGAGGCCACTCAGGCCACTCTTCCGTTTATAAAGGGAAGATAGTTAATTGTTCGTACTCGGAGGAATTGAAATTGCCTAATCGAATCATTGAAGGCGCCTTAAGCATCTTATCTAGTACATATTTTCATCAATATAGTCGCTTTATTCCGGAATGAAGATTGAAACAATGTGAAGTAGACTAGAGAAGAAAAACGAGTATACCCGGGCTTGGCCCTTAAAGGGTTAACTGTACGAATTTTCATCGATAGACCGTTCAACCTTACCTCAGCACATTCATTCAAGGGAGACGCTGCTTTACAAAACATAGTAAGTATAATGTCTTAGCAGATACAAAGATACCTAGCCAGGGTATACCGCAATGCACAGTATACTATTCAACACATGTATTACGTGCGTTGCGTATTGCATACTCTGCTAAAGGTAGCTCCGTGTGGGTGTGTGTGTGTGCGTGTGTGGTGTGGGGGGGGGGGGGGGGGGGGCAATGTGGCCAAAAAATCAAGTCAGATAGTGGTAGAGAAGAAAAAGCCGAGGGGGGGGGGGGATATGCGATTTAATGCTGAAATTTGGTTGAAAAGGAAGTGGTTGCCATGCGTATGATGTAATGAATATAAAGTAAACAGAATTTTTATTAAAAAGCGATGCACGACCAAAATAAAAAGGTCATCCGATTTTTCGGAGGGCCTCCTCCCCCTCGAGGATTTGAAATGGCGCCACTGAACATCGGTATTCCGAAGAATAATTCCAGGAATAAGGCACATTGGGGGTTCTGAAAATCAACAAACGCCGGTTAGAGCTCGTTTCAAAAGTGTAGGCGCACCTAGACCATACTCTGTGGCAAATTCTCCATTTTTATTCCTTCAAATCAAAACAAAACTTGCCTCCATCTTTAAACTTTTGATTTTAAAGCGTTTCTCTATGAATAGCCAACATTCAAATTCACTTTCATTCATTTCCATTTCGTAACATGAGAAATAATGTTGGACAATTCCAAAGATTATCGGTCTATGTGCGCCTACACTTTTGAAACTACCTCTAACCTTTGAACTGCCAGGTTCAAGTTACCAGAAGAAAGCAAAGCTATAAATCGCTCAAATTTAGTGGGTAGTTAACTATTCCTACTTCACCGTGTTCGTGTTGCCTATCTTGGTAATTGAAGGCGCTCCATGAAACGATTTTGCAAACGAGAGTTTGCTGTAAGTTTTACCGACAACTCGGGCGGGGTATTGAAAGAGTTAAATCGCGAGTGGCCTATTCCTCCTACTCTTACGAAAACGCCTTCATTTCAAAGAAATACCGAAAGCATTATCAGCAAGTATAAGAAGAGAGTTAAATAATCAATGCCACCTATTCTAATCCTGTCATGACACATTTCTTTGCATTTGCCGGTATGAGGTGTACAAACTTGTGGAGTTGGTCACACCCATCAGGTTTCAGACAGTTTAGCTAAACTTATTTATAGCAGCCTAATAATTCGCACAATCCCTTCTGATTTGTAACATTTTCTTTTGGACTATTGGTTTTAAAAATTGTCTAAGATTTGCATGAATGATGTGTTTCAATAACAAGTAGTAAAAGTCTTCATAAATCTCCATTGTATCAAACTCCTTAGAATGGACCTCCATTTTAAAATTAGGTATATGGGAGGGATACCGTCTCCCTCTCTAATGATGGATAGACCACGTAATGGTCCAAAATTTCACTTAAGTTTGACAACATTTTTTCCCTCACAACAAGGGAAAAAAGTAGATGAATTTTGGAACAGATCTTGTCTAAGTGATGACTAAATGCTCATACTCAATCATAGTATCGTCATAAAAATCAGTGCCACGAGAAAAAAATTTAGTATAAAAGTAGACATTCAAATGTTTCTAAGTTCTGTTCATGTTCACATAAACGAGATGGTTTCATCTATGTAGTTATAAGTCGGTGATATAGTGTCTAGTGTAGCGCAGGTTGTTTGAAACGGAAGGTATTTTCTGAGTTAATGAGTGGACTTTGAAAGTTTTTAATGTTTGCATCGTTACTTTTGCCGAATTTTACGTTAGAAACAATGAGTTATAATGATGTAGCAAAATTACGCAACAGACCCATTGCGACAATTTGTTGTGCAAGCAGTTATAAAATGTGTCTATATCAGCGGCTATTCCTTAAGAGATCCTGACATTTGTGACACCAATTTTGCACAGGTTCCTCAATGACAAGAATTGATGCACCAATTGATCCAGCAGTCTAGCTTTCGTGCAAGAACAGACCACACACATGTCAAGTAGGTACCTACAACTTTATATTTTTACTCTCCCCCCCCCCCACGAGGAGCGAAAGTATTCTTTTTATATTAGAATCACAATGGAATATCTCAGAATGATCAAAGATCTTATTTTTGTGAAAAGAACAGTTCTTCTTAGCTTGTCTAAAGGAGCTTTTGCAGCCGTTTATTTGTCTTTAATTGACCATTGAACAATTTCTTTACTCTGTGGCTTTAAATGCACGGCAATTTTTTAAAAAAAAAAAGACTCTGATAACGTATTAGCAGGAACAAAGATACTTAGCCAGATTATGCAATACCCTATGCATATGACACCATTCAACATATCATTGGCTATCTGACATGTAGGCGTACTTTGAGTCCAACGTTTCAAAATCATCTTTCACGGTTTATATTTTCTGTAGAAAACATAAGTGCGAATAAACATGAATATTTTTTTGCCTTTATTCTTCATGAGTCAAAAAATCTCGGAAATATATTAATGGAAGTAATTGAATGGTTGATTGTGGTTGACAAATGAAAATGAAATTGGAAGTTTTGAATCGCTGGATTTGACTTACGGTTATACATTAGATGACTGACGATATGAATCGGTTACGTTTATTATTCATTCCCCGGCCGAGTTCCTGTTTCCCAGCTGATACCTACTTCATATTCACAAGACATCTCTTGACTAGATTGACTAATAATAAAGCACTATAAAAACTCAAATCCAAAGGCGACTAGTGCAATTTGGCAACAACATATTTTTTCCAACTATGCTTACACGCCACACGGGGATGGTACGAAGGCGGACCCAAGTTCCGCGACCAAATTTTCAGGATCAATGTTTCATAAGATTCTTTTGTTGACGAGTTTCACCGATTTTGTGAATGGGCCCTAGAGGCTGAGAAAAAAAGTGGCATCACCTTAAGTGATCTTCACTGACCATTGCTTCCATCGGATGCAGCATGGCCAAGTGGGTAAGAGTTCCGCCTATAGAATTCGATAATAGGTTCAAGTCCAGTTGCAGCGCTTGCATTTTTTGCAATGTACTTTTGCAAATTTTTATTTGTTCGTTAGCAAACTTGATTATTTATACCAATTGCACAGCTTTATTAATGATTTTGAATAGGTACAGTAAATGTGCAGAAACATTTGAACGAAATGAACTTTGCATGGATCTTACGTCTATAAGTACACAAAAATCGTTTTGCTTTTTATTGTTTTTTAGTTTCATTTTGCTTTTTCGTTATTTTTATTCTTATTATTATTACTACTTATTTTTTTTTTCTCATATAAAATCATGGGGGAAAAAAAAAAAAAAAAAAAAAATGAAATCATCTCCACCTTCAATTATTATACTTATTTGAAGCGTAAAATCCCCATGCAAAGTTTGTATTGGTAAAATATTTAGTTTTTGCTTATTCACTGTTCAGGATCATTAATGAAGCTGTAAAAACAGTAAAAATAATCGAGTACGTTGAAGAAAAAATAAAAATATGCAAAAGGACACTGCAAAAAATGCGAACATCGCAGTGGTACTTGAACCCATTATCACAAATTCTACAAGCAGCACTCTTACCCACCCGGCCATGCTGCATTCAATGGAAATGGTCAGTCAGTGGAGACTGCTTAAGGTGACGCTTGGTGTCCTTTTTTTTCTCAGCCCCGAGGGCCCCTACGAAATCTACGAAACACGTCAACAATAGAGTCTTATGAACCATTGCTCCTGAAAATTTGGTCGCTAAACTCTTATCCGCTTTCATATCATCCCCTTGTTATCCCCTTGTTAGGTAAACTCAATCGATCGATTGGAGAATCGATTGTCTTACATTCCTTTAAATGGGGGGGGGGGGACTGTTGCCTAACAGCACGAGCCACCACAGCTCGAACTGAGGAAAAGGGCAAAAAGAAAACGGGTGATGTAAAAAATTGTGTCTTATAATTTACAAAACAGACTGTACAGTAAAGAAATGCAAAGTACATAATTAAGAAATGAACTTATTAATAAATGTATGGCTAAACTCTTTTCACAATGATTATTTTTTAATTATCCAATTTCAATATTGAAGATGCAAGTGCTTTGAGAAACTAGAAAATTACAGACATGTCATTTACAAGGAAATGATAGCAGTTCTTTTGGCCTGTTCTCTCTTCCTTTTTTTGGCATCCTTTTGTTGTTTATCACTGAAAGCCTCAGTGAATAGATCTATGCCTTCATCCTGTTCAATTTTGCGTTGTAGGAACATTAGTCCATAAAAGTTGGTTCCGTTCAAATCCTAGGAAAAAAAAAAAAAAGATAAAAATAGCATTTAGTGCAATTCAAAATCAGTAGAAATTAGAGATAAAAGGTTTTTATTTATTTTTTTCTTCGAGAAATAAAAAAAAAAAACCCCATGGACTAAATTACCTAAAATCCGATTTTTGAGCTTAAGGAATTGGTATTTTTCAATTAAAAAAAAAAAAAAAAAAAAAAAAAATAAAAAAAAATTGTGAAAAATGATAAAAATTGTGACATAAAATAGATAGAAACATAGATAGATAGATAAATACATAGATAAATAGATGGATAGGAAGTCTGCCACTCTGGCTACTGGAGTGGCTCTTGTGCAGGTGATTCACCAAGGCAACAAAGACAAAGCAGCAGAAGTGTAAACGATTCTTGAAAACATCAACATTCCAAAAGAGCTGCCCGCAACAAAGTTTTACCCCTCTCCATTCTTCCAAATCAGCCTTGATACAATACCTTGATATCAATTGCTAATTATCCTTCCAAGAAATTGTGAGCCAAACATAATTGAACAAAAACTGATTCAATAACAGAAATCTACTCATCGACGGATATTTTATGATTGCCGCCAAAAGAATACTAACATTCTTGCTGAGACAAACTTGAACCAGATTGTATAAGTAAATTAGCTTATGCTCATTACTCGGACTCATCTATGTACTTAGTCTCTCTATCTCTCCTCAATTATTACTATTTTCATTAATAAAACATAAAGAGCTCATGGTACAGTTATTCTAAAATAAAATAAAATAAAATAAAATCGTATTAATAACATCAAATGGGATTGCTCAGAACCGTACAAACATATAAAAGGAAAAATCATTGATACTTTACCTTCAATTCTGTGATTCTATCTCTAGCCAATTGAAGGAGTTGTTTCAGAGTAGGTAAAAGTGTGAAGCCACTGGTAATTGGTCCATGGTGAACTTTGATCAAAAATATTAAAGTACGAATAACCAACTCTGTTTTATGATGAGGCTTTCTCAACAGAGGCACTAATAGTTCTAATAGTTGACATACCGATGCAAACGGTAATAGAAGCAAGCTTTCTTCTAGTTCACTGTCAAAAGAAGAAATGTTATTGGTGAGATTAGAGAGAGGTTGTTGAAACACAGCTTATCAACATCAATCACTGGCGCAACCAAGATCCCTTCCATCTCTCTCATTTCCCATTTGAATGTATAAGTAGGAAAAGGACATAAAGGGGAGAAGAGAAGCTATCTGTTGTTAAGTTACGTATCATTTATCCCCAAAGTCATCTATTGTTAAGTTACTATGTTTGAGAATATAAAGGTACAAGCAGAGCCATTAGTTCTGCGTCAACGTTTCGACGCAACCCGCACTACAGGTAGCCCGGATCTCGCTCGGTCTTGAGAGAACAAAAGAAAATAAAGATGAGAGAGCATTAATTGTACATGTAATGGGGGCTGCATCGAATCGTCGACGCAGGACTTATGGATCTGCTTGTGCTTCATATGACATTACTCCACGCAAGAAACGGCAAGGGAAAATTCACTTCAAAAAGAAAAAATTGTTTTCGGCAGTATGAGAGTTGATTAAGAATGTCACATGACTTTGGACACGAATATTCAGACATTAGTTTTACTTTTTTTTTTTTTTTGTTTTTTTTTTGTTTTTTTGTTTTTTTTTTTTAATTTGTATATTTTGTATTGATTCAAGAAAAAATTAACAGCCTAAAGCTGTGTATCTGGCAACATCAATTTCGACCACTCTAGAAACCAAAATCGACACCAAACAGTTTGATTAAGATTCAAAATATGTATTATAAAACACTTTTAGAAATGCCTTTAGAGTCTTTTAAATTTCCAAGTTTAATTTTCTAAACTAAGAATATTGACAAAGAAAAACAGAGTCTAACTCTAACTTTATTGTGAGTTACAGTGAGTGAGACAAAAGAAAATACTACAAACCTTAATATCACAATCATACTTAGCTGATGGAAACTCATTGATACTAACCTAGCTCGAGCACGAGATAACATTTCCAACAGATATGCTTCTATCGTTGTTACTCTGAAAGCTTGCATGATTGGTGGTAACGGTGGCGGTTTCTTGCCTTCCAATCGACTTTCTTCAGCAGCTAATCCATACTTTTCACTTTCAGTTAGACATTCAAGAATTAATTCCGCCTAACCAGGTTGAAAAGCAGGCGAAACAAAACAAAACAAAAAGATCAGATATTTGTTCACAATAAACACAAACTTAAAATTGGGGGTACATAGGATTCAAAAGAACCAATATTTGCAACAGAATCAGACTGCCGAAGATAATCTGAAATATTCACCCTTCTAGGACAGGCATCAAAAAAACAATCGTTGAAACAGCCAATATTCAATCGTAGCAAACAAGAGGGGCCATTTTTTTTGCTTCATTTGACAATGAAATCACTCACTTCACCTTACCTGAACTAGAAATCAAAGCTTTTTTAGAAGCAAAGCTAAAAAAAACAAACAAACCAAGTTTTTGGTTGAAAATTGAGGTTCATTGGGGCTAGTGAGAAACGATCGCGGCAGTCATCGATGCCTTGCCGACCCTGACTGCTCTAACCTCAATTTTCAGCAAAAAACTTGGGTTATTAGCCTAGATTATAGGCAAGATTTATGTATGTATGTTCATGACAAAAAATAAATCGCAAAAATAAATACACAACGCATTACGGACCATGAGAATAAACGTGATAAACCTGAATCAGTTTTGCTGTTAGACATTTCAATGATTGTCGTTTCTACAATTAAACTTAACGAAAATGACCAAAAGGTGTTTTGGCTAATGCCATTTTAACATTAGAGCTAATAATGACGATGTTCAAATATTTTTCTCTCTATTCTTCATTTAATCCCTTCATCATTAATTTTACATAAATATATTCATTAATTTGATGACCAATGAGAGTTTGAGTAAATCAATGAATCCATCCCAGGCTAGAGATCAAATCAAGCGTTTAATCAAATGGTCAAATTCTAACAAATGTCCTGCTTGGCTATTAGCCTGGGCATTTGACCAAACGACTTGGAGTTCAGACGAATGACTAGGTATTTGCTTAAATGCAAGAAGACTGATTGCTGTTTTTGTTCTCTTTTTCTTTGTTTCAGGAAAATGGACAAAATCTTGTAGTCAATGATGAATACGTATAAAACCCTCAACTAAGTAGCTAAAACTGACCAGAAAAACTGATCCTGTAACCTAAGTTATATAATATAATTGATGAAAGGGCTGCATCATTTATAGGAGCAGGACAGAGTCGCTAATTTAGGGGGGTACACAACAGACTTGCATTTAGAGGCCCAGATCCTGGTAGGGCCCACACCAAAGGATTAGGGGAAATTTCTCTCTCTCTTTCATTTCAAAAAGAATATTGTTGGACACCAAAACATCTGCTGTTTTATTGTTTGAAGAAAGTTCAGCTGTATCTTGGCGTTTGCGGTTTACTAGACAGTGGGAGTTTCTGCCCCAGCTGCTGACCGGAGGGGAGGATGTCTTCAAAATTATGATCAAATTAAATTAGTTGAAGACCATCGGCCAACCTAAATCTAAAAGACCCTTTTATGAGAACCTATCCTATGAATTATGATATAGTTCTTACCGCTTTTTCAGCTCCGACAGTTTTCCTGGAGGGCAAATTAAGAGCTGCTCCCCCGGCGACAACTGTGTCTTTACCAGAGGCTAAGGTTGTTTCTTCTTCTTGCTCTCTTTCTGTTTCACGCTCATCTTCCAAGATTAGAGGCTCCTCTGTTATTTCATGCATTCGTATGACTCTATCTTGACCGCAACTGACTAAATACTGACCGCTGGGACTAATCGTCAAATTCCACGCCTCACCATGATGGCCCTTGAATCAAACACGAAAGTTATATTAGGTAACTCATATGAGGAGAGGAAATTAAAATTAAATGATGGCACAAAACAGAATTCATCAAGTTTCAAGCTTTTTACTAGTGATTTAGTGAGAGGGTGCTTAATTTTTAATAATTATTGCTCTAATGATCTGAAGGCTTTCGATCTGCATTGCAAAAGGCCTGGTTTCTGAGCACTCTTTGTCAGTAGTAATTTTAGCTGAATACTTCAACATTGCTCTGTCTGCTACCTTTTTCTAACTATTGCTTAACCTGTACAGGAAGAAATTATACATTCAATTATCATTCTTGCTGCATTGCAAACTTATATTTTACACTGTTATACTGTTATATGAGCTTTGCATTTATCTCAAATAAATCAAAAATAATTTTATCTTTTTCGGAGCTATATATACTTAGGGTGATTTGGAGAAAAAATGATAAAAATCACTTCAGGAATAGGTATCAGGGTCTCACCTGCAGAGTAAGAATCCTTTCAAAATTGTCAGCATCCCATTGCTTGATGAACCCGTCCTTCCCTGCCGAGAAAAACTGGTGAGTGTTTGGAATGAAAACGATGCTCATAACAGTATCTTCATGACCAAAGAGCGATCGATGACAATCACCAAAATCCAGACCCCAAATTTTTATATTCCTGTCTCCACTTCCAGTTACAATCAAGGTTGAGTCGTAGCAAATGTCCAAACATGATATTGGTAATTTGTGCCCATAAAGTTTCAAAAAGAACTAAAGAAAAAAAAAAGAAAAAGAAAATGATAAGTAAAGTAATAGAAAGCGGTGGCAATTTGTGTAATCTGGCAACAATGCATACCGTCCATTCAAGACTACGAAAAAGATCATTGGGAATGCAGTAAACACCATTGAATGAAACTGCTGCAAAATTTTGCCACATATGAATAGAGCATCAACTTTTACTTAAAAACAAGCAAATATAATGATCGTGATTTGGTGACACTAAAAGCATCCAACGTACATTCATTATCTTGACGAGAGTTTAAAAAATGAAGCAATAATGTCAATGTAACACAGATACTATAGGAATGTTCCTATCTAATGTGTCACTATTTTCATATAGGTGAGGGATATTCAAGAACTAAGTAACTGCCTAGAGTAGTGATTTACGACCAACTATCCTTTAACCACATTGAAATGACGAATTAGATGGGACTGCTTCAAGATGCTCGCATTACTTTATCTAATTATCTTACACTGTCCAACCTGCGTAATCGCGGGGGATACGTATCCAGACCATCCGCAGATAATGGAGACACACACACTTATCACGGACCGACCAAATAGAACATCACTTCTTTCTCTTCTTCATCTCGTCTAATATCTGTAGCCATGGTTGTAAACTATACTGATGTCAATGCCACACGTTATGAGCATATTTTGTTCAATCTTTGGCTCATAATTGGTCACTATATCCTTCAAGATGGTGGCTTCCTTAAAAACATCAGCTAATTTCTCTTCAAAAGGTTGCTATAAACACTTTTTTATCAGCTGTCACTGACAGTTTATTGTGTATTTCACTTTTTCCTACTTTTTTCCCCTGTATCTTTGACCACGAGCTAGGCATTAATCTGCTTCCTTGGAGATCCACCAACAATCCACGGATAATCAAATCAGTGAAAACCCGAATCCGCGAATACGGAGATCCAACTATAATGTTTAATCCACAAAATAATTAGGTGGAAAAATGTCAAATCTAAATTAGCTGCAAACATTATTTTAGCCACAATCCAGGGTATAAATAGTACATACCTTAAAAGTATCAAGGAAAAATATTTTTACAGTGGAGTCTAACAATCCAACGGCTAACAATTTACTATCTGGACTGGCTTTGACTGCTAAAACTGATTCTTCTAATTTCAATGTTCTTAAATGGAGTACAGATAACACTTTTGCTTTAGATTTTGATGTTTGCCCATCAGAGTCTTCAGAAGGCTGAGCTGGGATCAATTCAAACTGCCATATTTTCACTGTTTTGTCAGAACCACCCGTGATACATCCAGTCTGTAAAATGAATGAAAAGAGAAAGATGATATTTCACCTCAAAACAATCCGAAAAAAAACAAACAGAAACTAAAATGGAATGGAGTACATTTGCATAAGCTGGTATACGAACATAAATTACAGACTAAAATCATCAATCAAGTACATGGGCGCACCCAGGATTTCTGTAGGGGGGGGGGGCAAGTTGTCATTTTATATGGGGGGGGTCTAGGGGTCCTCTCCCGGAAAATTTTGAAAATTTAGCTCTTCTTAGCGGCAAAATTAGGCTACTTCTATTCCGAAACTATAATGAATTAACTCTCGAGAAAAATGAGATTTTCCGAGACTTTGCTGATATTACGGAAATATCTTCATCATGCTGATAGAAAGACGAAGTCTTCAGGAAATCTAGATTTCAGAAGAAGATCGAGCGAAATCAACAATTAAGGACATTGCTGTCAGGAAAGATGTGTTCCTCCAATGAAAAACATGTTTCATGACATTGATACTTTTTTTGAACTCATTTCCTTTCCCATCTTTTCTTTTTCTCTCCTCCTCTTTCCCTCTTCTCTCTTTCTCTTTTCTTTCTTTTCCTTTTCTCCTTTTTTCCTTTCCTTTCCTCCTTTTTTATTCTTCCTATGCGGGGGTCTTGGCCCCCTTGGCACCCCACCCCTGGGTCCGCCCATGATCAAGTAACATTCTTGGCCTAGTCGCTCGACTCAGCGCGCATTAATAGAACTATTTCCTTTTGCAATCTCTCCCAACTGCTCATTTGTTTACCCCATTACAGACATTTACAATGCAGGAGAGAGAGAGAGAGGGAGAGAATAGAAGATAGAGAGAGAAGATAGCTTGCAGAGTAAAAGAAAATGTTGATGTAGGTAAGTAATCAGTTGAGGGAGGGGTGAAGATGAAGCATGGATGACAAGACAAAACAGAGGGTGGGGTAAACAAATGAGCATGTGGAAGTAAAAGAAAGTAGGTCCATCAATGCACGCTGAGTTGAGCAACTCGGCAGAGAACGTTACCTGTCTGCGGAGCAACCCGGCCTGCTACGTATATACGAGAATACAAAGCACCGGGCAAATAGTTCTCAATTTTAGACGCAAATATCTCAAAATCCTGTCATCATTTTTTTTTTCTGCCCATGAGAGCTTTTTCTCAAGGGACACTTTTGGACAACATATTTCAATTTCAAAAAAATATACAGGGAGCCAGTTCCCAGAAGCAAAGGGCGGGCATCTTTCCTGAACTAAAAATAGAGCCAATATCGCAACTTTGCCTTTTGGAGGGGGCTGATAAGGATAAACTCCAGTTCCTGTTACAATCATTTCCAGCCTACTGGCATCTTTAGATTCGATAGGTAAATGAGTGTAGTCCATCAGTTCCGGAGAGAAATTTGAAATTAAACGCAGAAAAACAAGAAATTCTACCGAATCGGGAAGTAAAGTCACACTCCGTAATTCTGATTGCGGATGAGCATCAATTTCTTCTAGAACATCTGCAGAGGCAATGTCAATTATCAACAATCTTCCATCCTTCAGACCAGCAAGAACATGACGATCTCCAGGAACAAAACATAGACTAAGTACGTATCCAGCAGCGACAGTTCGAAGACAGGTTAATGAGGCTCTGAAACAAGTTAGAAGCTGATAAAGCCACAACTCTGAACATCACTATTTTATGAGACTCACAGCCTAAATAAGCAGCAGAAAAAGGACATATAAACTTATAGAAGTTCAAAAAAACATGGCTTTCGATCATGGACTGGGGTAGACAATATATGAATGAATGAATGATGTATTTATTTTAAAAGTGTGTTTTGCATTTTCCGCCCTGACACAGTGGCGTAACTTTGAAACTCGGCCCACCCCACAGATTGAACTGGAGCCCCCCCCCCCCCCCCCCTAGTGCCCCTACAACAGAATCTGCATAATCTAAAATAACTCATCAACCTCAATTCCCCCCCCCCCCAACTAACTCATAACAACTGCCAGCCTCGAAAGTCAAATTTCTGAGCCCAAAAAACGTTTAGCTCACTCAGATATTACGACCGAATCCAAGTTCGAAATTCTGAATTAATTGTAATCTGTCAAAACACAACTTGATTTTAAAATCTACAAACGTCAACATGAGTTTTCAAAAGAGTGATAGAAAGATCGAAAGATTCCCTGCAGTTGTTTCCAGGCTTCCACAAGTGAAAGAGGCTCTTTTAGCTTTTCCTCACCGAAACTCCCGTGAAGAGGGGACTCCTAAAGTCCTAGGGGACATAATTATGAGGCTAATTTATTTGGAAAGAAAAAATCTGCGTTTTTAAAGAAAAATATACTTACTTAACTAAAGAACAGAACAGAAGTCCTTCTCCCCTCCTTTTTTTTCTAATACCTTGCTACGTTAAGGGCCCTCAATCGTTCTGCCCCCCACCCCCCGCACCGCGGTCCCGTAAGTTACGCCACTGCCCTGACATTATAGGGCCGAAAATCCTTTCTTGTATACAACCAATAATACTGACGATGGTGACATTGCAACACATGAACTCCCAATTTTCCTATGAACCTCAGCATAAACCTTGTTTTTATCCACGCAGACTTGAAAGTTGTTCCAGATAACTTTATGTCGGCGGCAGGCAAAGAGAAATCAAAAACCAAAATTGAAAACGAAGAATAAACCCTTGTTGCAAAAACAGATGCAACAAACTATCATAGAGAAGAAGAGTTGGTACATGGGTTGGGCACACTGACCAAGAGATAAAGTGAGATAGATTACCTATTCCAAACTTTAACATCAGAACCGCAGCCAGAAACAAACGCCAAATTATCAGAGCTGAAAGCCACAGCTCGAACTTCAGAATGATGCCCTTGAGCAGTAAGTTTTCTTAATACCTGGGATTCTTTGGTATTTGATAATTTTATAGAGTGTAATTCAACAGAATTGTCGCTCAGTAAAATTACAATCTGAAAAAAGATAGTTAGAAAGATTAATAAAATAATAGAATCATTAATATTAAGCTGTAAGGCAGACCATCATATAAAATTTGTGGCACCAAGCATCACACTCTTTGCTCCACAGCGGAGCTAAAAGACAGCCCGCAAGTGGGAGATTGTAAAAAGTATGCACTACGCCCAATAAGCTGACAAACTGAAACCAATAGATTTTAAGATGTTGATAGCACCCAAAATATGCTTTAAACAGCTAGTTTGAAGAAAAAGCAACGAGCTTACAATTTTGGTACAGTAACTGAAGCAAAGCTTTTAAATTGAAATAAAAGGGAAAATGACTAATTATGGAAATTTAAAAATTCCTTCCACTATGATTTGAAAGTGAAAAAAAGTCACAAATTTGCCCAAAATACACTGTCAAAGGATAATGAGGACAGTTTCATTATTTATTTTGATCTACTAATATTCAACCACAAGTCTATAGTAATGAGATGTAGCCATTCGGAAAATGGTCATGGACGGGATGTTAACTTTTTTCCGCCTACCCATCTCTCTACTTGAAAGGGAGCTAGATACAAGAATGATGTTTTAGTTTTGCGGAAGCAGGTTATGTTAAGTTTTCTATTATTCAGTTTTTCCTTACTATTTCGCATAGTTTTTAATTCTTTTGCAATGATTTTGAACTTTTAGGTAGTAATTTTCAAAGTTACTGCTGTTTAATTACCATTTTATAGGACCTATTCCTGATACCTAAATTATATTTTTTTGGAAATGGAGATTCCCCGTAAAAATTGAAACTAGAGAAATAAAATAAATGAGAAAAATGAAACTGGAGTGCCTTCCAACATGAAGTTTGAAAAAATTATTTACAATTCTTTCCTTGGTGCTTTTTACTTTAACCAATAGTGATAATACAGGAGCGCGTTAACCAGGAGAGTCTTATTCTGCAATACCTCATTTTTCTCTGAAAAGGTTGATCATGAAGACAAACATACAACATGCAGCAGCAATACTTTCAACAAGAAATGAAAATTCCTAAATCTCTTACCCTGACTTCTTCTCCTCCGCCAATTAAAATATCCACGGATTTAATTTTGTCATCTACTTTCACTACGGCTAACCTATGTACTTTGTCCCTCAGTCCAGGACTTGTTTCAGCGTTAACTTCGATGGTCTCTTCCGGACTAAATCAAATTTTAAAAAAAAATAACAATGTTGATTAGATACTTAAATATATATATTAGATAACAAGCAATTGGTGACTGTTACAAAACAGCAACTAATTTCTCTTGTCTCAATTAAAGCACACATTTTTTGCACAGTGACTTGTCAGTGGGATTTATGGTTTTATACCATTTTTCATTTTCACTTCAAATTCTTGACAGCAATCCTTTAGCTGTCCGAATGGGGTCTCCAAGACCCTGAGCTGCTTTTCGGAGAGAAAAAAAAAGAGATTAGGTAACCACTTGAGAACTGAGTGTTATCCTCAGTAACATCTTAAAAGTTCTTAACTGTCCCTTGCAAAGTGTAAGGTAGGTTTTCACCCAATTTTGAAAAATGGATCTCCAACCCTATCGAATCTATCCACGCCCAAGGTGACTGAGGGCTGTCCTATATAGGTCACGTTGGTGGCGGCTTGTAGAATTTGGCAACAGCAAATTCCCTATTCTAAAACCTATGTAGGTAAAATAGTACCCTAGCGCTTTGTACACAATCAAACAGATTTGATCAAACTGGCATCGATGAGCCAGTGAGTCAACTTTTTGCATGTTGAGTCGTTGCTCTTTTCGTTAAACAACTGGGCAGTTTGACAGCCTGTCAAACTGCAGAGTCATTTGACAATGGATGGTAGGTCATCTGCTCACCAATTTCAGTCAATAAAATCAATTTTTTAGGAGCTTTAGTCAAGTTTAGGTGTGAATTTGGAAGTGTCAAATTAGCTATGCTACGGTTCCATCAAACCCGTTTGATCGTGTATGAAGGTCTATTCTTTGGTGAGGCTTTACCAGGCTTTACTTAAAATCAATCTTTCTGAAAAGGTTTAAATAACAAGAAAGCACAGTTGCCAGAATGCTCGATTGTGCAAGCCGCTCTTGGGTCAGGTTATTGGTAGAGAATTCTTTACAAAATTGGGAGGTCAGTTTTGCAGACTGCTCATCAGAATAAATTACAGATGGCTAAACCATAGGCATACCTCCAAAAAAAAAAAAAAAAAAAAACAAAAAAATCCATTTAGAGATGTCATTATTTTACATGGAAAAAGCTCTGAAAAATGTTTCAAGTTTTTCATTCGACTATTTTACATAAAAGAATAGTTCATGAGTCTTTGAAAAAAAAAAAGAAATAGAAAATAAAGCAATTTAAAGTTGAGGTCTGTGGGACCCCCATTACGAGAAATATTAGAGAAATGAAAGTTAAATCAAATTGATAGTATTTTTATCAACCTGCGGGCCGATCATTTACTTTATCGTTAAACCAATCGTTAAAACTGTCTACGAGTGATGCTATTGGTCGAAAATTGTAAAACTTGGATATTGCTATGGTAACCAACGTTAAGAGTCTCGTTTTATAAAGGCTATTCTTGAGTTACCTTTAAAAAACAGACATAATAACAATGGTTACCATAGCAACGGCTAAGTTTCACAATATTCGACCAATAGAATCACTCATACACAGTCTTAACAATGGGTTTAACAATGAAGTAAATGATCGGCCCGCTGAACAAATTCAATTAGCAAAAGCAACGGTAACAAGAGTAATGTTTGGAGAAATATTCTGATAACCAGAAATGATTCATCACTTGTAAGCACTTCCCTTTCTCACACCATACTTGATTAGGTAAAAGTAGATAAATTAGAGAGAAAAGAAACATTGAACCAAAAAAGGCGATGATATTACGCTCTTTTACTTGTAAGATTTGCACTCACCAAAATTCATCCAGAAATTGTTAAATAACAGAAAGGAATGACGAAGAATAATGTAATGCAGGCACTTACTTCAAAGACTTTCTTTTTTCTTTTCTTAGCCGTTTCTGGAATCTTGATTGTGTTAGTTCGTCTGAACACAACTGAAATAATTCTACCGTTTTTTCATCTCCATGACAAGCCAGAATTGATCTCGTGGCATCTGTTACTAAGGATACAACTCTTTTCCGTCGTCTGCATAAAACTGAGCCTGCTTTTTCACAGCGAATGGGACACTAGAAAAATAAATATATTTCAAATTATTGGTAGAGATTAAAAAAAAAAAAAAAAAGGGAAAAAGTTGGGCTCTTCATAGTAATATAAAGTCGAATTTGCTGAAAAATTGGTTTGGTTCTGTTCAAGGTTCAGATCTTCGAGAGAAACAGTTTGTCTAGGTAAACAAAGTAGATTGGTTTGGTTTGAATTGATTTAAATAGGTTCACCAGTTCAAACCTAGCAGTTACAATTTGCGGTTCAGTTTGAAAAAACTTGATAACTATAGTTTACAGTTGGATTCAGTTAAATTCCTGTTTAGAGCCTGCTTTTTGTATTTAATGGGACACCCAAACCAATGTAATGGTTTTGAAGAACTTTAAAAGTTTTTTTAATGAATAATAGAGCCACTTTGGTGGTATTGAGCTCTAAGATGAATTTGATTTTTTGAGCATGACAGTAGAATTTCGCCAAACATCTTGCTCATCTGAACTAAAAATCTATGAAATCACGCACAGCCATTGTTACTTATAATATGCTTGAAAGAGGTTTGAAAATTATTCATTTTTGCTCCAATTAAATTAAAAAAAAGCACATACAGCTTGTTGCCAAGTATCATAGATTCAAATTTATTCTCAAATAATTTAGCTAGGGCCCAATTAACAAGTCAACCTTTCCACTCCTAAGAAAAAGTTGCAACAGCAGCACCACTGGACTGAGAAAAAATCAATATAATTTCTCTTTGGACTGCCGTACAAATTTGATACCAGCATGCACTCTATCAGCAATTACAAAAATTAGTAGTTTTCATTCTTATCGACAGATAGAGTACATGGTTGACTATACAGGGTGCTGCTGCGCCGGTGCCAGAAAGCAGCATAGAGTGACGTCACAAAGCGTGTATACGTAACAGGCAAATAGCAATTTAGGCAATTATTAATCGGCTGGCAATTTGCCTTGGCAAAGAGCAAGTTGTTTATTTATGATCAGAAAAATTCAGTCCAAGCGTAACGCTGACTTACAGGATAATTGTATGGATGAGCTACTTCAGCTCATTTGAAAGCTACTAATCTGACGAAAACGGCAATTTCATCAGATAAGGATTTTGTTCTTTCGATGAAGTGTGCTTGATCACTTTTATTTAATAGCTTTAACAGTTCATAAAAGAGGACCAGTTGAGAAAAACTTAATCTGTGGATAACAATGTGCTCGTTAGCTTATTTACCTTCAGATTGAGCTAAATCAAATCTTGATATGTATAATTATTTTGTAAGTCACCATTATGCTTGATCTAAATTTTTTCTGATCACAAAGAAACGGATTTCTCTTTGCCTAGGCAAAACACAAGCCGATTGCTAGTTACCTACGACGTATCTACAACCATAATCCCAGGGAGCTGTCTGCTGTGGGCAGGTATATACACAGGTAGGAGTGAAAAGATTAAGGGAAACAAACACAAAAACGAAACAACTTACAGCAACATCGGAGGTATCTTCTCCAACTAATAAATTGTTCAATTTTGTTTCAATCGCATCTACATCACCAGTGCCAACATCTTGAATCTTCCAGACTCTTAGTTCAGAATCAGCGCTTCCAGCGATTATATAAGTGTCATTGAGAAGAATACTCAAGCCCCAAACCTAAAGAGAAAAACATAATAAAAATGTAGGTAAATAAGATAAAAGAATTGAAGTCATGCAAGGACTAAGATTTAAAAGATTTTGAACTTTATTGGAGGTCCATTACAGTATAAGATAAACCTGAGAGGAAGTTTTTTTGATTCTTTTCTTCTCAGTATGTACTCCGAAAAACCAGAATAGAAAACAGCCCAAAATTACACGTAAAAAAGTTACAGAGCTGTAGAATCTCATACATTTCTGTGGTTTAATTCCAAAAAAAGTGAAGGGAACCAAACATTTTTGCCCAACCTGCAATTGAAAGCAGGTTGATTATGAAGCGTTACAGCAGGCTTGAAACTTGCTCAAACTCATTCAGAAAATACGAATAGCTAATCGAGTATCATTACTCTTTTGTAAGTGACACAAATGTAGCATTCATGTCTCCATCTATTTGATACTTCATAAAAATTCAAATTAAGTTTGGTTCAAAAAATTATCATCTAGCTGTTCATTGCACTTGGGTTTGATTACGACTTGTTTTAAAGAGGTTGATTTCAAACAAGTACATATTGTAATTCAGTGTGATTTTAAACTGGTCACAATAAAAATAGAGTCTAAAAAAGAGATTTAAACTGCAAAGAAACGTACCTCAGTTACATGACCAGCTAAAGTTTTGAAGCAATAATTTGTATCTAAATCCCAAAATTTGATGAAGGTGTCTTTAGAAGCAGAGACTAGAATATTGTACGACTGCATGAACTGCAACTGAGTTATCACACCTTTATGCCCGCTGAGTCTTTGAAGACCACTTTCAGCCACCAGATCCCAAACAATGATTTCAGTATCCTTAGGAGAATCGGAAAAAAAATAAATAAAAAATAACAATGAGCTTGAACATAATAATTAATACAGAGGAAGTCAAAACTAGAGCAAAATATGTGACTGATGTTTCTCTTGCAATCCGCCATTTTACATTTGACCATCTTAAAAATTAAAGCGTTTTTTTAAGCGGAAAAAAGCCTAGTTCCTCATGAGACGCAAGGCTACCCAACTATATGGGTTGAACAACACATGGAACATGCAATTGTTCCCAATGCAACACAACAGCTTCACATCAAAATGCAACCATGCAGCAAGATTGAGAAATGTTCAACTTTTTGCATCATTGTGCAACAGAGAGCCACGGTCACATCACATTGGCTCCTTACAGCCAGTCTTCATTGTGACACGCACACACCGTCACTCAACGTGCGCCATATGAAATCTTGGATGTTAATTGGTAAATCCTTGTGCTCACTGGGACCGGTTTTTGTTTTCTCTTGTTTCCCAGTCAAAATACAAGCAGCACAACAATAGCAAACGCAAGATCTTACATCGCATTGGTAGTGCAACAGTATTTACTTACACATGACTAGTGGCAAGGCACAGATTTCCAAATAGTCTAAAAAGGCTTTAGTGAAAAATGTTGCTGTATAAAGCACTGGATTCTTGCTTGGCAATCACTTTGTTTTTTTAATCCTTTAAGGGGAGAAGGAGGTCCCAAATGAAAAAAAAAATGTTTTTTGTTTTTAATTTTATTTGAAAGACGACGTTCTCAGCTTTAAAATGATATGATACATTGTATAGTTTAGAAAAAAATCAATTTTTTATGAATTTTTGAAGTTGAAGAGTCCTAATCAGGTCAGCTGATTTTTAGTTTTTTTTTTTTGCGATACTGAAAAATCTGGTTTTCTTACCTTTCGGTGCATTTTTCTCAGGAGCTAGTAATGCTATTTTCATATTTTTTTTTTTTTTTTTTTTTTTTTAATTTTCCTCAGAAAAAGTTCTATAAGCAGGACTAGGATATTTTGTGTACCTCTTTTAATTTTTTTTTTTTTTTATAGACATTCAAAGCTCAAAAAAAGGTGAAAAAATCAACCAAACTTTTAACTTTGAAAAAAAAAAGATTTCAATGAATTTTAAAAATCCTAGTTCCACTTATAGCCAACACTCATACACAACTTCATGCAAAATTGCAGCCTTGTAAGTCAAATAGTTCCTGAGAAAAATGCACCAGAAGGGAAGCATATTTAACAAGGTTTAACATAGGACCTCCTTCTCCCCTTAAAAGAATATCAAAATATTTTAGGTAAAATAGCAAGTTACCAGATAAAGCTCTTAAATATATTTTTTAAAGGTTTGGCACAGCGGTGTAAGGCAAAAAAAATATGCCTCAAACCCACCAAAACCTAAATCTGGGCCTGTTGATGGCATCTGTTGCTACCAATACCATCAAGGCTTTGCCCTGCCCCGAAAGCAGGTGGGTCCTTATGCCTCGGGTATTAAGTCTCCCAGGGGCAGCAAATTCAGAGTTAGTATACAAACAAAAATCAATCAAATTTAGACATTTACTCTTGGAGGGCAACAAAATTGTAGTGTTGAGCTTCTATCTGAAAAGTGTCGGTACAACCATGAACACCACTTTCATTCTTTTTACTCAAATAATTTAAAAACTGTACCATTAGAACACAGTTTTTTCATAGAAGCTGAATTGCAATGATAAAGACTACATCAAGGAAGATCAGATGGGCAGGGACGTCATTTCAAGTTCAGCTTGGGGGGGGGGGGGGGGGGGGGCAAAAAATCTGAATCTGATGACCTTTTTTTTTTTTTTTTGTTGCTCATCAATATAATTTTAGAGCCATAGAGCCGACTTGGAGGGGGGGGGCAAAAAATTCGATGACCCTTTTTTTTTTTTTTTTTTTTTTTTTATCAATAAAATTTTAGAGCCATAAAGCCGGCTTTGGGGGGCAAAAATCCGTTTTTGAGCCTGACTTCAAATCTCCCCCCCCCCAAATGATGCCACTGCAGATGGGAAGGATAAAGGGGGCAAAAGAATAAAATGAGGAGGAGTGCCAGAATAATACACTTACTTTAGAACCAGATGCGAGTCGAAGGTTTCTTGAATCAAATGCCAAACTACTAATAGGGGAGCGATGTCCTGAGAATACTTGTAGAGTATCTCCTGTGTTAAGATCAAAAGTATTCACAGTACCGTCAGAGTAACCTGCAGCTAAATAGTGCTGGCTGGAAGCAACAAAAGTCACTTGAAACTTTGAATCTCTTGTAAATAATAGAGTCTGAAAGAATAAAAGGAAAGAATATTTATACGTAGTGAATGCAACATATTATCAAGACGTTGGTTAGCACCAGAGATTACTAAGCTTAAGAGATATGGCAGAACTGCTCAAAACTGTTAATCGACTCCTATGAAGTAGACAAACTGGTATACGATCTGGTGGACCATTTCCGTAAACATTTCTGAAAGTAACCGAAGTGTGTTCGGCTGACAGTAAATGACTTTTGATTAAAGTTTTAATGGTTCATTTAGTGGTTAAATTTTTCCCTTGACATTTTCCATTTTGTCGACGTGTTTGTAAAGTAAAAAAAAATCAGAAAAGTGTGTGCCTTGAATTTATTTCCAGTAACAGCAGTAATAGCAATGTTTACGAAAAATGGTCCACCAGGTGGTAAGCTGTATTGTATCACAGCCTATTTGAAGGTGTTTTTTACGAAATGTCGATTAACGGTTTTCTAACATGGCGGGGGTAGGACTTGCCATATCTCTTTGGCTTAGTAATCTCTGGTTAGCACCAAGAGATAGCTAAAAAAAATCAGTAAAAACAATTACGAACATTCATTCACTCACTTGTTTGAAATTCATTTGTTTAAAACTAAAGAAAATTAATTCACTTTAAATTAATTTTACTCACGTGAGTAAATGAATACTTTAAGTAGTTTTTTATACTGTTTAAGGTTGAGTTTTGAAGCTCCTATTTCAGTTTTTTAAAGAGAAACCTTCATTTCATTAAGTACCATCAACTGGGGTGATAAGGAACAGAAGCGGTGAATAAGGACACCATTTCATATGTTTTATTTGCTCAAGACAAGGATTTGAGGCTAGTGTTCCTCTTCACCCCAGTTGATGGTGCTTTGAATAATCAGTCAAGTTGGGTCAAACCTTTCTCAACTAAGTAATATGTAAGAGTTCTTCACAGTATATTTGCATTACCCGGGAGAAAATAATCAACAAAATTCAAAAAGGCCACAAAAACTTGGAAATCTAGTTCACTGAATACTCAGTTTGCCATTAACAATCGGTATATTTAGTGGTTAGAACCTCCGCCTAACAAGTCACTCATTAATGATCTCTGCTCTCTTCAAATTCTAGCCCAGGTTCTTACTCAACGTTAAAGCTCATGCAAGTTTAGTCACTGGGTTCTGACAGGTAGCAGAGCCTGATTTCAATATGCATCAAAACACATCGGTTTTACAATCAAAACCAGTCAAAACTCCGTGCTAATAACCGATCGCTCACCAATCCTTTATGACGAATCTCAAAAGCAAGCTTCTTGTCAGAGCCCGATACTCAAAATGCAAGAGCTCTGGCAGTTTCAGAGAAAGGCTGTAAACTTGCAAGGGTTAAATTGAAATTTTAAAGTGTGAGGGAAGCTACGCCTTTCCTTCAAATCTGCAGAACAATTAAGTATGGGAGCCTTCGCTTACGGCAAAACTTTCATGTACTGATTCGTAGGTTGATGTGACTTGACTATAAGGCCAATATAAATTAGGAAATAAAGTGGACATGATGTATTTGTTGCATGTAACAATTAAAGAGGCTTAAACTTACTTTTTCCGAAAGTCTCAAGTCCCAAATGATCACATCTTCAGCAGCACCGACTGCGACATACCTTCCTTCTTGCCCATTCAAAACAACGAAACAAATATTGCAACCGGAACTCGCTATGATGTTACACACTCCACTAGGCGCAAAGCGTAAATACTGCTTTGTCAAACCCATAATTTTCGATTAATCTGAGAGCTTAAAACAAGAATAATATTTTAGAACTAAGCAAACGCATGCTGGCAAAATTTTGAATCTTTCATGAGAACGTCGAAGTCGAAAACAATAAGATAACCTCACTCCTCACTTTCAGACGCACGTGGGAGACAACAATCAACGGTGGTCAAAGGTTGATGGTGTTGTTTCGGCGGCTGGTGAGTTCCGGTGTTCCGGCGGCAGGCAACTGAGCCGCGCAATACAAATTAGCGCGTCCGTGCACACTTCTGCGCAGTCTTTCAATAGCGCCGGGAAAATCTAGCATAGTTGACAAAAAGATTTTTACACATTCAGCTTATGCTCCCATTAAGTATATCTGAATTTACTCAAGATTGCTTTAAGCCGATGAAAGCAACCCTTCTTTGAGTCGTGCATTCTTACTTATAGCTAAAGTACACTCGATTTTAGCTGAGATTTAAAAAGTGAATTTTGTGGTCCTATGCTCATGCATTCGTGATTCAATGGACAGAAATAATGGGGCTCTTGCAAACTTTTGCTGTGAGCAAATGAATAGTCCATTCTCATGTAAAAACCAGCAAAAATCACGAAAATCACACTGAGAAAGTTTAAAATTTAGTAATAAACCTACATATCTACATAAATGGCAAGATCATGATGGCGGTTCGACGCAGGTATAATGGGAGATTCTTATCTAATACGCCACTTTCTCTTTAGAAACACAGCGAGGTATGTCTCCATTTAGATAGGAATCTCCCATGATACTTGCGTCGAACCACCATTAAGCTCGATTCTGAGAGTGAATTTCGTGATTTTTTAGAGTAGGTACTCATCGTCATTTTTACAGGTTTTTATGCAAGAATCAACTCTTCAATCCCGTGTAGCAAAAGTTCGCAAGAGCCCCATTACCGACAGAAAAAAGTATTATACTATTACAAATTCACATCAGAATCCTGTCACATAGATCATTCAAAAATCTCCCGTTGTGCAGTTTTGACTGCGTGCTGCATACGCAAATCAATGATATTCGGCATCAGGGGCGAGCTGAGGTTTCCGGAGGGAGGGGGGGGTTGCACTTCTGCCGCCCCTCAAAATTATGAATTTGATTATACCTTTTTTTTCACCCTGATTTTGCCGCCCCCGGAGTATGCCACCCTGGGGCAGAGGTACTTACCCACATCCCCCCCCCGACACGCCCCTGATTTTCGGTTTCAATTCAATTTTAAAAGATTATTTTTTGCTCTTTATTTTCTCTCTCCCAAACACTTGCATGCAAATTAGGGTAAATATTTCAATAAATCAGAGAAAACTAATTAGACGATTCTGAGACTCATTTTGATATTCTTGTTCCACTTCTTCTTTTTTCCTTCATTACTGCAATTAATCAATCCCATGCCTTTTTTCAGAATTAGTTGCAATAACTATACAAGTTGCAGTACATAATATATTGCAAAAGACACGCTCGCCGATGCAGTGGATAGAGCCTGTCACTCATCTCAAAAGCTCCGCTAGAAAATGCGTCAAAACTCGGAGCAACACTGCTTTTTTCCCAAAACATAAACATTAACAGAGATAAGATAAACATTGCGGATTAATACTCGTAACATAACTATAAAGTGATTATGAATTGAAACATATTTTCTAATTAAGACAGGCTCATATAAACCCCGTTCGGAACACCTTAAATATTGTCTCGAGAATCGATTTTTTGCTTCCAAATTTTAATCAGCCATCTCGATATTAGTTCAAAAGAGGGCGAGAGTAATGGAGTCGCAAATTTTCTTTCTTTTTTTATCTTTCCTTTTTGATTGAAAAAAAAAATTAATGAGAGCTTGTAAGAATTCTCAAACGATCTTGCCGCCTCGCCAACTTGGCGGTGCGTGATTAGATAACCGATATTTAAATCGAAAGTTTATTTGGTTTCAGGGGAAAAGCGGTCAGTCAGTTTTTTGTTGTTGCTATTTCCGTTTGTTTTTTCCCCCTGCTCGAATGCGCTTATTTCGCATTATTTCCACGGTTCGATCGTCACTCCGAAGAGACAGTGTCCTTCCATTTACTCAAAAATAACTCACCACCAGCGAAAGAAACAACCGTTGCTCCCCATTTTTCTTCATCAGGTAATCATCGCTATCATTTATTCAATGCTACAAATTCCACCCTTGTGTTATTTCTAAATATTTTTTTACGTTATTTGCTCGGACCCGAAAGTTCTCGCTCTATTCAAAGTGAGAGAATATTTTGAAATCCGAAAACAAATTCTTTGCACTCAGCAGTTAAAATAATTTATTTTTTCATGGGTTCGCTCGTTCTCTTTTTTCCCTTTAAACTCTTGATTCTATTAATTATTTGATGAAAAAATGAAATAAATAAAATAATAAATAAATATATACATAAATAAATAAATAAATAAATAAATAAATAAATAAATAAATAAATAAATAAATAAATAGATAAATAAATAAATAAATAAATAAATAAATAAATAAATATAATAAAAAATAAATAATAATGATAAATTTAAAGATAAATAAATAAATAAATAAATAAATAATAAATAAAAAATAAATAAATAAATAGAGTAAATAAATAATTAAATTAATAAATAATATAATTAAATTTATATTAAAAGATAATATAAATAAATAATAAATATATAATAAATAATAAGATTATAAATAAATAAATTAATAAATTAAATAATAAATAAATTTTTAAATAAATAAATAATGGAAAAACACGTCCCAAGTGATAATGCTTTGATGAAATTTGAATGATGTAAACATCAATCCCCCTCCTCTCCGCACCACTCCACAACAAACTATGCATTTGGTGTCAGAGATGCAGTTCTTTTGATTAATACGTTTTTCTATTAGAGACAGGATTTTTCTTTTGTTTTTTGTTTATTTATTTATTTATTTATTTAGTTGTTATTATTTTTATTTCATTTAATTTATTTTACCCGAAATTGGCCGAAGGCCCAGCACGTGAATTTTATGGCGCCATTTGATCTGCTCGTAAGTCTGTTTCCCCATTTAAAATTACATTGGCGGTGCCCCGGAAGAGCAGAGGGATGTTTCGAGAGCCCTGCGCCACGTCAGTGATTGAAAGCCCACCAAAAAGACAGGTCTGCTCGTAAGTCTGTTTCCCCATTTAAAATTACATTGTCGGTGCCCCGAAGAGCAGAGGGACGTTTCGAGAACCCTGCGCCACGTCAGTGATTGAAAGCCACAAAAAGACAGGTCTGCTCGTAAGTATGTTTCCCCATTTAAAATTACATTGGCGGTCCCCCCGAAAGAGCAGAGGGGACGTTTCGAGAGCCCTGCGCCACTTCAGTGATTGAAAGCCCACCAAAAAGACAGGTCTGCTCATAAGTTTGTTTACCCATTTAAAATTAAATTGTCGGTGCCCCGGAAGAGCAGAGGGGACGTTTCGAGAACCCTGCGCCACGTCAGTGATTGAAAGCCCACGAAAAAGACAGGTCTGCTCGTAAGTCTGTTTACCCATTTAAAATTAGATTGTCGGTGCCCCGGAAGAGCAGAGGGGACGTTTCGAGAGCCCTGCGCCACGTCAGTGATTGAAAGCCCACCAAAAGACAGGTCTGCTCGTAAGTTTTTCACCTATTTAAAATTACATTGGCGGTGCCCCGGAAGAGCAGAAAGGACGTTCGAAGAGCCTGCGCACGTGCAGTGATTGAAAGCCCATTAAAAAGACAGGTCTGCTCGTAAGTCTGTTTCCCCATTTAAAATTACATTGGCGGTGCCCCGGAAGAGCAGAGGGGACGTTTCGAGAGCCCTGCGCCGTAACAGCGATTGAAAGCCCACCAAAATGCAGGTCTGCTCGTAAGTCTGTTTCACCCATTTAAAATTACATTGTCGGTGCCCCGGAAGAGCAGAGGGACGTTTCGAGAGCCCTGCGCCACGTCAGTGATTGAAAGCCCACCAAAATGGCAGGTCTGCTCGTAAGTCTGTTTCCCCATTTAAAATTACATTGGCGGTGCCCCGGAAGAGCAGAGGGGACGTTTCGAGAGCCCTGCGCCACGTCAGTGATTGAAAGCCCACCAAAAAGACAGGTCTGCTCGTAAGTCTGTTTCCCCATTTAAAATTACATTGTCGGTGCCCCGGAAGAGCAGAGGGGACGTTCCGAGAGCCCTGCGCCACGTCAGTGATTGAAAGCCCACGAAAAAGACAGGTCTGCTCGTAAGTCTGTTTACCCATTTAAAATTAGATTGTCGGGGCCCCGGAAGTGCAGAGGGGACGTTTCGAGAGCCCTGCGCCGTAACAGCGATTGAAAGCCCACCAAAATGGCAGGTCTGCTCGTAAGTCTGTTTCCCCATTTAAAATTACATTGGCGGTGCCCCGGAAGAGCAGAGGGAACGTTTCGAGAGCCCTGCGCCGTGTCAGCGATTGAAAGCTCTCTAAAAATACAGGTCTGCTCGTAAGTCTGTTTCCCCATTTAAAATTACATTGGCGGTGCCCCGGAAGAGCAGAGGGGACGTTTCGAGAGCCCTGCGCCGTAACAGCGATTGAAAGCCCACCAAAATGGCAGGTCTGCTCGTAAGTCTGTTTCCCCATTTAAAATTAGATTGTCGGTGCTCCGGAAGAGCAGAGGGGACGTGTCGAGAGCCCTGCGCCACGTTAGTGATTGAAAGCCCACCAAAAAGACAGGTCTGCTCGTAAGTCTGTTTCCCCATTTAAAATTACATTGTCGGTGCCCGGAAGAGCAACGGGGACGTTTTGTGAGCCCTGCGCCGTTACAGCGATTGAAAGATCTCTAAAAAGACAGGCCTGCTCGTAAGTCTGTTTCCCCATTTAAAATTATATTGTCGGTGCCCGGATGAGCAGGGGGGACTTTTGAGAGCACTGCGCCGTTACAGCGATTGAAAGCTCTCGAGAAGGACAGGTCTGCTGCCCATGTCCCCGAAAATGCTTACAGATATTTGAGTTTCACAAATAGCTCTACAAAAACCCTCAAGAGCATATTCCCAAAATTATGAAATAATAAAACAAATTAAAACTATGGCCGTAGTAATTATTTATTCATCAGTACCCCTAGAATGTCAGACATGAGCCTCGGAGGCTCAGGTTGGGAAATGTGGATTTCCAATAAACTACAGTTGGCAATTTTCATTGTTATAGTATCTGAAATACCTGAAATATCTTGTCGGTGGGAAAGAACTTTGGTGGGGGGGAGGGGAGGGGACGGGTGGGGAGTGTGAGATGGAGAGGGCGAGGGGGCAAATCAAATTTTGACTTTTCAGTGGAGCATGGGTCAACTTTTACAAATATCAGGTAGGTACACATATAAATTTTAAAAAAATTCAATTAAATGCAGGGGCGTCGAGAGGGGGGGGCTGATGGGGCAAAATGCCCCGGGCCCCCGCTCTTTGGGGGCCCCCAAATCATGAGAAGGGGGAAAAAAAAGGAAAAGGAAAAGGAAAAAGAAAAAAAGAAAAAAGAAAAAAAGAAAAAAAGAAAAAAAGAGAAAAAGAGAAAAAGAGAAAAAGAGAAAAGGAAAACAGGGAAAAAAGCGAAGAGGGGGAATATGAAAAGTAAAGAAAAGGGGAAAAGAGAGGGAAGAAGTAGTGACTGATGACATGGTGCTTGAAAGTGGGGTCGAAAAGGAAGAGACCACGTAATTTCACGGCCTGTGCGTCGAGCCGAATAAATTGGGGGCCCCCCTTGCTGAACCCCTCCGTGAATATTCCATGGCTCCTTTATCCACATTCCACTTGACTCTTCTCCCTCCAATTATGAGTCAAGAGCAAAGATTTCATGCAGAAAAATCGAAAATATATTTCAGCATTTCAATTTTACTGCGTTCATGAAAGTACCGTAAAATTCAATTTGAAGGTAAGGAAAATTGTAAAATTTTCCGGGGGGGGGCCCCCCGGACCCCCCCTTTCGGTGTACCCCTCGGTGAATATTCCATGGCTCCTTCAACCACGTTCCACTTGACTCTTCTCCCTCCAATTATGAGTCAAGAGCAAAGATTTCATGCAGCAAAATCGAAAATATATTTCAGCATTTCAATTTTACTGCGCACATGAAAGTACCGTAAAATTCAATATGAAGGTAAGGAAAATTGAACATTTTTTCCGGGGGAGGGCCCCCGAACTCCCCGCTTGTCCTGAGGGGTATTCCGTCCCCCCCAAACCCCCGGAGTTTGAGTCGTACCAACCCCCCCTCCCCCCTGTCCAGCCAAGGCAAATTTCTCGGTGCACCACTGGTTCGTAGCAAAACCTCCAGAACTTTCTCGACGTCCCAGCCAACACTGGTGAAAATGTGATTAGCCGAAGAGGGCTGAGAGATGAAAAGTTGAAAAATGAGTGTTTTTTTTTTATTATTATTTTTTTTTTTTATTTTTTTTTTATTTTTAGAAATTAAAGTCGAAACAAAAAATTTTTTGTGTCGAAAATCTTCAAGTCTGTCACACTATGTGGCAAAATAAACGTAAAAATCAAACATTCTACTGCTGTGATTGTTTGAAATTTTTCAGTAGAGATAGCTTAAAATTGCGTCAATTAGAAGCTTGATTTTGAAAATTTTCCGGGGGAGGACCCCCGGACCCCCCTTCACCTGAGGGGTGTCCCCCCAGACCCCCCTTAACCTGAAGGTGTCCCCCAGACCCCCGAGGGAGGATGATACAAAAAATAGGGCCCCAAATGCACAGTTTGCCCCGGGCCCCCAAAATCCTCTCGACGCCCCTGATTAAATGAGTATCCTGGGTGGAGGGGGGCGGTGAGAGGAGGTGGGGAGGGATATCGGTGTATGGTGGCGGGGGGGGGGGAGGCTCCACCAACATTGTGTCATAGCAGGGGCGCAAGGCTCAACCGTTACAAGTAAAACATGTATTTACAACAAAAACGTTTGTTCAAATGTTTACGAACTTTGACGCATTTTTATAAACAAAACAAATTCAATTTGGTGTGGGTCGTGAGGGTAAGGAGGTGGTCGGGTGGTCGGGTGGTCGGGTGGTCGGGTGTGGGAGGAGGGGGTGGTGAAAGGAGGTCCTATGCCCCTGTACATACGCTTCCGGCCAAAACTTGGAGAGAGAACCAATTATAACAAAAAAGCTGACCGTGAAGAAGAAATAAACAGAATTGACGCTTCAGACGAATTCTCCACTTTTCTATGATATTCTGGTTGAAGGGATTGGGAGGGGGAGGGGGGGTGTTTGGTCCAATCGCTGAGAGGGTAAGGTCAGGGTGATATAATGAAGGGATCAAAATAACTTTGGATGAAAAAAAAAAAAAAAAAAAACTATGGATATTGAGCGTATAACTAGAAAAAATGTAGGAAAAGTAGTAAAATCAATGTATTTTAAAGGTGGGCCTCGGAGGCCCATGTTAGGCATTTGTGTAAATTCGAATAGTCAAACAGACTAGGGTTAATTATTTATTTTAATGGGCGTTCATTTCATCAAATTAACTGACTCAATTTTTCCCGAACGATGGTATAAATTCTTTGGTCCGGAGAAGAAGCTCAAAACAAACGTCAGGACGCACTCTGGTGAACTTTTCCCCTGGAATTTTTAAATAGTTTTGTGAAAACACGGAGAACAAATCCTATAAAGTTAGGGAAAGCAAGTGCATCCTCAGTGGAAATGATCTACCCCCATCTAACGCACACCAGGCAAAGAAGATGGGTTGGTTCAACGAGAAAACAAACCTCAATTAAAAAATTATCCGAATCTATCGTTTAAAAGGGCTCAACAATAATTTTAAACACTTGACTTGTATTTTCAAGCTGAAATTATTTGCGAAACAATGGCTGAAAGAATTAAATTAAAGCTATAGAACGCAGTTTTTGGTGATTCTTTATAACTTTCGGATTTTTAGAAAAATCAAAATACTAAAAATAAATATAAATATTCTAGGAGTTTCGTTTCCAAAAGTTGATTTTTATTGAGAAAACACATTGGTTATGCATATTTTTGCTTATTTCATTATTTTTAGAATTTACTGGTGTTTTGGTGCTTAGCACAATTGAATGAATTCCTGATTTTCGGCATCTCGATCGGCTATTTCCCCTACTGCGCAACATACATAAATCACAATATTGGACTTTTCGAATTTTTCAAAAGGGGGAGGGTACCAGTTTTGGGATAAAATAACGACTAACTAGTATCCCTGTCATTTATAAGAAACACCAACCCTCGCGAAAGGGGGGGACGAATATTGGATTTTTGCCCCAAATGACTCCCTTTTCCTGTTTTCGCTCTTGATTTTCTCCTTCCTCCCCCCTCCTTTTCCACACTTTTGGGCCGAACGGGGGGGGAGATCGCCCCCTTCGCCCCCCCCCCTGTATCCGCCAATGACACTCGATACGTTGTAACGACAGGAAAGAAGATTAGGAATAACAATTTTATTATTATTATTATTATTATCAAATCAAATCACTTCCAACTCATAAAAGTTGATCTGAGACACAAGCGTTAGTCCTGCGTTAGCTGCATTAAACATGAAATTCCTTGCGGGAAAACCTGATGACCAGGAGCTCGGTCTTTGGACTGCGTAGATAATTATTGGCATGCAGTCAGTGCTTCGTTAAAGATTTTAAATCGTTTGCCCTAGAGGGCTGGCTGATGTAATACAAACATTGGTTGATATCATCCGACCATTTATCAGCGCTTACTTTGTTTCGGGAGTCGCATATGAATAATATTAGCACTATCAGGCCTCCTATGAAAAAAATGTTAGCCTACCTGTGACATGACCTTTTTTCTACTCCTGTATTTTTCTAAGAGTCAGTTTTTCTTTTATTGTTTTTATTATTGTACGATTTTGATGCAACTGATGCGAGTGTATAATGACAATATTAATGTTTCGTGCGTCATGTAATTTATTTCTAAAACTCTAAATCCTTTTTTTTTTTTTTTTTTTTTTTTTTTTTTTTTTTTTTTTTTTAAGAAAACTGAGCTATCATGAATGTATAAACATTTGGGGTGTGTTAAGAACCTGTTCGCATAACTTTTCTTGAAAAAGCTGTTCAGCTCAAATACTTTCAGAATTGTGTAGAAGAAACTGACCGTTATGGACGTTATACGTTACGTACAGTCCCACAATGGCATCATATGCAATTTGGCAACACCGTATTTACATTTAACCACGTGAAAAAGGTCGAAATATTGGTGATGCACAATCTGCTCCCTCGAATAAATATTTAACATGAGTTTCAATCGGGCGAAAAGCACAGTTGCCACATTGCAAGTGACGCCACTGGTTATCCAGTTTCCCTCCTGTCGACTTTCATGCACTTTCTCGAAGAAATAAAATACCCAAATCAAGAGCCATGCCTAATTCTATTTCTTGGTCAGTTTAAGGCGCAAAAGAGGAATATCCGAGCCTTAAAATCACTTTTATCAATTATTAATTAACAATAGTAAACATTTAGTGGACTTTTGAATGCAGAAAAAATTATGTCTCATTTTACGATCGACCTTCCAAACAATGCATATGAATGAATAATTACCTTTTTCAAGCGCGAATGTGTAAAAATCTTTTTCGGAAGCTGTGGGATTTTTTTTTTTTTTATTGATTAACAGTCATCAATTAACATTCACAATTATCTATGTCGAAGCAAAATATGTACGTAATTATTTTAAGATTTAAAGTTTTTCATATTATTGTTATAGCAGAATTAAAAACAGCATTTCATCAGGGAGCCATCAATGATAAATGTTATCTAAGTAAGTATGTGTGTCTTTGTTATTAAACAACTGCCCAAAATAATTGTCAAGGTTAACTCTTTGTGACCTCAGGGAGCGATGAGTTGCGTAAGTACTGTCTGATACCTCGGATTGCTATCATTTACACTCCTAAAAGTTTCAAATTAAATTGATTGAACCAGCATCGCTGGTTGTAAGGAGGTTAAGTCATCACTTTAATGCACTGTGTAAGATTGAAAATGAAAATACAGCTATCAATCTATCTATCGATGCATCTGTAGTCCCTACTTACTCGCAATTCTCGGTGCAAGCTGAAATGATGTACAGGTAACAAGGGAGCTTTTATTGCATTTTTCATTACTGTGCACACTATGAAAGCGTCCGTCCGTAAGATCAAAGGGGAGAGACCAAGTGGCAGGCCGCAGGCGAGTGAAGCAATGAGGCTCAAGCAAACTTTTGCTACAGGGATTGAAGATGGGTTCTTCCTTAGAACCCTGTAAAAATGACGATGAGTACACTAAAAAATCACAAAATTCACTCTCAGAATCGGGCTTAATAGCGAAGCTACGCAGGTTTCATGGGTCCTATATAACTTGAGACATATCTTTATCTACAAGAAGAAATGTTCCCATAGAGAAAAAGACAAATTATAGACAGGAATCTCACATGATACCTGCGTAGCTACTCCATTACATTCTTGCCGTTACAGCTGTTTTCTGAGTTTATTACTGAATTTTTGACTTATTTAGTAGTGTGATTTTTTGTGATTTTCGCTGGTCTTTACAACAGATTTCAATATTAATTCATTGTTCATAGCAAAAGTTTGAAAGAACCCCATTGTTGAGATTTTTTGCGATCATGCAATCATTTTTTAAAAAGAAGTTACGCCTATTGAACCGAAAAACGAAATGCTACCTCCTTGCGATAATTAATTCTGTGCGTCCTCGAAATTATTACTTCTTGGTTCCAATATAAACATCCCCAAAGTTTACTGTACGAGAAATTATCGTTTTCTTACAGTATGCCCATATATTCGATAGCTGAGGGGTCATCGGCGATTTTGCGTTCAAACTCACTCCAAGATTTTTTCATGAAACCTGACTCACCACTCAACTAGGCTTCGACAATATTTTGAAACAACACCCCCCCCCCCCCCCCATTTCATACGAACTTTGCTTTTTGCCAGCTCGCAGGCACTCATGTTTACAATTTCAACTTCAATATTACTTCAACGCCTAGTTAATTACGACGGCTGAATAGATTTTGCGGCGTAGCGAGACGATGAGATGAAATAAAATAAATTATTATCAATTAATATAAAATACATTGAAGAATGACAAATGCAATCAGATTATTTTTCGCAACACTTTTACTCCGACCATGAGGTAAGGAAATAGAATTGACCCTACAAGGTAACACAGTAATTGCGATACCTACATAGTAAAACTATTCCGATTCTCATTTTTCTCTCCCTGGCACATTCATTGCGTAGAGTGGATCACATCTATTCATTCATTATTCAATGAGTGTGATTATATCGCTTAGGAACTTCATTCACTCATTCAATTAATTATTGTTCCGTGATTCAGCACGAGATTGTTTGCAATCCTTATCAGTCTGGTTCACCTATTTATTATTTAGATACCAATACAATTATTTTGACGGATGCTCCAATAGTTTACTTTAGATTTTTGTTTACCAACAAAGTAGGGTATTTTAACCTGTAAGAACCCCGACTCTTATAATATCTTTGTTCGTCTCGCATTCTTGAAACACAGTTTTTATAAAGCTAGCTTTTTGAAACTGTTTTTCCTCTTACATAGATATTCTGTCTTTAAGTCTCACGATGCAGCCAGATATTGACTTTTTACTCATTTGTCTTTTACTTATTTACTTACTTATCTCTATTTATCTATTTAGTTATCAAGTTATCTTTTTACAAACAAATAATAACTAAAATGGCAAAAAATACCATAAAATCAAGACATATGAAAATGGGAACAAGACCTAAAGCGGCACAATTAAGAACCTAAAACGTTTCGATTACAACACCAGGAATCATCATCAGTCGGAAGGATATAACACAAAACAAAACTTCTGATTCCAACCCAAATCATATTGGAGCAAAGACTATAGCAGTATGGTGTAGGTCACATACAGTGTGCGTGTGCATACTACTTATGTGTTTAGTTATTTATTGAAGCATTTTCGACGACTTAGAATCAGTGGCGGCTCGTGCTATTTGGCAACAATGTATTCGCTCCACTTGAATCTATACTCAATAATCGAATGCTGGTGAAGCGCTGCTTCACTTCCGAATCGATTGTTTTACATGCAATCAAATGGAGGAATAACACTGTTGTCAAGTTGCACGAGCCGCTACTGCTTAGAATTCATAATCGCGAGGAGATCGCATTCGCATCTTTGGTTTAACCCTCTAACGGCCAGGTTACTTCAAAAGAGAGCCACTCTACCGTTTATGTAGGAAAGGTAGTTAACTGTTCGTACTCAGGAGAGTTGGAATTGCCAATACGGTACATTGAAGGCGCCCGAAGAAATCTTATCTTGTAAGTGTTTTCATGAATGAGTCGCGTTTATCCGGAATGAAGCCCGAAACAATGTGAAATAGACTAGAGGAGAAAAACGAGTATACTCGGGCTTGGTCCATAAAGGGTTAATGGCCAAAACTTCGGTTCAAAAATACATTCACAAGAAATTGAAATGAAATTGTCGAGTTTGTATGAAATCGGAGGTCCCCAAACGCCAATCGATACGATAAATCTTTTTTTTATGAAACAGCTAGTCTATACCGTCAATTTTCTTTCAATGATTTTTACTTTCTCGCTTCCCCCCCCCCCTTAAAGAGAGAAAATATTGTCATCTGTCATCACGAAAAATTGAAAAATTGATGAAATTGGGGTTTTTCCGTATCTTGGTTTTTTTTTTTTTTTTTTTTTTTTTTTTTTTTTTTTTTAACAGTTTCAAATTCTTCAATAAAAAAGAATTAACTTGGGGGGGGGGGGGAAAAATACTTCAACCTCACAGAATGACACAAACCGGGGATATGAACTGGGGGCACAAGCTGATTACATGGTAATCAACGTACGACGAAACCTTGATACGCTTATGCGCAGCAATTAATTTATTTTGCCGAATGATTATCTCTCATGCGCCAACAAAACCCCGCTCCGAGAGAGTGAGCCGTTGAAATGCTTGCATGCTCATTACACGCACTTACCCTCCTTTATCAGTAGTCTTACAACCGCCCGTTTACGTCGATCTACTAATTAACACGGCTCCCGTACTTTCTGAATTAAATCGGTCCTTGACTTTTACGAACAAAACGTCGAATTGAGTCTAAGTATCTTGATTAGATTCATTCATCAGAGCAAACACACACAACCAGACCTATGCATATAGGTAGGTAAGTGCATCAGACTTCTCGGGGCGCCCGCCCGCCCGGGCGTTGTGAAAAGACCAATGGCAGCTCACTTCTTGACGGAATTTAGTTCGCCCACTTATCTGCGCATGTTCAAATGCATGTGTATACCTAGCTGTTTAAGCAGTGGCGTAACCTTAGGGGCGCATGGTCTTTTTGCCCCTCCAATATTTGAAGAGGGGGGGAGTATCATTTTGCCCCGCCCCCCAATAATTTGATAAAAAAGAGGAGGGAAATAGAGGGAGGTAGAAAAGAAAAGACAGACAAATACAAAAAAAAACCCCAACTTCGAAATTTTTCATGATGACAATACTTTCTCTCCTTAGAGAGGAGCGAGAAAGTATAAAAAATAAAGAAATGAAGGAATAATTACAGGAACCGAGAAGCAAAAAATGGCAAGAGTGAGTGGCTCTATTTTACCCTGAAACTGCGCCTAAAGTAAATCTAAACTAAAGTGGAAAGTTCCTCTGTTGTCAATGATGCTCTGTTGGTTGGTTATTTTTGAAAGATTCAATTGCTTAAAATAGAGTCTGAGAGAGCCCAAATGTTCAAATTTTTTCGGGTGAATACCCCCAGACCCCCTATTACTGGAAAGTGTCCCCCCCAGATTCCCCAAAGTATAGGACTATTTGCTACCCCCTCCCCTCAAAAAGAATCTAAAATTTAACGCCACTGAGCGGAACATTACATTTACTGCAGTTTTAAATTTCAAGAAGACTTCTAACCGTGAGGAACAGTTTCCCAAAGCCTAGAAATATCAGCGTCATCAATAAGCTGAAAGTTTAAACTGAAAAATTCCCTTTTTGCCTGAGAAATGAAGAAAAGAAACGTAAAGTCTAATTTTAATTTGTTTAAATTTGATGGCATTTTTATACGCGATAACATTGCTTAAAATAACGTCTGAGAGAGCCTGAATTTTCAAAAAAAAATCCCGGGGAGGACCCCCGGGCCCCCCTCTCACTGGGGTTGTCCCTCCAGACCCCCCATAGTGTATCTCTCAAAAGTTGGTTTGCCCCCCCCCCCCCAGTAATTATCCTAAGTTTACGCCACTGTGTATAAGTGTATACGCAGTCCTAAAAGTCCTTACCGTAGTCGGAAAAGCATATCACACATTAATAAACACAACAAGTCCGCTTTTTAGCTAATGGTTGGCATAATTTCTCAATCCAGCTGCGGCCCACAATAACACTTTTTAAAAATACTTTCCTGTTGCCGTAACAAGACGTCTGTCAATACTTACGTACATGGAAATTCCGGTAGCCATAACCAGAAGTCCGGTTACTGGAACCAGACGTCCGATGACTCACGGGGGGAAAAAAGACTGGTAGAATTTACCATCTGCATAGCTGATTTTGGAGTCTGCCAGAAAGTATGGTATAAATTTCACGAGATTGCGGTGAAATGTACTCACAGGTTAACTTGCGATTTACATGTCTTTTTTCCCGTGCTATGTAACCAGAATTCCAGTTACAGTTACCGGACTTTGCGGATAGATAGAAGTATTAAACAAACGTTTTGCCACGGCTATAGGAATTTTTTCTCACTGATCGAACAACAGTAATCGTTTTGTCTCTTGATGTGTGAGGCAATCAGCAAGTAAGTATGTAAGTCAGTGGCGTAGCGTGCCATTTGGCAACGTTGTATTGTGTCTATTAAAATCCATGTAAAAGGTCGAATGCCAAGGTGTTCGCCGAACACCCAATTTTTCGATCTTTTCCAAGGGTTTAAATTGACAAATTACAATGTTGCCAAAATGCACGCTACTCCACTGATGTAAGTACATACCTATTTAACGAGTTTGGTCTGATAAGGACTTCTGGATCACACTGTAGATTGACGAACAAAGGTAATAAAAAAATTCGATTGTTCGGAGGCATCAAAAAATGGTAAATAATATTTACAGAATCGAATATCCTCGCGGTAGCGAACACTCTACAAGAGACGAAAACTCGTGAATGTTGGACGCTCAATCGCAATAGGTGTAGAATAGCCAGCAGGTTTGATGCGTTTGCTGAGCTGAGAGCGCCTTTAGAATCCTCCGATGCAAAAAGGCTTACCTGAAGACTCAATGAGGATTTGCGAGGTGAGATAGACCGTGGTTTGGATTGCGATGCACCGGACCATGGCATAATGGCAAAAATAAGAGTAAATTGGGCAAATTAGTTCAGAAAAAGTTGAGGGATGACTTAACCAAAATAGGAAGCAACTAGTATTTTGGAGAAATTCAGATCAATGGTTCACATTATATACAAACGGAAGCAGTACTGACGTGTTTTTCTCTTCCCTAATTTTTTTCTTCCCTATTTTTTCTCTTCCCTATCCGGGAGAATGACCGGAAGAAGGTCTAAAAGAGGTATACATACATAGGAAACTAGATAGGCTTTACCTTTACCTGCAGAAATGCCTTACGGAAGGCGTTTCCCTTCCAAATGGTTTAAATTGGCAATTTAGGAGAGCGGGGTTGAGATGAGTGAAAACATGGAGTAACCGATATGAAATAGAGATAAAGTAGGCAAAAAATGAGTGAAATCAATTCAGATGCATTTCCAGCCAATACTTTTTAGTTATTACAGAGCAGAAAATCGAGCAAGAAAAACATCTGATGCAACTGGAGAAAATGGCTATTCTTGAAATACAATGCGGATTATTTTTCAGGAGAGTAATCCGGTATAATTTAAATTTTGAAAACAGCATCAAATCGCAAAGGCTCCTTGTTCTTTTTTTTCAGCTCTCAATTTGTGATTCTTGGGGGAAATTTACATACTATCGAGGAAGAAAATAAGCCTCTCAAATGAGCCGCGCAGATACTGATGCCGTTTTGTGTATGTACTTATGTTTAATGACATTTTTAAATCCTCCAAAACCAAGACCACCATCGGTTGACCAAAAGATTATACACGCTTCACTTATTTGTATGGCTAGAATGCATGAAAATATTCGCAACTATAAACTTTTTTTAATCGGTGGAATCATCGTTAAATTATCAAAATGCCCGCAAACTTGAGACAACAAGACCTCAAGTGATTGACAACTTCACCGGTCAAGAAAAGATTACAGCTCAGAGTATTTTTGTTCAATACAGCCATACACTGAATTGAGCGATGTAATCTTTTGGTCAACTGAAGGAATCATTGGTGAATTGAAAAATGCCATTAAATATACACAAAATCGGCAGCCTTGACCCCAGAGCACATCAGGAATAGTGACTTTTTGCTGGACCACTAAAAGTAATTTATCGCGGACGCTATTCTGATTATTGATGATCTCGGAAGGTAGAGATGAAACTCCCAAAAATCGTTCGCGCATAATAATCAGATAGTATACATGTTTTTTCCCTCTCCTCTTTTTCATTTTCTTGAGTTTATACATATGAACCAATTATACAACGAGTTATAGTGATAATTTTGAATTAAATCACGCGTGGCGCGTGGCGTAGACACGATAAAACCTTGTGACGTTTACAAGTTCTGTAGCGAAACCTTCTATCCTCATCGCAAGTTTTCTGGTAGAGGGGATCGAAGTGTGGTCATTATAATTCTCTGTTGTGCCAACAAATTTCGTTTTCGGCAGTCGTTCAGTCGTGTTGGATTTGCTTATAGAACGGGGTAGTTCGTCTCCTCCACTCGTGGTTTATTGTAATTTTTAGGTAGGTGCATTGTTTGTTTTGTTTTTTCTGCCTTATTTTAAATAAAAAATGACAATTTTTCCGTACAATATAGCACCGAATTGGTCGATTTAATGAGCAAAGAATAATGGTTTGGGCCAATTTTTTTTTTTTTTTTTTTTTTTTTGAACAGATATACTTATACATATTTTACAAAATGAAATTAGATACTCCTGTGGCTCGACCGCTTCGTTATTGATATGAGATATTTCTGACATGCCATTAAATTGTTGTTGCATTTTATTATTTATTTTATTTTTTACGTTAAATAACAATCAATTTAGATATTTTGGTACCTATTTCAAACCTTCCTTGAGTAATTATTTTACCAACTTTTTTATTTTATTGCACATGAAACCCGATTGAAATAAAACTAAATAAGCAGGAACGTAAAAAAAGGCAATATGACCTACATTATTATTTTTACTAAAAATTTTCTATTCAAATGGTTTTTTGGTTTTCATTTTTTTTTTCTGTTTCATTTATTTATTATTCATTAATTCATTTATTTATTTGTCTATTTGTCTATCCATCGATCCATTTTTTTGATCCATCAAATCTATTTATTTTAGTGGTATTTCTATCCTATTTTTACAAAAAAAAAAAAAAAAAATCCAAAAAACAAAACAAACAAAAAATTACAGACCCATGCAAGCAACTGCCTCATTATTTAAATACTTTATTCATTTTCTATCCGCTTGTTAATTTAAATTTTAATTGATCCCTCAACTTATCCATGTAAGGTGTGTGACCCAAAAGGTGGCCCGGCTCTTAAGGTGGCCCACCCCCGTTTATTTCCGTTAGGTTCATGAATTGACAATAGATGGCATTAGTGCTGAATAACAGGATGCTATTGCTTCCCCCGTGCCAAAAATCAAGTGTGTCGGGTGATTCAATCGGTGCGGAAAAGGGTGATCACCATTTTGGCAGGTCTTCTTACAATTTTCACGTTATTAAACAAGCATAAAAGCTAAGCCTATAAACTAATTTAATCTCGACTTGTTATACATTTTTTAAATGCTTATTTACCCCTCTTTCGCGAGTCATGATTATTTTTTTTGTAAACTTTACCTGTTTTGACGATATCAGCAAATATTTGTGTTAACACGTGGTTTGACTGGTGCACCTAAGGTGACCCGCTCGTTTTTGTAACATGTTTATATTGACCTACGGTAGGTGACAAATTAATTTTAACGAATCATAGGCCGGTATCATTAGAAAAAGGTGTCAAAACGCACAACTGGACCAAAAAAGAGTAAAGAAAAATACAAATTCCGCTGAATATAAACTTTCACGGAAAAGATACAAAAATAAGTTTTTCTCCCTCTATTTTATTTGCACTTACTGGTGCTTATGGTCCCCGTTGACTCCCTGATGGGTACTTATATTTAGTTTATAATTTCCTGTGATGGTAATTAGTGAAGATGAACTAATTATACTATCAGCAGCTAATTAATTACTATTAACTACCATTTTCGGAATATTATCATCAATTATAAATGGGAAAATTAGCGATAAAAAATGAAAAAATGTAAGGGGGCCAAAAATGGTTAAAACCCCCCTTTAACATTATAAATTTATCATTATCATTGTAATTTTTGATTAAACAAAGGTATCGATTCCATCTGTGAACGAAACAATAGCATTCGAATATGCGTATTCATGAACTTTGAAAGGGGGTGGCCACCTTAGGTACATCAAAAATATTAGGGGTGGCCACCTTAGGTGCACGTTTTGCGCAAAAGAATGCAAAAGAAAGTCCAAAAACAAAACAAAATTATAAAAATGAAATCCGTATATGATAGCCAACTGTCTGAAGAGTAAATTGGCGTATTTCGTTTTTTCTCTCTCTCATTCCTTATTAGTGCAAATTGGCTCCAAGCATAGGTATGGCCACCTTTGGGTCACCTATCTTATGTATTTATTTCCATGTGGGTTGCTTTTTTTGAACAAAAAAAGCTAGCTAGCTCCGTTATAGATTAATAATAATACAACGTATAGTTACACAGTCTGCTCTTTAAGACCGTCATACACAAAAACGCGTTTTTGAGATGAAAAAAAAAACTGAGCAAAAGTTTATACAGGGTGTAACAGAAGTAACCCCCTCCCCTTCCCCCGTCTAACTTTTGCACGTGTTGAGATATAATAAGTCGTTGTTCGGACCAATCTTCAATATTTTGGATAAAGATTGGGGGAGGGGGTCCGGGTCCCGTCACCAACCTACGGAAACTATCTCGACAATTTCAAATAGCTAATCAGTGATACATCGTTTGCGAGGTCATAAAATCCTAAAACTTTTGGCGCAAACCAGAGGTTGATATCGTCTTTCGTTTTGGCGTATCAATAGTCAAAGTTTGATTTGCACCCAATTTCAAAAATTCGTTACTCTACTTTGATCATTACTCCACTGAAAGAAGTTGGAATTTAAAAATGTAGGAGTATAAGTTCTTCAAAATGCATAGTTCTTCTTAGAAAAAAATTCCAATTTCAACAAAAAAGTAAAAACTTGATTTCAGAGCCCTTAAACATTCCAAACGTTGTTGTCGCCCAGGAGGGCTACCCGAAAAATTCCTTGGGACAATCCCTACAGAGAATGATACATCGATCGAAATGGCGTACAAAACTGAGAATTTTACCGGATGTTAGTATTGTTTTTCACATTCAGAGATCGAATAGTGAAGGACGATTAACAAAATTCGATTTCTCGAATGTGAAAAACAATACTGACATCCAGTTTGTATCAAAATGCTCGCAGCTTTTATGCCGTTTCCATCGATGTACCTTTCGATAGGGGTCGCCCCACAGAATTTTTCAAATAGCCCCCATTAGAGGGCAAAAACATTAGAAATGTTTGGGGGCTCAAAAACCAAGTTTTACCTTTTTTTCTTTTAAAAACTAAAGGTTCGTTAATATTTTGAGAATCTGTTCAGAGATTAAACAAAACCCAATTTATCTGGTAAAGTTTACCATCTTTTTGGCAGGTGCAGAAATCAGTCATAATGATGGTAACTATCGTTACCAACTATTTTTTTCCTTGAAGATATATGACCTTTCAGAATATACATATATTGTTTATACAATTTTTGCTCAGCTTTTTCCTAAAAAACGCGTTTTTGCGAGTGACAGTATTTATTACGGGCGGACTGGGCACTGGGTAGTTTGTACATTGGTGTTACGGTGAGTGGAGGGGGTGTTTGGCAAACTAATAGTATGATAATACTTTCCCCCAGTCCGTCCTCTGCATAAAATTATCAACGCCACACGGAATTATTTAAAAGCCGCGTGTACTTACCAGTACATTTAACCAATACGCACATCCTTTGCTGAGCAAAAACACATTCTTAGAGCTCTGCTTAAGCTCTCGCAAGCGCGGAGATGTTGGCAGTGTTGTTGAATACGTAATTCACCAATCAAACATACCCTCGATTCTGATGCGTAGATCCTCTCCTTTTTGTTAAAGGTATTTGCTTGATGCTCGCAGTCCTGAGTCCATAGCAAATCCGCTGAAACTGTTCCTTGATTTGTGTCACTATAATAAACCGATTTATAAACTGACCAGTTTTTTTGCATACAGAAACGATAAATATCGTCAACAGTCGGATTGAATTTTGAGCAGTCGAGTCAAGAACTTCATGACTTTTAATGTATTTTCATCCTGAATCGATCTTTTGATTCGAACTTGTACGTTTTTTTCGTTCGTTTTTCTGTTTTTTTGTAAAACATTTCTGGGTTAGACAAGCACCTCAAGATGATTTTTTTGTCTTTCTTGATTTGAAAAAAACACATAAATATCTAAACAAAAACAAAACAACGCGATGACTGTTGATCGAGTCTGCGTCCTATTTGACAAAATTAACATTTTGATTCGTTCTTTAAAGTATTGGCGATAGCGGCAAAAAAAAAAAAAAGTGACTGCAAATGTTTTGATTTTTTGGAGTGGTTATCCTAAAAATAGAGACCACACGCTTATCTGAACTTTCTTCATCTCTTTGTTTTATTAGCCGAAGATAAACTATTTGTGGCCTGCTGAACTATTTTATCGAGAGAAAAAATAAAAAAATAGAAGAACATATCTGATGTGAGTCAAGTAAAAAACAATTGTATTATCAAGAGACCGTAAAAATTGCCCAAGATGACAACTCAACTCAGCGATCATTTAAAACAAGGAAAAGTGAAGGGAATGGAATGACGCGTGCCCAATTTCAGAATACCTACGAATTTTACTGATAACAGTCACAGCATCAGGACAATGCACTGTGTTCCAGAGCTGCCGTTTTGCGTACAATTAATGACATTTTCCAGTTCACTGATGATTCCACCGGTTGAGAAAAAGTAGCCCTCTTTGATAACGTGTCTCTGAAATAAATAAATGCATAATGGGCCAAGCTGCATACTTTTGTCTCAATGGAGCTGTTGCAAACTTTTGCTACAGGCTTATTAATAGTTGAATATGGGATAATACCTTGTAAAAATAACGATTAGCACACTAAAAAATCACGAAATCCACTCCTAAACTCACAAAATGCTTTTAAATGCGAGACCGTAATGGCGGCCGAGGCCGCGGTTTTCTTATGGCAATTGTATGCTTCTTCTTCTTCTTGTGTGGTGTTGCGAGAACACCTCGTGTAGATGGCGCTGATTGAAGATAGGGAACCCCAATGAAAACCGCGGCCCGGCCGCCATTACGGTCTCGCGTTTAAAAGCATTTTGTGAGTTTAGGAGTGGATTTCGTGATTTTTTAGTGCGCTAATCGTTATTTTTACTGGGTATTACCCCATAATCAACTATTAATAAGCCTGTAGCAAAAGTTTGCAACAGCTCCATTAGAAAAAAGTTAAAAAGGGGGGGGAGGTGTCATTACTTCTGAATAACCCTGTATATGCTGTCAGCCGGGGTGGGTTACCGTATCATTGTTACCTTTCATAATGTTTGCAAACAATAAAGCGCTTCATCGATGCATCTAATTCAGTATATCAATAATAACAATAAGCAATCGGCGCCGCGTCTCACACACTCTCACAGTCTGCAGCCATGTTAGTATGACCGTGCACACATCCAGGTGAACTTCGACCTTGACAGCCAGGGCAGGCCGCAAATATTTGCAGTCTTTTGAGGAGATCGCCAACTCTTACCGTTATCTTCGAGTGCAGCGTCAAAATCAATGACAAATTTTCAACCAGCGGTCACAAGTCACAACGCGCGCGCATATTCCGCCGTTGATGATCGTGAGCCACTGAACATTGTTGTCACTAATTAATGAAACGGAACTCGTCCTCATCAAGCTTTGTCAATCGATAAAAATAAGCATCTAGATTCTTGCGAAAAAATGAACGAAAGTTATGATGAAGTGATTGGAAATAAATTCCAATATTTTCCCCTCAATGGCTTAGCTTAACATTTCGTTTGTCCACCCGTCCATGCATATTCACCTAAAACATTTTTGGGTACTTATACTTACAATGTAAACAAATGACCATCATGCTAGCTAGATCAGGGCTGCCGTTTTGCGTATAATCAATGCTATTTTTCAATTCACCGATGATTCCACCGGTTGAGAAAAGATTACACAATGCAGTTCAGAGCATGACTGTAATAAACTAAAATACTCGCATCTGTAATCTTTTCTCAGCCGGTGGAGTCGTCGGTGACTTTAAAAAACTTGCGGATATTTTAATTAATCAACGGAGTTTCCACCGATTAAGGAAAGATTACAGATCAGAGTATTTTCGTGCATTACAGTCATGAACTGAACTGAACTGTGTAATCTTTTCTCAACCGGTGGAATCATCGGTGGATAGAAAAATAGCATTGATTATACGCAAAACGGCAGCCCTGTGCTAGATTCTCGTTTCATTTTAAATCTTCATAAGAAATTGAACGTCTTATCTTAAGTGGATTTTCAAAGGATTTTTGTCTTTCTTATTAAAAAGATCATCTAGGCAATAATTTTAATTTATAGATTTCAAATTGGTCGATAGATGCAAAACGTTCAATAGAATAAAAAAAAATACCTTAATAATGCTTAATTGATATAATTGCTGCCTCAAAACATAAACTTAAAAACAATTTAAAATGGGGCTAGGTGCCCCCCTCCCCTGTGAAAAAACGTAGTTTATATTTGGGGGCAAATATATGAGTGGACCGTTCGAACTTTAAGCTACAATTCCTCTCCTCTCAGCATTAATTATCATATTTTTACGTGATTTCATCGCTCCTTTTGAACACTTTTACAGTAAAGAAGCCTGCAGAAAAATCTTGCAAAAGCTTCATTGCTGAGCTGAAGTGAAGGCATTTCTTCACACTTTTACCACGCCTACATCTGAGAATAATGAGAGAAATGATAATCCAACCCTAGAAAATTTACCGCTTGAACTTGATTCGCAATTCGCGTGCCGAAAACCACGATAATACCGTCGTTTGCGAATAGTTAGCAAACTTAATAATAACACAGTAAAATAAATATTTATAAGTAAGAAGCTCCTTCAATTCGTGCGATAGGCCAAGAGAATGCCGTCGAGTACGAACAGTTAACTACGTGAATCCAAGCGAATAAAGGATATAACTTTGCATATATTTGGGAGAGAAAATAATAAAATATGTATTACTATATAACTTATAATCAGTAAATAAATAATTTACTCCAAAATGTTAAGACATATTCAAAAGTGTTTTCACGGTATAAGTAGTACCAAATTAATAGATTCATTTGTAATCCTACCTTAGTCCTAAAATCTTGAAGCTCCTGATGTTTGCGTCGATTGGGACAAAAATACTAACATTAAATTGCTTGAAAAAATTAGCAACAATTGGACCATGCACAGAACATAAAGTGTATACTTACTTTTCAATCAATGTTTATTGTTTACGGTTTGAATAGTAAGAAATGACCGGTTGCAATATTATAAGTTTTTCGAAGAAGAAAGAAAAATTATCATCCATGAATGTACTATCGCCGAATTAAAGGCTGTCGCGAGATTTCCACGAGGTGAGATTCGCCTTCAAGGCTTTGATTCGTCCACACTTCATACTCCTCACACCATGCAGGAGAGAGGCCAGTCCGGGTGGATCAGTCCCACACTCACACCCATAACTGAAAATGTATGAAAATCTTCCGACAATTTTTAATTCGTCGATAGTACATTGACTTGACTAATTTCAACATTTTATTTCCTATCCTTACTCCTTCCAAGCATTAAAATCTGGCAACAGCGTTAATCGCATTGGCAGCCAACTGCACAGATAACACTAAAGATGCCCCAGCAACCAAACGAGTTTATACGAAAGTGAGATATTATTCTTCGTTCCAAGCTCGTTGAGGCTGGACGGGATCTGTGCGTTTTTTTATTTTTTAATCATCAAAGTCCACTCTCTATATAAGTAAGCCTACGGATATACAAAATACATCGATTTAAAAGTGAGCTTTAGTGATATTTTCGAAACTTTCAAGATGGATACAGCGGTTATCCCTTCAGAAGTGAGTAAAACACCTTCGGATAGATTAACTTTGCGTTTCCTTCTTTCCGCATTCTATAATTTCAGCAGTCTCTCTTGTATTTTTCATATGCCAAAATCAGTTCTCATCCATTTTTACTAGCTTATGGTTTTTGATTAATGGTGTTGTGTTTCTCAATTGAGTTGTTTTTCGGTAAAAAGTGGTACAAAACAGTGGGTGTGCTCGTGCTCAAAAAACCAGATTTCAAATTGTTATTGCGTAAAACTCCGATGAGTCTGATAAAACTATCTAACAATTAGAGCCTGTAGTCGAGTCTTCAGATGACTGAGGGAACCCAATCTAACGCAATTCGTCCATTTAAACCCACGAAAAAGATCGAACGATAGGGTATTCGGTGAACACCTTCGCATTCGACCTTTTATACGGGCTTAAATGGACAAAATACAACGTTGCCAAGTTGCACGCTCCGCCACTGCCTTTTACCGAAGAACTCCTCAATGGAAGATGGGAAGGAAGGACGCCACGAAATTCCTATAAATGCAGTGGGAATAAAAGCAATGTCAACTTAATGAACATATCCTATAGATATACATGTTAACTAATGAAACGATTGCAAGAATTTTCACGCAAAAGCAACGAAAGAAAAAAAATAATATTATCAATAGCGCAAGACATCAAAAAGTTGGATAAAAAAGTTGAGTAAGTTGAAAGGGGTGTATACTCTAATTATTTTGTTCAATAATTCAATACGCAAAAATAGCCAAGAATAAAGATAAAGTAAAATAAACAATATTTCCCCCAGATAACCCACAAAATATACCCGCAGAAGTGGGTGCTGATAATATATGAAGGAAACCAGTGGCGTATCGTGCAATTTGGCAACGTTGCAGTTCGTCCATTTAAAGGCATGCTAAAGATCGAAGCAGTAGGGTGTTCGGTGAACACCTTCGCATTCGATCTTTTACATGGCTTTAATTGGACGAACTGCAACGTTGCCAAATTGCACGCTATACGCCACTGAGTGAAACTAACGATCAGAAGAAATTACGTGCAGATGATGTGAAAAATCATCGAAAGCACTGTATAACGATAGGTTGAATATGATAAGCTCCACTATTGTCTTATTCGCTTGATTAACGTGCTTTCGAACAATTTTATCGACGAGCTTGTCAAACAGAAAGTCGATCACCATTTTTGATATGTTTGTGTTGGGCCACCGTTAATTTGTGACAAAGTTGTCACAAAACTTCACAAAGATATCACAACTTCTTAAAGATACATCACACACAAGGCAAACAATTATTTGGTGACGCAACCTTTTTTTTTTTTTTTAATAGGTAATGAATAAAATAGTTTTAACAATGAATAAAATAATTTTAAGAATGAATAACGGTTTTAAATGAATTTATAAAATGTCCAAAATTTAAAAGTGGGAGAAAAACTGGGGTCGACAGAGGAAGTGGTGTCGACTCGACTGATAGATGTGTAGAAAACAGTTACTGATTTATATTTTTGGAAATTGAACGAAAACCCTTTACTATATAGTCTTAGTTGAGGATGTGTTAGAAATCGTACTGACGGGAAATGGTGGTCCGTGGGTCAGGGGCTTTGAGGGCTCAAGCCCCCCCCCCCATTTTTTGGAAAAGAGCTCGAAAAAGGGATGTATAAAGGTTTTAATACCTCAGCCCTCCTCCCCTCCCACTTTGATATAGAGTGGGGCACATGAAAAGTTGGAAGCAACAAAGAAAAGGGGCTTCACATTTTTTTTAAGCATCCCCACTTATTTTTAAAAAAACCCCACCCTTTTTTGTTGTTGACAAACTCATTTAAACTCATTGGAGAGTGCCAAGGGGGCAAGAATTCCCACCCTCCCCCATTGGACGCCCCTTAACCAACCATCAAAATAGTAACTTTTCAAAACCCATGCTGACCATTATACAGGGTGTAACGGATGTATTTCCCCCCCTGTAACTCTTGAAGAGTTCCATCCCCCCGGCTGCCCCGGATATCTTAAATTTTAGTTGAACTATTTTGTTTTTTCAAAACCCCCCACTTCCCTAGGGACTCCCAGGGGGGCTATCTCAAAAATTTTAACCGGCAACCTATTTGGGGATAAGCGTTTTGAAAGGGCGTAAAATTTTAAGAAATTTAGCGCTATCGAGTTCATATCGCTTTTTCGTTTCGATATATCGAAAGTCAAAGTTCATTTTAAACCCCCCCAAGAATCGGTACTCCATTTAAAAAGTCGGAATTTAAAAACTAAGGGGGCTTAATTTTGCCAAAAAGCACTTTTCAGAAAAAATTATGGTTTCGGCCATAAATTTGGTCAAAATTTGGTTTTAGAGCCCCCCCCCAACATGTGAAAAATTTCCCCTCGGGTCTATTTAAAATTTCCCAAGAACGACCCCTATCGAATGTAAAAAAATCAAAAGGCCTTTAACTGCGCATTTTGGCAAACCGAGGTCGATATCGTTTTTAGTTTTCGATATATCGAAATTTGACATTGGGTGAAAACCCAACTTCGCCATTCGATATATCGAAAACGAAAAACGATGTCGACCTTCGGTTTGCGCCAAAAGTCTTAAAATTTTACGCCGTTTCAAACGATGTATCACAAGATAGGGGTTGCTATTTGAAATTTTTGAGATAGCCCCCCTGGGGAGTTCCCTAGGGGAAGTGGGGGGTTTTGACTCCCAAAAAAATAAAGTTCAACTAAAATTATGAAGATATCTCCAAACAGCAACAATTTATCTTAACTCGTTCAAAAGTTAGACAGGGGGGATACATCGGTTACACCCTGTATGTATAGAGGTTACCATGGATTTGGTATTGGTCGTCATACGCTCGGTAATGGATATTATGTGTGTAGGTTCAGTAGTAGTGGCTGCTATAGGTTCGGTAGTGGCCGTTTCAAGGTTCGGCAATTTTTGATGATGGTTCCAGACTTTGTTCCCCTTTTTACGTTCTTAATTAATCAACAGTTTCTTGTTTTTGCTCTCTTTTTCAGCCGATTTTAATGGAGGGTGGTCAGTACATTAAGGAGGGCTCGGACAATTCCAAGAGCACCACCTGGCTGATATTTTCGCCGTCCAGCGAAGATGAGGCCGGTTCCTTGGCTGAATGCCTTATCCTTTTCAAGGTAAAACCATTTCTTTTTGTTGATTCTTAGTTTACGACGAAGAGACACAGGAATTGTTTCCATCAATACAACATAACCATCGCTTTTGGCAGTGGTAAAATCAGAAAGTTTTTATGGAGGACACGTCTACAAAACGTCACTTTCTGGCCACCTTATAAAAGGATAGGAGCGCCAAAATATGCTGAAAATTACGCTGAAATTTACTACCCCTACAATCAGTCTCTATTTACGTATACCTGGCCACCCTATAAGTATAGGAGTGCCAAAATATGCTGAAGATTATGCTGAAATTTACTACATCTACAATCAGTCTCTATTTACGTATACCTAAAGGCATATTGTTCAAATATTTTTTGTTTTTTCACAGAAACACAACATCAATTTGACCCACATTGAATCCAGGTCTTCGCTTCGATTCCCGAATCGATATGAATTCATGGTTGAATGCGTCCCAAGTGGTGATTTAGGATCTGCAATCGAAAGTTTAAAGGCGACCTCCAACTACCTTAATGTCATATCTCGGAATCACAAAAATAACAGAGGTAATAAATAAAATAAATTCTGAATTTTTCTCAGATTTTACATGGAATTTGTTTTCGCATTATGTATAGGGTGAAGGAGGAGGGTGAGGCGATGTGTTTGGGGGTATGGAGGTAAGGGTTTGCACTACACAACCAAAGCATACAAAAAAACACTATGATGCAATATACTATGCACCAGAAATGTGAAAATAACGAAAAAAATTCGCGGAAAATTATTAAAAACAATGTATTTTAATTGCGGGTCTCCTAGACCTTTGTTAATCTTTCGTGTGAGAAAAGTTTGTCGCAGCAGTTTTTTAAGGGTTGGTTTATTTTGCATATATTTCATTCAACTGGAGTGCATAAATATAGTGCCAACTAGAGTCCCTATGTACTAAGAGAGTGACGCCAAGACTCTTAAAAAGAAGAAGAAGAAGCGGACCAATGGAGCCCCCGAGAGGCAAAATGCAAATGGCGGTTGGCCCTTTGCCTCTGCGCTGTTGTCGCTGTTTCGCTACTTTTAATATGTTAGGTTCCGATTCTTGCCAATAACGGTCGTTATTGAAAGAGATAACGTTCTCCATAATAAAATTTAAGCATTGGAAAAATCAACAACAATTACCGCGGTCACTGGTACAGCAAATGTGTGATAAAAGCGAGTGCGTGAAAAGTAAACAAACCCTCCGCCATTTTGCATTTGCAGCCTCTTGGGGCTTTCTTGACAGCCTAAATCTGAGAGCCAATCAGAAATGGATTCAGGAATGGCGCAACTTTCATAGTATATAGGGACTCTAGTGCCAACCATCAGTCATCAGCGAGACCATATGTATGTAACATATACGATGAAGATAGTACCTAATTTGGAAAAATCAGTGTGGTTTAACTGTAATAAATCGTAGGCTGTTAAAGAAAGGCAACTGACAACCGACGCACCTTTTGCTCGGTGACGATTTTCTTGTCATTCGTGTCAAGCGTACCACAGGCTAGCTGGGCCGCAGGGCGCAAGGTCAGCTAAGTGGCCTACCTTTGCCGGCAATTTTCAAATATTCACTATTGTTTGATTCAGTTTGGCACGAGTGCAAAACGTTCGAGTGAAAATCATTATAGTTTTTTATCCGCATTTCGGTATGCACTTTCATGTCATTTGATTGGGTTTGAAAATTGACATCAGACCCCCCCCCCCCCCCTCGGTATAAAAAGATAGACATGTTTCGATCTCACCTTACGTAAGGGACAATATCGCACGGATAAAACCCCTGAAACTTATTTTCGTGGACATTATGACGTGTTTTTTTTTTTTTTTTTTTTTTTTTTTTTTTTTTTTTTTTTTTTTTTTTTTTTTTTTTTAAATTGTGCAGGATTTTATAGTGGAACGTTGGGGCATAGTTTTGTTTACGAATGTGTGGCTTTGAAAGTAATGGTAGGTATTATTCCAACTTCCAAGATGCGTGGTTAGAATGCTGTCTAGTAATTTTTACTCTGTATATTTGTAAACCGTTGTCTCGGCACGGCTATCTTTGACGAATTCATAGAGTTGGCAGACACGTAGTATTGGTTTCTGAGGAGTATAAACAAATGTGCGAGAAACAGCGCAGTGACGGGAAGGGGGTTAAAATACGATAATAATATAATGAGTAAATTGTGATCGAACCCGTGCTCTCCCGGCCCCCCTTCCCCCCTATTCTTGTTGGTCTTTCGTCTTTACCTTGAGTTTCGTCAAATAACTCAGCATGGCGCATATTTATAGCTATCATTTACAGAGAGAAAAAAAAAAACGTTTAATTTTCGCTTGAGACGATAAAACAAAATCTACGAGTTTAAATCGTGGTGCTGTTATCATCAGCTGAGCAGCTAACTTTGGAGGCTCACATCAAAGAAACTGTGTAAGTTTCGCAAATGATATTAAACTATAAAAAAACGTTTCCCCCATTTTTCTCTGAGTTATAATGAGGCTAAAAGAGCAACTTTATCTTACGTATAGAAATTGCAGATATAGTGTGTATAATAAAATTCTGAAAGTTATTCAATAGCGTGATGCGTTATAAAGGGCTGCAAATGTGAAGCTTCCTTCTTGAAACATGGAAGACACCATATAGGGCAAAAGTCACTCTCACTTACTTTCCATTACTATTGTTATTATTTTTTTTATTTTTTTAAAGATTCCATATTCTGGTCGTCATCACTTGATATCAACGAAGCGATGGTCCGTTTAACACTGTCTAGTGTCTGAACCTCAACTCGGCAAGAATAATAGACGATTTTACTGGCCGGTGTTGTAACCGTATATAAACACGACTGGGTGGCTCCAAACGAAAGCTACAAATCCCATAACAGAATTTCTAAATGTAATTCCGGCATGAAAACAAAATAAAACTATAAAGTGCGACTTCTTTATTACCACAATGAATTCTAAAACTCCCCCCCAAAAAAAACCCTCCCCCCAAAAAACCTTGCTAATTTTTCGCAATTTTTCTTTACGAAGTTTAAACATTTTCCGCCCAGGACTGGATCCCCAGTAGCCCCCCCTTCAGGCCCTGCTTTTTTCTTATACCCCTACAGTGGAGTAACAGAAAACAATCGTTTTTCATTGCATTATTATGAGGCAAAAATACATAGTTGTTGTTTACTGTATTTCTTTGTTGTTGCCTGCCCGACGTTTTGAAGGCGCACAATTGACCGCGAGCATTGATTGAGGTATGGCGCATCATTGCGCTGCCATCATTACTATCCCGATTTCATCGAGGCTTTAAGACACCGGGGAGGGGGAAGGGCAAGGGTTCCTCCCTACTCCTTTTCACAATGCGGAAAAATAATTGAATACGAAGCCGCATCAATAATTAATTAATTAATTGCAGATTATTTGCACTTTGTACCAGTCAAAGAATAGAAGCTTGCGTCGGGGCGAAAGTTATCAATTTCAAACCATTCATTTTTGATTGGTAGAAAAATAAAATAAATTATTTTCCAATATTCCCTCCAAAGCATTTAAGAATTAATATTTAATTAATATTCTTTATTGAAACCTGAATAGAGAAAAAGGGGTATAAGAGGCTTCCCATCACAATTAGCAAAACTTCTTGTCTTGAAGAGGCTTCGATGTTCATGATAGGTACTCAACTGCGAAAAAAGCGTGATGCAGTGGCGTCGCGTGCAATTCGGCAACAATGTATTCTATCCATTCAAACCCATGTAAAATATCGAATTCAGGGGGTGCACAGGGCACAAGGAAAATCCGATATATTTAATGAGTTTAAATAGAGCAGTTGCATTGTTGCCAGATGGCACGCGACGCCACTGGCGCGATGACCACGTTATTGTCAGTGCACTCATTTTCAGTGCTCATGATTAAATCTATACGCCTTCAAAACGTCGGGTAGGCAACAAAAAGAATGCTGATAATTACGGGTTTCACCTTCGAAGGCAGAAGGAAAAGAGGGGAATTTAACTGGAAACATACCTGTTGGGCGTTCTAATTAACCCAAGATATAATTTTTCTTCAAATATAGTTCATGGTATACATTTGGTACTTGGTATTGACGTACTTGATTAATTGTAATTTTTTTCTCTTTGCGCTTTAATAAAAGCCAAATAGCCATTTCTTCTCGTTTTTTAAACATTCATTGTCAAAACTTCTAAGCCATCAAAATTTGGCAACAATGGGAAAGCAAGCCGGTTGCGGTGAACCCAGGATTCTAGGATTTCATCATACGATTGCCTGGAAAACGGGGTTTGCCAGAACCATTTGAATACAATTTAGGAACACCCTGTATAATCACGAAGGCTGTATCTTAAGTATTAAAGATTTGCCGTAGCAAGGGACGGTTCAGGCAAAATAAATTTGAAAAGACGCAACGAATACACTTTTTTTCAATCAATATGCGATGACTCGCAGATACACTGAGTCACTGAAACGAAGACTCTCATACTTATACTCATACTTAACGCCATAGTCATACTTATCGGCGGCCATATTTAATTTGGGAATTTTGAAAAACTAATATCAAAAATGAATTCACCAACCCAAAAAACCCCCATCTTCCGCATGTTTCAATGAATTTCATCAATTATTGGTGACCGGAGCAACACATTTTTTTGTAGAATCGAAAGTCGGCAAAACCTTATTTTTGACATACATTTGAAACTTTGCGCGGTCATAACTCTTGAACGAAATGTTTCCCGGCATCGCGGTTTGCTCCATCTGAAAGCTTTTAGAATCAGATTTCTTCACGGAAGCTTCTTGTTCAGATTCCTACATCGCGCATTTTTTTCAAACTCAAAAAACGGATTTTCGGAAACTTCAAAAATCAAAAAAATGGCTAAAAAAGGCTCAAATATTTTTTAATTTAAACGTTGTAGCACATTAATCAAAATATCTTAAAAGACGCATCTTTTGTCGCAAAGTTCACGTCAATATCTTTTTTCGTTCAAAAGTTATGGAGCATTGAAGGTTTTGATTTTGACCCCTAGCTGCCGCCCCGCTCCCAGTTGACCAAATTAAAAAAAAAAAAAAAAAAAAAAAAAAAAAAAAAAAAAAAACTGCAGATATTCTGAAAGCTGACTCTTAGCTCTATCATCCCTGAAAAATTCATCCATTTCTGAGGTAGGGTCACTCCTAATGGTAGCTGGATGGACCCCTTTCTTACAAAAAAATTATGGTTTTGTGCTGCTTTTACGAAAGTGGATTATGGGCCCTTTTTCCGGACTACAACGATATAACTTGGGAATTCGTGGATAAAATTGACAAATATTTGGTAGGAATGGCAATTTAATGGTGAAAACAAGTACTCTAAGTTATTCTTAACCCTCTAAGGGCCAGGTTACTTCAAACCAACGCCACTCTTCCGTCTATTTAGGGAAGGTAGTTAACTGTTCGTACTCGGAGGAGTTGGAATTGCCTATACCATACATTGAAGGCGCCCGAAGACACCTTATCTTGTAAGTGTTTTCATCGCTAATCGCGTATATCTGGAATGGAGACTAAAACAATGTGAAATAGACTAGAGGATCAAAACGAGTATCGAGCTTGGCCCTTAAAAGGTTAAGTATTTTTGACAGTTTCAAAGCAATTAGAAGGCCACGACGCCACGTGCTGTCTCCATTCAGCATCAGCGGGAGAAGAGCTCGGTACACATGGGTGGATACAGGGAATTGTCTTTCTCTCTCTCCTCCTATTTGAAAACGTGTGTTAGAAAAGGACAGAAGAGGGGGCCAAAGTCACGTGATGGCCCCCTCTGCTATCCTTTTCTAACACAAAAGTTCAAATAGAAGGAGAGAGAGAAAGCCAATTCCATGTATCCGCCAATGTCGGTGCATCTCTTTCCTTGGCGTCTGCTACTCCTGCTTGGGGATCTGTTTGAAGATTCAGGTTTCTCGTGGGTTCTGTGGGTTGCCCGCAGAGCCAGAATATTATCTTTCTCTTTCTTAGCCCATTTAAATTCGCGTGTTAGAAAATGATGAATATAGGGGCTGTCACGCGTCACGTGATTTCAGCCCCTGTTTCTGCCCTTTTTAACACGTGCTGAAATCACGCGAAACGAGCAGAGAGAAAGAAAGACACACTCCTGGTTACGTCGATGTAGGTGATACATTTCTTGTCGAAAGATTGATCCGTGCAAACAGATGGGTGCTGATTGTGATAAGCTATTGCTACGTTCCGCACAGAGCTTCTCATGACGCGCGTTGGTAGCAATGGTTTTGTAGCTACTATGTTATACCAACAAATGGGTCTGTTGCGTACTTTTGCTACATCAGTATAACTCATTGTTTCTAACGTAAAATTCTGCGAAAATAACGATGCGCATATTAAAAACTTTCAAAATCCACTCATTAACTCAGAAAATACCTTCCATTTCAAACAACCCGCACTACTAGACACTATATAACCGACTTATAACTACGTAGATGTAACCATCTCGTTTATGTAAACATGAACAGAACTTACAAACATTGGAATGTTTCGTTTAGATGCGTACATTTCTTATATTATTTTGTAATCTTTGATAAACCGAAAAGACCAGACAGCAAATGCAGCTTATATTTCAAGTATTAAAAAAGAAATTCCATCATTTTGTAGTTACGATGTTGTTTACTTATGCACGGTGGTTCCGTCTATTTAGTAGTATACCGGTGCAAATAGTGTCTAGTGTAGCGCGGGCTGTTTGAAATTTAAGTGATTTCCTGAGTTAATGAGTGGATTTTGAACGTTTTTAATGTGCGCATCGTTATTTTCGCCGAATTTTTCATAAGAATCAAGGTTCTTTATTGTTGGAGCAAAAGTATGCAACAGACCCATTACGCAGCTAAGTAAAGAGAGTAATCTCCCTTTCATTGAAAGGACGAATAATTTTATCTTACATCAGAAGAAAAAATAATTTTTCCTACTTTGACTGATTCCATGGAAAAAGGAGCAATAAAAATGATCGCTATAAAAACGTGTCTCGCGGCACTGTGCGCCCAGCTAAGATGGTTTTCCACGCATTCGTTCATATCGCGATAGCTCCGACTGATCGTTGTTTAGATGTACTCACGTAACGAGCTTCCTTACTACATTGTGGAGGAAGATTTTTAAATTTTCAATTTATTTTTCAATGTATAACAAAAAAAAAAAAAACAAAAAAAAAAAAAAAAAAAACAAAAAAATCACGATTTGGTAACACGGTCAATGCATTGTCTGAACGTCTATCTGACATGCGTTTTTTGACGTTTGTTGGGGAAATGAGATGAGAAAAAGATCTACAACTAAAACCAATGGATAGAAGTATAAATTACTATTTGGGACGCCTATTTATATTACAGAGGATGTTGTATTTTTCGGGATAATATGCAATTTCCGGGAAAAGGGCCCATTAGCTATGGGCTATGGGCTATGTTCCGGAAATTTGTCTATTTTCTCACAGAGACGTCAGATCGAGTTGAAACTTCGTAGGGTTATTCTCAATGGACCTAAGATGCATTTAAGCCCGGTTCCCGAAAAAAGGCCTTTAGACCCATGGGCCCTTTTTTCGGAAACCGCCTCAATTAATATGAAAAAAATCCCATAAACACCAAAAAAGGCAAAATTAGAGTTAACTATTCAGAAAGAGCTCGCGTTTCAGAAGTGTAGGCGGCGTACCTAAACAATAATCTTTGGCGAATTATCATTTTTCATTCCTTCAAATCAAAACCGATGAACTTGCCTCTGTCTTTATTTTTTTTGCTTTTAAAGTATTCCTCGTTGAAAAGTGAACACTCAAATTGGTTTTCATCCAGTAATATTAGAAATAATAATGTTGAAAAATTCCAAGGATTATATTATCGGTCTAGGTGCGCCTACACTTCTGAAACTACCTCTTGGTAAGTACTTACCTTCCTAGATCTTTATTAAATGATATCTATATTCAACTTTCACATTTCTTCATTGTTGTTCGCAGACACCGTGCCATGGTTCCCTCGCCGAATAAGAGACTTGGATAAATTCGCCAATCACATCCTGTCCTACGGCTCAGAATTGGATTCAGAACACCCCGGATTCACAGACCCCGTTTACAGAGAGAGACGAAAATATTTTGCCGATTTAGCTTTTTATTATAAACAGTAAGCAATGTTGTTTATTCATTAAGGTTTTTTTTCGTAGAAACCTCCTGATTCGATAGAATATTCTTTTCCCTGTTTATAATGTCATTTCATATGAGGGATAGGCACCTATAGGTACTGATTTAGGTATATGTACTGATAGGTATAGGTACTGATCGCTCGCACATTTTAACACATTTAACGCGTTCCTCCCCCCCCCCCATTTTTTTAATTTTCTAAAATTGTTGATAGTAACGCTGCGCTGCCACTATATTTTATATAATATTACTTATTATCTGTAGGAATTGATGGAATTTACAAATGGGGGTCAGTAGCACTTCCAATCAAGGGCGGATACAGGGAATTGTCTTTCTCTCTCTCCTTCCATTTGAACTTATGTGTTAGAAAAGGATAGCAGAGGGGGCCATCACGTGACTTTGGTCCCCTCTTCTGTCCTTTTCTAACGCACGTTTTCAGGTGGGAGAAGAGAGAGAAAGACGATTCCCTGTATCCGCCCATGCTTCCAACAGATTCAAATTTTGCCTTAGACAAAAACTAATTAGGAGCTAGTCGGCTGACATTTTTCAATCCGTCAACTGGGGGGTGATCACGGAGGATCGAATCGATGATCGAAATTTTGAAGAAGAAGAAATAAAATACTGGCATTTTTATTTCTTCATCTTCAAATCCGATCAGATTTCGATTCGATTCTCCATATATGATTACCACTCTGTACATAAAATACCGAGACAATTACAATGAGTACAATGCCACGCCGCCGTCTCAATCCGTTGAGTACTGAACGAGATGTAGTCGTTTGAAAATGACGTTGTGTGACATATTTCTTTGTCAACATTTTTAACGAATGGGGCTATTGCACACTTTTGCTATAAGCTATTTAATAGTCGATTATGGCGTAAAAACCTCAAAAAATAACAATGGCGGCACGAAAAACTTCCGAGCGGGAACTTTTTGCGGGAGCGTAATGGTGGCCGGAGGCACTAACAATGGGAGATTCCCATCTAACAATTCTGAAACTCCATCAAGAAGTGACCAATAAGAGACTACTTTCATTTGACACCGGTGTCACTTGGTGTTGCGGTACCATTCATCGGATGTGGATCATCACTCTGATGACTAATTACTCTGTGAATCATCCTTGTCAGCGGACAGCACCCAAAAGCGCAAAAATCCGAAAACTAGAACCCAAAAGCGCAAAAACGATGTTCCAAAAGCGCAAAAAGGATCTCGAGAAATATGCCTAAAAGCGCAAATGCTAATATGAAAAGACGTGACCCAAAACCGCAAAGATAATTAAATTGTTAATTCTTACCTAATGCACTGGCAACGCTGTATATTTGAAATCCACTTCTTTCAGATAACTTTAAAGTACTCGCTTAAATTTGTTCTCTTCCTTGGAATTTGATTTTGGTGGTTTAAAAGCTGACTTTAGCTTGATATATGTAAGTTTCTGCTTTAGGTTTATCCATAAAATGTCGCTAAAATTTGGTATTCGGCGTATTTTTAGGTGTAAAATTCAATGAAACTCATGAAATAATTGTTTTATAAGTCCAAGTCTACTTTTCAGAAAATTTTATGTTCAAGAGTGTCAGAAAAGTAGACTTGGCAGAAAAGTAGAATTCAACAATTATTTCATGAGTTTCGAAGAATTTTACACCTAAAAATACGCCTAACATCAAATTTCAGCGGCATTTTATGGATAAACCTAGCCACGGTTTCAAAAAAACCCAATTTTTTTCCAAACTTTGAAAAATCGTAGCTCCGAAGGCCGAAGGGAAGCATTTCAAGGCCCATATTTAGAGGAAAAAATAGAATTATTTTGACTTCAATAATCGGCTCCAGAAGTTCCCGACGTTAAACCTAAAACACCCTGTATACAAGTACTTTTGTTTCAACTTTGTCTTTGTCTCTGCATGTCTCACTAAAATTCTACGATTTTGCATTCCGCATTTACTCACTAGAGTTAGCACGGTTGCCAAATCAAACATTATTTTTTAATAGCATTATGACTGATAACGTCCTCAGTAAAATGCACCCATTAACGCAAATTTGCCTTGCCCAGAACATACCCATATGCGCAAAAGAGTATTTTGCGCATTTGGGGATTTGCGCTTTTGGGATTTGCGCTTTTGGGCATTTACCCTTGTCAGCATAGAAAGAGTGACGAAATGAAGATAGGAATCTCCCATTGTTAGTGCCTTCGGCCACCATTACGCTCGCGCAAATAATTGCGTTTATTGAGTTTAGGAGTGGATTTTGGAAGTTTTTAGTGCCGCCATCGTTATTTTTTGAGGTTTTTACACCATATTCGACTATTAAATCGCTTAAAGCAAAAGTGTGCAATAGCCCCATTCGCATGCTTGCAGTGCTTGCACCCAAGGAACTTCTAGCTCGTTGCTTGCACCTCAGTTACAGAAAGTAGAACCACCGTCATGTCACCGTCAAATTAAAGTTCGCGCTACTTACATTACTAAATTCGTGGTACTAAAGAGACAGGGCATAAGAAATTGCCGTACATTTTGACAAAGAAATACGTCACAAAACAGTTAACCTTCTGAGGGCCAGGTTATTTCAGAAGAACGCCACTCTTCCATTCATAAAGCGAAAGTAGTTAATTGTTCGTACTCGTGGGAATTGAAATTGCCTATACGACGAATTGAAGGCGACCGAAGACATCTCATCTTGTAAGTGTTTTCATCGATTGTGTCGCGCTTATCCGGAATGAAGACTGAAACAATGTGAAATTGTGAAGTCGACTAGAGAAGAAAACTGAGTATACTCGGGCTTGGGCTATAAAGGGTTAACTCGTACTGATCGGAGCGCAATGGTATTGTGCTCGTTGTAATTTTTTCTTGGCACTTTAAGTAGGCATGTAGGTGTGTTGTAGACAAATCGCGAAGTGTTCAGACAGATCGAGATTTTTCTGGACAAATCCCGAGTTTTTTCTTCATTTCGGGATTTTGTCAAAACGGTGTTGCGTGTTGGACGAATCGAGATTTGTCTGGACACTTCGAGATCTGTCTACAACATATACCAATAATCGACCATCAAAAATCGAATACGTTGATAATGCAACCGGCTCATATAAAGAATATGTCTTTTAAATTTAAGGTGCGCCATTTGGGTCATAAAAAATGAATATTGGTAATTCAACTGTGTAATTTGGATTTTGGTTAATGAAATTTCAGTGGCCAGCCCTTACCACGAGTGGAGTATACGAAAGAGGAAACAGAAACTTGGGGCAAGACTTTCAGGCATCTAACTCAACTGTACCCGACTCACGCCTGTAAAGAGCACAATCACGTCTTTCCTCTACTCATCCAGAATTGCGGCTACAGAGAGGATAACATCCCACAGCTTGAAGATATTTCCAACTTTTTAAAAGGTAAACTAACATAGTAACATACTACGTCCATGGAGGGTCCATTTCCACGAAACCGCCACAACAACGGAGGCACTGCGATGTTGGTTTCTTGGTATTTAACCCTTTAATGCACGATATGATTTTTTTGTATTTTTTATTTTTTTTTTTTACTCCACACAGAGTAGGTAGGTATTTAAGTAAGACAAAACAAATCTTTTAGCAAAAGACGAAAGAACGATCAAAGTGGTTGGTGTGTGAGAAGCGTGCAATCTGGCTACGTTGAAATTTGTCCATTCAACCCCGAGCAAAAGGTCGAATTTGAGAGTACTCGCGCCTGGTAAAACTGAGCACCAAAGAGCACCTAAATTGTCACCTAAATTAGGTGATATCACCTAATGTAGGTGACAATTGGAACAATTTTAGGTGCTTTTGGTGCTCAGTTTTATCAGGGTCACAATGCATCTAAAATGGTTCGATGTTTTTCATAGATTTAAATGAGCAAAAGCAACGTTGCCAGATAGCACGCAACGGCACTTTAGGTAGGCACAAGTTGAGTATTTCTTCGGAAAGTAGGTAACGTTAAGTTATAATTACAACTTTCAAGACCAAATGTACAAATTAAAAAGGAGCTATATTCCTTCTTTTTTATTTTATGCCGGTCACTGTTAAGTGTTAAAACCTTCCTTTATATGTCGAATTACACTATTCCCTCTAACTTGCCATATCTCCTAAATTGCAGATAGTACTGGTTTCACTCTGCGCCCTGTTGCCGGATTGCTGTCATCGCGAGATTTCTTGGCTGGTCTGGCTTTCAGAGTTTTCCACTCGACGCAGTATATTAGGCACGGAAGCGTTCCTCTTTACACGCCGGAGCCGGACGTTTGTCACGAGCTCCTCGGTCACGTGCCCCTATTTGCTGATCAAGCCTTTGCTCAGTTCTCACAAGAAATCGGACTTGCGTCCCTCGGAGCGCCGGATGATTACATCGAAAAGCTAGCCACGGTAAGCACCTGATCACTAACAGGTAGTCACACACTTAGACACTTACACACCTGTCGCACCAACTCGCAGTGAGTGCGCATGTGGTAAAGATAATCCAATGTAGCTACATGACGCAGTATTGGTGTGATATTTCTTTTTGAAGGCGATCAAATTTATTTAAATCTTATTCACCGACGTGGATTTGAACTACCGAGTCCCTTATTAAAAGAAAACCCGACATTTTGACAAGCTGCTCATTGAGTGCAAATGTGTCAGTTGTATGGGTCTTCCTTCATCCTCCCATGTGGGAGACCGGACCGTGTCGCCGCGACCCAGTCCGTATTTGCGCCCATGCGATGCAGAGAGAGAGAGAGAGAGAGAGAGAGAGAGAGAGAGAGAGAGAGAGAGAGAGAGAGAGAGAGAGAGAGAGAGAGAGAGAGAGAGAGAGAGCACCGTAAAGTTAATTCGCGAAACGTAACTATTCGTACATCCTGGCGTTGGTGTAGTATCATCTCTCATTGAAGGCGTACATTTTCATCGGTGGCGTGGAGTGGATCAAAGCAAACATAATACGAGCGTGTGGACTAATCTCTCTCTCTCTCTCTTTCTTTCTCTCTCTCTCTCTCCCTCTCTCTCTTTTCCAATTAATTTTGTGTAAAATATTGATTCAAATGAGTGCACTGTGAATCTCCAATAGTTCGTCCTTTTTTACTAGTTTAAATGCACAAAATACAATGTTGTGAAATTTCACGCGATGACACACTGGTTCCTCCCAGTGGCGGCGTAGTAAAGCTGGGGCGGAGGAGGCAGTCCGCCCCGGGTGACACTATCACGGGGGTGACACTCGCAGTAAATACGCAAAAAATCGGGGGGGGGGGAAGGAAGAAAAGAGATAAGAGAGAGAGGAGAAAAAGGAGGAAAGAAGAAAAAAAAAGGAAAAAGAAAGATAAAAAAATTAGAAAAAGATTGGAAAAATTGAGATGCACTGAAAGAATGATAGAAGACATGAGAAAAATGGGTGTGGAAGACTCAGAAGAAGGTATGATTAAATATCAACCTGGAACACTGGCGCAATCAGGATCTCTCCAATCTCTCTCATTTCCCATTTGAATGTATAAGTAGGAAAAAGACAGAAAGAGGGGGGTTTTATCCCTTTGTCCATCCTTGTCTAACATACGTTTTTTAATGGAGAAAAGAAAGAGATGAAGAAACTCTCGGTGCGCTACTGACCTGGAAAAAGGGTGTCACCCTGGAGTAGGACACTTATTGCCTCTCATGCGAAGAGCGTCACCCTGAAGTTGGATAATTTGTTAAATTCACTATACTTGTGAGAATATTATGATTCATGTTTATTTTTTTCTTTTTTTAATTCTTTATAGTTTATTTACTTTTATTCGTGGAGATGGCAAACAATGGGCTCAAAAAAAAAATTGTTCAAAATTACCGGGGGGGGGGGGGTTACTATACTGCTTCGCCCTGGGTGCCACTAACTCTTACTAAGCCACGCTACTGGTTCCTCCCCCTTCCTCCACCTTGGATATTAGTCACATTTGTGTCAGAACACACCTTGTTTTTTCAACATCAATGTTTCTTCAAATTTTGGAGAGGTATACTTAATAATCTTGCCATTAAGTTTGCTTACTCTCTCAGTTCAACTTCTCTTCCATCAAACTGATTTGTAATTTTTGTTGGATTCTAGTGCTACTGGTTCACTGTAGAGTTTGGATTATGCAAACAAGATGGTCAGCTCAAGGCATTTGGAGCAGGTCTCCTCTCATCATTCGGTGAATTGCAGTACTGTTTATCAGATAAGCCAGAGTTGAAACCATTTGAGCCTGAAGTGACAGCAGTCCAGAAGTACCCAATCACAAAGTACCAACCTCTCTATTATGTGGCAGAGAGTTTTGAAGATGCCACAGAAAAAATGAGGTAAGTAAATGATGATTTGTTGTTTTTATTCTTATTTGAGTTTGATTATTTTTGTCATTTTTGTCAGTTAAACAATGTTGTCTCCAGTGGCAAAGTTTCAATTATGGACACTAGAACCAGAATAAATTTTTGTGTCACCCCCTTAGGGGGTCCAGGAAAATTTTAAAATTAATCTACCATTGCTATAACAAATCACATCTTCTATCTGATCACGTAATTTTTTTCAGTTGTGAAGTTCGGAGTTAAGTCAGGAGGGTAAGATACTCTTTTTTTTTGACAAAGGCAGTCATCAAAGGAACAAGTCATAGAAATATGAAATAATTTTCGGTTTTATCTTCTAATTTTCAGAAAATTTGCAAAGACTGTGCCTCGAGAATTTGGAGTGCGCTTCAATCCTTACACCCAGAGTATTGAAATCTTGGACTCAAAGCAGCAATTGGAGGAATTAGCTCAGACAATTAAGAATGAGGTTGGAATCCTTGAAGACTCACTTAGCAAAATCAAATTTGCTTCTAAAAACTATGATTCATTTGTCATGCAAGAATAATAATAAAAAAAAAAAAAAACCTTTTAGAAAACAGATTATTTTTAACGATCTCCGCAAACATGTGGCTGCTCTTACAACTCAGGATTTTATAAAAACATTAAATAATGCTAATGAGTCATGACCCCACAAATAAATTAAATTAAATGTTTTTATGCATGTGTATTTATGTACTTATGTTGTATGGTATAGATATTTTATATGCTTGTAAATACTTTTTATAAAAAAATGTTGTGAAAAAATGAAAAATTTACGTAAATAAACTTTTAATGAAGTAAAAAAAAAAAGTTAAGAGTTCATTTTTATGTACAGTCAGGGACAAGAAACATGTCAGGTGCCTCCTTGAATTTTGACTCAGGTGGGTCGCGGTCGCCTGCTGTGCTTTAACCAGAGACAATATATAATAGAGACCACGCACTATCCATCTTGCCCATGTTTGTGCGCAGTGGCAACTCTTTTTTTTTCAGGGTCTCAACAGAACACTGAAAACATGGACCATACGTTGACTGATGAAAAACGTTGTTGAGATTTTTGCCTAGTGAATCCGAAGCACAGAAATTGCATCAGCCAACGAATGGTCATTATTGGATGGTGCTCATGCTCCCTACGTTAATTTCTGTTGAGCTCCGAAAATAAAGTCAGCCACCGCGCGCAAGGCTAGTGTGTGGTCGTGGTCTCTATCGTATATTGTCTCCGGCTTTAACTCATTTAGATAAGTATTGTAGGTTAGGTTAATCTCAGGCGACACCTGCACTGGCGCAACCAGGATCTCTTCCATCTCTCTCATTTCCCATTTGAACGTATAAGTAGGAAAAGGACGGAAAGAGGGGGTTTTATCCCGTTGTCCATCCTCGTCTAACATACGTCTTTAAATGGAGAAAAGAGAGAGGTGAAGAAACTCTTGTTTGCACTGGCGCAACCAGGATCTCTTCCATCTCTTTCATTTCCCATTTGAATGTCTAAGTTGGAAAAGGACAGAAAGAGGGGGTTTTATCCCGTTGTCCATCCTTGTCTAACATACGTTTTTTAATGAAGAAAAGAGAGAGATGAAGAAACTCTCGATGCGCTACTGGACACCTGACATTCTTTTTGTCCTCAACTGTAACTATAACCTACCGATTACAACTGAACAAGACATCAGCAGACTCAAAAGAGGGGGGGCAAAGAGGGCAATCACCCCCATCCCCACAATTAAGAGAAAAGAGGGAGAAGAAGGGGGAATGAGTGAAAAAGAAAAGGGGGTCACCGGGGGATGAATCCCAAATTCGCCCCCCCCCTCCCTGTTTGTGAGGACTGGATCCGCCAATGGAACAAGACCCCAGAATATCCTTAGGCGACTTTTCGCGATCGAATATCATAAACAATACCAACATAACTACATATTCGAGGAAACTCAATTGTGTTTTTAGATGTGTTTTTGGGGCATCGATGGCATCAATTCGATTTTGAATTCACCTCCGGACTTGAATTCAAAATCGAATTGATGCCATCGATGACTGAATACACCGAAAAAGTTCGAAAAACACGATCCAGTTTCGTGTCATCCACTGTTGTCATGCGCAGGTTGGCAATGGTTTTGTCGAATATCATTGAATATATTTGTCGCAAAAATTCGCCTATCGGGAAAAGGAGACTGTAAGATGAATTTTAAAAGACAAGGACTTAAACAAAAACAAGAAAACTTTTGCAGGTAGTTTATTGAACAATTTTGAAATTTATTCATTATTTCTTTTTTCAATTTTGATACACTTACAAGACAGGTATTAATATACAAGGAAAAAGGAGATATTGGTTTTCAGCGTACACTGAGAAAAGAAAGGAGTGAATAGAACGATTTATAAAAAAGAAAAGAAATTGCAGAGGAATAGGAATTATCCTAAACGAAAGACCATTTAAAAAAGTTGGTTGGGAGTAAATAATGTCTGAGAATAAGCAAATACGAATTCGCATTAAATGATGTACACCACATCTGTAGCATGGAGATTACCTAATTACTTATCTTCACTGGAGACCATAAAAATTAAGTCTTCAAAATATATTGCTAGGATGATGAATAAAACAAAAAATAAAAATAATACAATTTACATAATTTTATTCCACAGAGGAGAAAACCCATGGGATAGGCTCGAGTTCGTATGGGTCCATCACTTTGTGGCTATCGTCAGAGATATGTTGTTTACTATGCATACACAAATTGAAACAAATATGTTTAGTTTCTATACTTGATAAAATACCTAGGAAAAAGAGATACATTTCATGGCGCATGATTTAGGCAGCAAGTAAACACACACACACAATTTTCAAAACTTCACTCCAATGCCACGTTATTTTGTCGCCCCCAAATATTTTTCATGTTTTGAAAGTGCCACATTATTTTTAGAGAAATGATTTTAAAATGGACCCTTCAGCTTACCCCATTTCACTTCGGGAGAAGGTACTTTTTCTTTAGGCTTCCCCCTTAATAACATCAAAAACGTTGAGCTGTGCAAATCTTCCCTTTTAAAAACTAGCGGCTTTGACATCAAAATGCTGTTTTACTATGTAAAAGACAAACACTGAGAATGCAAAAACCAGAAATAAACTGGCCCAGTAATTTTTCAACCATATGGATTAGATTGGATGATTCTTTTGCAGACAGGAAGCCAACTGTAAAAAAGTCATGAGCACTCCTTTCCTTTCTGGAAAAAAAAAAAAAAATCATCTAAGCTTCTAAGGAAAGGAGGCTCAAAGCTGAGCTTTTAGAGGGAAGAATCTCGCTGATTGATTATAATGATAACTTTGAGGAACTAAAAAGAGGACATTTTTGGAGAAAGAGCTCATGAAACAACAGGTGTGCTCTTCTGAAGTAACCCTCTTCCTATCACAATGATAATTTTTGGGAACGAGCATATCTAGTGTAATGTGAGCCCTTTTTCCAGCAATGTCCTCAAAAGAGGGGTCAGAAGACAAAACATTTTGGACCAAGACTATTCTCAGAAATCAAGACTAAAACTTTGAAGAAATGTTGAGCAAAGTTTTTTTCAGAAACAAGTGCAAAACTTTGAAAGAAGAGCTGAAAATTAGTTACCTAAATTACCAGACTGAACATAGGTTAATTTGAGGTTACAAAGTGTTTTGACACAAGTTTAGATTACACAATCACCAACTATGTATTACGCTTAAAGAATGAACTTGAGAACAACACTTAACACAATAAGAGAGATATACAGTCAGACTGAGTTCTGATCTCTATCGATTCACTCGACAAACAAAAGATATACACACAAAAAAAAAAAAAATAATCATGTCCATTCAAAGATGGGTTCAAAAAAGCAAGTTTTGGCATTTGCTTATTCACTTACTCATAATCACGGAATCTCGGTGAGTATTTCCCTAATGATAATAAGATCTAAGATTCTGATTTTTCCTTCTAGATAGAGACAAATACAATGAAAGAGAACAAAACAAGGAGAAAAAGGCTCATCAGGAGCATGTACAGAACTAGGAATTTTTTCTAGGGGGGGATGATCAGGCAAAAAACTGATGGATTTCTTTTTTTTTTACTTCTCATGTGTTTGATCCCGGATAACTCTGACCATTCAGATGCTTGATGCCACTTTTACTCTTACGATCCAGACATGTTTTGGGGGAAAGCACAGTTTATACTTCTAGAATTCTCCATGAAGGCCCGAAATTTTGAGAAGTGCCAAATCACATGGCCAAATGGCGGAACATTTTTTGTTTCCAAAATTTTCAGGGGGGGAGGCTGATCCACCCTAGCCCCCCTATTTCCACCAATGCTCAGGAGCTCTTGCCATTTCAAAGTACTTAACAAGGTATGAAATCATTCTAAAATTCAATTTCCTTATTAAGAAACAAAAATAAAGGACAAAGAAGGCAGTTTCGAAAGAAATGCAAAGGAACGATTAACATTGAAACTTGAAAAATTTTCTTATTCACAAGATCGCTGATTTCATGAAATTTAGACATAAATAAGCTTAACAAAGGTTTACATTTTCTTTCTTTCAAATAGGTATGTATTATTATTTTTATCATTTTATGATTATTATTATTAATATTATTCCATTGCACTTTCAATTTGATTTCTCATTATTCCCCCCTTTTATTTTACTGTTACAATTTTGGGATGTTTTGAGAGGGTGTCAGATACAAGAATCGGAATAAAAATAACTGGTAAACAGAAGAAAAAGGAATTGAGAAAATTTGGTAAAATTAAAACAATCCCTTAAGAACAAATACATTCTGACTCAAGAGTTTTCATTAGGTGACTTTTTCTTTATGTGTGTGTAAAAACCAATAAACACCTCAGATACATTTACAGGGAGAGTTCAACTATTTTCAACCAAGGTATTAATGTTGGGTGATCACCCATAAAATATCATAAAAAAATGAATGAAATACCATGCAAAGAAAATGCAGGTCAAGAAAAAAAAATAAAAGAGAAAAAAATTGGTATTACAAGCACTAAAACATGATACATTTCTTTTCTACTTCTTGATTTCATGATTATGCAGGTAAAAAAATATTAAAAAGCAATAATATCTTCAGCGCAATTATAAAACATATTCCGATTTAGAAATAACAAACAAAACTAGTTTGATTTTATACTGAAACACCTACATAACATTTGTACAAATAATTTGTTATTACTTTTTTTATTCCTAGCTAAATTAATAATGACTTAATTTTAAAAAGAATAAATTAAAAGTGAAATATGTAATTATCAAAAACCATAGAACTAGTCAATTTTTTTTTAAAATTTATTTTTTAATGGATGTCTTTCAGAGAAAGTAAAAAAGGAAACATACAAAAGGGTAATGTAAATAGCAAATTCTGGGCTACATCATTCAACATGAATCTAAAATGCAAATTCTTTATATCAGTCATAAAAATCAAACCAATCAATTTAACGCTCAAATCAATAGAGTCTGTACAGGTTGATTCTTTTATAACAATGGGGCAGCTGCAAGGGTCTGAAATGTTGTATTTTTTATAAAAAAAATGATAGTACTTGATGAGCTGAGAACAATGGTGCCTTTGGTTTTTTCATAAGTGTCCCGGTTTCGGAGATACACACGTGTAAAGTTGTAAAAAATCGTGTGCATAGTGATGTCACTACGCGGAATTCCCATTTAAAACAATGTATTTTGGGCCAAAATCTCATCTCTGGAACAGTGGAACTTGAGGAGAAACCAAAGGCATCCTTGCTCTCAGCTCATCAAGGACTTTCATTTTCTTTATAAAAAACACAACATTTCAGACCCTTGCAACTGCCCCATTTAACACTCAAATCAATAGTCTGTACAGGTTGATTCTTTTATAACAATTAAATTAGTTAGGTTTTTGAGAGAGATTCAAGGTTCAAATCTAAAACAAAGCAAAAACAAAAAAAGAAAACCTCAAAATGATAAAAACTTAAAAGTGCAGATCTTCTACGTATTGCTTATCAAATATTATGATCAGCAATTTTCAAAGATGGATGCTTTTAGTTTTGATTTTTTTTTTTTTTATCTTTGAGCCTGGCAACCGATATGTTATTTGAACTAATCTTGAGAGTGCTCATCTTTTTAAATTGAAAGGCCGATACATTCTCAGATTTGAGCTGTTAATGAATCAGTTGCGTTGAATCAACTATATGTATTTTAAGGATTGAGCAACATAAAATCACTTGAAGGACGTAGCCGAAGATAAGAAGATTCTTTGGAGGCACACTTTCATTTTTCTAAAACATTCAGAAATCTCTTTGACTTGAGACACATTTCATCTATCAAGATTTCTACAAATTTTAAACAAAGTCAACACATCTATAAAGTTGTTTAAACCAAAGAAAAAAGGAGAAGGAGAAAGGAGAAGGAGGAACATACAAATAAAAACCTAAAGAGGCTATTAAAAAGAGCAATATAATGATAACAATTGAGAAAAAAGAGTTTTCAGTCCGGAAGAGAAGGAAACTTGGCTGTTGACTATATGGCACAAAAGCAAAGTCAGGATGTCTTCCTTCGTTTCATTTTGCACAGTGATTTTTATACATTCTCTTCATTTTCTTGATAAAAAGCTATCATTGCAATTTCGGTTTTCTTATCCTTGCACATTTTTCTATTTTATTTGATAACTGATACAAATGAAGAGCTCTTGAGACAGAACACTTCAAATACCAAGGAAAATTACTTTCAAAACAGCGGAAGACAAATGTTTTTAATACAAAGAGACTTGTGATGTGCAAACCAAGTGCAGTCCATAGTACATTTGGGTACATTCGCTTTCAATACAGAAACAACAATCTTGACAAAGGACATGGCTCTTGCCTTATGGGAAATGGTTCCCAATCGATTTTTGATTTTTCGGTCTCAAATTAAAGCTTAGGTGATGTTGAGCAAAAGCTCTCTCTGCACCAACTCAATCGTATGATAAGTTACTGAGATAATCGCGGTTGAAATGCAGACAAAAGGGACCACTTTCAGTGCCTGATTGCCACCAGCTTTGAGAAAATTAGTCATATACTGTCTGTCTACCTGCCTCCGGTAGACCCTCCTCAACTTCCCTCCCCAATCATTGCAATATTTGTTAGTTGATATCGCAACATCTTGGGTTCATCACACATTTTAACACACGTATTCCGTGCATAACTGATCCCTTTCCCCGCCAGGTCGATTTGCAATTACTTTATTATTGTTTACGACCGAGTTTCTTTATTCACGCACAATCAGAAGCAAATAAACCGACTGTTTTTGAGTACCTTTCTCAACATTGGTGGGCGATCTGGCTCTGAAAGAGTCCTTTTTTACTGCGCTTTGACCGCAGATATCTCCAAAACTTAGCATGCGATTGAGTTGGTGCCGTGAGAACTTTTGCTCAGCATCACCTAATTTATAATTTGAGACCAAAATCAAGAATCTATTGAAAGTCATTTCCTGTACTTGAGGCAAGTGCCATGTCCTTTGTGTGAGAGGAAGGACAATACAATTTAGGCAAAATCGTAGGACAAACATCATAGCCTATCATAAATGGTTTTTACATTCCTTTTTCAACAGAGTTGAGATTTAGACAGGGCAATCAGAGGAACTGAGATTTGGGATAGAAAGTTTAGTGTGACTACCATTTTGGCTTTGTCTGCTTTTTTAAGAAACTTCTTTGATGCTACCATTAAATCAGGCTGCTCATCTACCTACCATCATTATGAGTACCTAACCGGTGGGGATTCGCTAGCAAGAATTTTCACCAATTTAATGAATGACGAAGGTATTTTGAAAAAAGAAACTAAATCATTTGCCTCACAATAAAAATTTAAAAAAAAGACAGCCATGAACAAAATGTTATAGTAATAGATAGTGACAAAAGTATGTTGAATTTCCAACTGAGGGCTTTGAATTGATAGATATGAAGAGAACTGTTGCCAATAAACTTATGGCACCAAAGAAGAGACAAGAAATGTATGGTTCAACCAGGGGTCAATTAGAGAAAAATGTGAGTTTTACCGACGGTCTAGATTGAGAATCCTCAACAGCAGAAAATATTGTGCGATTATGAGAACCTTCAAATCGATGCACCTGCAATTTTGAATCACTGCGCACTGTTTTAAGCCACCTGTGGCTGATATTCGAGATGCATAATACTTCTGCTCAAATTACTTGTTAGACATGAGTCCACTGAAAATTCAGACAAGGCGAAAACATTGAGAGAACCAAGTTTATGGTCATGAATATTGTGAATTCATGCAGTAGCGCAACAAGAAATTCTCTATGGAAAAGATCCTTGTTGCGCTATAGTTTAAAGGAGTATTTAGTCCTGCCAGCATGTAATAAAATCTCATGAGAATAGAGACAAAGGGAGTATCTTACAGGAAGAATTGTATACATTCTTTAAATAGTAATTAATGGCTCTAAAAAAATTCCTTAAATAATTCCTTTCTTGGAATCATTTAGGGTTTTTTTTTTTTTTTTTTTTTTTTTTTTTACAGAATTTAAATTTTATTTAACAGATTATCAGGCAGCATTACACAGGGCACATTTTTTAGTAACGATTATTCGATAAAGTGCTTACCAATGGCTGAAAATTTAGTGTAGATCTTGGAATTAAACCAAGAGACTTTCCTTTGTAGGCCATAGTACACTTTGAAGTAGCTTTGACAGTGATAACTCTGTGCAACAGCGTAACCAGATTAGAGATGTTTAATAAATCAGTACCGGTAGATTTCCAGACATGTAAAATTTTTTTAGAAAATTTATTTCTTTCTATTCTAGGATGTGATGATGTGAATAATAATAATCTATAATAAATAATGACGGATAAAAAAAAGAATGTGATGAAAACAAATTTCAGGTTTTAGAAACAGCAAGGTTAGAACATCAAAAAAGATTTGGTAAATAAAAATTTAACTCGTTGACTTTTTCTTAAAAAAAATGAATGTGAAATGTCTACTAATTAAACTTCTATTCACAGTTTTGAACATATTTACAAAGAGAATATTACAAACTAGAAAGACTTAGAAATAGTTAAAATAGTGCACACACAAAATCAAGGTTAATAAAACAAATTCAAAGTAAAAGAACAAGGAGAAAAAAAATTACTTCAGAATAAACTGAAATCACAGTAGTTAGGTATATTACTTTTACTTTATTACTGTCATTAAATGTACACAGAAAAAAAAAAGATTAGTGAAAATAACCATACGGATACCTGATTTTGGCACCTGCTAGATGTTATGGTAAACTTGACCAGAAGTATGGTACATTTACCGACACTTTGAGTAAATTCAACATGCAATCAGGTAACATCACCTAGTACCTAGTCAAAACATAGTATACTTCTGGTTAACATTACCATAACATCTAGCAGGTGCCAAAATCAGGTATCCATATGGTTATTTTCACCGTAGGTTTTTCTTCCGTGTATCATTGATAAACGAGCTTGAGAATACTTCACTGTGATGAGAATGATATTCAATTAACAACAAAAAATTGAAAGGACATTTCTGCAAGATATTTTGCAATGATTAGATTCCAAAAGTTTCTTTGATCACAATTTAATTGCTACATATTTACTTTTATACTCAAAATTTGTACAGTTGTTTGTTATGTCTTCGAGACAGTGTTGCCAGATAGAGGGTAAAAAGCCGTATTGTCCCCATTTAAATCAATGTAAAACGTACGGCTTTTTCACCCTAATCTAGCAACACTGCTTCGAGAGGAAAACCAATGAGTTGGTGTACATGGAAAAAAAAAAAAAAAATATTAATCAGGGTGAAGCGAATAATCTGACTAGGGTAAGGAAGTTTTTGTTTAGATTTTCCTTCCAGCCGATCAAATTAATATTTTTGCTAGGTACAGTGAAAAATTGAAGAAAATAAAAATTCAGAAGCTCCAAATTTTTATCATCAAAGTTTGTTCGAAGGAAAATAAAAATTGAAATTCAGAGAATAATGAGGAGGAAAGGGAGAGAAGTTTAAACAGAAAAAAAGTTCAGCATACGGAGGGAATTCATGAAATGAAATGTTACGCCTCGATTGTGTAACTGTCTATTTCGTAGAATGTGCTTACTTCATAGCCCGATCTACAGAATCAAGAAGGTTATTGAGAAAATGCAGCAAAAAGTTTTACTATTCGGAAAAAAAAATGGTAGTCTAGGGGTATTCATAACTTAGGAGTCATATTTTTACAGAAATTCTCCTTTTTTTTTTTCTTCTTGTGAAACGATCTAAAGAGCTTTCACATGCATAATTCGGACATCACCTATTTTTCGATTTTAATCCAAAATGAAGGCCAACTTGATCAAAATCTACTTGAAGACCACTCTTCAATAATTCAAAAACCTAAAATTGACCTTTCTGTAGAATTAGGTGTTACTATGACTACAAATTTTATAAAATTTGACTACCCACAAACAGGTCAGTTAGTTTTACACAATCGAGGCATTACAAATACATAAATAATTTATTTTCATGACATGCAGTAAAGTTGATTTGACTTACTCCCTCAAGATGTCATGCTACTATATTGATTCGATTACCTTCTCTACTTGATCAAACGTTATTAGCATCCGGCAAGCTGATTCTGCTCTTTTGGATGAGACAAGATAGAGAGAATTGATTACATAACCCCATTGGTTTAAACGGTGTCAGAAGTCTTAGTGAGCACGACTCAGAGTCATTCTTTTCAGTTCAACGACTCTAAGTTTTATGCACATAGTCACGAGACATCGTTTAAACCAATGGGATTGATCGATTTACCTCGTTTCATCTTGTCCATAAGAGCGGAATCAGCCAAGGTAGATGGCGAACAGGTGTGGACAACACTCGGAGGTCGGCTCTGATTGGTTCTCCAAAAAAGCAACTACGCCACCATTTTTCTTACTGCACGACTCAAACTGAGATTTTGCACGACAGTAGAAGTGGCGGTAAACCTAACCTTACATCCATCACAAAACTTCAATCAGTAATCTCCTACTTCAAATTGTGATTGCTGTGGGATAAAATTGAGGCGGTAGCTAGAAGAAGGGCCCATGGGCAAAAATCAAGTTTTGAGAAAAACAGCTTTACAGTTTTCATACCAATGTAAATGATCCAATACTAACTATCTTCAAATTGCTCTCCTGCACTGAAAACTTAATATTTTTTCACGAAATTTTCAGGATAGCTATTTGAGGGTATGACAAATCGATTTAAGCGTTCTCCGCAAAAAGGGCCCATACGCCTATGGGCCCTTCTTCTAGCTACCACCTCAATTATACTTTCGCTAAATTCAAAATTATACATAATCACGTTTAATAGCTCCGATAACTTTGGAAAACTGAATAAGTCGCAAAATCAAGATGGCGGCAAAGACACTTTTCGGAGGTGGCCACGCCCACGTCCTCTCACCGGGGTGTTGTCCATACCTGTTCTCCATTTACCTTAGGAATCAGCCTGCACGATGATGATCATGCCTACTTATGGTTTTGGGTTCGGTTCACTCGTCTCCCAACCTTCCCATTCTTCTTTGCTGATTCTTCTCATTCTTTCACTTTCCATTATTTACTAGGATACATGGACAACATAGGAACTAATAAAATGAAAATAAAGGTCAGGATGTAGATGATCGTGAGAAACAGATGAGCAGTGAAATGTAGGTGGTTGAATAGATAACATGGGGCAACTGCATGAGTCTAAATGTTGGTGTTTTGTATGAAGAAAATAAAAGGAAAGGTCATTCCATGAAAGATGGGCAGATGACAGTCTGTACCGTTTTCGATTCCATTGATGTCCATTCACGTCTCTGCGCATCAATCCAGTGTGCAGAAATACATGCTTGCCCGCTGCACAATACACAAGCTGATCTGTCATCAGCTAACTCTCATGAAACAACCTCCTGTACAGGCAGTGGTGCCATTTCAGATTTTCCTGGGGGGGGGGGGAGGAGGCCTTGAAAAAAATCAGACGACCTTCTTGTTATTTTGGTCGTGCATCTTTTTATTCCCTTTATTTTATTTTCATTCCATCGCACGCATGGCAATCACCTACTTTTCAACCAAGTTTCAGCATTTACCCAATATTCTTTCCCTCGCTTTTTCTTCTATCGTTTTCTGACTTGATTTTTTGGCCACATTGAAAATCCATTGCCCCCTTGGAAGGAGCCCTAATGGCGCCACTGTGTACACAGGAGTTAGGTGAGGAGAATCTTGTCTATGGGGTTTTTTTTTAGTATTACTAATTTACTAATTTACTAATTTGGAGACATACTTGAGTAAATTTTCAAAAAATAGTGCACTTGAGGTCAAAATACAAATTTCCATATGCACAAAAATTTCATTTCCAGAACTAAGAAACTTAGTGACAAACCAAAGAAACCCTAGTTTCCAGCTTATCAAGTACTCGCATTTAATTCATAATAAACAACAAAATTCAGACCCTTACACATGCCCCATTGAAAAAATATCACCATTGCCAGACAAGGAAAAATATTAAGGGATACAAGTGGAAGGAAGGAGTATACTTACATGAATAAATAAATAAATAAATAAATAAATAAATAAATATGCACAAAATATGATAAAAGTCAACTTGAGACAAAACTAAGAGAGAGGTCTATCATCATTTAAAGTCTTAATACTGAATAGATAGGACGAAAGGTAACAGTGGCAGCTGGTTAGTCCTAGGAGCAAGGATACTAGCTGATAGTTAAAAGAGGCGATCCAAGATAATAGTACAAGCTCCTTTCCTAAAAATATCTTATCCAAATATAAATCCAAATATCTTAAAAACAAAAATCAGAATGAAACATTCCAAAATTTCTACCGTCATTCCATTTTTGACACATAGAAGTTGAACCAGTTCAGAGATAGCATATGAAGGACCAGAATTAAAACAAACTTCGTTTTTTGAAAAAGTCTAATTAGCAAAGTTTAGAAGCTTTAACTTAAAACGCTTTCCACTCGCATGTCGGATATATCCGACAAAAAAAGAGACCTGCAGACTCGATTATCGGATATATTCGACGCGCTTGACGGATGGTGAGCTCAAGCGGATTTTATGGGAAATACTACGAAAATCACGCACTACACCAGCGCACTCTGTACACCGTGATGTGAGTTTTTTACAGATCATACGGTTTGTTTACATCGTGTTGTTGAAGCTCCACGAGCTGGTGGGGCGGTCAGGTAAAAATGCTCACGAGTGGAAAGGGTTAAAAGTTATAACTGATTATTGAATCCGATTACGTTCGGGTCTCTTTTTACAATCAACTATTTAAAATGTTTTGCCAGATTGTGGGTTAAAATATATAAACTTTGCGTTGATTTAAATGGGAAATTTACAGCCTAAAGCCGTACAGCTAACAACAGTGTCCAAGCTTCTCCTGACAAGCTGCCACTGGTGGATAACATAAAAAGAAACTTAATGCCAAATTGACTGATAAAAACAAACAATTCCATGACACTTAATTAGGTGATTAAAAATGACACTCCGCGCATTCATCCTCCTTTAAATTATTTTTTGTTATTTTTTCTTTTTCTTCTTTTAAAAATACTGTAGGAACCTAAATGATTTTCATCTTTAAAGAGAATAAGAGGTGAAAAAAAGAAGGTAGTTCTTTAAGTACTCACAATCAGAGATTTGAAAAACAGATGGTGGGCAAAAATACAAATTAGATAATTTTGGCCAAAATTTGTAGGTAAATATGTATGTATGAATAAAATCGAATAGGGGTCAAATCTTAAACCAGATGTCCAACAATTGGGTCTAAGAACTCTTAGTCGAAACAATTTTTTTTTTTTTTTTTTTAATTAGAGAAAATGATTCTGAAGGACAATGAAGGTGAAGAAACGTATTAACTCTGAGACATCAAAATATAGAAGGAAACGGTGGCCGTGCCACACTCCAGAGTAGTCGGTTAAATCATGGTTTCATCTAATATTAGAATTGAAATTTACCATGAGTTTACTTTCATCAACAGTTTTAAGCCCACTTAAAGTAAAAGATTACTTTGAATGATAGATAATCCGAAAACTAAATTTTTAGTTTGGGAATTGCATCTTAATAATGAGGAAAAACAATTTGAAAGGTCAAATACTATGCTTGCACTAAGAAGTTACAGTAAAGAATCACTTGAAAAATGTACACAGTTGATACTTAATTACTGATATTATTTTGCGCAAGGCGGTCTGAAAAAATACTGCTTATTAAAGATACTTATGGTAACCAATTTCAATAAACCGAAGAAAGATTGAAACATACATAAATAAATAAGTTCTCAAGTGATAAACAACAATTGAAGAAAGGGGAGGGCAGACAAAAAAAAAAAAAAAAAAAAAAAAAAAAAAAATTAAAAATGAGAAGGAAACAACAAGGATAATCACAAGGACAATTAAATACACTCAATTCATCTTGAGAGGTAAAAACAAAAAAACTCTTGTGAGCAAACAAAATGAATCAGGGAAAAGCGAATCATTTCCGAGTGAAAAAGGATATCTCTCTTTTTTATTTGTCAAAGTATAGGTTAGACCTACAAATTCATGGGGCCTCATTGAGACTGAGGATCGCATTGTAACAATCTTACAATCGATGGATCACTTTTGGCGCCTTCGATAAATTCATCTAGTGACAGTTTACCGTCTTGATTCTTGTCCATTTGACGAAATATTTTGTCGGTTCGCTTCTCTGGAGTCGATTCATCTTCCGGCATTTTCATTACTGAGCCAACCATCTTGTAAATTGCCTGGGGAAAATAAAAACACTGTGATTTTTCTTCTTTTTTTACATCTGATAAGTCTGTTGCAAACTTTGCTACAGGTGGATAGCGCATTCACTGAAACTTGTCATAATGGGGCTATTGCACACACTTGCTGTAAGCAAATTAAGGTTTCATCCTTGGGTGAAAACCTCATAAATAATGATGGTGGCACTAAAGAGTAAAGACTCATGAAATCTACTCCTAAACACATGGAATAGTTTTAAACATGTGAGCATAATGCACAGTGTAGCAAATGACAGATCTAGCTGTGCAAAAGTTGAAAAATCAAAGTCAAAATTGATGTTTGACAACACTGAAAATGGGTTCATAGATGTCTTCTAACATGAAATCCATTGGTATTTCAGCGAAATGTCCGATTTAGACCGGTAAAATGATTGGGAAACCCAACGAGTAAACAAACACTCGTCAAATAACCTGTGTTTTTAATTGAACTTCATAGGCCTCTAGTAACTTTCTGATTGATGAAAATGACCAGTCGCATTTTTTTCCATAGTGTATGGATCTTTAGAAAGTAAGTTGAACAGCTGATTCAATAATTTAAACAAATTTTAAACTCCTCCCAATTTTTTCAACTTTGCCGTTAAAAAAACCGAGGTTTTCAAACTTTGAAAGGCTGTATCTTTCCGATATCCGCGCATATCCGCGTAGAAAAATACTTCAGCATGTTCAGAAAACAATGCAGATTCCGAATTATATTAGTATTTTTGCGACCGTCTGCGACCGCAAAAGATATTTGAGTTTTAAGTCGCTCCCTCCACTGCAAAGCGCTGCGCGCGCGCTACACTAGGTGGGCTACAGTCACCTAATCTATACCTCATCACACCTTTCTACCTCCGCCATGCGCTTCTATTCATTTTAATAAACAGATTGACGGTATTTATCAACTCTCTGATTTAAATTGGCACTGTGGAGAGACTGGCTAGGAGTTCTCAGCGTAATATTGCGACCCAAGTTTTAAGTTCCACAGTTTTTTTTTTTGAAGGGAAGGCTGCAAACTCATCACAATAAAGATCCAATAACATGCAATGAAAGCACTCAAAAGAAGTGTCTCAAAAAATTTTGGAGGTCCATTCATTACAAAGTCTGTTGACCTTCCCAAGATTTCGGGGACAGTATATTCAGAAGTGTAGTCTAAATTGCGAAGATGGACCGAAAACGTAAGGAAAAACTTGCGTTAAACGGTCTTACAGGGATAATTTTTCTTACTAACGTAAATGCCTTTTCTACGGGAGGTTTTACTGCAGTTAAATGGAACTTTTTCTGTAAAGCCGCAAAAGAACGACTTAAAAATTCGGGATTATGCCCATACAAGAAAACATTATGATACTCTCATATTCATAAAAAAAATGAGAATATCAATGCATATAAAATGTTATCCCACAGCTTTTTCTCCCATTTTTACGGCTTTACCGAAAAAGTTCCGTTGCAGTGCAGTAAAACAACCCGTAAAAGTTCCGTTTACGCAAAAAATATGATTTCAATGAGACCGTTTATTGCAAGTTTTTTCCCAAGAGAACTTGCGATAAACCTTATACGTTTTCGGTCTAGTTTTGCTACTTGGCAGCTATTTACTCTCCCTTATCCTTAAAAAATATTTTGTTGAGCCCTAGCACTTTTTAATTTTGAAAGGTTTCAAAGATAAATGGAGGAATCTGTTTCCTGAACGCATCCATATAATTTTTTTTTTTTATTATTTATTATCTTTTTCTTATTAAATGGGGGGGGGGGGCACCCCTCAAGTTATGATGATGGCTATATCAAGAAACTACGGCGCACAGAAGAAGATGTAAATTAAGCCATTATGTGGCCAATAATCACGAAAAAAGTGATGTTGATAATTCTTCCAGAGTTGGCTAAACATGACACTTTATAATAAATCGATTTTGGCACATAAAAACTTAAATTATGAGTTTTTAAAACTTTAACATGTACTTTTCTTGCTTGGAGGGCTTCCGTGTACTGTTTTGTGACTCATTTCGACAAAAATTCGCACCTCGCTGAGAATACAGCGAACGCCAGGACTTTTGCACAGCTAGATTGGTCATTTGCTACACTGTGTAATGGCGGCATTGGACGTTCATAATGGGAGATTCCTATCTTAATTTTGTCACTCTCTCTATGCTGACATGGAAGATCCAGTGAAGAGTAAAAAGAAACTAGAGTAGTGATCCACAGCTGATTGATAGTACTGTAACACCTGGTGACATTGGTGTCAAAGAAAAGTTGTCTTTTATTGGTCACTTCTTGATGGAGTGTGATTAGATGGGAATCTCCTATTATTAGTGCGCACCCAACACCGCCATTGTGCTCGCGCATTTAAAAGCATTATTTGAGCTAAGGAGGGGATTTTATTTAATGCTACCATCATTATTTTTTGAGGCTTGGACCCCAGAATCGACCCTTAAATCACAAGTCGCAAAAGTGTGCTGCTCCATTAATTTAGGAGAAATTCAAAATAATAATAATAATTAATAATAATATTAATAATTATAAAATTATAATTAAAAAAAAATTACAAAAAATTTTTGTCCAATCTAAGTCAGAATATGATTTCTTGAAATTTAAAGATCAAAGATCCCTAGTTAAACGATTACATACTGATGAATTTAAAAGATTCATACATGAAACTGAATTCAATGTTAAGTCAGACCCTAAAAGTTTCTTTGGATTTGTTAATAAGTCAAAACATAATAACAGTATCCCCTCTGTCATGCACTTTAATGCTAACTTCTCTTAACATCTACAAACTTGAGAAAGTTTGTCATTGTTTTTTAAAATTTGTGTCTTATCGTACCAACAGCCCCATGGGAAGAGATTATTACTTTTACGACACTATTGCCAGGCAATTAAAGTTATACCCCCTTGTTTCTTTTTGGCGTTATCATGATCTTATGTTTTTATTCAGGCTCCTTAATAATTATATTGATTCTCCTATTCTCCTTAGTTCTATTAATATCCATGTTCCTTCTAGAACTCTTCGCAATTTAAATCGTTTATTTGTTATCCCTCTATCATTTAACACCCGTAGGCATAGATCAGTTATTCCTAGAATCTCTGATCTGGCTAATAATTGTTCTGAGTGGATCGCATTTTTTGGCATACCCATTTCAAGGTTTAAATTTCTTGTCAAAGAACACGTTCTTGTTTTTTAATTTTTGTATTCTAATTTAATCTTTCTTGTCTGTGCCACTTGTTAAGTTGCTAATTTTTTTGTTATTTTTGTTTTGTAATTGGGACTTTTCCCGTTGATAGTTAATAAATAAATAAATAAATAAATAAATAAATAAATAAATAAAAATATGTACCAATCACCCTGTACCTCAGATACTCGACAACTAGTTTAGGAGATTATGGCGTTTTTCAATAGATGACATCGCTTGTTTCACTCGATGTATTTCTGTGTTTTTGCTGATAGGCAAGCACCACTTGTATACAACAAGCGCATAAGCAATGTAGCCAAGCATCTTTTAAAAAATTAAAGATTCAGTGAATGGGTCAACACTTATTGCTAATAGAGGGTTTCATTCACAAAAAGGTCCCTTATGATGATAGATCAGCATATGGGGTCTTTTTGAGAATCAAATTTGAAACGACTACACATAGCTGATAGAAAAATCCTAACAGTGTAATTGCAATGTCCTTGCATAAAACAATGCGCCTCAAAATTTTGAGAAAAACATCTCATGGATCGGCCCGAAACCATTCTATGGACCACTTTTCGATTTTCTCAAAATCAAAATAGTGTCACATAACCCCTTTATCCACTCAATCCTTCAATTCATTATTTCATACAACAAAAAAAAAAAAAAAAATGGAATTTCAGGATGTGAAATTTTTCATAAGCGGTGAGCAATGTTCTTTGGTTAACAAGGATTGGCCATTTACGGGCGTAACGTTTTTTCACATTTCATATTCTTTGTACAAAGTACATATGTGCAAGAAAGAGAAGGATAACTTTGCCATTTGTTTCATTATTATTTTTTTATTTTCTTCCCTACTTTATCAACTTTTATCTTTTCACTACAGGTGTTCGAGTATTGGCATTTTGGGTGGAGTCGAGTTTTGCTTATTTTTTTGAGTTTCAAGTTTGAGTAATTGCAATATTGCTAAACAGCAAGTTCTATAGATCTGAAAAGCAAAAAAGAGCTGAAAATACTGATACTGGTCATTATATGAAAGTACTAGCATTCATTATTCAAAAAGCAATGGAGGAAAAGGGAAGAAAAAAGTTCAATCTTACTTCAAAGTTCTCTTCAAAGTTTTCTTACAAAAATTGATGCTGCTTTGGTTGGAAGAAATTAGTTAACTTTGGGGTTGTTAAAGTTTGCTTCCGGCCACCAGGCAGGATAAAACGAATTTCACGAACTCCAATTTTTAGCACACAAATATGATTTTGAAAGACTCAATTTTATTTTTTTTTGTTCGAGTGGCACTTTCGAGTATCTGAAAACTCAAAACTCGGGTATTTTTCAGGTACTTGAACACCTCTACTTTTCACAGAACAGTACAAGTGAGGAAAAATAAAGCAAAAATACTTACTGAGACTATTTCCAACATTTCTTGCCTTGAAATATAACCGTTTCCGTCTAAATCATACATACTAAAAGCCCATTTCAGCTTTTGTTCCAGCTTCCCTCTTGATGTGACTGATAATGCACAAAGAAATTCTCGAAAATCGATGGTCCCATCTCCATTAGCATCAAAGGTTCGAAATACATGCTCGGCAAACTGGAAGAAAGAACAAAAACCGTAATTATAAGATAAAACATTAGGCGGTCCAATTTAAAGTCACAGTTTCCTGATTTTTTCCTGCTTCTGGCAGAAAAAATTCTAAACGAAATTGTGGTTTGTTCATGTAGTTTAGGCAAACTTCATGATGTTGTTAGCAAAGTCATTGATTAAGGAGCAGCAGAGAGGGGCAAATGAGACGCAAAGAACAACATACAGTTGGCAAGTTGACTCCTTAGAATCCGCCTCTAATCTACCGTTACAAAATGACGGATGCAGCATGTTAATTTGAGGGAGCACTCCTTTCCAAATGGTAATTTTCAGCACAAAAGAAAGCATTTTTGGTAAATTTTCTGTCAAAAAAAAAAAAAAAAAACATTTGTTGAGGCTTCATGAAGGGTTAGAGCACGTGCCCCCGTGTACCATCCATGTCCATCACTGCCATTACAACAAATACTTTAAGCAACATGGTTTTGTTACACAGATTTTAACAGAATTCGATAGTAAAAACCAATTACCAGCTTTCTGAAGTTTTAAACCCCTCGTTTCCATTGAGCCGCCATTTTGATTTTGCTGTATAAGACCCTTAAAATTTGCAGCACAAAATTAGCGCAAAATTATGGCGTGATCAGAATTTAAAAATTCAAAGTTTCGAATCCCTCGTTTCTGTGGCACCGCCAATTTGATTTTGCTCCAGGATGCTTAGATTTTGCCGAACAGCAGAAAGTAGAAAATTTGAAGTTGCGAAATTTACCGATCCAAAGAACCACCATTTTGATTTTGTGATACGACTCTTAAATTTTGCTGCACAAAATTCGGCATTAGGAGCACAGAATTGCACACAATTATGGTAAAATTTCGAAGTCAGTTTTCAAAAGTGGCGGTCTTGCAGAAATGGACCCCAACCATTCAAGTTCAAGTGATTATACCTTCTGTACTGTAATGCTAACTCTATGTAGTTTTTTGGGACAGATTGTAACACATTACTTTTTCAGCTTGGCTTATACTATTCTTTCATGAATACAAATGGTAGAAAATCCAGCTCATCCAACTAACCCGTGATACTAGTTTGGTTGACCAACATAAGAGAAAAAGTTGATGATTCCATGAAGATAAAGAAGAAAAAAGGGCTGAGATACATGGACGAAAATAAGAGAAGGAAACTTAAACTAAGAAAATTACCTTAGAAGCATCTCCATAAGGAAAGAAATTTCCATAAATTTTTTTGAATTCTTCCACACTTAAATGACCACTAGGACAGTCTTTCAAAAACCCTTTGTACCATTCTTGGATTTCAGCATCTGGAAAAGAAAGAAATGGACTAGATAAAAAGTGGTAGTGAAAAGAAAAAGAAAAATCTGAAAAATAAAATTGTACCGGTAATTCAACATATAAGTGTGTATGATGAGTTTCTAATACTTCACTGACCCATTTGAGATTATAAAAAAATAGATTATTTCAGGGAAACTTCAACTAATTCACCTAATTTTCTAACGCGCCAAAGCGGGATGGTGGCTATACATAAACGGGGCATAGTCACCGTCAGCTGGCACTGTTCTTCCACTCGCTTCACAGGATTTTTATCGGAATTTTAACAAAGAGGATAAAAAGCTTGATTATCCTCAAAATCCCATTAAGTGGGCATCAAAAAAAAATTCCCAGAATATAAGCCGAACCTGGATTTTAGCAGGTCAAAAACGGGTTCAAAAGTGCAGCTTATATTTGGATAAATACGGTAGTTCACATAGACCAAGAATCTAAAAGATCGGACAACAATAAAGAAAAATGCTTTTAAAATGATCTAAAGTTTAAAAATTTACCTGTAAATTCTGTATTCTGTCGTAAGTCCTGTAGAACCTCAGGTTTTAGTTTACTGTTCTGCTTTCCCATTGCTAATTGAAGGCTTTAGTGAGTTCTGCTTGAAGTAACACTGAAATCCTGAAAAAATAAGAAAAATGAAATCAATATTCTGGAGGAAATGAAGCTAACACTTTTCCTACGATTAATTAAAGAAAACTTAAACTGACTTTAGTGTAAACATCAAATGACAAGCCTATCGATTAAAAAGAACAAAAGGCAACATTTGATCTATATAAAATTTGTAATAACTTCTCTGATGCACATAATTACTAAAGAGGCGACAGAAAAAGTCTCAATGGAGTTGGGCAGGGGGTGATCACGGAGGATCGGATCGTTTCGGTATCGTTATCGTTATCGTTTACATGTAACCTTATGGGTGGCTCAAATGATCGAATCGTTTTGAGCTCCTCGAAACGATTGAAACGGACGAAAGGAAGCGATGAGTCGCAGGCTGTCGTAATCTCGATCGTTTGAAGTAGGAAGAGGTGAGGAGGGGATCACCTGCGCGATCGAGTTGCGCAGAAGCAAGCCCATTTGATTTAATGCAAATGATAACGATAACGATAACGAAACGATCCGATCCTCCGTGATCACCCCCCAGATTGCCGAAAAGCTAACTTAAACATATTTCCTGTGTTAATTCTTGGCCAGGTTACAAAACAAGGGTTTTAATAGTAAACAAAATGAGATTTTTTTTTTTTTTTCAAAGTCAGGATCACTTAACTTACCAACTGCTTACAGATTCAGACAAAATTTCAAATAAAATCGTGATTTCCCCTTTAGTTAACTTCATCCTCAAGCGCAATCTTTGGTAAACATAACCCAAAATTATTTTTACCAAAACAGCTTTTTCAAAAGATTTCAGGAGAAACAACTAAGAATTACTGTTAGATTTGTTCCTTCTATTTTATAAGTATGAATATTGAATAGGTTTGCATTGTACTATCAACTAATTAAATAATGTCAGTCAACTCCTTAAATTTTGGCTAGGTAGGCCACCAGCAATGCTTCAATTCATTGTGTTAAATATTGCAGGTTGCCTACCTAAACTAAAATCTGAGGAGTCGACCGACATTTTTTAATTCGTTGACAGTGCACGTGGAGTCAGTGAAAAAATAGAGCCAATAAAATAATCAGGCATGAACAACGTTTTGATCTAGGGAGTATGAAATCATAAAATAGCAATTGGACCATCGATGTATTTTACTCTTGCCAAATTCATACTTAAACATCATGCAGTCGAATGGGTTGGGGTACACAGCTTTGCTTGCCTTATCGAAACACAGAATGACCAGGTAAATGAACTTTGTTTTTGAAAAATCAAAGCATATACCAACTGATGAAAGTTTGGAGAATTTTTATTCTCTCCTTGTTTTTAAATAACGATGATATGTCTGCCAAGACTAATACATTCACTACCCTAAGACAACCAAGGGGTCAGCAGCAAAGTGAGGAATTAATTCAAATGTAAACATCATTAAAAAATAATGTTGCATGCATTTAAAATGACTAAAATTCACTCCTAGTTCCATGGACAGAAAACAAGATGCTTCTTCCTGTTGCTACCGCTGGATTTTATTCAGCCTTGGATCTTTATACTTTGGATCCTATTAGTAGATTCAAGATGACCGTTGTTGAAGATGTGTGATTCGCAAGTTTAACAACTCTTTCAAAGTGGCATCCTAAGAGATTATGTAAAATTCTAATACAGTTGTTATCAATAGTTTATTTCACAGATATCATAATAATAATACAAGAATAAGAATTGTATAATTTACATCATGATTGACATAATTTATCACAAAGTTACATAAATTTATAGTTAAACTCACAGATAGAACTTATCAGCAAAAAATTCTTACGTTTTGCAACAAATTTCATCTTTGAAAAACAGTTTTACTTGATTTTTAAATGCATTAGGTTGTTTGATCTTTCTGAGTTTTTCTGGCAGCTTTCAAGTATCTTGTTTGTCTACCGGATCAGCCAAAATGGCCATCGAGAATTTTTTAAGTGCTAAGAGGATCCAAAAAGAGAAAATACAGGGCTGAAAAATATCCTACGATGAAAACATAAGATGACTTTTCGTTTGCAGTTCTTTTGTTAAGGAGTTCATTTTGGTCATTTAAGTGCACATCGATATTCCTTCGTCATCTTCCATGAGAATTAATACTATAACATAAATTCACAACGGACCCATTTATACATAGTATTCTCATCTTGGAAGAGGTAAAAAGAATACTTCCTCAAAAAATGACAATAATTCTTCTTTATTTTTGAAATTAGAGGAAAGAAGAAAATTCTGTAAAATCTTGTCTGTGTTCCAGATTTAGACCTTGAGGGATCTGAGTTCTGATTTCACAATATTCTTCAATCTGGTTTGAAACGCACCTGCAGAATCTCTTCACAGAAAAAAAAACCTACGGTGAAAATAACCATACGGATACCTGATTTTGGCACCTGCTAGATGTTATGGTAATGTTAACCAGAAGTATACTATGTTTTGACTAGGTACAAGGTGATGTTACCTGATTGCATGTTGAATTTACTCAAAGTATCAGTAAATGTACCATACTTCTGGTCAACTTTGCTATAACATCTAGCAGGTGCCAAAATCAGGTATCCGTATGGTTATTTTCACTAATCTTTTTTTCCGTTTTCTATCCCTCTTATTTTCATTTGAATGTCTAAGTTGAAAAAGGATAAAAGAAGTGCTATACTTAATGACATTTTTCTTTTCACCGATAAATTCACCGATTGAGAAAAGATTACACATTTCAGATTACAGAGCAAAAATACTCTGATCTGTAATCTTTTCTCTAATAGGTGGAGCTGCCGTTTAATTAATAAAGTATCCGCAAGTTTTTTATTGTCATCAGCAACTCCACTGGTTTAAGGAAATATTACGGTTGCGAGTATTTTCATGCATTGCAGTCGCTAACTGAACTGAGCTGTGTAATCTTTTCTCAACCAGTAAAATCATCAGTGAATTGAAAAATGTCATTAATTATACGCAAAATGGCAGCTCTGCTTGTAGGTACGTTTCAATGGGTACTGAGAGGGATGGAGGATTTATCATTGTGCTGTTGCAAACTTGTAGTGCTGTGCGCTCATGGACGCATCGCATCCTCCATTTAAGAAAGAAGAGTCAATAATCCTGGTACATAAGTTCCGTAACCTAGACAAGTTTCTCCACCCTTTCTTCATGTCAGATAAAACTTGAAGAGCAAATAACTTAAATTGGTTTCCTTCATTTTGATTCGAAAGAAGAAACTTTAAAACAAGGTAACTGATTAAAGATTAATTTTACGGAAACAAAAGTAATATTTGAAGTTTTCAGAGCAAAAAGTTGATGACAGTTGATAGAAAGTAAAATACTGAATGGAGATGAATGACACTTCATGGATGAGGCGCTCGAATTTTTCATTCGATGATGAACAAAACAAATAAAACGTGTCCTTTAAAAAAGAGGCAAAATTATTTATTCTTTGTGTATTCATAAATTGGTAAAATTGACAACAAATTTCAAAGCAACATTGAAATAAAAATCCTTGTAAATCAAAGCTAAGACTTGAGAATGATTAAAGACTTTAAAAAAAAAGAAATGTAAGGAAGGTAAAAAAAAAGAAATAAATCACGTTATAATATTCACAACATTTGAATAGCAACTAGAACCCATTAAGTACATTTGTTTTTCGAGAAAAAAATTATGATAATCGATCAAATAAAATGAAGTGGTGATAAAAAATGCTGATGAATATACTAGTTAAAATAATGATTGGAGCATATTTCAGAAGTGGAGGCCAGAATAACCTGTAATCTTTCGTACAATTTGAATACTTTTTCCTTGGAAACACAATGAAATGGAATAAAATAGATTCAAATGTTTGTATTCTCAACATTTGAAAACTTTACTTCCAAACAGTATTTTTTAAACATCCCTTTTTTCTACAAGAAAGAAAAAAATATATATATAAATATATATATATATTTTAGAACTGCCCCAAGTTTACAGGTTAACATCTGAAATAAGCTCAACAAAAGATGGAATAACTAAGATTCAATTGAACAATGAGTGAAATAACTCAGTTCTGAAAAGGAAAGGGAGGGAAAAATATGAGAGAGGTGTTCAGAACATTCATACTAATGATGGAGTCAAGGTTCAGTCGCATCTTAGAGTTTACTGCATCTTCAATATTGGGAGAGTTACTCAAATTTAGAGCTCGAATCTGAATCCAACAAGCATATTTTGACATCTAACATTGCCTTTGAACAGAAAATCGTTTAGACATTGCACAGAGTATCCAGAGTGACTACTTTTTGCCACATTCGATATTCCTCTCATTGTGCGTACGGACAGAGAGAATTGAAATTTCATGCACAAAACCGCATCAAAAGATTACAATTTGGAATAAATGTGACACATTGCAGGAAAACCTTATCTTTGCAAGCTCTAAACAAAGATATTGGCACTACTAAACTAAAGAGGGAAGTCAAAATATTTCTACACCACAAAAGGCCTGATAAGTACCTGAGGAATTAAGGATTTAATCATGATTTCAAAGTTTTGAGACCGGAAAAGGGACTTTAGAAAATGACTCCCATCAATGAACAACAGCTAATTACATTGGGCAGATAAGGTCCTTTTTTCACTTCCATTTCTACACCATCTAGCACCACAGGAATGAGCTACAACTTGGAACATATCCAGAAGAATACTAAACAGGATTTCCAGTAAAAAAATCAAGAAATGCTTCTATTTGACCCATCTTGATTTTAAATTGCTCTCCTGAAAAATCTACTTGCAAATGAGGTTCATTTTCCTGCGATGTGTCATAAATAGTTTTGGTTTTAGATTTTTTTTTTATGTAAAAAAAATTGTAGAGGTAGTGATAAAGTCCAGCTGCCCAAACCAGACACTACAGTTTGTTATGAAGGTGTTTCAGTGTTTCACACCAAAAAACAGGACAGAGTTGAAAAAGGGCGCAGAACATGATGGCAGTACAAAGGTACTCTCAGAAAATAAAGATAAGAGAGTAAAATTAATATCTCTGGGCGACTTATCAAAAAAAATTTAATGAAAAGCTCCAGATTCGGATTCAAGTTTTATAGAAAAGATCATGGATTCACATTCAGATTCAGGAAAGTTTGGGATTCAACTCAAGTAATTCATACATTGTGCTAACAACAAAAGAACAGTGAGAAATGAACTTTAAAGTTGGGAATCTGCTTTTGTAAGACAATGGCCTTGATATTTTGCGAAGGTAGACAGACATTTAAAGATTGATTGAAAAAAAGTTTTAAGGAAAGCTGAGTACATTAGAAAGTACCCAATTTGGACATTTTTTGAGCAATAAATCACTTTTGCAAAAGAATATTTTTATCAGGACCGCATTGCTCCTCCTCATATTTATCAGAATGATTAGTTCAAAACAAGAGTTCGCAAAAATATTAATTCTTCTCAAAAGAAATTCTCATCAGACACGCGAAGAGACTAGGCAGTTTAAACTTAGGATAGTTTTTGACAAGAGGCTTACAGAAAAATTTAATACTGAAACTAAAGCTAACAATCTTTGCAATAGCGCTGATTACTGCTTAGTTGAATCTTCTGATCAGCAATTTAGCAAGGCTGGTGGTGGAAGTTTTTTTAAAAATTGATGGATGATTGATTGCTTCTTTTCTTTCTTCATGGATTATATTTTTAATTGCTGCAATTTTTCTACTGTTTTCTCATCTTCTCAAATTTTAGTTATTGTTTAAGTCTCTTCTATAGAATAAAACACTAAAGAGGCTTAACATCTTCATTTTGTACTAAATTAAATCAATTGTCATCTGCAAACTATAGAAAAACAAGCCGAACAATTGATTTTGTTGTGAGTTATTAATTAAACAGGCCTTGTACCCATCTGAAGATCTGAAAAAAATTTACGTATTTTAAAATAGTATGAATACTTTTGCAAACTTTGGCTAAAACTCATCAATATAATGAATAAGAGGAGTAAACACAAAGGAATCAATTTAAAGCAACATTGGAATAAAAAGATTCCCTCTGGGCACGGACAGAAAAGCAGGTACTTAACATCCTTCTTAGAGGTTTCTTCTTTTTATATATAATTTAACCATCGAGGGTAACTTCTACTGAAAATTTAGATTTTTATGGTATCTAAAGAGGAATCCTCAATTATTTAAATTTGATCAACAAATATACATTGATCATGACTGGAAACCTAAAAAATTGTCAGTTGTTTCCGAAAAATCAAAATTATGATGCCTTGAAACGATTTCATTTATTCTGCAGGGAATGAATTCTCTTACATGATTAAAAACTTCAGCTTGGAACAATACCATGAAAGAAGATCACCAATACGGATTAACTACTTCACTACCACGCACTATTTCAATGTTTGAAAAATTGAAGCGATGAGTACAAAAATGACACAACTCCCATTTAAATACGTTGGAGAAGTATTGAGAAGGAGCGCATACAGGGCAGGGCCCCCCAAAATCCAAAAAAATGCCATACAAAGGTACAAAAATACCCATTGTATATAGGTTAAATCAATACAATTCAAGGAAATGGCCCCCAAGATGCAAATAGCCCCTTCTAAAAGTGCATTCTGGATCCGTCCCTGCTGTTGTGTCTTTGGGTTGAGCTCACAAGCATGCACGGGTTTTTTTTACTGACCGAAGTCTCAGCCACTACGCCCTAGAGTATACTATAAGACCCGAGTATTCTTGACGACGCCATGTTCGGTGTGCGATATCGACCGCGCGGTTAGAGGACAATTTTGGCACGTCGTTCAAATAAAACGAGGCACGCGTCCCCTGCTATCAAAATATGTTGATTAACTCATTTTGCTGTTTCAAACATACAATCTTGATTAATTTCGCAACGAAAAAATTACTACTAAATACGACCCGACTGAAGAAACGCGATTACTCACTCAATGTTTACATTCCTGAAATGCTGATCGCCACCATTTTCGGTTAGCCTCGGCTCTCTCATACCTCTCTACAGTTAAAGCATTTTTGAGAATGGGGGAAAAAAATATGAATGCAGGCAGAGCCGAACCAATAATCATCGATATTGAGGTCTGGCGCCATTCCACTCAGCCATCCGAACTTCTTACTGACGTATTCTAAGTTTGGCTTTATAAATGCAGTTTATGCGAGACGCGCGGTTCAAACATTTTCCACCAGGCCGCACCAAAAGCAAGTCAGTAAAAAAAATCCTTGCACAGCAAAACGTAAATACCGTGTCTTTGTTGCACCCATCCCTTCAGTTGATCTCATTTTAAGGTTAGCGTAGCAAATTTCTGAGAATGTCTTCAATGAGCAGGTTTCAAGACATTGAAATAATTTCACCTTATCTGAAATACCTAATCAAAATATTTAGAGGCTTTTGTCACGGACCAAGCAAAAGGATTGGACCACAGAAAAATAAATGAGGAGATTAACAATGATGAAACATTGAGATTGATAAGAGAAAGTTGATAAAACCGTGTTGATAATAGAGATGACTAGGAGAATGAAATATAGAAACCGACAGAAGAAAAAAGGTGTAGAAATAGTGTGAAATACTTGAATATTTACAACATCGATGATTATTATACACGGAAAGTTATCAAAATAGCTAAAGACAACACGGCTTTTTTTCAATTTGTTTTCCCCTTTTTTTTACTTTGGTAAGTTTGAACCACTAAACGATTAGGTAGCAAAAAATCAAGATTGAGAAGAGTGGGGAAACACAAGAAATATTGACTTTCCTTAGTTTCCCAAGAGTAACAGCAAGCGCAAAACTCTGATTGGCTGATACACTTTCAGCTCTGCGGGAGCTACCATAGGAGATATATTTCCACTTGTGTGAACTGAAGGTGTTCCACAGCGAATAAACACATTAATTGCTGTCAAAGTATTGAATTTAATTATTACTGCATCCAAACAATAACTAAATTGTTTAACAGAGTTCATGACAGTAAAAATACATGAACTTAAGTGCAGTAATGATAACAATAAAGTTCAAAGGTCTACACTTTTGTAGGGTTTGATAAAAATCAACAAATTGTTAGCTTCGAAACCAAAATACATATTCAATGGTAATGCCCAAGAGCGAATTTCGTTTAAAGAACAACCGGCCAACTTGGTAATACATTAAGAGCTTCCTTTTAGTTTGAAATATTTATATGATCTTCATCAAGTACATTTTAAGGGTCAAATAATGTTAATACTTTTAAGTCAATTTGATTGCCTCTGAATGTAATGAGTCCTGTAACAGTTGTTATGACCAGGTTACAGTTCTTGCGATTCACCTCGCCAGATAGATTGAATGGATCATAACCACATTACAAAAATTGTGGTAAAGATCAATACGATACAATTTCAATTGGTAAACTAGGTATTTGATTTATAAGCTATTGAAATAACATAAAATACTTTCAACTGACGATTATTGACTAGGAAAATAAGCTTGACAAAGATAATAAAACTACAAATCGCAAAAAGAGAATCTGTAATCTGGTTACCAAATTGATAACCGTGTGATTGATAAAATTTTTCTTCACAGCTGCTCTTGTCTCAAACCTCATAAAGTACAAAAAGACCCTAATTTTTTCGTCATCTTTTACAAATTGATAAGTCATAAGAAGCTTATATTGAATAAACCTATAAGAATTTAGAGCAAAAAGAGAAAGAAAAATATAAAAATAAAGTCAGAGACAGAAAAATAGAAAGACAGGTATGAAAGTTCAAAGAGGTGCAGAGAGGCTATCTAGAAAACAAGGAATTTTCCGCTCCCCTGAGGGAAAGAATTTCGCTTTGCATGATTTATCATGAGGATGCAAAAATTTCCATTAGAAAGATGCAAAGATTACTAATACTAAATTATACTAATTAAAAATAGTATTAGTAATCCTCGGAGTAACGACTACCTGAAGTAAGTATGAAAGGTAGTTATCGCTTCAGCTGCTATTCTTCCACATTCCCAAAATAGAAGTGAGACGTGCACTCGTAACAATGGACCCAGAACATCAAATTTAGAGTTGAGAACAGTCAAAAGATGAGACTGGTCATCATTTCAACTTAGACACAAAAATTGGGACACCATTGCTCGTGAGCAAGAATCAAGCAGGAGAGAAGGAGCGTTTCCTATTCTTCTAGATTACCCTAATACTGACAAACACTATAACCTGCGATAACATATCATTATTGAACTTAAGATTAACTCATGTTTTATTTAAACAACTAACACTTAATAGATATTTGACTGAAACTCTGTGAAAGAGCAGCAAATTTAGTTATTGACTGATAGAGAAAAAAAAGAACCAAGTAAGCAATTGTGTGAGGAAAGCACACAGGAATGTGATTTTTAACTTCTTTCGCTACCTTCATGAAATAAAGGAATAAAATAAATCAATTTTAATGTCTTAAAATTGTTGAATTTAGAATAATCTTCGCATGATTTAAAATTTTCAAAGGAGAAAACTAGGTGTATAATCCTTTTATTTTTCCCTCTTTTCGGTAGCTTTACTCTGTTGTAATATGACATTTCAGGTTTACAAATAAAAAAAAATAAAAGAATGAAAATTATAGGTAAACCGAAAAAACTGAATAGTCAACCATTGAATTTAAGAAAATTCGTTTGAAAAACTGAAAACCTTCAAGAGTCAAAGAGATGATTCAATTTTCTACGTTTTTCATTAGAAACTGCCAGAGACAAATAGAGACCCTGCACAAGGCTTGCGACAGGTGTCCACTTTTCTGGCTCAATTTTGGTCGGAACTCATCAAAACAACAGCCAACATTCGCCTATTGTTGACTGATGAGCACGTGGTTTGCATTCGCCATGCAAAACCTGTTTCCGTTTCCGGGACCGCGAACCAATCACAGCCTTTTGTTGAGCTCACCATCCAACATTAGGCGAAGGTTGATCGTTGAGGCCGATGAGTCCCGACAATAGTGGTACACGAAAAGTGGACACCGCGCGCAACTACGCGAAGAATAGGGAGTGCACGGTCTCTATTTGTCTCTGGAAACTGCTCTCCCTCTTGCATAAAATTATGTAGGTTAAAAAAAAAAAAAAAAAAAAAAAAAAAATGGGTTGTAGATAAATAAATGGTGATGATTACTTAAAAACAGATTGAAGGAGTTCTTCTAAAAAGACATCTGCATCAAACTGATTTCGTTGACAGTGAAGGAAGATAACAAAGTTCAGAATTAATTTTCTCACAAACCGGAGTCACTTAACTTGTAGAGTTTGCTACAACCCTGGTAAGGGGTGATACACCCCTGACAATTCCTGAGGGGATAAAAATCAAAGAGGAAAGTGACCCTGATAATAGACCCTGAATATAAACTGAGCCCTTTGTCCACATTTTCATCTGAGAAGAGTTCAGCTTTTTCTTTCACTGATTGAGGAATAATAAAAAAAGAACACCTATCAGAGCTTTCAAAGAATCATTGTGAGGCATTGTTCTCCTAAATGGAGGATTGGCCCATCAAAAAGGCGGATGTAATCAAAATCAGTTTTGAGAAAATAACGTTTCAAGATTTAAATATGCACCATTTTCCCCTCACTTGCTTGTACTATTTTATGTACTATGTGAGCTCAAATTTGCAGATCTTATTACAAAAATTTGGTAAGAAGTATATCAAGGATGCATGGAATCAGAAAATCCATTTTCTGCCAAAAGGGCTGCCCTTACAATGGACCAATCCTCAATTTCCAATTGATGCCACCAACTAATTTGGCAGAAAAGTGCATCAGTTTCGCACAAGTAAAAAATTAACAAGACCATACTTTCCATTACTACTAGTCTAACAGTTTCTTAATTTTGACGTGTAACTACAAAGAAGAGAGATCGTTACCAAGAAAGGGCAACTTCAAGGGAGAGAGTTGTGAAGCGTTTTTTTATTCTCCGGAATCCGCACCCGTGCAATAACCCGGAGTTTTCAGAGCTGCTCTGAAGCTGTCTGGTGCAGCACCGGTCACATGCAGAAGCTCTGGAGCTCCAGCTCCAGTGCATCGGTCTTCAACTCTGATACACTGGAGCTTGCACCGGAGCAGCTCCAGGCGCATCGCACCGCTAATAAAACAACATTTCGGTGCGCTCCGGTGCTGGAGCACCACAATAAAAAAACACTCCGGTGCACTGGAGCTGCACCGGTGCGCGCTCCGGAGAATAAAAAAACGCATCATTGATTTTATTGAAACGGATCTTGTGCTTAGCAGACTAAAACAACAGATAAATAGAGATATGTCAAGCACAACCCAGAATTTGGTGTAGAATGAATGCTAACTTCAAATGTATGGCAAAGGGTGTCAGAGTAAAATTTGAAACAATATTGCAACTATGAGACAAGAATCTCTTTAGCTTGTGGCAATAAGAGTGGAAACACAAGTAAGACTTGTGCACATAACTTCTAACTGTACATATATACATGAAAATTATGTACAAGAGTGAAAAAACGGGGGGAGGGGGGGGGGAATTGTTCAACACAATTGAAAAAAGCATATTCTACTGAATGATTGATACCGTTTCATCTGCTGCGCAACTTGTATAAATTGCTGTGAATAATAAAATTACAGATAAATAAAAAATAACTATAATACAAAACTTAATAAATCATGAAATGAGAAACATTCGGAGATAAAAATTCTACTAAAATTTCAAAACAGCAAGAGCATTATTATTCAAACACTTTAATTGCTTTAACCGATAAATGTCAGAACCAAACGATGATGAAATGACACAGAAGAGCAGAAGATTTATTCTTCATATGATTTACACTGCCTGCTTTTTCACAATAATCTTATCATTAGACATTCACATATTTGTAAAAAAAAAAAAAAAAAATTGTCAGATCTTCAGGATCGAGAAGTTTGTAAGAAAAAATCTTGAAAAAAACCTCAAAACTAAAGCTGAGGGTGTCTTTTTCAACTTAACAAAGGTAGATCTGATTCTTAAATTAGCAACTGGCAAGGACTGGTAGGGACTTTGACCCAAGGAGTTGAACCAATCGAAACTTTTGTTTCAATTTGATTTGGAGTTCAAACCTTGAAAGAGAAGGTTGGTTCACAGTTTAGTTCAGTTCAGGTTAACAAGGTAGATTGATTAAGCAAATTTTATTTCGTGACCAGGTTTCGAAAATCGGTAGGTGACCGAAATTTTATTATTCCGGTCACCTAAAAGTGGGCGGAGCCAAGCAACGTACGGTTATGTACGGTACCGTATCAAAAGGTGACCGGGAACCGCTTGGTTCCGAATTTCGAGACCTACCTCCCGAGGTAGGTTACGTGAAACGTGACCGGACGAGTAGGTGACCGGAGGGAAAATTTGAATTTTGAATCGCCTTGTCTGTGATTGGCTCGCGCAAGTGACCGTGGTTTCGAAACTCTGGTTACGAAAGAAGTAACCGGTGACCATTGGTCACGTAATAAAATTTGCTTATTTGGTTTGATTTGAGGCAGCTCTTCGAAGCTCACCGGTTTAAAACCCAGTTTAAATCAGGTTAGGCCCAGTTTATTTATTTATTTATTTATTTATTTTTTTTTTTTAATTGAAATTTGAATTGGCAAATATTTTAAGATTTGATGAGAATTAAAAGGAGGAGGAATCCGCGAATCAGTCAAAGAGATTGATATGAGGAGAAGGCAGCAAGAACTAATATTGAGAAGGATTAGGCTCAATTTTAAATTTCAACTATAGAGGAAGTGTGAATATTGGAACAGGTTCAAGAGAGTAGAAGATGACTTGAGTTTATAGATTTATAAATTTAAAATTCTCTTATGGAAGAAAAGCATACAATGCATAAAAACACATGGAAAAGTTTTCACTTACAAATGCCACTTTACATTAGGTGATTTTAATAAAAATTAATGAGAGTTAAATACTTCTCTTCACAATATTGACAAAGAAATGGTTAAAAGCCTCCTCTTTAGACAAGCCACCACTGAAAAAAAACAGAGGTAGATCCTCATAGAGTTGACTACACCTTCAGTAGTAAAGTTATTTTCCCCTTGTGGTTTTTCTGTAAGTACACATTTTTCCCCCTTCTTTTCATTTTAATATTTCTGCAGCCTATTACTTCTTTCAGAGACACTTTTAGACAGCCAAATGTAAAGAAAAAAAAGGTTCACATTCTGTTTTCTGTACCACAGAACGTTTAAAAGTCATCATACCATTAAAAGATACTTTTCATAACTTGTTTACAACAGCTGTTTGCATGCATTAATTTAATGTTGAAGATTTTTCCTGATACTTCAGATTTGTGAGGCAAATTACTTAGTAGGAATGCGTGGTTGTTAATTTCCTAAAGACAGAAATATTTTTGAGGGTAAAATGAGCTAACTGAATTTTTTGGGGAATTAATCCATAAAATTTGAAAATGTAAAATTTGTGAAGAAAAAAGAGAGACAATACAAATTCAAAGAACTTTTTCACATTCATGGACTTACCTACTTATCTATGGGTATAAAAATAGCGAGTGCGACTATAAAGAAGAAGAAATCCACGCAGAATTTTTTCCGTGCAACCACATTTAAAATATACATGTTTGGAAATATGTACAGATTTTCATAAAGCAAACAAATAGCTTAGAATCATTAAAATTGTTGCTTTTTTTCACAAAATCATCCATCCATTTCTTTAACTTTTTCATTTTAAAGGTAAGAGAAATTTCCCTTCAACAGCACTCAAGTCAATGCCTAGTCCTTGTCCTTAGTCAAGTAAACAAGATGTCTTATACATGGGGGCCTGCAAAGAGTTCCAAAGGTTTCAAATTTTCAAGTCATTACAGTGGTCTGAACTATGTTTTATAACACAACTCAATATGTTCACCTTTGATAAAAACCAAGACCTTCCACTAAACTAGAATGAGTAAGCCCCATACACCCCCTTGGAGCACAACTAATCAGAAATAGATTTACACAATATTTCACTCTCTCTACACAGGTACTATAGCCTATATTGCTTCAAAATTACGATGACAGTTCCATTCATTAGCACTCTTTCCCTCTTTCCCTCTTTCTCATTCCTTTTGTTCATTATAAGCATGTTTCATTGATTTTTGAGAGAAAATAAGTTCAAGTTAGACTCAGTGTGTGACTTGCTCTCTTGTAAGAAAATGGTTCAAATTTCTCACAACTTGGGTTCAACTCAACTAATAACGGGAGTGCTCAAACATGGACCCTCAATATTTGATCAAATTTAACTTGAAAACAAGACAGATACGCAAGTACACGAGCAACTCTTGACAGTTATACAAACATGCCAGTTAAAAACCAAGTTAGCGTGGCTGGGCTCGATCAAACAGAGTTCAGAAGTCAATTAAACACCAGTACCTACTGCTAATGATTGTAATAATAAACGCAAACGCTCGGTCTATCCTTGAACAAGCACATTAAAAAAAGCTTTGACCAGTTTTGTAAAAGCAAGTCTGGGCGAAAAAAATTTCAACGATACTTCATTTCCGCAAAAAATGAATAAGTAGAAAGCATGCCGCTGTTTTGTAGCACATGGAATGCAGAATGATGCAGCATCCACAAAACAAAAAATGTCAGTAGCACTCAAGGAGAGAAGACACAAGTTTATTGAACAAATTTGAAGAGAGAGCTAGTTATTTTTGCATTCAGCATAAACTTATTGATAGGTCAGCAAATATCCTGATCTGAATGTACTCTCACTTTATATGGTTTCAGTGTGACTTCAGATGGAGCAGGACCATTTTGAGTATCCGATTCTGACAATTAGTAGTGCCTGCTGCCGAACTGCATCAACACGTATTGGTTAGCTGATGGTTGACCCAGAATTTCGACACATTGCTAATTAAATGCTCACCAATGTGCTTTGATGAAGTTCGGAAGCAGGCACCGCTACTTGTCAGAACCCGATAATCAAAATGGTTCTGCTTTAGCACAGTTGAACATTTAAACAAGAGAGCAGCCTTCATAGCCATCACTTTTCACTATGGTTCTCAAATACCTCTCTCACTCTTGTGTCCTGAGTGAGTCTCTAATTGAGATTGAGTTTAGAGAACAGCAATAAATCCAGTGATTTTACCTTTGCACTATACCCACAGATAAACCCAAAAAATGGCTTTTTCTACCTAAACATTTCAAGCAGATCTCTATGTTATATTTTAGGAATGAGAGGGTGGCAGAGAAAGAGAAAAACAGAAATCATTAAACGGAAGTTACAATAGAATGAGTGAGATCAATCTGACAAAATAAGTACTATTTTCATCATCTGACAATCTGACTAGGGCGAAAACCGGCCCAAATATCCTATGTGAAGCCTTCATCAAATTTCCGTGTTTTCCAAACAGAGATTGAGCAGGTTGGATTACTCCAGCTCTCAGGGTTAATAGAAACCACCAATTCTATAGCCAAAGGAAGAGCTGAAGAGCAAAATTGAGCTGGCTACAGCAATTAACGATCAAGAAAGGCTCCTGCAATCTGCAGAAATTGTCTATAATTTGGCAACAAATCAATAATGCAATAGACGGATACCGATAATAGGAAGAAAGACAAATATACAATGCTCGATTCTCTAAAACTGTAGGGGTGCAGAGTAAAATTTACCGGATTTTCACAAAGATGCGACAGAGAAGTGGTTACCACTAATAACCGAGAAGCCCAGAGAAAGGATGAAGTGAGCTAACAAACCTAAACTCTGCAAAATTTACTTAAAGAGACGTAGAAGAAGTTTTGAAAGGTAATCTCTCAGAATGGAGGGAGGAGAGGTCAACTTACATTCCTTTCAGTCAATCCTGAATCTTGAGGCGGCTGTTTTCTTGGCACAATAGAGGAAAAACCGAAATAGATCCGAAACTTAAATAGCAATTACTTCCAAGGTTCACATTAAATTACAGAAACCAATGATTGAGGATGAGGAAACTGACTTTTGAGAGGAACAAAATATTAAAATGAAAGTTAAAAATTAGACAAGAGTGGTGAGGATTGTTGAAAATTAACAAAATGAACTTTTAAGGTTATGTCTATTGTTTACATAACTTATCATCTTAACCCTACTTTTTTATCCACGTAGTAACAAAAGTGAATTTACGCAGCAGTTTTGTCTAATGAATTTTTATCCTGCAAATCTGCGTTACATACAGACAGTGCTGTGGATCTGCTGTGGATCAAGGTAGATGTGGATTAGCGTATTATATTGGCTGTTTTTCCGATCGTTTATTTGTTTGGTCCTACTAAACTGTGCATCTGCTCCCAACATGTTGAAGTAATTTCCCACGATCATGTTTCCAAAAGTGCAATAAAGAGAAGATTCATTTGATGCTTCACTTAAATTTCGAGATAAATTGAAACATCGAACATTCAAACACCTTGTGACTTACTTTGTCTCGTCCTACACTTTTTCACTTTCCTCTTTTAGAAGCCTCATAATTAGGCTTTCCATCCTGTATCTTTCACTCTAGTAGACTTAAGATTAATGCTAGGGAGGTGGGTGACTGGAATGCCAAAGAACGAATTCAACTTTAATCTTTCAGCTCACTTAAAGATCAAAAAATATGCGATGAATAAGAAAAGAACAAGAGAGCGTAATGAAAACCAAGTTCCTTAATCGAACATTCGCAAAAATAAAAATGATGTCAGAGATAAACTTGCATGAATTGTGTTTTAAAAAAGGAATTCGAGCCCCTGCAAATCGGAGTTATAAATAAGTAGTCTCTTCCTAAAACTGAAGACATGATTAAAATTATTGTTAAGAATTAAAATGATCAGATGTATATAACCATCAAAAAGTCAAACAGTTATTAGGATATAAAAGGTACCTAGTCATTCCCGAATTATTAGTGATTATGTACAGTTTTCCACAAAAAAAAACAAAAAATTGGTCAGGTTTTCAAACTCATTTACAACATCGAAGTAAGGCAATGAAGAATTAATAAATAGGAAAGTATAGTTAGAGAGAAAGTGAGTAAGAAACTGCTTGATTTGAGCTTGCTAAAGAGTTTTTGGGCTCGATTCTCATTCAATCTCTAGAAATAATCAAAGAAATTGAATTGCGTGAATAAGTAGGTATACCTTTACAATTTTTGCTCCTCTCTGAATGCCCAAATGGAATATTTTCTGATTCCAGTTTGATTCAAATCTAATATCTTTTGCAAGGGAGAGAGAGTTTGATTTACTCTTAAAACCAGTCACTATCTTCTCCGATGCCATCTTTAAATTCACATCGAATGAAGGGACAAATCCTAACAATCATGCCATTGCTAGTGAGTACTTCTGCGTACCTACAAGAATGTACCTATACTTTGTGCCCACATTTATCAGTGTTGAATTTTGTGATTGACAAAGCATGCAACCTTGAAAAATACTTTTCAGAATTCTGTTTGGAGCGAAGCAAAAAATGATGAATTTTGATTTTGGACTTTACGGAAACTTCGCAGGTATGGTTCAGTAACAAGAACCATATCACAGGTTTAAATTTCTTAAAATGAAGTGTTAGAAGTTTCCTTACAGCTCATCTTGCAAAAAAAATAAAATGAAAAAAAAAATAAATAAAAAAATGCATTAAACTTAAAATGAAGATTATAGAGCAAGACAAAAGGGTCCTCTCTTCTGCTCGGAAGGAATGGCTCCAAGGGAACTTCCATGGAGGAATGACTCAAAAGGGCAAAATTTAAAAGTTAAGTACAACATGGTTGAACTTAATTAAGGTGCTAGCATTTTTGATAATTCTTCATCTTGCAAACAGCCTTTGAGGAATTCGTCTTGCGTAAGCTGCCCGTCGCCATTCTCATCCATTTTGGCAAAAATATTTCGAGCTCTCTCCTCAGCTGAATCAGCTGGCCGATTTGCAGAGCAAGCTCCAAGCATATCGTAAATGGCCTGTGAAAAGAAAAAAAAAAAAAAATTGAAATCATTAACGTCCTTCTCAGATACCTACTTATTTGCACTCTCCTTTTTCCGAACCGAATTCATTGAACTTCAACTCTACTTTACTCTGCGGTTTCTGAAGCAAACATTACTTTCTAATTGAAAATTAATTTACATTTGATTTATGAACACATCTATTTTCTAATCTAAAAAAAAAAAAGAAACTTCAGCGACCCATTTTTGAATTTTCACCGTAATTTCAGGAATTTTCAATTCACTTTTTAAGTTCAAATTTTTACTTATTTTGTCGGTGGAATGATTGCTCAAGGTTGTTACAAATAAATGGAGTGCTATTTTTTAAACTGAGTTATTCTAAAAAATTAATTAGATCATTGAAAATTGCCAAAATATTGACACATTTGTGTCCTTAAAATACTAGGTACCCATTTCGGTAGGGTACAGCAAGGCAACAAGCAAATCATATCAAAATTCTGCCTCAATATTTGGATTCTACCAATCATGATTCTGACCCGATGTGGGTTTCATAAAATTAAACAGATCTTAGGTACCTACATATCCTTCACATTTTTGCAACGTATCTTTTCAATTAAACTTTCAGTCCTGCAAGAAAGAAACCGACCAAACTTTTCAATCTTGCTCAATTTGAAGCTGTGGTTACTGTGTTCTTGGATGTTTACAGGCCACTCCTGATTAATTTCGTTAAATTTTGATGAGCGACCAATAACAGTGATTTATACTGCGAGAAACAGACCCAATTAGGTACAAAAATCCACCAAAAACCAAAAAGAGCAGCTTGACTCATCCATGGTTTTTCGATGGATTTTCAAATTAATTTTGTCTCTCAGAGTACAGCTCACTGTTTATTATGGTAGGTTGCTCATGAAGGAAAAAAAAGTTAGTTAAAGGTGGTCCTTTAACATCCTGAAACACAGTAACAACAACTTCAAGTTGAGGAAGGTTGAAAGGTTTGGTCAATTTTTTTTTTTTCAAATAGGCAAGTTTCAAGAAGCTCAAGGATAGGTAGGTATTGCAGATGTGTTTAATTTTTTGAAAACTAAGACTTAGAATTTTTCCCATGTCTGAAGGGGAGCCAGTATGTAAGAATAGAAAAAGTCACCCTGAGACAGGAGGGTGTATTTGTTCACCCATGTACCCAATATTTCAATCTGAGTGCTAGTTTTTTTTTTTTTTTTTTTTTTTTTTTTTTTGGACTTGAGGTGATTCCAGGCGAAACTTTTCCCAATTTCAATCCGATGGATAGCGCCACTAGTCGCTTTTCGGAAAAGTCGTGTTTTTGGCGTTTTAAACTGAAGTCTTAGATAAAACGCAAAATCCAAAAACTTCAGCACCTGCAAATTTTTTTTATGGATTTTGAGCCCAAAACGAGCAAAATTGGTACAGAATTGAAGCCGTAAATTATGAAATTCATTTCGCCATAAGCTCTGTGAGTGCGAGTGATAATACGTCTATCTGCCTCACTCGCACTCATTGAGGCTTATGGGAATTTTCGTATTTCATAATATCCGGCTTTACTTTTGAGTGATTCAGCTTGAAACTTTCAGGGTATTTTCCTGAAGTATGCTCGCAGGTGCTGACTTTCCTCTTTGTGTTTTTCGCGTGAATTCGTCAATTTGAACCAAAAACTGATGACTTTTTGAGCAGCGCGACGCGACGTGGTGTCCACAGTTGGAACTAATTGACCCTGGAATCATCTTAACCCTTGATAGACCAGCTTAGTTCGAAAGAACGCCACTCTTCTGTTTGTATAGGGAAGGTAGTTAACTATTCGTACTCGGGGGAGTTGGAATTGCCTATACGATGATCTGAAGGCGCCCGATATAATCTTATGTCTTAACAATCCGCAATCGTGTTTATTCGGAATCATATGAGACTGAAACAATGGTCCGTAGACTCGGGGAGAAAAACGAGTTAGCTCGGGCTTGGTCAGTAAAGGGTTAAAGGCATACTGTGAGAAACTTATTGTAATATTTCTTTACGTGCCAAAGGAAACTACAAAAACAACAACAACAAAACGACTGAAAAATTATGTTGTGGAGATGGCAAAAATTGGACCCTCGAGAATATTATCAAGCTCAGGAAGCGCCTCCCTTAGGTTTTGGAGGCCCGGATTGGTGGTAACGATGCAGTGCTTCACTCTGAGTGTCACTAACCCTCTCTACCTCACAACTCATGGTTACCAGATCGTAAAAAGTTGACATTTCTTGATACATCTTAATTTTTTTCTGTAAAGAGCGATGCTAATTTTTGCCCCCTTCAGAGAGCAGGTACTCATGGATTTCTTTTGAATCATGCCTCCAACAATCATGGGTATATGATGGCTCAGTACCTACTGTAGTAAAAATTTTAGCTGGAGTTCTCACAAGGTTCATGATATATTGCCCTCCCCCTCAAAGTACCCCCCTCCCCCTCAAAGTACCCCCTCCCCCCAAATTAAATTTCTCATATGCCTTGGAGGCATCTGCATCAATTTTCATCAAAGTAGGTTATCAGAGGCAATTTTACGCATAATTTTAATTTTTTTGTCCAAATGCGTGATTCAATTATAAAATGGGAGATTTTGTTTTTTCAAAACTAAGAGTGTTAAAAGTCATAGAAATGGCAAAAATGTGTAAAAATTGGGAACAGATAAAATAAAGAGTAAAAAAATGAAGAACTTCAATAAGATTGATTTTTCTCATCTCATTGATATATCTTGGGATAGTATGTGTAGATATCGAAGTTACATTTATTCAATCTTGTGTAAGGATATATTGGATGTATTTAAATCGGTTTTCCTGAAAACTGATTCTTAGAAGTAATTTTACTCAAGCTACTCATTTTGGGTTCATTTAATGGGGGGAAAACGAAGTTTTGGAAAGACGAGCCTTTTCTAAATCCCCCTAAAATTGCCCCAAAACACAGATGGACCCCCAACAATGAAGATGCCTCCAAGATGTAAGAGATATTTAATTGTTAAAGGATCACTGGGGGGGGGGGGGTTGGGGGCTCAGAAACTATGCATAAACTCCAGCTAAAATTTTTGCTTCAGCACTAGGCCACAAGGTATTGTTTGAGGCATTTTTCAAAAAAAAAATTGAGTGCTCCAAAAGGGACGAAAAAATGCCCGGTTTTAAGCGTCGCTCTATCCAGCTTAAATAAGCGTAGTTTTTTCTTATTCAGCGTGAAAGAACAAATTAATAAATAACAATGATTAATTAAAAAACTAAAAATAAAGAAAAAATTCATTGCAAAATTAAACTGATAGCAACGATGAATAAGGTTAACCTACTTGAACAATTTTTGTCATTTCGTGAATATCTATTACACCATTCCCATCAACATCATACATTCTGAACGCCCATTTTAGCTTTTCTTCGGGAGTTCCAGATGATGTGACATCAATGGCCAAAAGGAATTCCTGTGAACAAATAAACAGCAATATTAAGTAATAAGTAATAAGACCGGTGTGAGCTTTTGACATCATAGAAGGTGGGCTGGTGGGACCAACGCATCAAAAACTATTTTGTGTGAAAAATCAGTACTTAGATAAACAAAACTGAGGGGACATATGTCCGGAATTGTTTCAATTTCTAACTTTAGAGCTCCGCCACAAGTTGAGCAAATATTCAAGCCTCATTTCCTATACCAGTAGTGTTTTTAAGTGAAAAATTCTGAGTGAGAAATTCATTAAGATCCTTGTTAAACGAGAAAATGAAAATCAGATAGTAAGTGTGGGAGTAAGTACTTTTCTGCAGGCGATATCGTACATTTGACAGCAAAAGTTTTATATTTCTGATTAATTTTTGGAAGTTAATTACAGTAATCCAATGGGAAATGGGAGGAAAACCCCCGATCAAGATTTCTAGTAGGTATCATCATGATCTAACTACACAGGTCAGTCAATGCGCACACCCTCCACTGCCTCTCCGTCTGCCTGGCACTATCACCAGGTAGAGTGAGGAAGGGGATGACGTATATGTATAGCTGGCGCAGCTGACGAGCGGGCGTTCAAATCTACATGCTTTCATATGGGGAAAAGACCATTTTTCAAGTGCGAATTGAAAGCAATTTACAGCAATAAAACTTGGTTTTTATTTATGATAGACCACGAGGAAGATTTCAAGCTTTGAGAAAACCAGTCTGATCACACTTCAATTTCTTATTCCTATATTTTCTGGCGGTTAGTAAAAATCCCTCTTATGGAGGAGGCTAGGTTATGTAATATTCAATGCATTCTACCCAATTTTCTGAAAGTGTTTGAAAATAGAAAAAGCAAATTTGCGTACGATTGCATTGGTTTTCTCAAAGCTTGAAACCTTCCTCGTTACTTCTTATTGATAAAAACCAAGTTTCACTGTCGTACATTGTTTACAATTCGCTCTTGAAAAAGGGTCTTTTCCCCATAAGAAAGCATGTAGATTTGAACGCCCGCTCTTCAGCTGCGCCAGCTATACGTCACGAGCGGAGGTTGCGCAGATCGCACCGAAACTCGTCCACCGGATTGACTGACCTGTGTAGTTAGATCATGGGTATCATGTAGCATTTTTTCGATACGGCACGTTTAATAAGTAAGGTAATTGAAGTGTGAGGTAGGAGAGACAGGCCTTTGACGATGACGGGCGGGAGGGAGGATGCTGAGGCCTGAGAGAGCATCTGCTGCGGTCGCAGCCGGCCCGCAACTCATACTGCCGTCATAGTCAAACGAACCCCCCCCCCTCCTTCCACATTTCCCATACATGCACGTCGATTACCTCGCTTAACCCTTTCAGTACCACGTCCGAGCTGTTCATTTTCGTAACTCGATCTCTCATTAGCAGTAAAAGCTACTCCAAATAATTGTTATCATATTTTGCAGAATAAAGTTTCATCGAGCGCCTTCAATTACCGAGACAGGCAAAATGAACACCGCGGAGAACGAATAATTAACTACCTCCTAAAGAGCGAGTGTTATTAGCTTTCATTTCGTCTAGTAACCTGAATCTGGTAGTATAAGGGTTTTAATGCGTCGTATCGAAAAAGTGCTGGAGACCACAACTCTGCACTACGGATTTTTCCCCCCATCAAATTATTTTAATGAACTTGATTTAAAAAATAAAAAATAAAACATTACCATTCTGCTGTCAATGGATGAAATGAAATGAGATCGAAGAAAAAAACACTCAAACTTATTTTCTGATTTCCTCAAAGTTTCGGATGAGTTTTGCACACACAAAAAAAAGTAATAACACGACGTATATTTTGTTCATTAACTCTCTGACCAGATTATTTCAAAAGAACGTCAGTAGTAAGGGCGTCCGTTGAGGACAACCCTACTAATACCCTCATACTTACCAATTTTACCGAAAAAAACCAAAGCCTAAACTTGAAAAATAAATCTTGAAATAAACCTTTACTTTTCTATTGTTATTAGCTTTTTATTAATCATTTTTTCAGTATTTTTTTGATGCACACAAGCGTGCAGCCATGATATAAATTTTATAAAGTTAATATTTTCTCGTTTTTTTACATCTTCAAGGGCCCAGATTACTTTGAACCACTTTTTCAAAACTTCATAAATATTTGTGTATATAAATGGATGTCTACAAAGATTCTTTTATCAGTGAAGATGAGTTTGATTTTGAAAATGTTATACCGTACTTCAAAAACCCTGTTGAGCGCACACGATCAAAATATGAAACTTTAATCGATTCACTCTCTGATAAAATTCAATATTTACCCGAATCTAAGAGAATAAAATATAGTAAACATATGATAAATATTATTGCTCATTTGAGTGTTTTATCTAGAATTATTGAAAAAGAAATAAAAAATCATAAAATCCCTCAACATGATTTAGAATCTGATGTTGAAATTAATTATATACGTAATTAAATATAATACTTATATTTGTTTTTATGTGGAATATCCATATGGCACAGTATCATAGTTAGGTAAGATTACCCTTTTATCGTATTCGAACTTGAACTTTTTAGTTTCTAATTTATTCACTAAGTTTTTAGTTTTCGTGTCTCTCTCTATTTTATTATATACCAATGCTACAGAATTCTGCTTGAGTTCAGAAACACCCTCCTTTATTAGTTTAATCATTGTATTACCATTCAATTTTTCTAAGTTATGATAATTTAATGTAAACTTTTTTATTTTAGTTACGCTTTTTCCTAAATTAGTTTCATAGTGATAACTCTTAGGACCTGTTGATACCCATTGCTTTATATACTCATCTTTTTTGAGCTCATCAGTCCATTCACCAAGCATATCACCTGTTTTAACAGTATTTAACATATTATCATAGTAAAATATAGAATCGGTGTCACAACCAATCACGGCCTCTTCCAATACATCTAATTTTTCATACAACCTTAGTCTCGCATTCGCTGTAGTAAACAAAGCTATATAGATATTAGTGCTGGCATTATTCTCAACATAATAATCCTTAAATTTATAACTCATTTGCACAATCTCTTCCGTTAGATAATTTACATTTATATCTATCAATCTATCATCAAGTAGTGTTTCATAAAATCTTTTTACATCCGTCACATACTCTGTTTGCGCCATGTTCTGTCTCTGGCCAAATTTTCCCCAGAGGCTATTTAAACATATTTTTGCTACAGCCCTTCTACCAGGATTATTTTCAATTTTTCCAGGATCCAAATCAATGTCTAATTTCTGTTTTAAATCCAGTATATATTCCTCATTCGAATTATAGTTATGAGGACTGATTTCTAATTTTATTTTCATAAAGTTCTTCACATCATTTTTGAATAATGTATTTCTTATCTTTTCAAAATGCCACACTTCATAAATTTCTTGAATCTTATCACCCTTTTCAATCGCTTTATTGACTTCCACAGTTGACCACGTTCCTGTAAGAATTCTTTCATTTTCACTATGAGGACAATTTCTTAGTTTCTTTTCAGCACATTTCAAACAAAGTGGGAATAATAACTTCTCGTTTTTAACCATTTTAACTTTTACTGGTAATACAGGATGGTATAAGTTCTTAGGAGGTAAAATTTTACATTTTATTAATCCAAACCATTTTCTATCATGTTCTTCTGGTTTGAAAATCTTTGTTGGATGTCCCACAGGATAATAATCATAATACTGGACAGTTGGGTACAGACTGCAGACATCGATGTATTTAATTTTCTTTGTCTTTGTAGATTTCGCTAATAGTTTAAATGCATTAGTTCTTCCACCAAAGAAGGCATCTCTCGGATTTAGAGGCCCTATTATTTCTGGTTTTTCAATATTTTTATACATTGCTGATTTAGTCCACGTACACTCCCACATTTCAACTAGATTATATCCAGCAGCTCTTATTTGATTACTTCTCTCCTTTGTTTTTTCATAGAGATCTCCCATTTCTTCCTTATTCACATTATTTATTGAACTCTCTCCATAACATTTCGGGCAACCGTGCCAGAAACAGCCGTGATATTGATATACATTATTTCCATCGTATCCATCAACTTTTGCCCCACGAATAACTTTTTCACCTCCGTTTAATGCGTGTTTTATGTTTGGGTTTCCTAGACTATTTAACCAGCTTATTGATTGTTTTGAATACTTTTCTTCAATAGGCTCATCTACGACAGCAATCGTATTATTCTTTATATATATGTACTTTGATCTGTAGATAGCCATACAGACACCAGCTATTCTTAAATACTGGGAAGGATCAATATTCGATATTTCTAAAAAGTCTTCTCTTAATTGTAGACAGCCCCTTCTTAAGATATCTACATCTGATCTGCAATATTGCAGAATTTCTTTCTTCATATCAAAAATATAATTTTCTTCAACTCTTTGTAAATACCACTCTAGAAACTTTTTCCTAACCTCAGGTTTTTTTTTTTTGCTTGTTTTATGGCTTATACTCCAGTCAAGGAGCCTACAGCCAACTATAGACTAATGTCAGTGTGTGAATGTTTGTTTAATGTCAGAAGACAACAGGGGACTTGAAACATCCATGCTCAAAGCACTCAGATTTCCACTGTAATCTTTGCCGTGGACCCACTTTTAAGGAGACCGAGCGACAAGACGAGTGAAAAATCTGCTGCCACTACCGGGATTCGAACCCGGGACCTATGGATTGGCAGTCAGGTGTCCTGACCACCAAGCCACCGAGGCCGGCTAACCTCAGGTTTCATTTGATCATAACAATAATATTTTTTATCCGGAATAGGTCCAACATAATTTTCATTCGCTTTAGTGTTGGATAAATGTGGGAAGTAACCCTTTTTTAATTCGGTTAAACCAAATGTTTTCGGGAAGTCGCTTAGTGATCCATTGACAAAATTACTACTGTCAATAATTTTTAATCTAATGGAAGGTATTTCCAGTAGCATTAGTTTAGTTCCATTATAAATTGTATAAGGTTTGAGAGTATTTTCAACACAATATTTCAAAATGAACTGCGTATCATAAGATTTGGCATAATGCGCTATGCAAGTATAATCTTTATGTTGTTTTGATATTAACCACCCACAAAATTCTTCGTTCGTTTTGAATCGAAGTCTCTTCCCATTAAAATCTTGAGCGATTACCAAATTCGGAATATGAATCCCTGTTTCTTGTTGCGCCTCGTAATCAAAGAATAGATATTTTTCCGTGTATGTACATTTAGGTAACTTTTCTTTTTTTTCAGGTTTAACAAACTGATCCTGATTACCTTTGTCCTTGAGTTGAGTTATGTAAAGATTGAATTGTTTCATGCAAGCATTGTCCTTTTCCTTGAGTTGTTTCATGCAAGCATTGTCCTTTTCCTTGAGTTGTTTCATGCAAGCATTGTCCTTTTCCTTGAATTGTTTCATGCAAGCATTATTGTCCTTTTCCTTGAGTTGTTTCTCCAGTTGCTCTTTCAATATTCTGTTTTCCGTTTCTAAAGATATAATGTTTTTTAAGTCGTCACTATTTGGTTGTGTCGTCAAAAGCCTGGGTCTTTGTTGCACCTTCGAAACACATTGTGTTTCGAAGGTGCAACAAAGACCCAGGCTTTTGACGACACAACCAAATAGTGACGACTTAAAAAACATTATATCTTTAGAAACGGAAAACAGAATATTGAAAGAGCAACTGGAGAAACAACTCAAGGTTGTTTCAATGTGTTTCGTGGGTGCAACAAAGACCCAGGCTTTTGACGACACAACCAAATAGTGACGACTTAAAAAACATTATATCTTTAGAAACGGAAAACAGAATATTGAAAGAGCAACTGGAGAAACAACTCAAGGAAAAGGACAAATATTATCGCTCACCTGAGCGTATTGTCTAGAATTATTGAAAATGAAATAAGCGCTGAATATGATATAGAATCCGATTAAATATATTTATAAATAATTAACTAAATTTTATTTATCTTATATCTATTTTTATGAACAATAACCGTACGGCACAGTATCATAATTTGATAATATCACTCTCTTATCATATTCAAACTTGAACTTTTTCGTTTCTAATTTATTCACTAAAGTTTTAGTTTTTGTCTCTCTCTCTATTTTATTATAAGTCAGGGCTACTGAATTCTGCTTGTGTTCAGAAACACCCTCCTTTATTAGTTTTATCATTGTATCACCATTCAATTTTTCTAAGTTTTGATAATTCAACGTGAACCCTTTTATTTTCGTTACAGTTTTACTTAATTTAGTTACATAGTGATAACTCTTAGGACCTGTCGACGCCCACGACTTTACAAATCCATCTTTCTTGAGCTCATCAGTCAATTCTCCAAGCATATCACCTGTCTTAACAGTATTTTCTCCACTATCAAAGTACACTATAGAATCTGTATCGCACATGATAACATCCTCACCTAACTCTTCCAATTTTTCATACAATCTTAACCTAGCATTTGCTGTTGTGAATAAAGCTATATAAATATTAGTACTGCTACTATTCTCAACATAGTAGTCCTTAAATTTATAACTCATCTGTACCGTTTCTTCTGTCAGATAATTTACATTTATATGTGTCAATCTATCGTCTAATAATATTTCATAAAATCTTCTTACATCAGTCACATACTCTGTTTGACTCATGTTCTGTCTTTGGCCAAATTTTCCCCACATCGAATTTAAACAAATCTTAGATACTGCTCTTCTACCAGGGTTTACTTCGATTTTCTCAGGATCCAAATCAATGCCTAATTTCTGTTTTATATCCCTTATATATTCTTCGTTTGAATTATAGTTATGAGGACTGGTTTCTAATTTTATTTTCATAAAGTTTTTGACGTATCCTTTAAATAGTTTATTACTTTTCTTTTCGAAATGCCACACTTCATAAATTTCTTGAATCTTATAACCTTTTTCAATTGCTTTATTAACCTCAATTGTAGACCATGTACCTGTAATTGTTCTTTCATTATCATTATGGGCACAGTGTTTGTTTTTGTTTTCTGCGCATTTCAAACACAATGGAAATAATAATTTCTCACTTTTACCCATGTTAATTTTCACAGGTAATACAGGGTGATACAAGTTCTTCGGTGGTAAAATTTTACATTTTATTAATCCAAACCATTTTTCAAAATAGTCTCTAGGGTTATAAATCTTTTCAGGATGCCCAACAGGGTAGTAATCATAGTATTGAACAGTCGGGTATAAACTACACACATCTATGTACTTAATTTTCTTTGTCTTACTAGATTTGGCAAGAGAGTGAGACCTACACGGTAAGAAAATTGAGAGAAGATTACGACTCCGCTACTAAAAAGAATCAGTTGACTAATCCATAGTTCAGGGCTGCCGTTTTGCGTATAATCAATGCTATTTTTCAATTCACCGATGATTCTATCGGTTGTGAAAAGATTACGCAGTTGAGTTCAGTGCATGCCTGTAATAAACTAAAATACTCGCACCTGTAATCTTCCCTCAACCGGTGGAGTCGTCGATGACTTTAAAAAACTTGCGGATATTTTAATTAATCAACGGAGTTTCCACCGATTAAGGAAAGATTACAGATCAGAGTATTTTCGTGCATTACAGTCATGAAGTGAACTGAACTGTGTAATCTTTTCTCAACCACGGTGGAATCATCGGTGAATAGAAAAATAGCATTGATTATACGCAACACGGCAGTCCTGCCATAGTTTGCCTTCAATTTGAGGATCACAGGGGTTCTCTGCCACTCAGGAAAATAGACCTGTTTATTAGTGTGACGTCACGAAAAAAATTGGTTCCAAACAAATGCTCCATCGCACTCGCTCTCGTGGGTTTTCCCATAAGAAACAATATCCAAATGTCCAAATACAAATTCGTGCTAGTAAACAACAAGTTCTCTCAGATTTTATTGCACCATTGGATTCCACGTACCTTAAAATATGAGCACGCTACAACATTTTTTGAAACATCGCGCATTACAATTATTACAGTTATATCGAAGAAAGTCCTATGTTTTGTCCTTGTCGCACTCACAGTTTCTTATGGGCACAAAATTCTAGGATATAGGCTCATCGGCACCATCACACCATGTGTTATACCTCGAACAAGCTTCGATACGAAGAGAGGTTAGGATGATTGAGTGTCATGGCGGTGATACTCCCATGAGACCGTGAGTAAGACAAGGACAAAACATGGAACATCTTTTGGTATAACTGTGATTGTAAATTCGCTTGTGATCTTTAAGGAATTATGTTAGAGTGAAAAGATACTTTAAGGTACGTGGAATCTAATGGTGCGATAAAATTTTAGAAAACTGGTGGTTAACTAGCATGAATTTGCGTTCGAAAATTCGGATCTGATTTCTTATGGGTAAATCCACGACTCCACGAGAGTGAGCTAGATAGAGCATTTGTTTGGAACCAATTTTGATCGTGACGTCATCACTAAACAGGTCTATTATAGCGTTTGCCGAAGACGCCATTCATTTCGAACACAGTATTTAGTTCCAGAGAGATTGGAGAGAGTACTGAAGAGAGTAAAGGAGAGATGGAAGTAATGTCAAGTAGGCGAAAACAATTTGAGGTTTTAAAATTTAAGTCGGGAATCACTGAGCTAAACCGCGTGGATGGGGAACATTATTAAAAAAAGAGGAGGGGGGGAGGGAAATCACAGGTGACACCGCATGCTTGAGCACTCGAAAAAGGAAAAAGGGAAGTAATATGGATGAGCGCAGAGGAGCCGTGGGGCATCGACTCGGTAAAAGAGGTCTCCTTGAAAAAAGGGGGTAAAAAAAAAAAAAAAAAAAATCATGGAATCCTGACCAAAGATGAAAGGAAGCATGGGCAAGAAAGAAAAATGGGAAAAGGAGGGAGAAAAATGATTTATCGTGCAGCCCATTGGGTTCTGAAATATTGCCCAAGACGGAGCAGCTCAGGTAGGTAGTGAGGTAGTTTTCGAGTTCAAATCAATATCCCGCGCCACCGTCGCGTCGCTGACGGAATCACTTTCACTGGAAAAGAAGGGGGTGGGTTATTTTCGGGCTCATCTCACCAATATGTTGCGTTATTATACTCTGTTCAATTTCGGAGCGACCCTGGCCGGGTAGTCGGCTTTGCAAACGCTGGCAACGCAGCAGTCTTGGCGACACAATAGTTTGCCCGAGGAAGGTTCAACAGCTCTGCTCACAAAATGAGCCCCGAGTTGCAACCCCTTTTTTTTTCAGGTAAACTCTTCCATCAGACCAAGACCTGCAAATTTTTTACAACACCTGTTTGCTTTAAACTGGCTTCAAATTTGAAATCAGCTTGAAAATTAATGGGTTATAATGTGTGAACGGACTCGTTCAGATGAATTTTCGATGAATGATCTAGGAAGTATAGAATACTAGCCGTTCCAAGCACCCTACGGGCGCCCTCCACGGCCAGCATTCTAGGGTTACGGGCTAGTTGGTAGTTGGTAAAAAATGATAGAATGAAACGGAGTATTGGTGCTGAGAATTAAAGAGATGAAAATGTAAGAATGTGAGCGCAAAGCGCTTGCACTTTCTTGTATTAAATAAATAATAAAAAAAAGGTATTGCCGGGCAATGCGTAAAAAGAACCAATAAGACGCGGAGGATACCAAAATAAAAGCGTTGAAAATCGAAGAGGAATTAAAAGAGAAGCGAGTGCGTAAAGGTTACATATAACGGTGACAATCCACGGAAAAAATAAATGCACAATGCGCTAAGAATGTTTTCTTAAAAAATTAAATCAAGAGCATACTGCAAAATATTAGGAACGTTATTCAACGATCCCGAGTGATTTAAGTCGAAATGATAAAAATTTAAAGAATAAAATGAAAAGAGAGGAAAGAAAAAGAAAGGCAAACGAATTGTTAATACGAAGAATGGGAGTGCGTTAGTCGAGAGAGATGAGCGTCCGTAAGGAGTGAGAGAGAAGGTTGCGGGTACGGGTAACAGAAAAATTTTGGAGAAAGAACGAAGTAATCAGTGCGCAAGAGATGAGCGACGAACGAACCTCCCCCCTTCACCGCTCTCGCTGCACTGACTCGTCAACTGATAAGGTGAGACTCTGCCGAGCGTAGAGTGGAGGGGAGGGGCAGATCAGAGAATCCAGCTCAGGCGCGGAGCATCTCGTCACCTCGCTGTCCGTGCGTCGTGCGAAAATGAGTTTTCACTCTTATTTTAAAATTCAATTTGCGGCGCTCACAGACAACTTTTTAGAAAACTAATTCCACAGATTTTTTCTAAATACCCTAAGGAATCATCGTGTCAAATTTGAGGGAAATCGCTTCGGCCAATTTTCGGGAAATAGAAAAAACATTTTGGAGGGACGTCAGCTTTATATATATAATGCCAATTTGCCGCCAATGACGTTCGTAATGCGCCATTTACCATTAGATCATTTATCATTAGACCATTTATCATTAGACTGGAAGTCAAAAACCAGGTAAACATTAGTCTCTCAACATTATTCATGGAAGTCAACGTGCCAAATGATCAGTAGCGTCTCATAAACGTACGCATTCGTGAGGCAAAAAAAAAAAAAAAAAAAAAAAAAAAAACCTATAGGCACCGGTGGTCGGGGGGGGGGGGGGAGGCGGACTGACCTTACCCACCGAGAAACCTGGAAATTTCTTGGTGGGCTGCAGTCGAGCCGCGAGAGGTATAGAAGGCAGGGCTGCCGTTTTGCGTAGAATCAATGCTATTTTTCAATTCACCGATGATTCCACCGGTTGAGAAAAGATTACACAGTTCAGTTCAGAGCATGACTATGATAAACTGAAATACTCGCATCTTTAATCTTTTCTCAACCGGTGGAGTCGTCGATGACTTTAAAAAACTTGCGGATATTTTAATTAATCAACGGAGTTTCCACCTATTAAGGAATGATTACAGAACAGAGTATTTTCGTGCATTACAGTCATACACTGAACTGAACTGTGTAATCTTTTCTCAACCGGTGGAATCATCGGTGACTAGAAAAATAGCATTGATTCTACGCAAAACGGCAGCCCTGATAGAAGGGAAAGAAATGGCGGAAGGAAAAAGACGAGAGAAATTAGAAGTAGAGAGGAAGATGGAAAACCTCATTGAACAGACCAGCTTAATTACGAGAGTCCATGCCATGCGGTAGTATGAAGTGAAGAAGGGGAAAGGTGGAGAGAGGGGGCATACGTTGACCACGTAATAAGGTCGAAGCACAGCTCCAGGTATCCGATTCAAATACTCTTTCCGGAAGAGATCCCGCAATAAGATTGGGAAATCGTGTCTTAACTTTTATGGATGCGCCTTCATTTTTTAAGGTAGACTAAAACGGTACAGTTGCGTTCGAATAGTTGACTGTATTTTCCAACTCACATCTATGTATAAAGCTATCTGATTACAAAAACTCCATCCTGCGAACTTCCCACAATATTCGACCGATTGGTCATACTTACATCGATGCGCCTTCATTTTTTAAGGTAGACTAAAACGGTACAGTTGCGTACGAATAGTTGACTGTATTTTCCAACTCACATCTCTGTATAAAGCTATCTGATTTCAAAAACTCCATCCTGCGAACTTCCCACAATATTCGACCGATTGGTCATACTTATATCGATGCGCCTTCATTTTTTAAGGTAGACTAAAACGGTACAGTTGCGTACGAATAGTTGACTGTATTTTCCAACTCACATCTCTGTATAAAGCTATCTGATTATCAAAAAACTCCATCCTGCGAACTTCCCACAATATTCGACCGATTGGTCATACTTATATCGATGCGCCTTCATTTTTTAAGGTAGACTAAAACGGTACAGTTGCGTTCGAATAGTTGACTGTATTTTCCAACTCACATCTATGTATAAAGCTATCTGATTACAAAAACTCCATCCTGCGAACTTCCTACAATATTCGACCGATTGGTCATACTTATATCGATGCTCCTTCATTTTTAAAGACTAAAACGGTACAGGTGAGTACGAATAGGTAGTTATAGCTTCTTTCCTACCCACTAACGCTACCCGGCTCGAATATTCTTTCCGAAAACTCCCGCAATGGGGCTCTTGCAAACTTTTTCTACGTGCAAAGATATAGTCCAATATGATGAGAAGACCAACGAAAATCACACTAATAAAGTCTAAAATTCAGTAATAAACTCACATACCTGTTATAACGGCAAGTTTGTAATGGCAGCTCAACGCAGGTATCATGGGAAATTCCTGTCTGTTATGTCACTTTCTCTACGGGCACACAGAGATATGTCTCAATTTAGATAGGAATCTCCCGTGATACCTGCGTTTCTCCGCCATTAAGCCCGATTCTGAGAGTGAATTTCGTGATTTCTTAGTGTACTCATCGTCTTTATAACCGGCCGTTTGCATGCAAGAATCAACTCTTCAACCCCCTGTAACAAAAGTTTGCACGAGCCCCATTTGGCCGATAGAAACTCTGTCACACTTTCAGGAGATCAGACCAAAACAAGCAAAATAAAATAGGAATATAAAAATACGGAAAATCTGAAAAACGTCAATGGGACAGTTGCAAGGGTCTGAAATGTTGCGTTTTTTATAAAGAAATAGTAGTATTTGATGAGCAGAGAACATTGGTGCCTTTGGTGTTTTCCTGAGTGTCCAGGTTTTGGAGATACACACGTGTGAAGTTTGAAAAAATGGTGGGTGTAGTGACGTCAATACGCGGAATTTCCATTTAAAACAATGTATTTTGGGTCAAAATTGCATCTCCGGAACAATGGGACGTAATTAGAATCCAAAGGCATCTTTGTACTCAGCTCATCAAGTACTTTCATTTTCTTTGTAAAAAACGCAACATTTCAGACCCTTGCAACTGCCCTATTGAAATAGTATTTGAATAATTGTCATTTAACCAAGAGCCTTGAAGTTCGTGATAGATTTGTTATGAATTGCATATACCGAAGTTAGTATGGAATTAGTAAATTTTCTCTCCCCCTCTAAGCGTAAGATTTTTTCCTGGAAAACATTAGATATCAATGATTACTATATTAGTACCTACGTCGTATCAATAATTCCATAGAGGCAGTCTGAATCCTTCGAAAAGGCAGAGAGTCAGAACATCCACTATCCACTAATAACTTATATCTTCGAAATGTTGTTTAGAACGACACTTTTGACCATGCAGTCATCATTTTATTTAGGGGGAGAAGGTCATTCTTTCCATTGTGAGGGTATGGTGGGGGGGCACACACTTTCTCAATCGCGACCAGTTTAAAGAGTGCGTTCGAATTTCGGAGTCAAGCCACTTAGGGAGGGGGCGGTGGTTATTGGAATATCACGAAGAAAGGAATGAGGCTTTAGGGGTTCTTTCGCAATAAATTTTGAAAAATTAAAGCTGAAATCGTTCAATTCTAGAGAGTTTTCGATGTGATTTTAGGGATAGTTTACGTTTCCTTTCAATCTCTTTTCTGAATCAGAGGGAGGCACTACCTCACTTGCCTAACTCGGCGAGTGGCCACTGAAAATGATGAGATATAACTGACGAGGTAACTGAGAATAGGGACCCAGAGGGACCCTGATACACGATGTGTGCATTTTTCGGAAAATGTTCATCGAGGTATACTAATTTTTGTTGTTGATTTTTAGAGCCAGTGGCGAGGCGTGCGATTTGGCAACGTTCCTGTTTCCCCATTTAAACACATTAGAAAAGTCGAAATTCCTCGTCATCGCCGATGACTGAAGCGTTCGATATTTTTTGTGACTTTAAGCGGAGAAAATACACTGTTGCCAAATTTCACACCTCGCCACTGTTTAGAGCCATGAATGATCGAAATTGAAAGTGTTAATATTCACAGAAATGTCAACCATATGTTTGAGTGCGAATGAAATATTGTGACTTATTCAGTCTAACTCGCGCAGTCATCTAACAGATGGCGAAAAGTTTCAGGAATATTCGAATTCACGTCGCTTTCATTCTCGATCGTCTTTTGCGGCTCAAAATATCCATAGGAAATGACAAAGTTCCTGACGCTCCAGTATGAAGTTATTTGGAGTATAAGATCTTGTTACTTTTATTCAAATCAACCTCCCGCCTTTTCCCCTCAAAAAAAAAAAAAAAAAAAAAAAAAAAAAAAAAAAAAGTTTAGAAAGGCGACTATACGAACGCACGCGTTTATAGGAATTTAGTTTTTGACATCTTTCGCAGTAAGCCGTGCCCCCCCCCCCGGCAGATTTAACCGGAATGAATGAGGTATGTATTTTCATCGTGTATCACGAAGACGATATTTGGCACGAATCATCGCCCAAATCCCATCAGCGGGACTGAGAGCTTTGTCACATAGAAGCAGGGTTGCCAAACTGGCGGGGAAAACTAGAGTCCCTATATGTAGAGAGTTAAGACAAATGAAACCATGAGCGCCGCCACTGGATGCGATTTTGCACATTAGTTTACATTCTGAGGGCCGTTGTTGTGTTTCGGTCTACTGCAAAGATTAAAGTGCCGCTGAGTTTCTGACTATGTAATCTTTCACTGATTTGGTTGATCGACATCTATTTACTCTTTGAAAGATTCTTTTGGGATTTTTAGACATACCAGAGGTGTGTCATGTTTAAAATTGACAGATTCATCGAAAATTAACTTTTAATCCGTAAAGCACCGTTGGTAAACAACTGCCATTGTAAACAAAAGTGCAAAATTGCATCCAATGGTGGCGTCCGTAGAGCCTAAAACTCATCGACCAATCAGAAGTTGACTACCATCTTGCCTTAACTCTCTACATATGGGGACTAGGGAAAACCACTTTATCTCGCACATACTTCAACGTTGAACATATAGGAATACCCGTGCAAACCGGCAACCTTGAAAAAAAACAGGCACGATCAATGAGAAGGAGTGTATATACTCGTACGGTTAGGATGCAGCCGACGAGACGCGATGGATCCTACCTTTACCCGATTGTCAGTTTGTGCAGACAAACCTGCACATTTTAGATTGATTTAGATTGATTTAAATGAGCATTTTGAAGGTATCTGGCAATCATGATGCTCATCTTCGCGTCTCTGTCACGCCGTGACCGCATCAAAGGCGACGAGACTCCGACACCGTATGACAGCGGGACAAGGTGTCGAAAATATCGCGCTCGCCGGTAGAATGTGGTGTGTAAGTACACTTGTCCTGTCTGCTGCGCTATATAGTGGCTCAATCCTGAAGGTAAAATTAAGGATACATAATTTACATCCCCCATTCTGGTCCTAAATAGGCTGTCATATCCCATCAGCCCGAAAACCCGCAAGAGTCGCCTCTGAATCAGATATGAAGGGTACCTGGTACGTCTGTTTTGGGGGAAAAAACCGGACGAGTCCATTGCCATGTTGCACAAATATGAGACAAAGTTCTTTTCCGTCTCTCTCTCTGCGGCTCATTTAAGTAATTTGATGAAAAAAACGTCCTCGTAAGCTAATATAGCTGTTGCAAACGTTTGCTTCATGCTCATTAACCCTTTATGGACCAAGCCCGAGTTTACTCGTTTTTCTTAATTCTCAATCCTACTTCACATTGTTTCAGTCTTCATTCCGGATAAACGCGACTATCTATGAAAATATGTACGAGATAAGATGTTTTCGAGCGCCTTCAAACATTCGTATAGGCAATTCCAACTCCCCCGAGTACGAACAGTTAATTACCTTCCCTTTATAAACGGAAGAGTGGCGTCCTTTTGAAATAACCTGTCCCATAGAGGATTAATAGCTGATTATGGTGTAAATCTAGAACCCTGTAAAAATGAGGGTAAGCGCACTAAAAAATCACGAAATCCACTCTCATCAGTGGCGAGGCGTGCGATTTGGCAACGTTCCTTTTTCCCATTTAAACATATTAGAAAGGTCGAAATAACTGATCATCGCCGATGACTGAAGCGTTCGACTTTTTTGGGGAATTTAAATGGAGAAAATGCATTGTTGCCAAATTTCACGCTTCGCCACTGACTCCCATACTCATAAATGCTTTCAAATGCGAGACCGTAATGTCAGTGATTACCGCCTATAATCTTATGGCAATTGTATGCTTTTTCTTCTTCTCAAATGGTGTCGCGAGAACACCGCGTGAGGATGGAGCTCATTGTGACAGGGAAACCTGATGTAAAAAACGGTAATCACCGCCATTATACGGTCTCAAGTTAGAAAGCATTTTATGAGTTTGGAAGTGGATTTCGTGAATTTTTAGTGCGCTTAGCGTCATTTTTACAGGGGTTTAAAACCATAATCAACTATTAATAAGCCTGTAACAAAAGTTTGCAACAGATCCATTATATGTTCACCTTGCTAAATCGAAAAAATAGTAAGTGAAATTTAATATGCTTGTGGTTGATTATTGACCTCGACCCCATGGGCGAATACGATAATTTTCCTGTCTCTCCCCCCCCCCCTCTCTCTCTCTCTCTCTCTCTCTCTCTCTCTCTCTCTCTCTCTCTCTCTCTCTCTCTCTCTCTCTCTCTCTCTCTCTGGCAGTTCAGACATCACATGTGTAGAAAAGGATTGCCAGAGGTGTAATAAAGACCATGCACTATCTATCTTGCCCATGTTTGCGCGCGGTGGCAACTTTTTTTTTCGGGGTTTCAACAGAACACTGCAAACATGGACCATACGTTGACTGATGAGAAACGTCGTTGAGATTTTTGCCGAGTGAATCCGAAGCACCGAAATTGCATCAGTCAACGTATGGTCCATGTTGGATGGTGCTCCTACATGCTACCTATTGCTACCTAGGTACGTTAATTTCTGTTGAGCTACGAAAATAAAGTCAGCCACCGCGCGCACATCTAGTGCGTGGTCTCTATTATACAGGGTGTTTCTAAAACTTATGAAACTGAAAACTATGAAAGACTATTGGTGTCCCGAAGTAAGTGTAGAGTAGAGTCCATTAATGACCTCGGGAAATTCCGAAATGATGTCTGACTGTACTTTTCAAGCAATCTTATACCTTCAACGACAAAAATTTTGTGCTACACATTAGAAATTTGAAAAATAAAAACTGAAATCAAACTGGAAAAAACTCTTAGAAAGATATTTGGTCCTCTTTGTTTTGGTCGATACGACGCGTATTAAGCGAGATAATCGCTGCACAAGGTGGAAAAGTCAGCGCTTTTACTGTAGCGGGCGGCCCGAATTAAGAAGCAGCGGAGTGGCGGTTTGCATACTTCCTTCCGCTCTTCGTGGTAAAAGCGCTGACTTTTCCACCTTGTGCAGCGATTATCTCGCTTAATACGCGTCGTATCGACCAAAACATAGAGGACCAAATATCTTTCGTAGCATAAAATGTTTGTCGTTGAAGGTATAAGATTGCCTGAAAAGTACAGTCACACCTCATTTCTGAATTTCCCGAGGTCATTAATGGATTTTACACGTAAAATTACTCCGAGACACCAATTTTCATGACATTCGGTTCATAATTATGGTCGATATTCCACAAAAAACCTAACAATTTTTTAAAACTTTGGGGGGCTGTAGCTCAAAAGGGGGGCATTTTCGGACACATGTCTATAGGAAAAAAAAGTATTATTTTGACCTCAAAAATAAGTGGTAGAAACTATCACATAAGTTTTAGAAACACCCTGGATATTGTCTCTGAGGGTAGCAGACGGATCCATCACGTGACTTTAGTCCAAGCTCGGCCCAACAGTATGATAAACGCCACTAGATGTCTGATCATAACGTCATCGCGGCATATTTTTCAAATCAATTCCTCCCTATCGATATAACAAGACAAAATATCTCGTTCGGTGTTCATTCACGACCATTTTATAAAATAGCGTCATAAGAAAAAAAAAAAAAAAAAAAAAACGCAACTGATTCACTGATTGATCAAGTCATGTGATGAAGACCACTGCCCTCCCTGGAAAAAGTGGAAATGCGGTGCGAGAGAGGCAGCGAAAACAGAGCAAATTTGCAATAAAACAAAGAGAGAAGAAGCTACAAGGAATTTGCTGAGGTATACGTCCTACAAAGACCCAGTTTCAAGAGACAAAGATACCCCCCCCCCCCCCAACCGGTGTTGATACAATCAAGCTTAAAAAAACTCCTTGAAAAGGTGAGATGATCTGCGCCCTGACTGGCAACTGTGCCATGAAAGGTTCGTTAATTTTATTTTTATTTTATTATCTATTTATTTAATTTCTTTTTCTTTTTCTCCCTTTTTTTTTTTTTTTTTTTATTTATTTTGTTTTGTCTTCTTTTACTTATTTAAGTTTTTTTTTTTTTTTTTTTTTTTTTTTTTTTTATATATATATTTTCCTTTTTTCAAAGGACTGAAAAGTCAACACTCACGAGACCGAAACCAAGCTGAGATCTTTCAGGCGCCGCAGAGAAGTCGCCAGCTCTGACATTTCATTTCTAATTTATTATTTTTTTCCTTGAAATATTCACTCCTTCCATTTTAAATGCGCTTAGCTCTCTCTCTCTCTCTCTCTCTCTCTCTCTCTCTCTCTCTCTCTCTCTCTCTCTCTCTCTCTCTCTCTTCCCCCCTCTCTCCCTCTCTCATTATTCCGCCTTGCGTCTCGTATACCCCAACCCCGCCCCGGCACACACGGGATCGAAACACAGTGTTTTCCGGACATAAAAATGTATTTTTTTCTCGCTTGAAAAACAATTTAGTGTTAATATTTTCTTGCGAAAAAAATGTTATATTAGACTCATTTGAAGCTCTCCAATAAATTATTTTACCCATTTTACAATTATCTTGCTGTATATTTCTCGCATTCTTGATTTGTATTCGTAAAATCCCTGGTAAAAATGTTCCATGACCAATTTTACATGGAAATAGATTGCCATGGAAATCGCTCAAATTTCCATGGAAACTGAGTATTTTTCCATGGAAACCACGCATATTTCCATGGAAAATAGAGTGTTTTACATGAAGATGTAGTTTCCATGGAAAAATACTTGGTTTCCATGGAAATTGGTGTAATTTCCATGGAAATTGATTTCCATGTAAAATTGGTCATGGAACATTTTTACCAGGGAATTTATGTCCGGGAAATTTCGTGCTCCGATTCACTGTGCGGTACCTCACCACCAACACCACCTCCGACACCATCCACCACCCTCGCACAGGAGACCGCAACATCGCGATCTTGGATAACTGCGTGTAGTAAAAAGAGCAAGTTGACAATATTTCCACCGTTCGAGCGTTCAAATACGAGTGCATTGTTAAAATGACATTAACACATATAAGTATTCGTTCAAACTGCCAAGGAACCGGGTGCTATTGAAAACGTGCACCATTTACAGTTATAGTGGCAATCGCGCGATACAAACTGAGTGTGGCACTATAGCCGTAGCTAGAAATGTATTTTTCTCTCTCTTTCCCCATTTACACGCATGTATTGGAAAATGATGGAGATAGGGGCTGCTGTGTGACTTCAATACCCCTGTTTCTGTCCTTTTCTAACACGTGCTGTCAAATGAGCATACAGAGATGGAAAGACAAGGCTACGGCTATATGGAGTGTGGTGTATGTGAAGACGCATAGAATAAGGAGGTGCGCCAAGCTAATAAAGGTACCTACGTTATTTGTCTATCTCTCTTTCTCCTTCTCTCCTCTCGATCCCGCGAAAGTAAGAGAGAGGAGAGAGAGAGAAGAGAGAGAGAGAGAGAGAGAGAGAGAGAGAGAGAGAGAGAGAGAGAGAGAGAGAGAGAGAGAGAGAGAGAGAGAGAGAGAGAGAGAGAGAGAGAGATCAAGAAAAAAGTGATACGACCGCACTCGAACACTTGAACTGAGAAACTTGGGTTGTCGCATCTCACTCTCACTTCACACTCATAATACTGAAACGCGGTTGGCAAATTATAACCTGTTTTTAAACAACAGTTGGGATATTCTGATTTCTGGTGCCATTTGGTATGGATACAATTCGAGTTTTGATGAGAGCGAGCAAATCGTGTTATCATAAAAATAACACGAAAAAAAAAAAAAAAAAAAAGTTCCAGTGAAACATTGTTTTTAACGGTATTAAATAGGAGGGGGGGGCGAAGAAAAGAGCGGGGAAATAATGAACTAAAAATACGCTAGTGCGCGCAGATCGTGGAGTAAATGTGACAAGTGGAATCATCACCGATTCAACGACCATGTTGTTTCGCACAGGCAGTGGCGTCAAGTAGGTATGCACCCATGAAATTGCATACTCAGCTCACGTACAACTTTACACACACCCACGCTGCACGCTTCCATACACTCTGTTAACACGATAAAACTAAAAATTCATGACGTCTATTGGGTGTATTGCTCCCCTGTCATACTCACACCAAATACGATCTGATCTACATGTGTTTGATAGTGTGCACTGTTACCAGTGCGTATAACGTGCACAACTGGCAACTTTTAATTTTATCCTTTTGAACACCGCGCAAAACGTCAAATTCGAGGGTATTGGAAAAGGTTTATGTGCTTTTCGCAACGTCATACAAAGTCAATGAGCCCTGTCAAGATAGCTATACACACATTGAAAAAGGAAGTATAATTGCAATAGATGCTTCTCTTCGACAACAATGAAGAGATTTGCAGGTCCTAATCGGTGCATCCACAAACTTGTTTTCCTCTCGTTGTTCACTAGAACTAAGTAAAGTGTTTAACCCTTTCAATTCCACGCCCTGGTAGATTCGTTTTCTTCACTGTAAATCTACCGCACAACATTTATTTATGCCATTGGAAGCTATACTCCAAATTATTGACATTTGCAAAATAGTGTTTCGTCGAGTGCCTTCAATTAGAATCATCGGCAAAATCAACAGCATGGAGTGGGAATAATTAACTATATACTCATTTAATTTGAGTGGATAAGCGGAGATTCGCCCTCGAAACCTGGTAGTTAGAGGGTTAAAAAGAATTGAAAGAGGGGATGTCACGTGATAATGGCCCCTGCTTCCATCATCTTCAGAGATACATTTATTTCAAAAGGCAAAAACTGATACAGAGAGAGAGAGAGGAGAGGAGAGAGAGAGAGAGAGAGAGAGAGAGAGAGAGAGAGGAGAGAGAGGAGAGAGAGAGAGAGAGAGAGAGAGAGAGAGAGAGAGAGAGAGAGAGAGAGAGAGAGTTCTTAGATGCGCCACCCGTCCTAATAAGAGGGTCGAGTGTGTGACTGTGCGACGCCCTGCCTGCAAACGGTGCGGTCGCGTCTTGTTATTTGCACCCTGCATCCCTGCACGAAAGCTCAAAGCTCTGAAGCTCGACTCTCTAGCATTACGCGCAGTTGCAAAATTAGAGCAGCGAGTAACAAAGCACCCCTTGCATTTTGACACGTTGCAGCAAGAGTGTGATTTAGACAGAAATACCAACCCTGTCTCCCTCGGCCTTGCGTTTTGGCCGCTCTTAAACCCATCTAAAAGGTCGAACTCGAGAGTGTTCACTAAGCAGCCACACAGGAAAAAACAGGGGGGAAAACACTTTGGAAGAACTAACAAAACCTTTGGCAGAAAAATGACCCGGCAAAACCAAACCTTTGGTTAGCTCTACCAAAGTATTTTGCTGAGTCATTTTTTCACCAAACATTTTATCTGCGCTACCAAAGTGTTTTTCCTGTCTTTTCGGTTCAATAGATCGAATTTTTCCATGGGTTTAAATTTAAAAAATAAATCGACGTTGCCAAACTGCACATTACACCACTGATGAAAAATATTGAAATCAACACTTCCCCTACAATCCCATATTATCATGGTTTTATGAGCAAAAAAAACAAAAACAAAACAAAAACACTTTAGTAGTGCTGACAAAACCTTCAGTATAAAAAATGACCTAGCAAAAGACTTCAGCTGAGCCAACCTAAAATAGTTCACCAAGCAAAACCTCTCAAGTTATACGCGTACAAAAAACCTTCTGCAGTTTGCTCAACTAAAGTCTTTTGCTACTTCATTTTTTGCCAGCACTCCCAAAGTGTTTTTTCTGTTTTCTTCTTTCTTATTTTTCTGTAAGCAGGTTTACTATAGAGCTCAGTTGAGGAGGCTGGTGTCGACCAATAATCTTTGGACTGTTAAGAACGTTTCAACTTTTCTACGAGAGTGACGAAACTAAACGGCAAAACTATAGGGTTCACTGAAAAAACAAAGTTTTAGTAGAACCGAAGCAGCTTTTTAAAATAGCTTCGCAGAGCAAAAGTCCTAGCTCTACCGGAGCAAGTTACGGTTGTCTTAAAGCACTACTTCGGTACAGCTAAAGCTAGAGATGAGGCTGGGCTGTTACTCTAAAGAAGTAGTGCTTTAGTACACCTGAAACATTCTCCGGTACAGCTTGAACTTTTGCTTTGCGAAGCTATTTTAAAAGGATATGCTTCGGCTGTGCATAAACTTTGTTTTTTCAGTGTTTATAAAATTCATATTTTGCACTTATAAAAAAGCTTTAAAATCGCAAACTAAAGTTTTACGAGAACTTACAAGGAAATTACACTTAAGTCTAAATCGCTGAGGAATACAAAGTCTAGTAAGCTCGGGATCTAAACGAGCTCTAGGGAGCTCACTCTATACGTTTTCTTTGTTCTAATGGGCATCCCACGAGCTGACAACACTGTAATGGCTCGGAAGCTTGACGTTTGAAAGCAGCGGTACTTTGAATATAGCATTACTCAACTCCCTTACTCAACCTCCCTTCGCCCTTAATCCACGCTCGCTCATCTACACACCCCTCCCCCATTCGCCCTCCCCTCCTCCCCCATTTCACCCGACTCCCCATAACATCCTTCGTTTGGGTTCAACCCTCTCGAACGCGTTGCCAAAACGTGCATGGGACATAATGATACTTCAGATGTGACGCAGGTAAGTGCCTATTTAGATAAACTCAGAATACGCTGTATAAAAATTGATCAGTGACGGCTCGTGCAATTTGGCAGCCCTGCTTTTTCGCTATTTGTCCTATGCAAAAGAATCGATATCTTGGGAGTGCAACTGCGCCTCCTGAAGATCGATTGTTTTACATAGGTTTAAATAGAGAGAATACGTTGTTGCCACATTGCATGAGCCGCCGCTGTAATTGATTTGAACTCCCTACACAGTACACATCAAAAGCTTTAGTTTTGGGTTGATAGAATCCTCTTTTGGAAGAATTGTTTATGCTTCATGACACATCCATTTCAAGCATCTATTAGAAATATTCATAGTTTAACCCTCTAAGGGTCAGGTTATTTCAAATGGACACCACTCTTTCGTTTATGAAGGGAAGGTAGTTAACTGTTCGTACTCGGAGGAGTTGAAATTGCCTATACGATACATTGAAGGCGTCCGAAGACATCTAATCTTGTACATATTTTCATATCAATAGTCGCGTTTATCCGGAATGAAGATTGAAACAATGTGAAGTAGACTAGAGAAGAAAAACGAGTATACTAGTCGGGCTTGGCCTTTAAAGGGATAAGATTTCCACGACAGCGGTGTGATAATCGTTGGAGCTTTTGTCTTATTTTAAAAAGGAAAATTTAAAATTGTTGATCATAGCGGTGCACACAAAGCTTCATGTCGCAGGCAATATCTTGTTACAGAGCAGTTTTTGGCTGGACACTTCAAACCTCCAGGATTTTGAACCAAAACTGTGGACTGTATACTTCCAAAGATTTTGAGGAGTCCTGCCTTAAGCAGCCTACATCGCTAAGAGCAGTTGGATGCGAAAGAGGTCAAAATGCATTTTCAGCAAAAGAAAGTAATGATGATCCGAGTTCTTACTGTTTCTATACCTTACTTTTCATGTTAAAAACTTGAGTACTAAACTACTGATTGGTTTGCATATAAATGAACGAATACACGTATACTGACTAGCTCTTACGAAAAATCAGTAACTTTAAGTGTCATCTTCAAAATCTGTGTTTTGAGTAAAATTGCTTGTAAACCTAACGTCTTGCAGTAGTACCCACGTAGTTTTGCGCAGTCTACGATGCAGCCAACGCTGCACCAATTACCAGGTTATTATAGATTCACACATTATCAAGATCAAAAACTTTAAAGCAGCTGGTCTTTGATAGACCTAGAAAACATCTACAGGGTGTTTCTAAAACTTATGTCATCCTTTCAACCACGTATTTTTGAGGTCAAAATAAGACTTTTTTCCCCTATAAACATGTATCCGAAAATGCCCCCCTTTTGAGCTACAGCCCCCCAAAGTTTTAAAAATTTGTTGGTTTTTTTGGAATATCGACCAGAATTATGAACCGAATGTCATGAAAATTGGTGTCCCAAAGTATTTTTACGTGTAAAATCCATTAATGACCTCGAGGAATTCAGAAATGAGGTCTGACTGTACTTTTCAGGCAATCTTATACCTTCAACGACACAACTTTTATGTTACGGAATGGAAATTTGAAAAATAAATAATGAAATCAAATGAAAAAACTCTTCGAAAGATATTTGGTCCTCTATGTTTTGGTCGATACGACGCGTATTAAGCGAGATAATCGCTGCACAAGGTGGAAAAGTCAGCGCTTTCACCACGAGGAGCAGCAGGAAGTATGCAAACCGCCACTCCGCTGCTTCTTAATTCGGGCCGCCCGCTACAGTAAAAGCGCTGACTTTTCCACCTTGTGCAGCGATTATCTCGCTTAATACGCGTCGTATCGACCAAAACATAGAGGACTAAATATCTTTCGAAGAGTTTTTTCATCTGATTTCATTATTTATTTTCCAAATTTCCATTCCGTAACATACAATTTGTGTCGTTGAAGGTATAAGATTGCCTGAAAAGTACAGTCAGACCTCATTTCTGAATTCCTCGAGGTAATTAATGGATTTTACACGTAAAAGTACTTTGGGACACCAATTTTCATGACATTCGGTTCATAATTCTGGTCGATATTCCAAAAAAACCAACAATTTTTTAAAACTTGGGGGGGGGGCTGTAGCTCAAAAAGGGGGCATTTTCGGGCACATGCATATAGGAAAAAAAAGTCTTATTTTGACCTCAAAAATACGTGGTAGAAAGGATGACATAAGTTTTAGAAACACGTTGTATATCCTATTCAACTTTTTTCAGTCATAGGAAGTTAGGCGTGGTCACAATAATTTTGAAATACCCTGTAGATTTTACAGCCGCACCCAGAACGCGATAGTCTGCCCATTTTCACTTCACATATAATATCCGGCAAGCCTGCTCTCAAACGATATATAGTTGGTATAAATACGACGCGCAACGCCCGCCTCCCGCCTCGCCGCAACACTTCCCTGTTGGGTATGGGTAAGGGTACACAAACGCGCCTGGATTTACTCGTTTATGCAATCTAGACTACGAGAGGGTTCACCGAGAGAGAAAAAAGGAGAGAGAGAAGTAGGTCAATTATTTTCTCTGTCTCACGCACGCACACATCCCATTCCTCATCATTTTCAAATGCGTGCGTATTGATTTTGTTTCATGGCTCGATGGAAATCTCGCGCTTTTATCCGAATCGAAAGTTATTGTTCGACTATATAAATATTTATCACGGTAAACCCTCACAAGTCACGCTTGACGCCGTGCTATGCCGCGTCTGCAACCCGCACTTCGAATGGAAATTTTCAAGTGTCATTTTCCATCTGCTTCTTCCTTTCCGCGGCTCAGTCGTTTTTACAGAGCACTAACTAAGACAACTAAACTGAACTGAACTGAAAGACTGAAAACAGTACGAAACTAAAGTAGTATTTAAATTTTAAAAATCCAGTCACAAAGTATTTGGCAGAGATGACAATAATTGAATATGAATAAAAATGGTGAGGAAATCGACATTGTACGTTCCTGATTTGAGAAATTATTTTAATAATTAAAAGCCATAGCGTCACATAAACAGAAAAAATGATGTTTAAAAGATACTTCTGATTAGACGAATGAATTACTCCGTGTAATGAACTAACCCCGTGATTTATTTTCTGAATGAAACTGAAAAAAATCACAGAGAAAAACTGTACCGAACTTAACAATTAAACATGCTTTATTTAATAAGCGGTGCGATGCGTCGCACCGTTGCGTCACATCATCTACAACCTTAATGATGTCCCTTCAAAATTCTTGGATACTTCCTTACATTACACACGTGTCGGAAGAGTTATCTCACCCGAATGGATGCTCCGTGGCAGACCCGGTTTCGCCGAGGCACACTTTACGGCACTCTAATGTCTCATTAATTAGAACGGCAAACTGTTTGAACGACATGACAGAGCCCAGTTGGAACACTTTCAGAGTCCCATTAACTTAATTTCCCTTGAAGTAAGAGTTGCTTACGACTTTTATCTTCGCGCCACCAGATGCGCAATTCGCACTGACTTTAATGTGCCATCGATTTTCGTGGAGTTAAATGAGCCTCAAGCGCGTTGAAAAATATGTCAGTCTATTCTCTTTTGATTTATTTGTTGGTGAGTTTATCATTTAGAAGGGTCTTGTGAGAGGTAAACTTTCCCCTCCACATAGTATAAAGTTCTGAAACAAACAGGGGTGCATTCATAAACTTGGAATAAAATAAATGATAGATTCATTTAAAGTCACTTTCATTCAGAGCGACACCCGTAACGATACTAATAATTTCAAAAGACTCAAGTCCCAACACAACTTAACTTATGTTTGAGGTTAAACATGGCACCATGAGTAAATACAACTGCATTCAAACCGGAAAAAAAAAAAAAAAAATCAATGATTTTTAAGAGACATTGCCACTCAACAAGTAAGACTTTTGAAACACAGAATTTCTGCATATTGCAGGCATTCCCAGTGAGATGGTAGGAACGAATTATTACATTTTCACAGGATTCCGTCAAGAAAGTATTCACTGTATCACCAGCATGACTCCTTGGAAATTCAAGAGCATCGATTTCAAAAGTAGTGTCTCCTAAACCCGAATTCAACGGACATCTCCGGCATCGTGCACCGTCAGTGTTGCCAGATTGGGGTGAAAAAGCCGTCCGTTTTACATTGATTTCAATGGGGAACGATATACGGCTTTTTACCCTCCATCTGGCAACACTGTGCACCGCGACCCGTAAGGGATTCCTTCCAAAACAGCGAATCATTTTTCATAAAAACCTACCCTATCACAAACGAAACACTAGCTCCGCGATGTTGTGACCCAACAAAAGAACGCAGCCCCCCAAACTGATTCAAGATAATATGCAAAGGACAGCGACCTATGGGCTGCAATATTTTTGGTATTAAGACGACATATACACTGAAAAAAAAATTGCACTCAGAGAAATCATTTCTTTAGAAGCAAGGAAACACGTTTACTTGTGACAGTTTTCTTTGCGCGAAGTAAAAAACTTTTGCATTAGGGAGAATCACTGTCACAACAAGGAATCTTTCACTTGTAGCAGCAGACATTTTCCTTGGGTTAAAGGAATTCCCCCTTAGTCAAATATTTTACCGTGCAGTTTCTTTAACACAAACGAAATACACCTTGGATTAAAAAAAAAAAAAATCTCTCAGTGTGGGTTGTTAAAACTACAAGGAAAAGATCATAATGGTTTTCCTTTTATTTCAATAAAAAGAACTATCGTTGTAATAGTTAGGACGATTGAATCGACACGCAGGGGCGTCATTTCAAGTTCGGCTTGGGGGGGGGGGGGGGGGCAAAAAATCTGATGACCTTTTTTTTTTTTTAGCTCATCATTATAATTTTGGAGGGGGCAAAAACTCAGATAACCTTTTTTTTTTTTTTTTTTTTGGGGCTCATCTATATAATTTTAAGAGCCAAAGAGCCGTCTTTTGGGGGCAATAATCGGATGACTTTTTTTTTTTTTGCTCATCAATATAATTCGTGCCAGTTTTTGAGCCTGACTTCAAATCCTTGGGGGGGGGGGGCAATCCCCAAATGACGCCCATGTCGACACGAGGTCTCGTTAGAGTAACAAGAAGTTCCGGTTGGTTATTTTTATCTTATTGCATTAATGAGGAAAATCCTACCTCCAACAGATTATTCATTTTGTAACAAAAGTAAATTAAGAGACAGGCGTTTCTACTAGAGACTAGAGGATTTTCTGATTGAGAGCACAAACGAAATACACCTTGGATTAAAAAAAAAAAAAAAAAAAAAAATTCTCTCTGTGTGGGTTGTTAAAACTACAAGGAAAAGATCATAATTGTTTTCCTCTTATTTCAATAAAATGACCTATCGTTGTAATAGTTAGGACGATTGAATTGACACGAGGTCTCGTTAGAGTAACAAGAATTTCCGGTTGGTTATTTTTATCTTATTGCATTTATGAGGAAAATCCTATACCTCCAACAGATTATTCACTTTGTAACAAAAGTAAATTAAGAGACAGGCGTTTCTACTAGAGACAGGTGGATTTTCTGATTGAGACTATCTAACGAAAGTACTTGCAGCTCACGGAAAATTAAACAGCGAATTCACTAACCGCATTCGTAACGTGGGTTTCCATTCTGATGTGTGAGTTATTCGCATAGTGCAATGATTTTCTTTTAGAGATTTTTGATTTATTTATTTATTTATTTATTTATTTATTTTCATTACTTAGTTTACTTGGCCCGCATTTTTGAGATCACCACTCGTTTTTAGACGCACCACTCACATATAAAAGGTAAGTTTCACCAACTATATTTCTATTTAATTGAAAAACAGAGAACAGGTAGCGAAATCATGACGAGTAGACTAATCGAAGAGTGCGGTTTTAAATCCACACACTCCTATCAAATTGAAATTCAATGTTTAAATTTTGACAAAATCACACGCGTCCCACCCGTTACGCTACTTTTTAGTTTTTTAGAGAAAAATAGTTTAGTAAATGAAAAAAACTTTATGTAGGATCAAAGCTTATACCTTCACCTTTAACATATATTTTTTTCAAATTTTTATCTCTTCAAAACTCACAGTTTCAACTTTTTCTGAAGTGATTCAAAAACCTGTTCCATTTTCTGTCCCACCCGTTACACCCTTATTTTGCTCTTTTCTCTGCTTTGGATAGACTTTTTTTAAATTTTGAAAATCCTATCACTATCTAGGAGTTAAGACCTTTCTGTTGGTGGGAAAGTTTTTTTCATTTAAATGATTAAAAAGTTGAAAAAAATTACTTCAAAGTTGTCTGAATGTCCCACCCGTTACAAAATAATGACCCCCATAAGCGTTTCCAAAATATTCGTGCAATTCAAGATGAATTTTAGTGGAAGCTCAACAAAACAGAAAAAGTAGTTCTTTTGGTGGCCCTGCGGTGGTGTTGCTTACAACATAACCTCTCCCTTAAGAACACTAAACCGCGTTTCGCTTTATAATTTAGCTCTTCTTGATGGCGGCATGAGTTAGGTACGGTAATAGCGTCTTTCGTACGTAGGTAATGAAATATAGCACCAGAACTTTATTAGCTCTCCTGCAGTCAGCCTGTCACTCTGAAGAACACAACCAGAACTTTTGAAAGTGTGTGAGCTAAGCAAAACCATTTTACTCCCCTCTACTTTTGTTTTGTTATATATGTTGTGCTGTCATTGCCCACCTGTTGCATCGTTCTATCATGAGCTCTTGAAATAATCATCCAACTCTTGAAACAAAATAGACAGGGAGAGAAATTGGGCGATTGACGATGGTCCCTTACCTATGAAGATTCTAATTGGGTTGGTTTGTTTTGGTTATTAATGGATTTGATCTAATTCTATTACATCCCCGTTGTTTGTTATTTTTCTAAAAGTTTATTATTGAATTTTCATTTAAGATACTGATCATTGTTTGTACACGGAAAAAATGGTGTAATTTACCATTCGCATAGCTGATTTTGGCCCCTACCAGAGTTAAGATAAACTTGACCAGAGTTATGAAACATTTGACCAGGTATCAAGTGAAATTGACCTGATTCCTGGTCAAATATTCCATAACTCTGATCAAGTTTATCTTAACTCTGGTAGGGGCCAAAATCAGCTATGCGAATGGTAAATTACACCATTCTTTTTTTTTTCCGTGTAATGTATTTTTATTTGGTTTCCTTGCCACTGCGATGATTGATGATAAACTATTAAGTTTGAAATGTATCTGGAAATGAGCTATTGAAAAACCGCGTTTAATTAGTTTTACTTTTATTTCTAACTTCGCAATTTGAACTGCCTGCGGGACCAATGATCATGATATCGGCGTCTACCCTTAGAAAAATAAAATGTCCGGCTCCAATGTGCCGTAGCCAGGACGTTGTCTTTCTCTCTCTCAGCCCATTTAAACGCATGCGTTAGAAAAGGACAGAAAGAGGAGCTGAAGTCACGTGACAGCCCCTACATCCATCCTTTTCTAAAACATGCGTTCAAATGGGCTAAGAGAGAGAACAATATCCTGGCTACGGCTTTGGCTATAGAAGCGCAGAATACTCTAATCAGAACGGAAACTCTAATTCATTTTGAAACATTCTTTACTTCGGGCCGCCATGTTCGAAAGTGAGTATCTTCGGCAGATCTTCGGCAACTGGCCGAGTTGTGATTGGTTGTATAGCCTGAAAAAGCATGTCCACCATCTTGAGAGAAGTGAGTAGGTACAGTTGCCAGTTTGTGCCAGCAAATTCCAAATCTTGTTTCCATTGGCTCTTATGGGAGTTTCCGTTCTGATTAGAGTATTCTGTGATAGAAGCACTGTTTAGTGATTTAGATTTAGTTCAGTTTCTATTGAAATAAAAAGCGATGCTTTTGTAACATTCATCCATCAAATTTTTCCTGAAAGCTGTACTGTACATACATGTCCACTCATTTCGGCTATAGCCTTGGCTTATTTCAAAAGAGCAGATAATGAATTTTACGGAGGAGGGGGGGGGGTGTAAGATGAGGAGAAAAGTAGGGATGTTGAGGAAGATCGAAAGGGCGGAGGGACACGAAAGGCATAGCGAGGCTCGTTTAATCGAATTCGTGTTCCCAGATGCTCGACTCATTGTGACCACAGCTTCCTCCACAGCTGCGCGCTGTATCTCCACGGAAACGCGAAACCCGTCGCGCGCTGAAGAAAAGGCAACCATTATTAAAGAATTGCCCCCTCCCCCTCCCCCTTAACCCCCACCGAAGCTCCACTTCTTGCGAAAGTCATTTATCAATTGTGCATGCGACGCGTCAAAGCTCCGCGGCCGGTGGGGCGGGGCGGGGTGGAAGGGACGGATAGGGTTAAGGACAGGGAAGAAAGGGATGGTCGGAGGGTGGAAAATGGTGGGTGGAGGGGTGGGAGGGAATAGGGAGGCACGTTAAAGGAACTGTATTGTGTTTCCTACGGCTGACCAGTCATTAAAACCGCCACGCGGTTGCAAACCTGTTGAAACGCAGTCGCACTTGTAGAGGCGAATTCGGACAACCTTGAGACTTAGTTGCCAAACGGCTCTAGAAAAAAAGGCACACACATGAAAGCAGTCTTGTTAAAAAAAAAATCTCGTGCATTCCGGAAGCAAAACGACACCGGAGGGATCTCATTTTTTACAGAGAATGGGTCTGTTCCAAACTTTAGCTGTAGCATTTTGGAAGGTTGCTCAGGAAATAAAATCGCTTAACCCTTTACTGCATGAATTTTTTTTCAATAAAATAATTTTTTTTTTTTCAGTACAATTTTGATCCTTGAGACAGGGAAAATAGCGAAAAAATTCTTTCCATTATATTTCAATGGTAAAGAGGCTGAATATTAATTGTTCCAAATATGGCCTTACCCGCATTTAGGTATCCATGCAACTGAAAATAAAGTTTTCAGGCTTAAAAAAAAAAAAAAAATTAAAGTAGTAAAAAATTAATTAGTAAGTTTTAATAGTTGCTTTTCTTGTATATGGTACCCCTGCGTTACTCCCAAACATAACGATGAAAATCGGAAAATCTCTATCAGATTTTCAGTAAGCTATTTTCAACCACTCTGCACGTTCTCTATCCTGTGCTGCGCGCTCTAGGACAAAATCGACAATTATTCTTACTCGTTTAGTATCTGTTCCACAAGTGACCCACCATGCAGCGACAGTATAACTCAAGTCCCCTACTTTTAGATAAGGCGTCAAAGTAATGGGTCTGTTGCAAACTTTTGCTACAACGATTGAGAGTGTATAATTAATTGTAAAATCGCCTGAAAAGTCCATTGGTGGCATCAGAAAGTCATAAATTTCAGTAATAAACTCACAAGAGGCGTTTAATGAAATCCAAGATGGCGGTAAAATATCGAGCAATCTGTATGTATCCACCTTTAACATCCAAGGATTGCCAACGTTGACAACCTCGCAGCTTCAGAGGTTATGTGTTTATTTACGTTGTGATTGGGTGTGATTGATATTGTGAGGTTGGCTAACCTTGGATGTTCGTGGTGCATGCATACAGGTTGCTCAATATTTTACCGCCATCTTGGATTTCATTAAACGTCTCTTGTGAGTTTATTACTGCATTTTATGACTTTCTGATGCCACCAATGGACTTTTCACGCGATTTTGCACGAAATTGAACATCCTTTGGCGCTGTAGCAAAAGTTTGCAACAGACCCATTGTTCCAGATCTGGGCTCATCTGCAGTTAAGGGCTAAAAAGTCTGAAAATCCTCTCATAAACCTACAAAAGACGTTTAAAGGAAAATCGAAGATGCCGGCCGAATAGACGAATCAACCCTGCATGTATACACCACGAGTACCAAAAGATGGCCGACGACAGCAATTTATACTTGGATAGAATTTAACCCTTTACAGACCAGCGAGCCGATCATTTACTTTAATCGTTAAACCGATCGTTGAAACTGTCTACGCGTGATGCTATTGGTCGAAAATTGTAAAACTTGGCTGTTGCTGAGGTGACCATCGTTAAGAGTCTCGTTTTATAAAGGCTATTCATGAGTAACCTTTAAAAAACGGACACTATAAAGATTGGGTTACCATAGCAACGGCTGAGTTTTACAATATTCGACCAATAGCATCACGCGGAGACAGTCTCAACGATCGGTTCAACGATGAAGGAAATGATTGGCCCGTAGGTTTGATTGAAAGAACGCCACTCTTCCGTGAATATAGGGTGAAGGGAGGGTAGTTAACTGTTCGTACTCGGGGGAGTTGGAATTGCCTATACGACGAATGGAAGGCGCCCGAACGAAACCTTATCTTGTAAGTGTCAACCTCCAAAATCGCGTTTATTCTGAATCGCTAAATACAGGAGCAATGAGAAATAAACTAGATGAGAAAAACGAGTACACTCGGGCTTGGTCCATAAGAGGTTAAACAAACGCAGTAGCGGCTCCTGCAATGTGGCAACAAAGTATTCTCTCCATTTAAACCTATGTAAAACAATCGATCTTCAGGAGGTGCAATTGCACCCCCATGATATCGATACTTTTGCGTAGGATTAAATGGCAAATAAGCATGGTTGCCAAACTGCACGAGCGGCCACTGAACAAACGTCTCACTTCCTCATGGTATTTAAATTTTGTGTCATTCTGTGTGTTATTTTCCGGTAAATTTTACTTTCTCGTTATTGTCTGTGATTACTATGGTGAATTTATCACGTTTTGTGACGATTCTCCGTCGTCGGCCAACCTTTATTCGAATAAAATGTTGAATAGCTCTTGCTTTGCATGGATTTCACGTTCCAGCCCTCAAAGTGATACCAGTGAAACTCTTAAAGATTTCAATCCGATGATATAGCGTGCGTAACTCATCACTGTCCCAGCTTTCGTGTTTATCGGGTAATTTGGATGAAGTAGCATGCATTAAAACAAAAACAGCACCTCCGTGATTTTAAGGGATTTTTTAGGCCATTAACCGTTAAAATTTTCGTTGATGAGGAATGCAGCCGTAATAATTTTAATCGGAAGGTCATATTTTCAATGAGTGGTAGTGAGAATTGTCCTGAGTCTATCATCTTCCAACATTGATGTGTATCCCTCTTACTGATCATTGACGAAAGCGAATTAAGGAATTAGCAAGTCCCCCCCCTCACCTTTTCATATGAATCATAGGTTAGAAAAAGAAAGAAGAGGATGAAGTAAGCATCAAAAACGACATAATGTGTCCGCGACATTCACCATCCATCAGTGTTAATTTTACTAATTTTTGGTGTTTTAGAATACTTCTACGCCTACAATTTCACTTGATCATCGCAATTTATGTATTTTGAGACGCTGATTTCAAAAATGCTATCAGTTTTCATTAAACTGGCCCAGACTTTACGTAAATTCGAAACTACGTCTTCTTAGCAAAAAATTCGAAATTCTGGAAAAAGTATGAGTTTTGAGTAAAAACTAAGACCGAATTTGAAATCAGCGGGTCAAAATACATGAAAACTTCGGAACAGGGGAGAGAAAGAGGTATCTTATGATGAGAAAACCTGGTTTCACGGTCATAACAGCCGGACACACTATGTCGTTAAGGCCGAAAAGGCGTACGTAAACATCAAGGGGATGCATTGATTCACGTGATTTTCATTTCTATCTCTATCCAATTCTGACACATGCATTAAACTCATTAGATGGAAGAGAGGTTATTGACGCCCATCATTGCATTCAGATTTAAGGAATTTGAACGGCATTAAATTAATATAACATTACGAGTCATGTCAAACCAGGCCCCGGGCTTCGAGGGCCACTAAAATATACTTTTTGGATCCAAAAGAGAAAAAGGGGGGAGGGGGAACACGCCTTTGCTGTTTGAGGAGCTGGATGCAACCTGGAGTACTGGACAATGGACAATACGTGTTTTTGTTGAGCGTGCTTTAGTGGATTTTCTGTTGGTGTACATTCAAGTATATATGCATGTGCTGTGGGGGGGGGGGGAATAACAAAAAAAAAATACAAAGTAATGCAGGTTGAGGCAGCGCTAGGTGCAACTTGTAAAATTAAACCCCGCTTCAGCAACGAGTTTCCCACCCGAAGTCGAGCACGTCTGCGTGCTATAACATAATATCCTTCGACGAACTGGGTCGTTTGAAATTCAATTTCTTTTCCTGTACGAATAATAACCTGTGCCACGGGGCACGCACACCAGCCTTAGAAGATAATTGGCAACCAAGCGGGGCAGTAATAAGAACGCTGACCGGTCGATTTTTTTATCCATTATCCAAACCATCAAACAAGACGACCAAATAATTCAAAGAATGAAATAAAAAAATCTTGAAAAACGCTAACCTCACATCATACACGCATTGATGTTTTATTCATCGCTTGAAATCGCAATTTTGATCGAACTGACCTAATCACCGGACCATCTGCACTTGGGTGCGGTGTAAACTGGCAACAGTGGCGTCGCGTGCCATCTGGCAACAATGCAACTGCTCCATTTAAACTCATTAAATATATCGACTTTTCCTTGTGCACTGTGCACCCCCTGAATTCGATATTTTACATGAGTTTGAATGGATAGAATATATTGTTGCCAAATTGCACGCGACGCCACTGACTGGCAACGTCCTATTTCGTCCAGTGAAACCCGGAGGAAGGATTGAACTGCTGGATCCAGTTAGATTTTTTGCAAGGGTTTAAATTGCAAAAATACGACGTTTCTAGATTGCATAAAACGTCATACATCAGAAATGGAGTCAGAAATTATGTAACCTATCATAGCATAGGGACTTAAGGTATCCATAGAAACAAAATGATTGGCACCTCCCCCCCCCCGAAATTTGAAATATACCAATATTTAGTCAAATTTTCCTAAACTCAGCTGAAATAAACTGTAGGGAATTCACTACGAACACTTTCTCACACCATTTTTATCTGGGGAAGACCCCGGCCCAGACCTCCGTTTGAAATGCTCGGGGAGACCCCCAGATCCTCCTTTGGGATGCTGAGGGAGACCCCCAGACCACCCTTTAAAATTCTGGAAGAGACCACCAGACCCCCTTTCAGAATTCTGGGGGAGACCCCCGGACCCCCCTACAGAATTCTGGGGGAGGCCCCCAGACCCCTCTACAGAATTCTGGGAACCCCCAGACCCGCTTCAAATTTCAAATATTTTCATCTCTGGACATAATTCTGCCTTCAATCCGAAGAGTTTGCAGTTTTGTAGAGAAGCTGCAGGAATAGTTGCCTACTTTATCATTTGAAGGCTAATTGAGATCCCTAATTTCTATTCTGATGTTGCTTTCAACAATTTTTAGATTAATTCCAGATTCCAATATGTTCTTATTCTTTGAGTTGCATTCATTCTATTTGTTCTTTGCTCTATTTGTTCTATTTGTTGAAGTTTCTTTTTTTCCTTAGTTTTTATAGGTTGCCGAAATCGATATTGATTCTTCCATTTCCTCAAATGAATACAAGATTTGGTTCCTTCTTTTCGACTGTGGATCTTCAAAATAATTTTTTTGTTTACTAGATTAAACCCCTCTCCGAAGATGGAAAAATTTTCGAAGGAAACGCTTGTAGGGAACAGTGGCGGCTCGTGCAATCTGGCAACCGTGCACTTTTGCCATTTGAACGTATGCAAAAAGATCGATACTAGGTGAGACGCTACGCCTCACCACACACGATTATTTTACACAGTTTTAAATGGAGGAAATCCATTGTTGCCACATTGCACGAGCCGCCGCACTATGGGGTATTTGACCCGAATTCATGCTCAAAAGTCCAAAAGTTAAATTAAATCTATGGTCAAAACCAATGGTATTGGTGCATTCTGTATAGTTTTTTACATCATCCTGTACAATTTGAGCTTTCCACGTTGAGTGGTTCGCCCACAATCCGCCAGAGCGCGCAGCACTTTTACCAATTTACGATTAAAATCTGTGTTTTACACCAATGAAGCTAAGTGGTTTTAAAGTTGTTTATATTTCTCCAACTTGGGAAACAAAACATAGAGGGCGTTCCAGAAGGTAAGAATAACTATTTAAAGCCTTTATATATCAGGATACATAGTTTTTAATCCTAGCCTTACTCCGTACAGTAAATTTTAATCAAAAAATAATGAGATTGATAGAAACAAAGGTCTTTTAGTTGGAATGTATCACTTTGTGTCACTTTTGTTTTTGCGTGAAAAGATAGCCCAAAGCGTCTACTTTATGCTCCAAAAAAGATCCGACCCGCATCGACCCGCATTCGCCGCAAATTGGGAAATTTGTAATTCTATTTTCAGGAAAAATTAACACTAATTTCACCCAAAATTGCCAAAATCTTCATTATTTTACCGTATTTTCTCTCAATATTGTTGAGATGTACCATTTATACCTTGCTAGCTTGATGGAGAGGTGTAAAGGGATAACACAGACATCAAATAATTGCACAGTGGGTCGAAACTTGACTTTTTTCGGACAAAAAGAAAAAGTCAGTATATCTGTTTGTAAAAGATTCGTTGGAGTTATTTATCAGTTGCAGTTACCCTTTAGAAGATATAGAGTTAATATTTTAAATATTTTCTCAATTTTTTCTCATTTTTGTTGAATTTTTTTTTTTTTTTTTTTTTTTTTTTTTTTGTAAATTTGAAGACGTCCGGTAAATTCTATGTTTAGACCCTCTGTAGACATGGTATTGAATTGGTATCCAATTTTGGATCCAAAAAGACAAATAAACGGTTAGATATGGTGCGCGTAGCGTGGGTGGCCGCCTTAAATGAAGGTCATCTCGAAGAAATTTTGAGAGCTAAGGGAAGGAGACATATCATTAGGGTAAAGGGTGATGGAGAGGCAGGGAGCGAAGGGAGGGAGGGGATTAAGCAGGGGTATCGGAAAATCTTCGGGCACGTCTTTACGGTGAAGAAAATGATATAAATTCCATTAATAGGTAAAATCAACTCGATGTGAAGGTGCGAAACACAGTATGTTTAGTTCCAACACCCCCCCCCCCCCCCCCCAATCACCAGAATTGCCTCAATAGTGCTGAAACGTTTTATTTAGTCACAGAACTTCATCATATAGTCAAAGAACCACTTTAGGTAGCGTTTCATGTCCAAAAATAATTTTGAGCATGAATTCGGGTCGAATACCCCATAGTGCGCCGCTGGTAGGGAAATGATCAAGGGAGCAGATAAATTATAAGATCCAGAAATTTATTCGATGGTTGGGGAGTTGGCATTGATTCCTTACGTAACCGCTTTTAAAGCTATAGATAAAGTTATTCAGAATTGCTTCTCAGTGAATCTATAGTTGCTTTATCAGAATTAAAAGCAGACTTGAATTTCTTGAAAAAGGTTTTACCTCCTTGGTGTCAACGTCACTGAAACTTTGAAAATTCACATTCTTCTTAATCATACAGTAGACTGCCTAAGTTTTTTAAATGAAGATGACGGATTAGGAAAGTGGTCCGAACAAGCGGAAGACAGCGTGCACCGTGCCTTTATTATCACATAGAATAAGTATTCGATCGAATCGCTTGATAATCCTAGATACGGAGAGAATCTAAAAAAAAGCTGTAGCAGAATTTTCCTCATTAAAAATTTAGTTTAGAAAAATTTACGTATGTTTTAAACTGTCGAGACGAAAAATTAAAATTTTACTTTGTTCTTTACTTCTTTTATTTGTTTATTTACTACTAAGAATTCAAAAATTGTAAATATATCAAATTATGTTCCTACATCTGTTCATTTAATAATTCCTTATCCCTCTAAATATTTAAAAGAGGGTTTACGAAATTGTTTGAAAATAATTGAGTTTCGTTTAGATGAAAACTGACTTTCATAGTGCCTTAAATTGGTGGTCAATTTAATTACATTACTTCTGAAGTTTTCTTAGAACTTTACTAACTTAAACGAAGGTGAAATACTTCAATGATGTAAATCGTTTGTTTAATCTGTTATTTTCTAATCCTAGGTAAAGCCAATGAGACGAAAGAAAGCGAAATTACCCAGAAAAATCCATACGTTAGGTGCGTTAGCATATCAACATTATTTCAAAGAAAAAACTATGATATTTTTTGATAAAAAATCAGATAAAATTGGCTATAATTTTAAAGAAATTGATGATGACTTTTTTTTTTTTTTTTTTTTTTTTTTTTTTTTTTTTTTTTTACGCGTCTTAAGATAAATTTGGGTACACCAATCGAAAGGTGAGCTTCTTTCCACTAAAAACTTTATACATCAAAGGGTTCAAACGATTTTTCAACACAGAAATACGTGGCCAAGAGTTGTTGAGAAAGTTGTGCAATTAGTGCAGAAAACTGTAAAATCAATATTTTTAACACTGCATAGTATGACACCGGTGTCACATGATGTAAAAAGCGCTATATCAGACATTGTAATGTATATTTTGACTTATTTCAAATTGCATCACCAGTGTCACATTATAAGAAATTATAAAAAGGGGCTCAAACATTTTTCAAAAGACCATCAGCACTTATTATAATGCATTAAAAATAAGAAATCGTGATTGGGGGATAATTTGCCCCCGTATCCAAATCAACCCCAATTTCATTATTTTATTAAGCTTCTGGCATTTGCTCTTTGAAAAATCCAATTAAAGTAAAAAATTCGTATTTTTTGAACACTTTGAAAAAAAAAGAGTTTTTTTCTTTTCCCGCCATTTCTTACGGTGTTATAGCATATGTAAAAAACGAGACAAAAAATGGAAAAATGAGAGTTTTCACCGAAAAACTGTCTAATTATTTTGTTTTGCTATTTTCCCCATATATAAGACCACCTAGTGCATCGAAACATCCAGTTTTGGTTGAAAAAAAATCCCATGCAGTGAAGGGTTAGCGTCATTTAAAATCTTGAGCAGATCGGATTTTCCGGTTTACGGCACAGTGTCAGGGCTGCCGTTTTGCGTAGAATCAATGCTATTTTTCTAGTCACCGATGATTCCACCGGTTGAGAATAGATTACACAGTTCAGTGTATGACTGAAATGCACAAAAATACTCTGATCTGTAATCTTTCCTTAATCGGTGGAAACTCCGTTGATTAATTAAAATATCCGCAAGTTTTTTAAAGTCATCGACGACTCCACCGGTCGAGAAAAGATTACAGATGGAGTATTTCATTTTATCATAGTCCTGCACTGAACTGAACTGTGTAATCTTTTCTCAACCGGTGGAATCATCGGCGAATTGAATAATAGCATTGATTCTACGCAAAACGGCAGCCCTGTACAGTGTTCAGTGAAAAATGGAGAAAAAAAAAAAACTCTAGCCTCCGTTTTCTGTGACACTTTAGTCAAACCTAACCCACCTTAAAGCGCACTGTGTGTAGAAGATGAGCGATCAAAAATATTATAATAGGCTCGCAATTGCGATTTTTAAGAATAAATTAACCAGATTAGCTATCAATTGTTTTTGCATAGTTCATTGAACCTGAAGATGAGATTTCAATGGTATTGACCATGAATCGTTTTCTTTAAAACTACGAGTGATAAATCAAAGCACTGCATTGTAACATCACAATAAATCACTTGAAATTCGATACTTCGGCAACCTCGGTCTCATTCCAATGCCGCTCTGAGTGGGGCTCATTTCCTTCCTATAAGCGAGAGACAGGAGTAGACGAAAAGCTATTCATGTCCATTCTCATTGTTTCCTTCCATCCTAGGCTCCGGCCGCCATCTTAATTCAACGAAATTGGTGAACATACATTTTCGAGGGACAATAGCAGCGGCGCGATCATTAGAACTGGCCCTTTGAAATGAGGGCAATCGCTCCTTACGCTATATATATATATAGCTATACAAAATTAGAGTAATTTGTGTCTGAACTATACGAACTGAAATCAAACGACAATGTTGCAAAATTAGTCGAATGGGTCTGTTACATACTTTTGCTACAGCAAAATAGAACCTTGATTCTTACGTAAAATTCGGCGAAAATAACGATGCACACATTAAAAACGTTCAAAATCTACGATTTAACTCAGGAAATTGCTTCAATTTCAAACTGCCCGCGCTACACTAGACTAGAGTCCCTTGATGGAAATATTGTATGGGGAGTACCGACACGAGCTCAACGAGTTGTGATTGGTCGTTGGTTTTAGGCTCTCACGGAGTAGAGCAGGAGTCGACGACATCGAAGGCTCCACAAAAGGAGTCGATTCGTAAAGGAACGTATGGGAACGGACCGGAATGCCGGAAAATCCGCCAGTCCACCACTGGTCCACTGTCGAACTTAACCTTCGAATGCGTTCACGCGGTCGACAAAATCGACTCCTGTCACAATGCATAAAGCGCCGTGTCGGTACTCCCTATACAATATTTCCATCAAGGGACTCTACACTAGACACTATTTGCACCGACATACTACTACATAGACGGAATCACCTTGCATAAGTAAACAACATCATAACTACAAAATGGTGGAATTCCCTTCTAAATACATGAACTATTGGCTGCATTTGCTGTCTGGTATTTTCAAAGATTACAAAATAATATAAGAAATGTACGCATCTAAACGAAACATTCCAATGATTGTAAGTTCTGTTCATGTTTACATAAATGAAACGGTTCCATCTATGTAGTTATATAAGTCGGTGATATAGTGTCTAGTGTAGCGCGGGTTGTTTGAAATGGAAGTGATTTTCTGAGTTAATGAGTGGATTTTGAAAGTTTTTAAAGTGCGCATCGTTATTTTCGCCGAATTTTACGTTAGAAATAATGAGTTACATTGATGTAGCAAAAGTACGCAACAGAGCCATTTAAGGAGCTCAATGCGGCTGTATGATGAAGGACAATTGTATAAAAGACTGATTTAATGACGGCGAAAAAAGCGGCGATCCATCACTTTGGTTCAAGAAAAGAAAAACATTGGTAGAAACAGAGGCGCAGCAGGATCTCTTCCATCCCTTTCATTTTCCCTTTGAAAGCATAAGAAGAAAAATGATAGAAAAACGAGCCCCCCCCCCGTCTATCTTTGTCAAACATACAAGTCAATGGTGAAAAGAGAGAGATTCAGAATTCCTCGTTGAGCTGCTGGAAGAAAAAAAAAAAAAAACAGGTCGCAGCTGAGAAGTTAGCAAATACGCAATTTGTTTCACTGACTATTTGACGATTTAGTTGTTGAACAAATTAATCAGCATACATATGCGTATGACGGGTCGAAAGCGACACAAAAACAAAATAAAGATGAATAGGGGAAAATTGGAATTTGAAACAAAGGTTAAGGATATATGCCTAACGGTTTGTTCTTGACCCATAGATTTTTTTTCAGACTCACAGGCTCGAGAGAATTTTATTTCCATTTTTTCTACTATCTGGACCGCTATGACATAAACATATCCCAGAATCAAAAAAAAAAATTCAGGAAAAAAACCAATTCCGGCATACATATATGAGTTAAGAAACCCGAAAAATGACAACCATTGAGCATGTTTACAATATTCTTTCAGAAAATAAGTCAATTTGGATATATTATGATTTTTGTTTTCAGGTTTGTTTGCGGTTCCTTTCATAGCCTTTAAAGTCACAAACTTAACATGTCCGAAAAGAACTAGGGACGAAAAGTTTCACAGAGCAAAATTAACTACATTCATTTGGATGTTCCAAAGAAAACCAAGAGAGCATAAGATCAAAAGATAAGGAGAGAGCAAGAAATAAAATAAATGGGTTCAACAGCAAAAGAATGACAGGCGTAATTGCCCATAAAATCAGGATAGCAATTAGCCATTTGTTGAAGTGAATAATCCAAAGTTTAGAGTAAGTTTGAAAGGAAACGAAGTTTATAAAGTTGAAGCTACTATCGAGTATCGACATACTAGTAAAACAGACGAAAGGATCAGCGGGAAGGAGATCGCCCATTCGGTATTCGCCCCTACGCAGGGTGAGTAACTGTTCCTACTTGGCGGATATGGTTTTGCATAATCGAAGGTTTGCAGGCGTTTTGAGAACTGGGGTTAACATCCGACGGTTCAGGCGTCTCTAGAGTCTCGGTGATCTGGCTAAGGAAACGGGCGGAAAGTAAGGAAGCTGCGCACTGCTGAGCTGCCGTTTTGCGTATAATCAACGGTATTTTTAAATTCACCGATGATTCCACCAGTTGTGAAAAGATTACACTGTTCAGTTCAGTGTATGACTGTAATGTACCAAAATACTCATATCTGTCATCTTTTCTACAATCGAAGGAGTCGTCGATGACTTTAAAAAACTTGCGAATATTTTAATAATTTAAAAGTGATTGCATCAATTGAGGAAAGATTACAGATCAAAGTATTTTCGTGCAGCACAGACTTACACTAAACTGAACAGTGCAATCTCTTCTCAACCGGTGGAATCATCGGTGAGTTGAAAAAATACCATTGATCAGCAGTGTGTAGCTTCCTTACTTTCCGCCCGTTTCCCTAGCCAGATCAGCGAGACTCGAGAGACGCCTAAACCGTCGGATGTTAACTCCAGTTCTCAAAACGCCTGCAATTTTTCGATTATGCAAAACCATATCCGCCAAGTAGGAACAGTTACTGACCCTGCGTAGGGGCGAATACCGAATGGGCGATTCCACCGGTTGAGTCAAGATTATACTGCTCAGTTCAGTGTATGACTGTGCTGCACGAAAATACTTTGATCTGTAATCTTTTCTCAATCGGTGTAATCGTCGTTAACTTATTAAAATATCCGCAAGTTTTTTAAAGTCATCGACGACTCCACCGGTTGAGAAAAGATTACAGATGCTTGTATTTTCGTGCATTGCAGTCATGCACTGAACTGAACTGTGTAATCTTTTCTCAACCGGTAGAATCATTGGTGAATTGAAAAATGTCATTAATTACACGCAAAACGGCAGCTTTGCTATACGCGCCGTCTACTTCGACTGAACGAAATTGAAGTCATCTCCGGAAGAAGCAGTGTTGCCAGATCGAGGGTAAAAAGTCGTATTGTCCCCCATTTAAATCAATGTAAAGCGTACGGCTTTTTCACCCCAATCTGGCAACACTGCTCCGGAAGAAGGGCCCATAAAACAAAGGGTCTGCTCTTCCCGAGAATTGTGCACTGTGAGCAAATGGAGATTTTTAGCTGAGGAACACACCTGTAGTTTTATGGGCCCTGTATATAAGGAGACGGCTTCAATTGCTCATGCCGCTTGTTTGGTTGCTTAGTGCTGATGTAACCTCTGTAGGGAACGGTAATAATCCCATTCCAAGGTTTTCAAGATCCCTCCATTGTAGCTCATGAGCGCACGAGACAAGATCTTGAAAAGATGTGAACAGACCCCGAGTGTGTCATATATCTCTGGAAATGATAACATTTGCGCTGGGTTTTCTCTTCTTCTTCGTTCGTTTTAACTCTTCCCCTGTCTCTCATCACTTCTTTTCAGCCCTTATTTGCAGGAATATGAGAGAAGGGTTGAAAATCCGGAGTATGCTATGCACCGGCGAGCCGAGTGGCAAAGTGGGGAAGAGGGGAAAAAGAGGAGGGGGAAAAAAGAAATGATTCAAGGACGCGCGGATAAAAGTAAATGAATGGGAAACTAGCGGGATGGTAATTAGTGGAAAATTCAAAAGTCACCGCACAGTGGGTCCATTTTTGTTTTATATCTTTTGTTTCTCAGATATCATGTATTTTAAGTTCCTTTTGATACTTAGAAATGCAAAGAATTTAGCTGCCTCGACGATGAGATCACAAATTTTAAGCTGCTTAGTAAGGAGATTTTAAAATCTGCATTGAGTAAAGTTGTAGACGCAGTGAAAATTTTCAAACTGTGAATGATACTACCTCAAAGCAAATTAAAGAGCAGCCCAAGACGTGAGCTTGATCTACATAGAAAAGTTGGACTTTTTTGAAAAATGCTGACTAGAATTAAAACAAAAACAAAAAAAAACAACCCCCCCCCCAAAAAAAACAAAAAACAAACAAAAAAAAACTTTCAAAGAAGTATCACAAAGTACAATGAATATTAGGCCGCATTTTAAAATTTGAAATTCCTCCATTTTTAACAGATAGAGTTCGATAGACTTTATCACCATCGACTTGCAATTGAGACCATTCAAGCCAAAAAGGCTTGCAAAACATCGTCTGCAGGCAGTGCAGACTTATCGTTTACATACATATTAAACCAATATTTAAACCTGTCTATATGAGAACGCTATTGGTAGAGCATAGTAAGTCTTCACCGTTGCTATGGTAACCAGCGTTAAGTTTCCCGTTAGCCGTACCTTCATAAAAGGTACTCATGGTTATATGTTAAAAACGGGCAAACTATGGTCACCATACCAATAGTCAAATCTTAAAACTTTAGACCAATAGCGTCACCTAAACACTGTCTTAACTATCGGTTTAACATAAAAGTAAACTATCAGTCTGTGGTGATGCTTTTAATTAGAATCGTTGATTCTTGGTAATTTATTTATTTTCGAAAGATCGCGGTGAATGTATTTTTGAGCCATTATTTCGCATAAATATCTTCAATCAAGAAAATTGAATTTGGTAACGGAGGTTCTATGACGCCACTCAATACAAAAACTGTTCAACTAGACTTCAGTGAATCCATCGCACCTTTCCCGCGTGGCCAACAACTCGACATCTCCTGTCAAACTGTGCGCTGGGTGCTATGAATATGCAGCAGCATTTATATCGTAAATTAGGCCAGTGGGTTAATACTCACCCCTGAGGTTCTCAAACTTTTACAGGCAACCGTCGAATGGCGATACCTACAATTTAAGCCCCCTCAACCCCGTCTCTCTTGTCCTCTAAGTTTATGATACCCCTTTCTTAAGTCCGCTTCCAATTATAGACATTGCAGTCTATATTTCAATAACCTCTGTGTTGATTCGACATCCACTTTCATGATCAGCATTTACACGTCAATATGGGGCTATTGCACACTTTTGCTATAAGCGATTTAGTAGTCGATTATGGCGTAAAAACCTCAAAAAATATCGATGGCGGCACTAAAATTTTCCCAAAATCCACTCCTAAACTCAATAAACGCAGTTATTTGCGGGAGCGTAATGGTGGCCGATAGGCACTAACAATGGGAGATTCCCATCTAACAATTCTGAAACTCCATCAAGAAGTGACCAATAAGAGACTACTTTCATTTGACACCGGTGTCACTTGGTGTTGCGGTACCATTCATCGGATGTGGATCATCACTCTGATGACTAATTACTCTGTGAATCATCCTTGTCAGCATAGAAAGAGTGACGAAATTAAGATAGGAATCTCCCATTGTTAGTGCCTTCGGCCACCATTACGCTGGCGCAAAAACCTCCGTTTATTGAGTTTAGGAGTGGATTTTGGAAGTTTTTAGTGCCGCCATCGTTATTTTTTGATGTTTTTACGCCATAATCGACTATTACATCGCTTATAGCAAAAGTGTGCAATAGCCCCATTGACGCGGTCTAGAGTGGTATTTAAGACCTTAAACCCGGCTCTAACTAAATATCCTCCAAGGAAACCTGCAACATTGTAAGGGTGCCACTGCTGTGGTACAGCGAATTATGGATGCGGGTAAGGTAAAAATTGCACTTATACAGGAGCCATGGGTGACCAGGAACGGAATAAGTGGACTTAGCAGGGTTTCGGGAGCGCTGTACAGTGACCCGAATGCTGAGGTACCAAGAGCGTGTATCTACTCAAGAGGCATTGAGGCGCTTATGCTAAGTGCCTTCACCAACAGGGATCAGGTAGCGATTCTGGTAAAACATACCGTACAGGGAAAACAAGAGAGCATAGTCTTATGCTCCTCGTATTTTGCTGACACAGTGGAAGCACCGCCGCCCTTAACTAGGGCACTGGTGGAACACTGCAACAGAAACAACTTGGGACTAGTACTTGGCTGCGATGCAAACGCCCATCACACTTTGTGGGGCAGTACGGATTGCAATGCTAGAGGCTGGGCTCTGCTGGAGTTTCTGTCAGAGGTTGGGCTCGAAATCCTAAATGTAGGTAATAAACCAACCTTTGTCACCAGGGCTCGTAAAGAGGTACTTGATGTAACTCTGTGCACACGGAACCTGGTGGAATGGGTTAAAGACTGGAAAGTGGACGACGAACCAAGTTTATCGGATCATCGACACATACGATTTGGGCTGGCTACCGATGCACCGGACCGGACATCGTATAGGAACCCAAGGCGTACCGATTGGGCTTCTTACAGAGAGGAACTTTCTGGAAGACTTGTGGATCTGCCTGTCTTTAGTACCAGGGACAAAAACATGGACCTATATGTAGATCTCCTACAAAGGGCTATTGTTACATCCTATGAAATAATTGCCCTGTCAAAAAGGTGGGACAGGGTAAAACACCCTGGTGGAATCCAGCCTTGGAGAAAATCAGGGTGGAAACCAGGAGGTTACTCAATAGAGCCAATAAATCCGGGCGTACTCAAGACTGGGACTCCTATCGGGAGGCTCAAAAAGAGTACAAACAGATTATTCGGAAGTCGAAGAGAGAATCCTGGAGGGGCTATTGCGCATCAGTGGAAGGACTGTCAGCAGCCGCCAAACTGCGTAAAGCTCTTGAAAGGGACCCAAAAGCCAAATTAGGAGCGCTGGAGCTTCCGAACGGTGACTATACGGAAACCGAAGAGGAGACGCTCCGGACTCTTATGCAACAGCACTTTCCTGGCTGCAGGGTCTCTGAGGCGGAAGACCTGCCGGAGCATCGCCCTCAAAAGTCTATGAAGATGGACTGGGGGGTGGCCCGAAAGGTTGTAACCGTGGAGAAGGTAAAATGGGCGATAAATAATTTTGCCCCTTACAAATCTCCTGGAGTGGATGGCGTGTTTCCAGTGCTCCTTCAAAAGGGCCTCGACATGCTTGCCTCCCCACTCACAGCACTCTTCAGATCTTGCCTGGCGCTAGGTTATGTGCCTAGTGCCTGGAAAATTGCAAGAGTTGTCTTTATACCAAAGCCAGGGTGTAACTCCTATGTCCAGGCTAAGGCATTTAGACCAATTAGTCTTACATCATTTTTCCTAAAGATTTTGGAAAGACTAATAGATAAGCACATACGAGAAGGGGCTCTTGCCAAGAAGCCCCTTCATATTAATCAACATGCTTATCAAAAGGGCAAATCTGTGGAAACGGCTCTTCATCAACTTGTTCGCAGAGTCGAGACAGAGCTACACCACAAACAGTTTGCCCTTGGAAGCTTCATGGATATTGAAGGGGCCTTTGATAACACCAGTATTGGCTCCATCTGTGAAGCTGCCAAAGAGCGTGGCATTGACAAAACCACTTGTCGATGGATTCAAGCCATGCTTGAGGCGCGTATTGTGACAGCTACACTCAATGGGTGTACTGTCTCAGCCATAGTCGACAGGGGCTGCCCACAAGGTGGAGTCTTATCACCTCTACTGTGGTGTCTTGTAATAGACAGTCTCATTAAGATCTTGGTTGACAATGGTGTTTTTGCCCAAGGATACGCAGATGATGTGGTTGTCCTTGTGGTTGGAAAGGACCTTAACACTATATCGGATCTCATGCAGAGAGCCTTAAATATAGTGGATACATGGTGCCTTGAAAGAGAGCTAAGAGTAAATCCTGATAAGACGAAGCTAGTTCTCTTCACTAGGAAATTGAAGATCGGAGATTTTAAATGTCCTTGTCTTCAAGGAACTAGGCTCCAACTCCATCCCTGGGTCAAGTATCTAGGAGTAATTCTGGACTCGAAACTAAGATGGAGAGAGCATTTGGATGTGCGTATAAGGAAAGCATGTGCAGTTTTCTGGGCATGTAGGAGAGCTTACGGACACAACTGGGGACTTGGACCGAAAGTCCTATTTTGGATCTATGTCTCTATAGTGCGCCCTAGCCTCACCTTTGCGTCATCAGTGTGGTGGACAGGACTAGAGACAGCCAAATCTCAGGCCGAACTAGGACGTCTACAACGTATAGCCTGCCTCGCGATCACAGGAGCTCTGAAAAGTGCCCCTACAGCTGCACTCGAGGCTGTCCTCGGACTTCCACCTCTGCATCTAGTGGTGAAGGCTGAAGCGGCAACGACAGCATATCGCCTGGCAAGCTGGGGCCTTTGGTCTGAAAGGCCCTACGGCCATTCGAAGATTCTAAACCAACTGCAGGGGATGGTCCCATCTAGCTTGATGAGGACTGACTACATGCAACCGGTCTATGACTTCGAAGGTCGTTTCTCAACAGTCATTCCGGAAAGGAAGGACTGGAACACTACTGTCCCCAATTTGCTCAAGGATGGTCTAGTATGGTATACGGACGGGTCCAAGACGAACACGGGAACAGGAGCGGGGGTGTACGTGAGAAGGCCTAATGTTAGGCTATCATTCTCGCTGGGACACTCTGCAACTGTGTTTCAGGCTGAAGTCTTTGCTATTTTGGCCTGTGCACAGAAGAACACTGAAATGAACCTTAGGAAAAGGAACATCTTCATTTGTTCTGACAGCCGTGCGGCTCTAGGGGCCCTTAAGGGACCTAGATTCGCATCCGAACTAGTCTGGGAATGTAGGCAGGAGCTTAATGCTCTGGCCCTATCAAACAGGGTTACCCTTGTTTGGGTCCCAGGACACAGTGGAGTGGATGGGAACGAAAAGGCGGACGGTCTGGCCCGCAAGGGATCTCAGACGAGACCCATGGGACCGGAACCCTTCTTTGGAGTTCCCAAAGCTCTTGTCACCTCTGAAATCAGTAGCTGTCTTAAACAACAGCACCTAAAATACTGGAAGGAGGAAGCAGGGGAGATGAGGGCCTCACGATCATTTTTAGTGGGGCCTTTGGATCCTCAGAAAACTGGGACTCTGCAATTCAGTAGGGACCAGCTCAGGGCAGTGACCAGATTCATAACTGGACACTGTACCCTCAATCGTCACCTGAGCATCATGGGACTCTCTGAGGACCCGTGGTGTAGATGGTGCGGTGAAGAGGAGGAAACTCCTCTTCACATTTTGTGTGACTGTGAAGCTTTTAGCAGAAGCAGATATTTACTCTGGGGCTGGGATCGACTGGACCCAGAGGATGTAAAGAGCTTAACGATGAGAGACCTATTGTGCTTCATTATGAAGACAGGGTTACTCCGTTTGCTCTAATTTAGGAGGAGGCACAATGGGCCTACTTAAAGGCCTGAGTGCCGACTTGGCTCCATCACATGGGGACACCTCCATCCTCAATTCAATTCAATTCAAAATAAACCCGGCTCTAGAGTTCAGACCCCTGAAAATCAATTCAATTATAAAAATAAGTTTAAGCAACTGGAAAAGCAGTTGCCCGCATTCAATAATCCTTTTTGTTCATGTATCGTCTTACTTTTCTCCACAAGGGTGCGCTACCTTTGAGAAATATGTCCTCCATTCTCCCTCCTGCAAATTTGCTCTCATTTTGTAAAAAATATGTATCATTTACTTGTTTACACGCCTGGAAACGAATGAATGGCGTTAGAATGGCCTGAACTGCCCTTTGCATGAAACCCCTCTTGGAAACCGTCCACAAATTGTAGTTATACACGCGGTTAAATTGAATATGTTTGAGCACGAAGAAAAATATTACGGACGAACAAACAACTTGATAGGATTACTGAGCGTTTTCATGACACAGCATTTTTTTTAAAGTCGAGTTCAGTAGAAAAAAAAAGATTTCCCCTTCCCTTCGCAACCCCTTCCTTTTCATTGCAGTCTACTTGAGCAAGCGAATTCCGACAACCAAAGCTTAAATAATAGAGGTTTTCTTTTTTCACTTTCTCACCCTTTCCAAATTTTTTGCCTTCCCTCTACATGCTCAAACTACATACGTAACCGCAGCTTTATCTAAATCGTTTCCGAGTCCTGAATGATATTTGAAAACAGCCTTTGTTATCGACAATTTGATTGTGGGCATCAGTGGGTCGGTAAAAAGAGCCTCTAAAAAAAAAAAAAAAAAAACCCTTCGCCCCCTCCACTAAATGCCAGAAAGGCGGAGGGTAGAAGAAGTAAACAAGGACAAAGAAGAAGGAGAGAACGAGGAATGGACCAAAAGGAATGCAATTTCCAGAGTGGCGCACCGAATCGGCAAGCAAGAGAAAAGAAGATAATCAATTTAGACTTTCTTTACATAGAGGTCCGAGAAAAATACCCATCCTTGTTTCAGAGAGCTGGAAAATAAAACGACATTGCACGGGATAAGTGCGATGTCAGATCGCAAGTTTTTTTTTTTTGAGAGGCGGCTAGAAATTTCCATGCATCAAACGTGCATCTTCGTAACTTTGAGTCCTTTCACGTCAGTCTCATGCACGGACATGTTATGCAAAAAGGACTTATCTTTGTACTTGTCGACGGATTCTGAAATCTCTTCGATATTAGCTCCACTAGAACCAAATCGGAAGATTACGAACTTTCAGAAATTTGCCCTGATGCGAATTTGAACATAATTGTCAGAAAAGAACAGGGACAGACGACAAAGGCACGCGATGGCCAAAACCCCTCAATTCTATCTTTTGAGATAGAGAGGGGGAGAGAGAGAGGGGGATAGAGAGAGAGAGAGAGACAGACAGAGAGAGAGAGAGAGGGAGAGAGAGAGAGAGAGAGAGAGAGAGAGAGAGAGAGAGAGAGAGAGAGAGAGAGAGAGAGAGAGACTAATTCTTCGACTTTGCATCTGGATTAATCCAGCCGCGTGCGGTATGAAATACGGTTGAGAAAAACATTACTTAATTATGAAGTATAGATAATCCAAAACAAATGGTGATGGCGTAACTGACAAAAGGCTACATACTATCAAAGAAATTAATGAATTTTCATGGCCAACTCTTATTGAATTGGCATGTATTTTGCAAGATGATTAAAATGTTAAAATAATGATTCCAAACTTGTATATCTGATACGCAATGTACAACTTTTAATGGGACTTATATAGTTCCTCGCAAAAGAGTCCGCGTGATTCTTGCATCAAACATTTAACTGAAAAGGACGAGAACCGATTTCTTATTTCAATATTATTGTTGCATCTGCATCATCATTTCTCAAAGTTTTACGATGAGAGACTTCAATAAATCAGCAAAATACGGTATTCGAACGATACGTAAGTTATACCTCTGAGGGAACTTGTCGATGCAAGATTTTCGCATCGCGTGTTGACTTGAAAACTTGTAACTTCCAAACTTTTATGACCACGGTGCATGGGTCAGGATATTGAAACTACAGAGGAAATCATTAGACTTCCTCGCCTAGCTCTTTCCTATCCTTTCTCAGAGGTGAATTTAGGAATTGGCCTTTCTCTATCAGCGCCCATTTGAGCACGTAAGTAAGAAAAGGACAAAGAAAAAGGGGCGATCACGGGAATTTCACACCTACCTCTGTCCTTTTCTATCATTACTTGCGTTCACACGAGAGAAAAAGAGAAAAACTGATGGGTTTTCAAAAATTCCTGTGTTAAAACGTGCTCAACGCAATGGGTCTGTTGCAAACTTTTGCTACAACGATTAAGAGTGTTTAATTTTATGTAAAGTCGCCTGAAAAGGCCATTGGTGGTATCAGAAAGTCATTGAATGCAATAATAAACTCACAAGAGGCGTTTAATGAAATCCAAGATGGCGGAATAAATATCGATCAATTTGTATGCATGCACCACGAACATCCAAGGATAGCCAACTTTGACAACCTCACTCGAGGTAGAAGTTATGTGTTTGTTTACGTTGTGATTGGTTGTGATCGATATTGTGAGGTTGGCTATCCTTGGATGTTCGTGGTGCATGCATACGAATTGCTCGACATTTCTCCGCCGTATTGGATCTCATCCAACGCCTCTTTTGAGTTTATCATTGCATTTTATGACTTTCCGATGCCACCAATGGACTTTTCAGGCGATTTTGCATTAAATTCAACACTCTTAATCGTGGTAGCAAAAGTTTGCAACAGACCCATTGTGAACCCAGCAAAAACAAAGTTTTATGAAATATCTCCTGCCGTTCCTGAAAAGATGGAACATTTGTCTGGGTACATTTAACATTGAGGGTACGCAGATTTCCGACTCCCCTTAAAGACTATCATATCTGCGTTGTACGTGTACAATGGCTTTAAGGGCTCTGCGTCCGGGGGAGGGGGTTGTTTTCCTCAATAGTGACCGTTTTGAGTAAATCCTAGATTATGAGATTTCCACAAACTGTTACATCCGATTGAAAATTGGCCCCGGGCCGAATTTCAGGATCCTCTGCTGAGAGCGAAGGAGTGATCGGACTATTTTGTCACCCCAATGCGGTGCTCAATCTTGTCGATATCGTACTCGCAGATGTGCGAGACAGCGATTGAAACGCGATGATTCGTTGCGACACAGACAGCGAGCATAACGTGCGACAACAAAAACGGTGACAACAAAAACGGTGACAACGACGACAGCAACAACAACAACAGCAACAGCGACAACAACTGGTGAAAGTTGACCATAGTACCACTTATCAGAATCGCATCAACGAGAGGGCGCACATACAATCATACATACACATAAATCGGACTGCAATTTGTTCGCGGTGATAAAATCGAAACCAATCAAAATTGAATCTCTCTCATACATCATGTGGTCCCGTTGCTTGACCCTTTGACTGCTTTTTTATCTACAGGGCGGACAAAAAGTCTACGCGACACTTTCACGACTTTTCACGGTTCAAAAGACGAACATTTCCTAAGGAGAAAACACCGGTAACAGACACACTTAAGAGAACTTTCGGAGGATTTGGTCGATAACTTTCGATGAAATCAATGGATTTCAAATTTGTTTGCTTATCAATGAAAGCTCGGACCTTAAAGCTCAAATAGTGATCACATCGTACTTTCAGCAGTAGCGTACTTTCAGCAGTAGCGTAACTAGAAATCATTCTATCTCTCTTTTTACTCATCCGAATGTACAGGTAGAAAAAGGATAGGAAGAGGGGATTGATCCCCCTTTCCTATCATTTTCTATTTTACACATTTTAATATGAACAAAGTGAGAGAAAGGTAATTTCTAGTTACGCCACTGACTTTCAGCATGTTAAGAAGCTTAGAAAGACCAAAATGAAAATACAAACGGATGTTCCTGTGACATACACCCAAAAACAGCTTTGTACAGCAGTAACAGACTTTTCCGTTTCAGTGACAGACACCCCCAGTAGATTGCCTGAATTTTTATTATTTTTCTGCCTTAAAAGACTGCTTTGAGAAATAATGTAGGTTCCCTAGACCTGGAAGCTTAAAAATGTGGAAGTATCCTTTAAAAGTTTACGTTAGAATCAGCTGGAAACAATTGTGTGCATGAGGTAGCTGTCTTTACCCTCCAATCTCTCTGCTTTGAGAGCTTCAAATTCACAACACTTTGCATTTGAAGCACTTCGTAAAGTATCTAAATTGCACTAAAAAGAAGAAAAAAACAAGCGAAATGAGCTCCAATTTCTTATTCCTGAATGAAAAAGAAAAGTGCACTTTACTGGAACGGTGTGTCTACTACAAAACCAGTGCGTTCACCTTCAGCATTTGATTCTAAGCTCTCATTATTTGAAGCAAGAAACCTCAAAGAAACGAATCTGGGGCTCGGTTTCTTTTTGCATTGGTGAAGGAAAAAACTGCAGAACTTATATTATTTTATTATTATTAGGGTGCAATCTAGATACTTTACTTGAGAGTTCCTTTACGGGGCTTGAACTTAAATTGTCCTTCAGATTTAATTTGCAATTCAGAAACACGCACCTTGAACCATAAATCGCCCCAAGATTTCTCCAAGAAGTTTCAAGGGATTTTAAAAAGAGATTCAGACACGAATTTGCAATTCAGATGCAACGCTCTAAAAATGCGCAGTGGTGTACTTAAAAAAAAAGCTCAAGGAGAAAATTTTAATTCCACTTGTTACTTATCGGACAGTCTTGAGCATCTGATAACCAAGTAGATTCCATATAGTTTGATTATATTTGACAATCACGTGAATTGTTTCCACCAATCATCGCTTTCCATTCTTATCCATGAGCGCCGCAGTAGAAAATTTTCCAGGGACCTCTGAACTAAATTTCTGGGGGGGACAAATCGTTGATTTCCGTATACCGTTTTGCTCGTTCTCTGTTCGTTTCAAGGGAAATTGTTGTTTAAAATCGGCATTTACACGATTCCGGGGGGGATGGGGGGCTGCTTTTTTTGCTCCACAATGATGGCACCTAGAGTCCTTATATGTAGAGAGTTAAGACAAGTGAAACCATGGGCGCCGCCATTGGATGCGATTTTGCACATTTGTTTACATTCTGAGGGCCGTTGTTGTGTTTTCGTCCACTGCAAAGATTACAGTGCCGCTGAGTTTCTAACGATGTAATCTTTTACTGCTTTTGAGGATCGACATCTATTCACGCTTTGAAAGATTCTTTTGGGATTTATAGACATTCTTGAGGTGTATCATGATTAAAATTAACAGATTCGTCGAAAATTAACTCTTTATCCGCAAAATACCGTTGGTAAACAACTGCGATTGTAAACAAAAGTGCAAAATCGCATCCAATTGGCGGCATCCGTAGAGAATAAAACTCATCGACCAATCAAAAGTTGACTACCCTTGTCTTAACTCTCTATAAATAGGGACTCTAATGGCGCCCAAGCTCCTATCCAATCTATTCAAAAATCTAGAATTTCAATTGATTCGGATCTTGAATAAAAGTCGCGTCTATAGCTTAAGAAAAGTATTGTTCTTGCACTCATCCCTTAAATTGCACCTTATCTCACAACTAGCCGTCGAACGCGATAATGCTTGTTGCAACACAAGCGCGCCAAATCTTTAAACTCTATCATCCTCTAATAAATTAATGTAAGCATGCTGTGGGGTACTTACTATGATCAATCGTATTCCGCTGAAGCGTGTAGTACATAGCAGTACACATTATTGTTTCTATTCTCTTAAGAATATTAATTTATGCATGGGCTGCCGAGCGTTTTATGATCTCGTGCGACCGCATTTATTTGCATTCGGTCTTCGAACAACACGATCGAGTGCCACGGCTCACATCTACAGTGGGTGTAAGAGATAGATTTGGAGACCAAATTCAGACAAATTAACTTCGCCTGAAAAGCGATCGTTTAAAAGACTTCTGGGGGTAAGTTTTCACACAATGGGTCTGTTGAATACTTTTGCTACAACAATATACAACCTTGATTCTTATGTACAATTCGGCGAAAATAACGATGCGCACATTAAAGACGTTCAAAATCCACTCATTGACTCAGGAAATCACTTCAATTTCAAACAGCCCGCGCTACACTACACACTATTTGCACCGGTATACTAATACATAGACGGAACTACCGTGCATAAGTAAACAACATCGTAACTACAAAATGATAGAAATTCTTTTTTAATACGTGAAATATAAACTGCATTTGCTGTCTGGTCTTTTCGGTTTATCAAAGATTACAAAATAATATAAAAAAATGTACGCATCTAAACGAAACATTCCAATGTTTGTAAGTTCTGTTTATGGTTACATAAACGAGATGTTTCCATCTATGTAGTTAAAAGTCGGTGATAAAGTGTCTAGTGTAGCGCGGGTTGTTTGAAATGGAAGGTATTTTCTAAGCTAATGAGTGGATTTTGAAAGTTTTTAATGTGCGCATCGTTCTTTTCGCCGAATTTTACGTTAGAAACAATGAGTTATATTGATGTAGCAAAAGTATGCATCAGACCCTTTATTAAACCATTGCTAACGAAGAATTTCTTGAAAAACTGTGACTTCATAAAGTCTTTAATTAGGCTTGTACTAAAACTTATAGACGATTTTGGGCGATTTCAAAAAATTGATTTTTGGCCATCTAATCGGTTATCATCGCCCACTGAGCAGGTGCGGCAATTAGGTGCCGGTACAAAAATGCGTCCACTGTCTACAAAGTACAGTAGGGAGGATTTTTAACTTGGGACATCATGAGACGAGAATAATGGAGGAAGCAGTGGCGTCGCGTGCCATCTGGCAACAATGCAACTACTGCATTTAAAATCATTGAATATATCGAATTTTCCTTATGCACTGTGCACCCCCTGAATTCGATCTTTTACATGAGTTTAAATGGATAGAATACATTGTTGCCAAATTGCACGCGACGCCACTGGGAGGAAGCAATTGTAATTTTTACGAGCGGAAAATTGCTAATAAATAACAAAAACCCATAAAATAAATGACACACAATATTCCTTCAAAACATATTTTCTTCACCACGCACTGGTTCCAAAATATGAGTCGAATAAAATTCGAGGAAGAAGAGAAATTTTCAGTGGTGAGCGGTGAGTATTTAAAAGATCCTTTGGCACTCTATATACGATTATCGTAATATGCGCCTTCAATTTCATTGGAACGCAAAACCATTATAGTTTCCCGTATAGAAAGTTGAATTTAATGTTTAGGGAGACCGTAGCGAAGCCGCTACTGATAGCATAAAAGCAACTCAAGGAGTTACGGAGGCAAAATTAATCGTGAAATCGAGGAACAATTTGAAAAAGTTCCTTCAGTTTCTAGGGTATGCAAAATTATGACTTCCATGTGGGAATAGTTAACTAAAATTCGTTTTTATGGGGTGGAAGGGAGAAAGGGACTGGACTCGCCTCACTTGCTTCTCTAGATTTTACGACCACTAATTGTTATTCCTACAGAGATTGTAAAAATATCTCGATAGAAATGGTTGAGCTCTGAGATAAAACATGTTTGATGACGAATGGATGGTTTTTATTTAAAATTATTAAGGTAAACACCCCAGTAGCCGGCACCCCTAAAATTTGCACCAGTGCCCGGCACCTATTTTTCACTAAGTGAAAAATGTTAATGTTGTATTATTAGAGGGTATAATTTTGGTGTTTTGAGTATTTTTTTTTAGGATTTTTCCCACTTCAGGTCTCAGAAAAAACCACACAAAACACCAGTATTACCATAAAACTAATATACTTTTCACATTGTAAAAAATGGGTGCTGGGTTCTGGTGCAAATTTTAGAGTTTCAGGTCAGTAGGACTACAGTAATATGGGCTACGGACAAAATGTCTACTTTTTTTGGTCTACTGACAAAATGTCTACGGAAGTATGTCTACAAAAAAAAATGTCTACTTTGGAAAATGACCACATTCAAAAAACGTCTACAAACTTCATGTCCACAGATTAAATGTCTCCAGTATATTAATGCCTCTTTTCAAAAAATGTCCACTTTTTTTTACAAAATGGTCTACTAGAAAACAATGTCTACAAGTTTGTAACGAAATTAGATGTAAAATGTAAAGGTTAGGTTAGGTCCTTTGTTGGAGGTTATAGTGAATGGTGAGTGTACTCATCTTTTGCTACAAAGTTTACACACAATTTTCATTTCGATGTATAAATTCGCTTTTTTTTACACTATAAATTTGAAAAATAAATTTTGAAGCTAGGGACACAGAAATTGAATTAATTTAAAATAGAATTCGCGAAAAACCGAGATTTGCTTAACGTATTTTCATTGAAAAGTGACATTTTTGTCATCGTGAAGAAGACTGAATAAACAAATAAAAAAAACCATGACAACCTTTAAAATCAATATTATTTATACTGTTGATAACCAATAATTTATTTATTTCTTATTGCCAGCTGACTTCTTTTCCACGTGTCCATTTCTACTACAAAATTGTAGACATTGTTTTCTAGTAGACCATTTTGTAAAAAAAGTGGACATTTTTGGAAAAGAGGCATTAACATACTGGAGACATTTAATCTGTGGACATAAATTATGTAGAGGTTTTTTGAATGTGATCATTTTTGAAAGTAGATATTTTTTTTGTAGACATACTTCCGTAGACATTTTGTCCGTAGACCAATAAAAGTAGACATTTTGTCCGTAGCCCATAATACTGTAGACCTACTGACTGGAAACCAATTTTAGGGGTGCCGGCTACTGGGGTGTTTACCTTAGATAATCCAAACATGGTACATTGGAATCAAGATTTCATACCTAGTTATCATTACGATACTTTCATACTGTAAAACTGTCATCTCGATATTCATACAGCGTTGATTTTTTTTTTTTTTTTTCCAGAATTCGCGAGACATTTAAATCGCGAAAAAATCAAGTTATCGCAAGCACACCCTGCGGAAAAAAAGAAGAAAAAGAAAAATGAAATACAAAAGAGGATACGAAAGAGGAGGGATGAGACACGTCACATCTCTCCAGACAATAAAATAAAAGGTAGTGGGCAAGAGTAAGGGGACATGGAGGGGGAGGACCATGAATTGAATGGACGCTCGGGAGGAGGGGGCAGGTGGCTGGGGGGAGGGGGGAGGGGGAGGGGGAGGGGGGGGGGGAGGGGGGGCAACATGCATCCGCACCTACTTCTGATGCGATGAACTCAGCGAGCGGAGAGAGAAAGGAGAAAGGAAAAGTAAAAGCCCTTTCGTCTCTTAAAAAAGACGAGGGAACGAGAGCAATTTGTTACATTCCTCGAGTAGCTTAGAGCCCTAAGGGCACGGGGTTGGGGAAAGCGGCATGGCTAGGGGGGAGGGAGGGTGGAATTGAGAGGAGATGAGGAACAGAAAAATGAAAAAGGAGGGAGAAGGGATTTGGGGGGGAGTAGGGGGTAGGAAATAGAGAGGATGAAAGAAAGGAAAAAAGGTGAACAGAGCGAAAGAGAAAAAGAGAGAAAAATTGAGAAAGATAGAATGAGGGAGAGAGAAAGAAAGAGTCGCTAGCGAGTATATTTGTAATGGTCATGCCTCTCTTTTTCCACGCGCGCTCAACAAGGATTAAGGATTGCATACCCGTGCACTGTGCTCTTTTTCAACGTAGAATGTGCGCTGTTGAATGAGAAACGAAGCTCTTGTTGTGTGCTTAGACGGAAACAAATTTTTGAAGCTTAGATTCGATAACGATTGTGTGAAGGAAGGGGGGGGGGGAGAGAGGAAATGAACGGTGAACAACCTCCAACCCCCAACATCGAAGGAATCTCCACAAAAACACATACGTGCTCCCTAAATCTGACTTTGATCGTCGACTTAAAGATTTCGTCGGGAGGAAATTGTCGCCGATTAAATAGTTCTACCTGTTCTCAGAGCGGATGAGCCAGCAACCAAAATGACGATTGACAGAAGAAGAAGAAGAAGAAGAAGAAGAAGAAGAAAAGAAGAAGAAGAAGAAGACCAACAACAACAACAACAATCGGAATTAATCGTGGCATCGGCGACTTTTTTACGCCATCATTATAAGATCGAGTTTCATATTACATGCATACATATTTTTTGTTTTTAGAAGAAATAAATTACTTTCAGTTGAGCGGAATAAACCCCTATTTGGATTAAAATTGGCAATTCCGAAGCTTCCGTTCTGACGCGTCGATAATTCCTTTTGAAACTCACTTAAATCCTCTTCTGCGAGACCTGAACTTTCGACGAACTTTCCACGAAAAAGTTAACCGCGATACAAAGTACGGGAGCGCAAGCGTTATTTATCTGTTCCCACGTATGAAAATTCAATTATGAGCTGATGTCCACCGTTTCAGATCTCCGTTGAATGTAAATTTCCCGCTCCGACTTAGGTTTCATAACTATAAATCCGACTCGCTTTGAGTTCCTCTTCGCTACTTCTCCCCTTGATGAATTCCAAAGTCGAAACTTCTGCATTAAAATTTTGTGGATTATGAAGACGGAACTGGATGAAGCGTGGGGGTTTGGGGGTGTGTGGGGTGTGTGGGGGGTAGGCAAACGAAAGTTGTGAGAATTCATCACTGTGACTAAAGTAGATCCTCGTCGAGTCACTACTGAAGCAGTATTGCCGTTTCCGTTGCGAAGTTTCCTCCAATTTGTCCTATTTAACTTAACGTAAAATTGTGGATTTTTATGACCAACTCGGCAACACTGCATCAAAGTTCCACGAGAGTTTCGCGCTCAACAGAGAAACTGGGGAGAAACAATTCGCGAGCGTTGACCCTTAAAAACACAAAGTCCCACCCAAACGCGACAGACGTTGAGCGTCAGATTTCTTTGGACGTCCATTCTATGAAACTTTTAAATGTTCGCAAAATTGAAAGCGAATAAGCGTCTCAAATGTCAAAATATGTCGGGATGAAATGAGAGAGTAAGTATAAAAGAGAAGAAGTTTCAGAAAAATCAAACGAAACACGGGAAGGGACAAAAACCGGTGTGTTGCGTCCAATCCGGAAAAGTGGTATGCTGTCAATTTAAACCCGCGAAAAAGATCCAAGAGTAGGTTGTACGTGTACAATAATAAGCACTCTCGATTTTGACCTTTCAAATACAATTTTGAATAAATTGAATGCAACGTTGCCAATTTGCCACGGTACGCCACCGAAAGAAACACTATGAAGCTCAAATCGAATCCCGAGATAAGATGCTAAGCTACGAATCGGCTCGACAGACGAAAGAAAACGATTTTCGGTCATTAACTTAATTTTATAATAGAATTTACAGGGTTGAAAAGCACGGGTATAAAAGATTTCCGGATACAAAGTTTGTTGGATAAAAATGTTTCGGTCTTACGACTTGAATCCACATTTTATTTATCTATCTTTTTTTTTTTTTTTTTTTTTTTTTTTTTTTTTTTTTTGGCACGGATTCAAAAAGACGACTTCCTTAAACACAACTTTTCCTTCCAGACATTCTACAGAGAGGAAAGACTTACATCTTTCAAGACTCTCTCGTTCCTCGTTATCCGTACTGTGAGCCAGTCATTTATAAAAAAAAATACACTTTTTTTCTTCTTTTTTGCTCACCCACCTCCTCTCATATTTGATTGTGCTCGTAGGTCAATGAGCACCTATAATTCCTTATCTGCATATAAATTAAACGGGGCAGGGCGATGCTTTGTTAAAATGCGGAATCGCTATTTGCTGTGGCGATGGTAGGAAGCTGGGAATACAGAGATAGGGGGTCGGGCGAAGGAGAGGGAACAAGGCCACTGTCACGCTCCCTTGATGAATTAATACCCTGACATCCTGTTTCCTCCCTTATGACGGATCTAACGGCGCCCCCCCCCCACACCCACCTTCTCCCTACTTTCACACTCCATTTCTATTTTCAACCTCATTTCTAACGGTAACTTCATTCACCTACATCATGGTTATTATATTTAAGGGCTGTTCGAAAAGTAAGTTTCCCTATTTGGTTCTTTCTTTTTTTTCTCAGCTCCTACAGCGATGATAGAAAAAATCTAAAAAATGGTTCAAACTGTTATAATTTCATAAACTTAACGGTGATTTCTTTTATCTTCTTTTTCTTTCAAAAATTCAAATCAGTTCCAAACTTACATCAATACCTTTCATACCAATAAGTTTTAATGGACTTCATAAAGTTTTCCGTTCATCAGCAGGCTTGAGAATTTATTGCAGCAAAATCAGGCACGCTGTCCACGATGAACGTTCTCAGCGGTCGAGATAAATATTCTCGCTGAACTGATACTACAGTCAACGTTATTTCTCATATTACATGATACACATAAATGAAAATGAATTTAAGCTTTCGGTTTTCATTCAGGAACGCTTTGAAATTGAAAGGTAAAAGATGCAAGTAAGTTTTTCCTTTCATTTGAACAAATGTAAATTGAAAATTCGCCAAAGATTATCGATAAGCTACGCCTACACTTCTGTAACGAACTCTGTCAAGATAACATAAAAGTGACCTGAGGTCCTGTGAGAGGATTTCTTTTTTACGTTCAAAAAGGCGATAGTATCGCATGCAGTTCCGCATGGCTACCATCCAAAAGCGCCAATCCCCAAAAAAAGACACGCTAAAAGCGCCAAAAAAAGGCACCAAAAACACCAGGGAATTTTCGAAACAGTAGCCCAAAAGCGCCAATTGGTCGCGAAATCAATAGTCCAAAAGCGCCAAGAAAATATTAAGAGAGAGAGAGAGAGAGAGAGAGAGAGAGAGAGAGAGAGAGAGAGAGAGAGAGAGAGAGGGATAGATCATCAATTTACTCACCAGTGATTTGTCGCTAGGACGTTAATGCAATAAGTGAATCGATGAAAGAGGTGATTGGTTGACAAAAAGTTCCCAAACTTTGTTTTATTGCTTCATACATGCAGCAGTAAAGTTTGGGAACTTTTTATCCCCTTTACCCTTTTTAATAGTGAAAATTTGTGTCGGTGCGATGAATGTCAAAGGAATATTATAAACGTATTTATCCGCACTTCGGGGGTGTAAATGGCCCCAAGTCAAAAAAAAATGTAAATATTATAGATTAAAATGTAATGAAAAAATAATTCATAAAAAATTGTCCGTGTTTATTCGCACTTATAAGGGGCCAAAAACATATAAAAATTTGAAAAGAAGTAAAATAAGCAAGGTATTTAAAATTAATGATTACAGAGATAATAGGGGAACATGCTTCGAAATTTTGCTTCAACGATAGGTGATCCTGATCGTAGGAATGCGATCTCGATCACACGTATTTGTTTGCTTATCCCGAACTTCTCATTTTACTGTGAAAGGTTTCTCACTCTCTCTATCTCTTTCTCTCCGTATCCTTCTTTTTTCTGCGGCTCAAATCATATACTCCAAAAGCGCTAATACGATGCATTCAAATGCGCCAATATCGGAGGTTTTGGCGTCTCCATAAGCGCCAAAAATAAATTGGCGGTTTTGGATCGGACTCTTTTGAGAATTGGCGCTTTTGGACATTCACCTTTCGCATCACTGAAAATCACCATGAACGCTCTAATTTTTTTGACACGACTGAATTCATTCACATTATTAATTGAATGCGAATAATGCAAATCAAGTTTAATCAATCAAGTTGGAGGCTCAACATCTCAATGCTTATCTAAGCTATAGGGAGAGACCTAACGTTTCGAGAATGTATAGCATATTTTCACACTGATATCAATCATTTTCAAGCGAGTAAATAGATGCATGTAAAATCACAAAGTGAGCTGACAATGAGTGCCATCAGTCGTTGCATGCTTCTTGCAACTTTTTTTTTTTCTTGTAAAAAAAAAAAAAAAAATAAAAATAAAAATAGAAATAGAAAAAAAAAAACTTATTCCTAAGTTGAAGGACTGGAAAAAAGTTAAAGCTTTTACGATTGGCGGACAGTTCGAAAAGGCAGTGGAGTGGCAGGACTAACCTCATTGCTACCGCGCCGGACCGCTCACCATTAATAGTGAAAGTGCTGACTATAGACGGTTTTAGAGGGGAAGTCATCCGGTGGAAAAGTTTGTTAATCGTTCCCTCTCTTACTCTCTTGTGACCCCCATGAACTACTATCTCACTTTCATCGCTAAAATCGTATACTGGGATACATTTTTAGTGAAATTTGCCGAGTCATTCAAATGCGATTTTGATACCAAAATATCGTAAAACAAGACCCTGTTTACGAATTTTGACACTGGAAAGAGATAGCTATGCACGAAGGTTACGGGAGAATGAGAGAGATAGTTAATTGGAACGCTACGCGATTTTTGTGCACTATGGGTTATCTGTTGACTGCGCTTTATAAGACCGTCTATTCAAATTGCGTAGATACTAACTCGTTTAACCCCTTACGGGCCAAGCCCGAGTATACTCGTTTTTCTCCCCCAGTCTATTTTAAATTGATGCAGTCTTCATTTTGGATAAACGCAAATATGTATACACAGAGAAAAATGCTTCGGTTGGTAGAACTGAAGATTCGGTTTATTTTGATCACCAAAGTTGTCGGTTGAAGAAACCAAAATGTTCGGTCATAAGTACCGAAGACTTTCGTAAATATAACCCCAATTCCGCCCCTACCGAATACTCGGTGCTACTAATGAAGCTTTCGGTACTTAGGACTGAACATTTTGGTTCCCGTAACCGAAAACTTCGGTGATCAAATTTTACCGAAGTATTTTTCTCTGTGTAGATGAAAACACATAGAAGATAAGGTCTCGTCGGGCGCCTTCAATTCAGTGTATAGGCAATTCCAACTCCACCGAGTACGAACAGTTAACTACCTTCTCTATGCAAACGGAAGAGTGGCGTTCTTTTGAACTAACCTGGTCATTAAAGGGTTAAAACGCTTTGCGTCGAAAAAATGCTAATGACCAAACATGTTTCGAATAAATTTTTCCATCCGCTTCCAATAATATTTTTCAAATTTACAATCTGGAAGAACATATTCGTACTGGCAAAGGTACATACATACACATGATAACCTGCTAATTACAGTGTCGGACTTAATTTTTCAATTTTTGAGATGAATGTCAGTGATGAATTTTGCAGGTAAGAGTACCCGGGAAGAAACATTTTCTCAAGATTTGGTTCGTGAAATAATGTGGACGCTATTACAAAAAAAAAAAAAAAACAAAAACAAAACAAAACAAAACAAAACAAAAAAAAACAAAAAAAAGAAAAAAAAAAAAAACATTAATTTTTAAAAACGCTGTGAAAGGGGAGCGTTTCCAGATACATATTCAAATAGGGACAAAATAATACTTTGCCTTCTAGAACGCGCTCTTAAAATACGTGAAGGTTCTTTTGTAACACCATGCGTAGTATGCGTAGATAATATATACCGGGCCTAAGCCCCTGGGGATGGGCAAAAGTATAGCGCACACCCCTGTAACTTTTTTCCTGATTGATATTTTGAGAATCGGGTTTCGCCATTATTTTCCATGTCGAGGGGCTATTCTTTTCTGGCTATTTTCGATAACCACCCACCCCGAGGGGTGGGGGGGAGGCAGCGAGAGTCAACTCCATCTTTTCTTAGGGCATACCCCCTATCTTGTGATACATCGTTTGAAAAGACACGCAAATCTAAAACTTTTGGCGCAAACCGAAGTTCGATATCTTTTTTCGTATTCGATAAACTGAAGTTCAGAGTTCGATTTCCACCATTTTTCGAAAGAATCAACGATATTCCATATTTTTGAAAAAATCCAGAACAAATTGAGGGCCCACACATTGATTTTGAGCAAATATTTGGGAATTTTAGTAATTTCTTTCTCAAAGTGCTTGTTTAGTAGAAAATTTTGCACCCGAAGTTTTTTACAATTGGAAATTTTTGAAAATCGAACTTTGAACTTTTGGTTCATCGAATACAAAAAAGATACAGCGAACTACGGTTTGCGCCAAAAGTCTTAGAATTTTGTCCTTTCAAACGATGGATTTTTACGCCTTAACGATGACATAGTGTGTAAGGCTGTTATGAACGTAAAACTAGGTTTTCTCATCATAAGATATACCTCTTTCTCACCCCTACCGCGATGTATTCCATGTGTTTTGAACCACTGATGTCAAACTCGGCCTTATTTTTTACTCAAAACTCATACTTTTTCCAGAATTTCGAATTTTTTGCCAAGAAGACGTAATTTCGAACTCACGCAAAATCTAGGCCAAATTAATAACTGATAGCATTTTTGAAATCAGCGTCTCAAAATACAATAGTTAGCGATGATAAAGTGAAATTGTAGGCGTAGAATTATCTAAAACACTAAAAATTAGTAAAATTAACACTGATGGATGGTGAATGTCACGGATTATGTCGTTTTTGATGCTTACTTCAAACGATGTATCCTTGTGCCCAAAAGAAAAGAAAAAAAAAAGGAGTTGCCTTTCGCTCCCCCCCCCCCCAATCGAAAATAGCTCCAAAATAGTAGCTCTCGACATGTACAATAATGACGAAAACCGATTCTCAAAATATCAATGAGGAAAAGGGTCAGAGTGCGTTACTTTTGCCCACACCTGTATAAGTGGGGCGGTACTTACATCGCACAAATACCCTCTTTACCTTCCTCACCTATCTTTAGTTGAATCCCTAGAATCACACAAATCTAGAAGACTAATTTATGGGCTGACCACTTCAATGATCACAAAAAAGGACTATTACCTCAACCATTATTCAATGTGAGATCAGCAATTCTCCTCGCACATTTTTTAGATGTTTAAAAGCTGGTCACAAACTAAAAAAAAATGACCGCAGATAATGCTGGTTTTACGAAATTCGAATTTAAACATAGATTCGAAAGAGATAAATAAAAAGAAGAAAGAGCGGGGAGCAAACTTGAGGCTAAACGAAGCGTTATTGGACGCAGAGGATCGACACCTAAGCGCAAAAAAAGAAATACTAGAAGAGGAAAATCATACAATTCAGCATCAATAAAGCAAACACCTAGAAGGCGCTGAGGACAAACTATAGATGTGAAATACTGCAAATAGCGACAAACGAGCGAGCGGTTTCATCACAGACCATCGTCTGAAGGATATAGCTAAAAGGCGAACACTGAATTTTCAACAAAATAATAAATAAATAAATAAAAAATTATACAATGGTCCACGCTTTTATTGTAACTCGTTTGCGGGGCGCAGTCGACGAAAAATAAAGGAGAGGAAGGGGACGATTGTAAAGAGAAAACGATTGGGGGGGGGGGGTGTGCGGGGTTAGCAGAAGATGCAAGAGAGTAGAAAAGCAATACATGACAGGTAAGGCAACAATATAATACGTCTGTTCACTTGACAAAGGAAATCTATAGGTTTAGGATCGCGCTGGTATATAATAGGACCTCTGCAATGCGGAGCGACGCGACATGACACGGCGGAAAGAGAAGATGGAGAGGAGAAGAAGGAGGAGAAAGAGAGGAAGAGGAAAACTCCCAAACTCAGGAGAAGCGGGAGAAAGGAGAGGAGAGGAGATTTTGAGAGGAAGGAAGGAAGAAAATGGATGAAGCGGAAGCTGGATTACGGATGGACAGATGAGAAGGCGGGAGTGAACGGATGGTCGAGGTGAGGTGTGTTTCGGGGGGGGGGGCAAAAAGGCCTCGGTGATGGGGGGGGGGGGCTCCTTTTGTATGATAAACAGTAAGAATTTACGGCGCGGCGCGGTCTCATCATCAAAAGCAGTTCGCTGCGAATCATTGCCGAAGGATAAACAAGTTGCGGTGCGGAGAGGGTTAGAATATAGAAGTGACTATAAATTGGACACTGAAAGTCGAGAAAGAAAACATGGGGCTGTTACAAACATTTGCTCCAAATGTGGAAGTGTCAACAACTATGTAAATACTTGCATGAATAGCCAAAGTTGTATTAAAAACTTCCGAGATCAACCATCAATAACTTAACCCATTACAGACCAGGTTAGTTCAAAAGAACGCCACTCTTCCGTGGATGTAGGAAGGTAGTTAACTGTTAGTACTCGTGAGAGTTGGAATTGCCTATACGGTGAATTGAAGGCACCCGAACGAAGCCTTATCTTGTAAGTGTTTTAATCGATAATATAATTTATCCAAAATGAGGACTGAAACAATGTAAAATAGACCAGAGGAGAAAACCGAGTAGACTCGGGCTTGGCCCATAAAGGGTTGAAAAGAGAACTTTTAAAGAGAGAAGCAATGATGACAAGGTAAAGCAAGTATCATCGAGGTAGTCCTATATCTAAACATTTGTATTTTTTGAAAATAATTATTACAGCTAACTTGAAATTATTCAATGCGTCGAAAATTCCATCTCTCTCCCCACTCTTTCTCCATCTCTCTTTGATAGTAAAACATGGTTTTAAAATCTTGATCTTAAATGGAGAAAACAGAACAACCCTTCGAAAGAAGACCCATTTCCTTAACCCAGCTAGCGCAGCTGTTCAATTATCGAGAGTAAGGCAATGCACAAACAAACACGACGAGAGAGGAAGCGAATAATGCGCAAGATCCGAAACTTCTGTTTCCTCATCTTTGGCTTTAAATCAACCACTTTGGCTCAACAGCTCAACTGATTAATGAGATTAAGATCTGGCAACTCAGGAGCGCAGGGTAACCCCTCCCCCTTTCCCACCAAGATTGCCCCCGCTTACACAAGACCCGATTCACTTTTCCGTCTCCCCCGCCATTTACGGAAGCCAACTCACCCCCTCCATTGAAACCATCAATTAGAGCAAACTTCCTACTGAGAGAAAAGCCCCTGCCTGATTCTCGAGGCTTTGTCGGATACACACGTTTCTTGTGGGGCCGCGGGTCGTGGTTGTATACATTCGGCGATGTCGTGATTAGCATTTAAAATTTGCCTTGATAAGTTGGATAGAATCGCGGCAACATGAATAATATCAGTTGCCTCCTGATAAAATTACTTTTGAAGGCTCGTTGGAAATACGGGTTGCTTTAACAGCCCTTTCCATTAGAGTGATACGTGCGAACTGCGCTTTGAATAACGGAGGGTTTTGGGTGCGTTGCAAAAAAAAAAAAAAAAAAAAAAAAAAAAAAAAAAACAGATCAAAACAATTAATGAAAAATTGAGGATTACTACACGTCAACGACGACACGGGGGTGGGGGTCAATGCGATAAACAAAGTAAGCATATTTTCACTGGAAAATTGTTAAAATTAAAGGCAGGTTTTTCAAAATGGCATTCGAACTTTTGATGCCATAGACTGTTTTAGTAGAGCGATATATCGTATCGATTGCCAATCGAGGGCCTCTGGTTCCAAACAAACTCTGGTTTAATGTAATTTCCCCATAAGCGAACTTTTGAACGGAAATTTAGGGTATTAAATCAAACAATTAATGCGACCTTTTTGCGATTATGAATTCTACGTCCTCGAAAATGTTTAATTATGCCTGGTTCCTTGACTAAAACTGACGAAATCAACAAGATATTACAGATTAAATGTTGCATTTGTAGGTTAGAATCGCCCGAAATCCCGCCAATTCCACCAATTCCACAACAACAACAATAACATTTGGGTGATTCCAACCTCCAAACGCATCGTTTAATCTGTAATATCTAGTTGATTTCGGCAGTTTTAGCGGTGGAACCAAGCAAAATTAAGCATTTTCGAGGAAGTAGAATTCATAATCGCAAAAAGGTCGCATTAATTGTTTGATTTAATACCCTAAATGCCCGTTCAAAAGTTCGCTTATGGGGAAATTACATTGAACCAGAGTTTGTTTGGAACCAGAGGCCCTCGAGTAGCAATCGTTACAATATATCGCTCTACTAAAACAGTCTATTTAAACCCACGAAATGAATCACAAAAAGAGATTGTTCAGGCTGATTGTCTCACCAAGTCTCGATCCCTCGATATATAAATTTAAGTGTTGCCACATTAAACGAGCCACCTCTGGTTAAAATCAAAAACCTGAAAGTCAGAAGTCCGACACTTTTAACGCGAGTCCTAACAATGACTTCCAAAAGAGGTTGATATCAAGGAAAGGCGCCAGGAGGCACATGAGATACTTTATGAATACATAACCTCCGCACTAAATGTTTTTCTGGCTGATGCATCTCTGCTCCTCAGACAGGCATATTTTTATGTGCGATAAAAACTCCTCTCGATCAAGGGAAGGGGATGCCGGATCGAAGAGGTGAAAATGCCGAAGGGGGAAAAATATTAAGACGAAGTACTTCGCTATGTCGCAGTTCCAACGACACATAAAAAAGGGATAAAAGCTCGCATTATGAGAAGATAAAATACAAATAAAAAGTTTTGCTTACCTTAAAATCAATATAACCATTTTTATCCATATCGAATGTTCGGAAGACGTGATCACAGAATTCTTCAGCGTTACCGCTGGGAAAGAACATCTTATACATATCGACAAATTTTGAAGGGGTTAATCGCCCGTTCGGACAGTCTTGCTGAAACACACAAATTTACAGAGGCCCGGTTAAAATCAAATGCGGTGTCGCAAATTAACAAACGTATAAATGCATGCGATTTCCAAGACACAGATTAGTAGTATAAGGGTACGTCCACCCCAGTCATCCCAATTTACAAATTAGTCCAAAAATGATATCAATTTAACCAAAAAAACCAAATCCAAAATTTCTTGAAAAATAAATCTTATAATAAACCTTTACTTTTCAATTATTACTACCCTTTTTTAACTATTTTTTTCAGTATTTTTATGATGCACACAAGAGTGCAGGCAAGAACAAAAAAATTTTAAGTCAATTATTACGTGTTTTAAAACTGATTTCTTAAACTTATTTTATTTAGTTAATATCGTAAAAGACTTCGCAAGTCTTTATAAAAATTTAATTGTATATAAATGGACGTATTCAAAGATTCTTTTGTCAGTGAAGATGAGTTTGATTTTGAGAGCATCATTCCGTATTTCAAAAACCCTGTTGAGCGGACGCGATCAAAATATGAAACTCTAATGGACCCGCTCTCCGATAAAATTCAACATCTACCCGAAGCTAAAAGAATACTATACACTAATCATATGGTAAATATTATCGCTCACCTGAGCGTATTGTCTAGAATTATCGAAAATGAAATAAGCGCTGAATATGATATAGAATCCAATGAACAATGGTGAATGAGAACAATGGTGCCTTTGGTTGTTTTCTATGTGTCCCGGTTTTGGAAATACACAGGTGTAAAGTTGTGAGAAATCGTGCGTGTAGTGACGTCACTACGCGGAATTCCCATTTAAAACAATGTATTTTAGGCCAAAATCTCATCTCCGGAACAATGGAACTTAATTAGAAACCAAAGGCATCTTTGTTCTCAGCTCATCAAGTACTTTCATTTTCTTTATAAAAAACACAACATTTCAGACCCTTGCAACTGCCCCATTTACAGGTCACAAGTATCAGTAAATTGCAAATTCGAGAAGACTGTCTCAGTTGAAAAGTGCACATAATAGTGCGTTACTCAAACACACGCCAAGCATGTGAACACACTGTTGTGCGTACTTTTCAACTGAGACGCAGTCTTTTCCAATTTGCAATAAAGTGGCACTTATGACCTATCAATTATTGTTGAGAAAGTTCTGCTAAAACGACTCGTATTAATTGTTTAGAGGCGATTTTGCTCAGGTTTCGAGATAAGCGTCGCGAAACGATACATGTTTGTAAAAAATTGTCTCTGTATAGTCAAGTCATTTCTCGAGGGAATTGTGATAGCTCGCTGTTTTAATTTCTTAAAGCGCGGCAAAAATTTTCACAATTTGTTCAACGTTGCAATGGATATTGGGACATAAATGGGTCTGTTGCAAACTTTTGCTACAGCGCTATAGAGTGTACAATCTAATGTAAAATCGCCTGAAAAGTCCAATGATGGCATCAGAAAGCAATGAAATGCAACAATAAACTCACAAAATGAGTTCAATGAAATCCAAGATGGCGGCAAAATACCGAGCAATCTGTATTCATGCACCACGAACATCCAAGGATAGCCAACCTCACAATATCCATCACAACCAATCACAACGTAAATAAACACATAACCTCTACCTGCAGTGAGGTTGTCAAAGTTGGCAATCCTTGGATGATCACGGTGCATACATTCAGATTCCTCGATATTTTGCCGCCATCTTGGATTTCAATAAACGCCTCTTGTGAGTTTAATATTGTATTTATTGACTTTATGATGCCACCAATGGACTTTTCAGGCGATTTTACATTGGAGTAAACACTTTTTATCGCTGTAGCAAAAGTTTGCAACAGACCCAGTTCCCCTTTAATTCCTATAAAGTTTTTCACGCAACGATAAAGACACACACACAATCTGAACCATTCAAGCGTTTAGGCAAAATTTCTAAGCCCTCGACAATTTCGAACTCTGTGCGTGCGAGTCTGTTTGAATGAGCGAAAAAGCGAACGAATACTAGGTACTCAGCGAGGAAAATAAAAAAAAATCTCAGACGTCGAGCGATGTAGCAGTGAAACAATAAAATTCGTTCTCCGATTGATTCCGGTAAGCGTCGCGCGCCTGAAGAGAGGTTGAACAATGAGAAGGCATATCCAATTATAAATTGATTGCCCGAGAGGTGAAAGGAAGGGTGGGGTGGGGGGTGGTTACGGAGGGGATGCAAGCATGAAGCAAGGGGCGGTAGCGACCAGGTAAGCGTAAGCCTCCACTTATACGGATGGGGCGGTGAGGGACGTTCGGGGATCCCCGGCGGTGAGGGGGCGCGCACCGAGAGGTGGCGAGGAGAGGCACGCACCTCACGTCGCGTCACGTCGTGCATACCTCGGCGTGGCGTGGCGCGGTGCGCGGAAAGTGTTTCATTCTGCCGAGTGGATTAATGAGACAATATCGCAGCTCGTGGGCTCAACTCCTGCTCCCGGCTTGCTTATCCTACCGCCTTGTTATATGGTAAAAATGAAACAATGTTTCACTGATTTTAAGCAATACCATCTAAGCATACCGGAACCCGGGGGTTTGAGGTTATGTGATTAGGTTCCCAACTTTTACACACGCTCTTATGGAGGAAAGAGGGATTTTTGCAGTTTGTTCGAGTTTTTATTAATTTTTCGGCTGTAACAACCCGATTTCCTTGGTCAGAACACTTCCCTGGATGTTTCAGAGCGTTTCCGCGAAAAAACACTTTTTTCACAAAATTACACGAAACACCAAAGGGTCCCCCCTTTCACATCGACCAAAAGTAAGCAAGGGTCTCCCCTTTGGTGTTCCATGTTTTGGTGTGTAATTTTGCGGAAAAAGTGGTTTCCTCACAGAAACGCTCTGAAACATCCAGGGAAGTGCCCTGACCAAGTAAATGTGGTTTTTACAACCGGAAAATTAGTAAAAAGTAGAAAAAACCGCAAAAATTCCTCTTTCCCCCATAATAAGAGCCTGTGTAAAAGTTGGCAACCTAATCACATAACCTCAAACACCCGGGTTCCGGTATGCTTAGATGGTATTGTTTTAAGTATGTACAAACAGTTGAATTCAACAGTCAACATTCGCAGAGACTAGAAATGATATGAGGAGATCATCATCGGGACGCAAGGCTTCAAGGAAAAAAAATTGGTTGAGTTTATACCATCTGCATACCTGATGTTGGCGTCTGCTAGACTTAGCATGGTAAATGTCACCATAATATGTTAAATGAAACATTCCATTGCGGAAAATTAGGTTAACCTGTTAGCGTATATTACCATAATCTAGTGCAATTTAAAATCAGCTGAGCAGATGGTAAAGTCTACCTGTCTTTTTTTTTCCGACAATAAGCGACACTCAAACTGAAATTGAAGACCTCGCCGATAGAAGAGCGTATAGAAGCGAATTTATGATTTTGAGAAAAACGCGTTCGAAAGAGTGAAAAAAGTGTTTTGATACTTTAACCCTCTCGGGGCCAGGTTATTTCAAAAGGACGCCACTCTTCCGTTTACAAAGGGAAGGTAGTTAACTGTTCGTACTCGGAGGAGTTGAAATTGCCTACACGATACATTGAAGGCGTCCGAAGGCATCTAATCTTGTACATATTTTCATATCAATAGTCGCATTTATCCGGAATGGAGACTGAAACAATGTGAGGTAGACTAGAGAAGAAAAACGAGTATATACTCGGGCTTGGCCCTTAAAGGGTTAAAGTAGGAAATAAATAAAACCAATGATTGGTTTCATCGATTTCCTATTTTCAAGGATCAAAAAACCATTTTGAAACTTCAAAACGCGTTGTTCTCAATTTCTCAACAGCAAAAATAATTGTCCTCGTTTACACCCCTCGATCGGAAAAGTCTACAAATGAGATACACGGCAGGAGAGACCCTTGAAAATGCATAAAAACAAGCGGGTTAGCGGATTTTGCTAAAACTTTTTGAAGTTGGAACAATTTAGTTCCCATTTAGTCCACATTCAGTTGTGGCCTCTGACCTCCGTACACGCTCAAATGGTTTGACCAATATGGTGTAAAGTGAGCCAATACAAAAAACGTACGTGCTCATAACGTTTTACGTTAATACGTGATCATAAATGAACACGTCAAAGGTATTTAGTTTCCGGACTGTTGCGTTGATAATAGAACTGATGTTTGATGAAGTTTATTGAAGCTGTCTGAAGGATTTGTTTGACGGCCGTCAAACATAAGCTGTTAATTGTTCGAGAAACACCGTGATGGGGTATTTTCGGCTCCGATTGGCAAAAGTTCGTCGCCTGTTTATTTCTCTTAATTGTGAATGAAAACAACTTGAGCTTTCAGGGATTAAGTGACGGGCTTGAAACTATCGCAACTTGAGATTTGGATCTATTATTATTATTATTATTCTTCTTTGTTTTTTTGTTTTTTTGTTTTGTTTTTTTGTTTTATTGTTTTGAAAGATACTATTTTAAATTAATTTTAAAAAATTGCTCTTTGAACTTAAGTCTATTACAAACAGGCAGGCGTGTGTGACTCACGATAGAATTTGTTTTTTTTAATTAATTTTTTTAATTATTATTTTTTTTTTTGTAAAAGCACTCCCACGCTCTCTGGTGTTGGAGATTCGTGACGACGTTTTTTGATAGCCAGACTGGAGCGTGCGCGTCCCAGGGTCTGTTGGACACTTCGGCTACAGCGTTTTAAAGTAGCAATTTCCATGTAAAAAGCCGAGAAAATAACAATGGCAGCATCAGAAAACACTAAAATTCACTAATAAATTCACAAATTGCGAAAAACACTAGACACTATTCACCCCTGTATCTTTCCACCACGTGCACGATATTTCGCGAAATTAGCGCGGCATATTCAAATAATCACGGCCGACTGTCATCACAGCTGACTTCATAAACAAATAAACAGTAAACACTGACGGCGTCTGTTCGAATTCTTACGTCTCAATATCCTCAATTCCTCTCAAAAGATTGTGAAAGGTACGGAGACCGATATTTGTGTCGAAAACTTATCAAAATGAAACAATAACACACAGGAGTTCCAAGCATAATGATCGAAGTTGGAATAATCCTTGGAACTCCTGTGAGTTATTGTTTCATTTTGATAAGGTTTCGACACAAATATCGGTCTCCGTACCTTTCACAACCTTTTGTGAGGAATTAAGGATATTGAAACATGAGAATTCGAACAGACGCCGTCAGTGTTTACTGCTCATTTGTTTATGACGTCAGATGTGATGACAGTCGGCCGTGATTATTTGAATACGCCGCGCTAATTTCGCGAAATATCGTGCACGTGGTGGAAAGATACAGAGGTGAATAGTGTCTAGTGTTTTTCGCAATTTGTGAATTTATTAGTGAATTTTAGTGTTTTCTGATGCTGCCATTGTTATTTTCTCGGCTTTTTACATGGAAATTGATACTTTAAAACGCTGTAGCCGAAGTGTGCAACAGACCCATTGTGGATTCTATCCGTTATGGCTCTTTCAAGTTTTTGTTTTCAAAGTCAATTGAATGGCAACGCTGGCGCTGCGCTTGAACATACACTGAACCAGCTCCATATATATTTCAATTAATTGTGAAATCACGACGGCGCAACGGAGTTCGGAGTGGTTGGGGAGGGAGGGGAGGGTGGGAGGGAGGGGAGGGTGGAGGGGAGGGGAGCGGCATGGAGTATAGGCGAGCTTTTGAGTGACACGCGCGAGGGATGCAGGTAGGTGCTCATACATACACGGGGTGAATAAAAAAATATACTACTGGAAAATTCCGCATACTTATTCCAGTACATTCAAACGGGAACTTGTAGATTGCGACATGTATTATGAATCTTTCGTGAAAGCAAGGGGAGACTAAAAGTGCATTATTGCAAGTCATCGTCCCGCAATTGCGAGAGTAAGATGCCGAAATCATCCCAACTTCCCTGAACTAGAGGGGAGGGATTCGCAGTACTCAGGGCTCAGGGCTTGTCTCACTCTGTATTTTCATTGCAGAAGTTGCGCTCACACAATCACAAACTCCGCACTACGGGACCGGGCCAGGCAGGGTCCAATTGAATTCGTTATCGCATACAGCTCTCGCTCTTTCGATCTCCCTCCTCTCCTCCCTCCTCTCCATCGCCCTCCCCCCTCCCCCTCCCCCTCCCCCACCCTTCAACCTCGTCCGCCATACCCCCATCGCCCAATCACCGCATGAAGTGAAAGCTCACGCTCCGTTGAACTCACTCCGTCCCTTGATCCTGAAATTTCTCGTCTTCGTTTCACCTTAACTCCGAACGAGTAGAGCACTTTCCTTCCGCTTTGGACCTCCTCTTCCGTGATAGGGTTGAGGAAAAATTTGTAAAAAAAAAAAAAAAAAAAAAAAAAAAAAAAAAAAAAAAAAAAAGGTGCCCTACAAATGAAAAGCCAGGAGGAAAGAGACAAAAAAGCTTTGAAGCATAGTATCTTTAGTAGGGAGCTAGTTTAGACGTATTTCAGTGTCTAATCATTAATACTAACGTCAGAAATTCAAGCTGCAGATAAAGTTTGGACAAGTCGTAAGCAGTGGCGGCTCGCCGGGTGAGGCAAGTGAGGCGACAGGGAACCATCGCCTCACATTCTTTGATGGAGGAGAGAGAAAAAAAAATTACAAAAATTACGTAAAAAGGTTAAAATGGTTATTATTCCAACTTTCTCTTTTTTATTAAAGGATTTTTATGCAAGGATGGTCACCCGAAATTTCAAGTAAAGTTTTCTCTGCGAGTTTTAGACTTTTTTAATGAATTCGTCGTTATTTTCGAAGCATTTTACATCAGAATTGATAGGTCATTTGTCTACAACAAAACCTTGCAAGAGCTCCATTGGACAGATTTATACAAAACAGGCCTATTAGTAACCGACGTTACCATTTAAGCTCGACTTTTTAATTCCATTAAAAATAATCTGATGAATAAAAGTGCTTGATATTTTCAGGAACAAGACTTAAAGTTACAGGAAGTTTCAAGAATTTCTTTGTGCTAGGTCCAATTTTGTAAGAGTATTAAAGTCAATTGAATATGGCAACGTCTACAGTCGAGTAGGCTCCTTTGGTATAAATGCGAGTCCAATTCTTTGACTCGGTGATAACCTTCTCGTTGTATGTAGATCTATAAAGTGTCCGACTATTGTTTGTGATTTGCGGTCAATAAATGAAATTGAAGGCGAAATGAAAAGAGAATCTAATTTGCGCTTTAAATTGAACTTTGGTTACAGTTCAAGAATACTTTTTAATCATAACTCAAAATTTGAATAATTTCCAATGGAGATGAGTGAAAATGGCTACGAGCCAGTTGCACTATGGTCAGTGGCGTCGCGTGCCATCTGGCAACAATGCAACTGCTCCATTTAAACTCATTAAATACATCGAATTTTCCTTGTGCACTGTGCACCCCCTGAATTCGATATTTTACATGGGTTTAAATGGATGGAATGCACTGTTGCCAAATTGCACGCGACGCCACTGACTATAGCAAGAGATTCAGCACTTCCGATCGCTCATTCGTAGGAAAAATGTGGAGAGAATTACAAAAATTGTAATTTCATTGCTATCATCGAGATAAAGACCTTTGCCCGTTTGACCTAACATAAGATTAATTTATTGCGTTGCTTCAATCTTCGTTAAATTTTATAATCCGTATCAACTGCGGCATATAAATGCCTACAAGTAAAGATAAACGAAAAAAAAAAATCTAGGTACGAAAAAATGTTTTGTGACTCGAAACGTTGAAATATTTGTCGCAGCAAATAGAAACAAAACAAGGGTATTTTCCCGTAGTTCGAAATCAAACCACTTCCCCAGAAAGGACGACTTAAAAATTTACTGGTTACAGAATACGAGAGAAAGGAGGACGCCTTTACTTTACGACTTCCATAGATGACATAAAAAAAGATCATTTTCCACGCTCTTTCTCTAGATTTACTCCGCACACACACCCGTGGATATTAGACAGCACGCTTTACCAGCTTACAACGTAAACGTTTTAAAATGTAAAAACTTGCGGTTGGAAACGGGACATTAAACAAACTAAAAATTCCAATTTAAAGTGCCGCGCGCTTGGAACGTTCAAAGTCACCATTTTAAACTTTCAGAGCACTCAAGTTACATCGACCCCGCACTAAGCGCTTATAGAGAGAACTTTTTATATCATGGTTGAATTTGGAGCATTTCAAGTGCAACAGCACGACCGCACATAAATTTATGGGATATATATATGTATGTATAATGAGATAGTAAGACGACTATGAGCCATCAGTCTCAAACATTTCTATTCAAACCCGTCTCGTCGGTAGTCAAAAAGATCTTTCTATCTTTTTCTAAAATTTAAACCGGCTTCGTGAAACGGAGGAAGAAAAATAATGCTTTTTTCACAGTTTCGCATCGTTCTCTTGAAAATTCGCGTTTGCGCGACCACCCACGTAATACGACCAGTGGCGTCGCGTGCCATCTGACAACAATGCAACTGCTCAATTTAAACTCATTAAACATATCGAATTTTCCTTGTGCACTGTGCACCCCCTGAACTCGATATTCTACATGAGTTTAAATGGATAGAACACATTGTTGCCAAATTGCACGCGACGCCACTGAATACGACACGGCTTTTTATAGACTTGGGTGTTAAATCCCCCCTCCCCTCCGCCGGCCTTGATTTTTGTACCTCTAACATTGAATCGTTAGATAAATAAAAGCGATTAAAAATGAGGCTATACCATAGAAATTGAGCTGAGTACTGAGTAGCAGTAGTTCTGGTTCAAAAGTAACTTTCCCCTCGCTGGCAAATAGGATTTGATGTGAATCACCCCTCTATAGCTAGGAGATAGAGCATAACCTTGCCAGAATGGAAAGGGGACGGATTCACCCCAAAAAATGTCCCAAATAAAAAGTCTGAATGGATTTTTTTCATAACATTCAAATCTTTGAAGGATATCTAGCCGCCTGGATTGCGCTATAGTTCGAGTGGCTTGTTACGTATCATGGATCTTATTTATCAGAGTAAAGACAACGTCGATAACTACAAAAAATAAGTTCATTGTATCTACGTTATACCGGCAGATTATCAATTCACTTTCAAGCTGACAATAACCTGAAAATACTCCTCGTCAGTCACGCAGGTTACCCTGCAACTCTAGATAAATGTATGGCTCGTCGCAACTAATCGATGATGTCTGATTATAATGTTTACAATTCAGTTTTGCTACTGCAAACTGAAATTGACGAACCTTGTCACGATACATGACGATGTTCTGCAGTAATAATTTATCCATCAACACCCAACTTTTATTCAATGATTCATCATCGCCGCGATGCGATGTTTAACGGTTCTGATCGACCGCAACGTGCATAAGAGGCACATGCACTATCTTTATAGTACGTGTAAGATATTCCATCAAAGTTTGCTCACTCCACTGACAGCTTATATTTGACCCCCGATTACCTTAATTTCCAAAAAATCTGCAGACATTCTCTCTTGGGATTAGCCGCGATCTAGGCGAAGAGAACTGCAAGTATGGCCTGCAGGAACTATTTACTTTTCGCAATAGCGCAATGTAAACATCGAAGTTTGAAGCCAATTGAAACGTTGCCCCCTTGCCAAGCGAAGAGCTAATGGTGTTGTTGTCCCGGTCGCGGCTGAAGGGTAGGGAAGGGAAGGGCGGTTGGAGAATGGTACCCGGGGTAGAAGAGAAGGGATGGCTCGGAAGCTACTCGTGCAATAAGCTAAATGATTCATCGACTTCAAAGTCTAGCCATTAATTGCCATCGCTCCCGTCATAACTTATTCATTTCATAGTTGGGCGCCAGTCTGTACTTCGCGTAGACTTCGAGTTTGTTCCGATCCTTCAAGACCTCCAAATTTCTTCGAACTAACCCCACCCCCCTCCACTTTCTTTTGTCTTTACCCCGTTGGAAGTTAGATTGGCTTTGTCGTTTTCTTCTTCTTTCCCCACTAATTAAGTTACACACACACGCAAACTTGACGCATGATTAAAGCAGGCACTACGTACGTCATGTACTTAGGTCATGTCTTAAAAGTCTTGCACAAAGACAGATAAATAAAACCAACACGAGTGGTAAATTTAACATATTTCAAACTCGAACCTCTTGCCGCCAATTTTGAGTAATTTATTTCTCTTTGTTTCCTTTTCTCTAATCCAAATCATCCAAATTAAAATAATGACAGCAACAACTTAGTATTCTGGCTTGCTCGCAATGTTTTTTTTTTTTTCTTTGTAGCTTATAAAAAGCGTCACTGGTTTGTACACTTGGTTACTTCTCACAATGTTTGGTTGCTATACTTTTAGTTTTGCTTGTACTTTTGAATATTTAATAAGACAAATTAACTGATGACAGCAATCTTCTTTCTTACATGTCCTGACAGGGGCTCTCTACACCGATGATCGTTCATCAATTGTAGCCCTGTTTGCCTGGGAGAAGGGGGGGGGGGGGGTAAATTTTCACCTTCGGCCAGGTTTTTGAAGATATAAAGTTAAAATTTCAACAAATCACTTTGAGCTTCCAAGTATCCTTCAATGAAGGTAATCAGAGACTTTCTACCAAAAGTCGAAAATTGTCATCAAATTTTCCCGCATTTATAGGGAAGAAAGTGAAATTCACTCCCCCCCCCCCGACATCAACACATTTTCCTGCAATTTGGAGGGGGGCAATTATTTCTTTGGGTGATCTTATAGCTTACTATACGTAGTCCATGAATATGTAATTGTTTTAGGATTATGTTACGTATGAAGTTCAAATGATTCAAAGAAATAAAAAAAAGTATTTGTTGGTTTTTTGGTATAATTGAACTTATAGTTCATTTTTGGTAATTTCTTCCCCAAACATTCGAAAATGGAACAGTTTGAAAAAGAAATAGACTTAAAATTACTTCTCAGAGAATCCTGGACATGATGGTTTTTACAGATTTGAGACACATTAAAAAGTAAGCCATCAGCCACAGTTTTCAGTCGGGGGGAAAACTCACCGCCCCCCCCTCTCATTACTTATCAGAGGGTGTAAAATATCTATTAAACACATCGGTGTCCATTCACGCAATCCGGGAGCCTTAATCGTATCCTTGTTTTCCCCCAACATTTGCGTGCAATCACGTTTGGCGATTCGGACCAACCTTGAGATTTTCCCCAAACCCTATAACATTTTTCTATCTCAATTTTTAATTTATTCATTAAATATCCGAACCATTTCTATACGAATAAAACCTTTTCTCAATGCAATACATCAGTTCTACAATCCATTGTTTTACAATTCTCCATATACCTCATTCTCACCAAATCTTCCTCCAGTCCAGTAGCGGCCCGTGAGATTTGGCAACCATGCATTTTTCCCACTTAAACTTAGGTAAAAAATCGATTCAAGCGGAGGCTGGCAGCCTCCTCGAGTTTCGATTGTTTTCCATGTATTTAAATGGGATAAATGCATAGTTGCCAAATCGCACGAGCCGCCACTGCTCCAGTCTATCCTCATCCTCCATGTACTATCGACGAATTAAAGATCGTCGCGAGATTTTCACGAACTGTAAGTTTCGCCAGGTTCTGGTTTGGCCTCTTTTCATACTCCTCACACCTTGCAAATGAGAGGTCAGTGCGGGTGGGGTGGGAAAGCCGTTGCAGATCAGCCCCACATTTACACCCGTAACTATAAAATTTGTGAAAATCTCGCGACAATCTTTAATTCGTCGATAGTACTTCAAACGACACTTTCCGGACGTGTAGAAATCCGGTCCTAAAAGACGCAAAAGTGAAGGTTCAGGTTAATCAGGGCAACTATAAAGGGGGTATGTCGTGCTAAGGGCGTCGCGTGCGGCGTGATGATAGGCAAGGGAAGGCACGACCGCGTGCATTGAGGTGTTACCAAGAATGAAATTTTGTAAAACATGAGGTTTGCTTCTTACTGGAAACTTCAATGCCACTTCCAAGTCGATTTTCTCGGGAAGAACATATCTACTTTTAGAAGGGACCTTATACTTACCACCTTAAATTATTCTATGGACTGTGCGCAGTTAAAGCAGCGTGATTGCGGCGCGCGGCGTTAGTTCGGGCGCTTTCAGTACAGCATTAATTTTTCTAATAAGAATGTTTCCAAGTAGTCTACTTATGGTTAGTATCAACAGAACACCCCGATTTACTTCTATATTTGTGCTGCGAGGCGAGATTGAAGCAAGGAATTCAGGTAGGCAAGACGCGCGGAGGGTAATCAAATCATAGCCAATAATGTTTCTTTCTTTCTCTTACGCCCTTCAAACTCGTGAGTTGGAAAAGGATGAAAGGAGGGGATATCAAGTAACTTCAGCCCTTACGTCTGTTCTTTCTAACGCAAGTGATTAAATGGGCAAAAAGAGAGAGAAATAAGAGTTCCTGGCTCAAGCTACTTGGGTAGGTACTATTATTCACCGTATTACACAAATTACACTGATGCAGAGTTGGGCAACCGAATAATCAGAAATAATGAAATGACTCCGGCAACACTGAAAACTGGGTTTGCTACCTGAGTTGAGGAAAGGGAAACACACGGAAGGTATAGGTCAATTGTAGAATTATTCGTCGAATAATTCGATTGACTCGGCGTTGCCGGACACACCGAATAATTTCCGAATAATTTTTTGCCCAACTCTGCACTGATGTAACTAACCGCAATATTTATAGTGTCGCTTCATACATAAATGGGTCTGTTGCATACTTTTGCTACAACAAATATAGAACCTTGATTCTTATGTAAAATTCGGCGAAAATAATCATGCGCACATTAAAAACGTTCAAAATCCACTCATTAACTCAGGAAATCACTTCAATTTCAAACAGCCCGCGCTACACAAGACACTATTTGCACCGGTATACTACTACATTGACGGAACCATCGTGCATAAGTAAACAACTTCGTAACTACAAAATGATGGAATTTCTTTTTTAATAAGTTAAATATAAGCTGCATTTGCTGTCTGGTCTTTTCGGTTTATCAAAGATTACAAAATAATATAAGAAATGTACGCATCTATACGAAACATTCCAATGTTTGTAAGTTCTGTTCATGTTTACATAAACGAGATGGTTCCATGTATGTAGTTATAAGTCGGTGATATAGTGTCTAGTGTAGCGCGGGTTGTTTGAAATGGAAGGTATTTTCTAAGTTAATGAGTGGATTTTATAAGTTTTTAATGTGCGCATCGTTCTTTTTGCCGAATTTTACGTTAGAAACAATGAGTTGTATTGATGTAGCAAAAGTACGCAACAGACCCATTAACGGCATTTTTACACGGAAAAAAGGTTGAGTCTAGTTTCCCCAGAGTAAACAAGCGGGGACAAAGATTTCTAGCCAGTGCAGTACGCAATGTGTAAAGAACCATTTAGCACACGTATTTGCTAAGCGCATTGCTTATCCTTCTTTGTCCCCGTTGCGCTACATGATTTGTACGAAAATTACCACAGTTTTGCATAATTCGCAAAGTTTTCAAAAATGCTTATATTGGTGGTATTCTTTTTGATACGGCCAAACAACTGGATTACAAACCATAATAATAGTGTAAAAATGAGTTGCCGAAATACTGAAAGTTTTTAAACGCAGAACGTTCGAGAAAACCTGATTTGAGACAAATGTCAAAGACAATGACATTGTCAATTCATTTTAATCAATTTGGACTTTCGTAATAGAAAATTAATTTTTTTTTTTTTTTTTTTTTTTTTTTTTAAGTTTGTTTTTCCTCCAAAATGTTCGATTCCTCATAAAATGTATTTACTTTTATTTAGCAAAAAAAGGGGTGGTAACTCCATCGTGAAATTTATTTTTCGATTTCATTACACTGCCTGATGCTATTAATTTTCAACCGAGCAACGCCACTCGGAATACTTCTGAGCCCACTTGATTTGAAAACGCGTGGTTTACTTGTAAGTCCCGAGAGAGTGAAAGCATCGAAGGAAAATTTATGGGATAGGAAAGGGGGAACTGGAGAAATACTAAAACAGGAATCGTTTTCATCTTTTATCAGCATATTTGTAAACTTCGTGTGCGCCTGAAAACTCCCTCCTCAAATTACTTCCAGTCGAGTAAAAGGAGTAACCTCTCAAGGTGCTCGAAATCCCAATGAAAGCTTACAGAGAGGCTGAAGATTTAGAGCTGCAAAGCGAGGAAAACGAAGATGGTATGCCTGGTTCTGTTTGAAGAATGAGACTAAATTAAGTAGTTTCTTCTCCTTTTCTTACTTTTCTTCAATTTCAGGTAAAACACATGGGTTCCTCACTTTTCTCAAGCGGCCGGTGCGACGTGATGGCTAATAAAATTAACGTGCTTTTATCATTTTGAACTTTTGAGCTCTTGTTATTTATTTCACTTGTCAGTCTCCCGCGTCTACCGATATATTTTTAACAGTTAATAAAATTAATTTGAACGTTTATACGGAGAAAAAACTACGGTGAAAATAACCATACGGATACCTCATTTTGGCACCTGCTTGATGTTATGGTAATGTTAACCAGAAGTATGCTATGTTTTGACTAGGTACTAGGTGATGTTACTTGATTGCACGTCAAATTTACTCAAAGTATCGGTAAATGTACCATACTTCTGGTCAAGTTTACCATAACATCTAGCAGGTGCCAAAATAAGGTATCCGTATGGTTATTTTCACTAATCTTTTTTTTCCGTGTAGATGATTCGCAGAATCGTCGCTCATGGAAGGTCCAGTTTGAGACCAGACCTGGGGGGTGATCACGGAGGATCGTTTCGTTTCGGTATCGTTATCGTTATCGTTTGCATTAAATCAAATGGGCTTGCTTCTGCGCAACTCGATCGCGCAGGTGATCCTCTCCTCACCTCTTCCTACTTCAAACGATCGAGTAAACGACAGCCTCCAACTCATCGCTTCCTTTCGACCGTTTCAATCGTTACGAGAGGCTCAAAACGATTCGATCAGTTGAGCCACCCATAAGGTTACACGTAAACGATAACGATAACGAAAACGAAACGAAACGATCCTCCGTGATCACCCCCCTGGATCAAATCAGGGAGCTGATCGGGGACTTCATAGTTAACCATATCGATAAAACTGAAAACAAATGACACAACTGGGTGAGAGATCAATTCAGGGTGGATCTTTTTCGAAAACCATTGGCCAGTCGCTCGGTAGGTAAAGGTTGCTCGGAGACACCTTTACAAAACGAGCGACTGGACAATGGTTTTCAAAACTTCCGCCCCTCATCGGTCTCCCACCCAATCCTGTCACTTGTATTCAGTTTTATCGATCACTTTAACTATGAAGTCACCGATCAGCTCGCAGATTGGCCAAACTATCGTCCGGTGCAGGTTGCCTATACGTTCCTTCGAAGGCGCAGCGCGGAGGCGAGGTCATGGTATTGCCTATCCACTCAGTTGAAGGAACTTTAAAGTCAGAGCTGCCGTTCACACTTGATTGTCCGGGGGTTTCAAGATTTTGCTAAACACTGCACAGTCGAAGGAATTGGTCCAGTAGTGAAGCAAGTCAACTGCAGACATTTATGCGCTGGAGTTGAAAGCATTTCCGTAGTTACCGGGTTCACTGGCGCAACCAGGATATCTTCCATCTCTCTCATTTCCCATTTTAATGTATGAGTAGGAAAAGGACAGAAGGAGGGGGTTTTATCCCCTTGTCCATCCTTGTCTAACATACGTTTCTTAATGGAGAAAAGAGAGAGATGAAGAAACTCTCGGTGCGCTATTGACCGGGTAAAAAAAAACCAAGTTAGAATATGGTTTCGAAGAAAATTGGTGAATTTTGAATGACATCCGGTTTGCGTTTTCTAATTTGGCATTGGGTGTGGCCACCACGTATGATTTCAAAAATTAAAAAAAAAAAAAAGAAAAAAAAAAATTAGGGCCCACAAACCTTTTCTGAATTATAATTTGATTCCAAAGCGGATTTTTGAGTTACTGCCCCCCTTCCTTCTTCGAATAAGAATTATTCTTTCGTAAATAATAACAGGAACTTTTCTTTTTATTCGACTTTTTGAATGAGGAATAAGAACGCATTTTTTAAATAGGGTTAGTATCGAATTATTGACACCTCACACCTCAAACGGATATTGACGTCTGGATTGCGCGAGATCTTGCTTCATACCTTAAATTTTGGTAATGCTCGGAAAGTCAGAAAGCTTTCAACGCCTGCAAGCTCATGTAAACAAGTCAATACGTCAGCGCTATAATTTTTACGACCATATCAGGAAACTGTGCACAGTTTCCACGTAAATCAAAGGCGGTTCGATTTTCTCGGTTAGGTCACCGTTTCTACATTACAGCAATAAAACAGAGAAAGAGATTAGATGCAGCGCTCACGGACTGACCTGATTACAAGTGGATAACTGGAGAGTCCGGGAAGGAATTACTTCTTTGTTTGCAGATGGGTTGTCATCCCTTCTCATCTTCAATAAATGCGGAATCACAGCGAAAATATGGGCGAGTGAGAGGAAAGTTGCGGGGCAGTGTGAATAAAACAGGATATATATGTATAAAAACCGGGAATGGCGAAGTTCCACCGAGAAAAAGAGTGGGGCAGTGGAAAGTGACCAGTGAATAGCTTCAACTGGCAGTCCACATTAAATGAAACTATTATATGGCTGATGCCACGTTGTAAACTCAACTTTTATACAAACTTTATTAAAAAGTTCGTTACGCTGAGGGTGAAAAAGCGGGATGTGAGTAAAAACGTTAATTATGAAAGCTTTGCTAAAGGAATCGCATTAAATAAGGCGAGAAGGGCAAAATGAGGGTCAAAGAGACGCAGTGGTACTTCCCCGCAACAGAGAGGAGGGGGTGGGGAGTAAAGCAAAAGAGAGAGAAATGGAAGAAGGGGGAAGAGGAGCGGGATAAAGACGAAATAGAGATAAAAATTGAAGGCAGTGACATAGCTGCCGACTTTCTACATTATTTGTCGTATTAAAGGACAGAGTAGCCAGGAGGGAGGATTTAAACCCCCGGACCCGGACACTTTGTATACACGGATCATTATTTTGTAACGGGTGGGACATTCAGACGACTTTGAAGTAATTTTTTTCAACTTTCAATCATTTAAATGAAAAAACTATCCGACCAAAAGAAAGGTCTTAACTTCTAGATAGTGATAGGATTTTTGAAATTAAAAAAAAAAAAAAAAAAAAAAAAAAAGTCTATCTAAAAGCTGAGAAAAGAGCAAAATAAGGGTGTAACGGGTGGGACAGAAAATGGACAAGGTTTTTGAATCACTTCAAAAAAAGTTGAAACTCTGTGACTTTTGTAGAGATAAAAATTTGGAAAAAATATATGTTAAAGGTGAGGGTATAAGCTTTGATCCTACTTGAAGTTTATTTTCATTTACTAAATTAGTTTTCTCTAAAAAAATTAAAAAGTAGCATAACGGGTGGGACAGCTAGGTTTTGTAACCGGTGGGACGCGTGTGCTTTCGTCATTGAAAATACACATCAACCCTGTTGTAACATCAACACCTTTGACCTCATTAGAAATTTTAGATCACACTTTCGTTTCTGGTTGCATTAATGAAACCAGAAACACCCGCTGTGGCCGATTGGCCGTTACAACTATCTGCTGTAACGGTTATCTTGAATTTACTGCCAAAATATAATTGGAAATGAAAGGACAAAAGAAAAGTGACCGAAACGGCAGCTTCTCATAGTGACTTTTCGTTTAAAATTATTGAGTTTAAGAGCTAGTTAATTTTAAGTAAGCACCTGATTATTTTTGCCCTAATTGACAATAGCATCTATGAACAAAACTGCTGTTGCAAAAATTCGCAGCAGGGCCGCATGAAGATACAAATGACGCAAAGTTCTAATCAAATACATCCAATCAGAGGCTGCGTCTGAGACATATGTCTCAGACGCCCCTTTCCTCTCATCCGAGAAACCAAAGTGATGAGGTAGGTGACCCAAAGGTTGCCCGGCTCTTAAGGTGGCCCACCCCAGCTTATTTCAGTTAATTACACGAATTGACGATGGATGGCGTTAGTGCTGAGTAGCAGGATTCTATCGCTTCCCCCACTCCAAAAATAAAGAGCATCGGGCGATTCAGTCGAAGCGGAACAGTGCAACGTCCATTTTCGCAGGTCCTCAGCTAATTTTCACGGAAGTAAACAATCGTAAACGCTAAGCCCTTAAATTGATTCCACCTTTGACTTTTAATTCATCATAATCATTATAATTTCTGGTGTAACTAGGGTCTAGATTCCGTTTTTGAACAATAGCATTTGAATACTTATTAATGACATTTAAAAGGGGGTGTCCACCTTTAGGTTCATCAAAAATATTGGGGGTGGCCACCTTAGGTGCATGTTTTGCGCGATGTCAAAACTCTACTTTTTTTCAAACGCAAAAAAACCTCAAAAACAAGCAAATTTAAAAAAAAATGAAATTAACACATGATAGCCAACTGTCTGAATAGTAAATTGACATATTTAGTTTTTTTTTATCACTCATGACTTATACGTGCATATTGGCTCCAAGCATAGGTATGGCCACCTTTGGGTCACTTACACCTTGTTCATAATTTTGGCTGTGATAGACGCACAAACTGAGGTTTCTCAAACGGATGACTTTGAGAATAATCAAAAGTGCTTAGAGAATATTTGCCTAAACTATTTGATAATGCGGTCACTTTTCGGCCTGTTTCGAAAATTTTGGAAATTTTCTGTTGTCGATCTGGCGACGTTGGGCATGAATTGTGAGAATAGCCGGCTGAGAGATTGAAAGGATATAAAGAGGATAAACACCTGGTTGGGAGATTAAAGGTTTTCTGGTCTTTTTATGATTCAACGAAAGATTCGTCCTTCAGTTCAATAAACGGATTTTTTTTGCGGGCTGAAAATGTCCCTTACCTTGTTTCCAGAGTTTGGACCTTTCGAAATTAAAAGTCCAATAAGCATGCATACAGGGTGAACACAAGTAAAAATGTCGACTGAATAATCCAAGAAATTGTAATACAAGTCCAATTATTTTTTTTTTTAGTACAGCGTCTTCATTGTTAGACCAACTATAACCAAATTTGGGGAGTCCACCTAACTCTTAACAAGGAAAAACACAAAATACTTTGGCTACACATGGTATAAACAAATGCTTTTGAGTTTGGGCAAACTCATCAGCTGAGGTAAAACAGCCAATTAAAAAAAGAAAATAAAAAATTGTATTAAAAAATATGAAAGTAATACTAAAAAACTAAAGGGGGAGATGAGAGTTCAACTCAGGCAGTGCAACAGAAATATTTAATGCTTTCATATTTTCTAATATGATTTTTTATTTTCTTTTTTTAATTGTCTGTTTTACCTCAGCTGATGAGTTTGCGCAACTCAAAAGCATTTGTTTATCTAACTCTTAACAACAAATTAATTCATGACATTGAAAATATACCTTGCGACAGAGTTTGATAGGGACTTTGGAGATACCTAGAATTATGAAAGAAGAAATTTTGAACTGTCGACACGGCTTCGTCGAATCTAACATTTTTAGCTTTTGCTGATTTTGCGGTTAATAAGGGAAACATTTTCATCCCTAAAACAGCAGATGAGTGAAAAAAAACAAAAACAAAAAAAAAACAAACAAAAAACGAATATTTTAATTTCAAACAATCACTTCACATTTTTAAAACAAAACTTTTTTTTTTTTTTTTTCAACAGTGAAAACAGGGAGTTAATCAACAAGTTTGTTGCTACTTGAGTGTTCATAACAGTTCAAAGAGCAGTGCTGCGCGGCCGTAACCAGCAAGCTATAGGTGCATTTATCTCGAGTGGCGATCTAATGCAGCTACTTATTGTATCTCTCTCTTTGTCCATTTAAATGCATGGGTTAGAAGAGAATAAAGTTAAAAAGTGGAGCTATATTCACGTAATATCTCCTCCGCCTTCCTCTTCCTCCACCTAACCTTAGCCAAAACGCTCGTTCTCATGAACATAGAGAGAGAAAGAAATGTCTCTGGATGAACCTCTGAGGTAATGGTTGATACTTATAATTATCGTAACCAACGATGTGGAGACTTTTTAGCTTGGGGTTAAAATGTAATTTTATTCTATCTATCTACGTACGTATTTCGGTAGTTGGGGTCAACAGACGGGGTAGATTTTTACGCTTTAACGACACGTGTGTCCGGCTGTTATGAACGTAAAACCAGGTTTTCTCATCAAAAGATACCTCATTCTCACCCCTGTTGCGGTATTTTCCACGTATTTTGACCCGCTGATTTCAAATTCGGTCTTAGTTTTTACTCAAAACTCGTACCAAAATTTCCAGAATTTTCAAAACATTAAAAAAAAAAAAAAAAAAAAAAAAAAAAAAAAAAAAAAAAAAAAAAAAAAAAAAATAGTTAAAAATAAAAAATAAAAATAATAGTAAATAGTTTTAATAAAAATAATAGTAAATAGTTTAAATTAAAAATTAAATAAATTTGGGATTTTTCATTTTTTTTTTGGCTTGTTTTCCAGAATTTTGAATTTTTCGCTAAGAAGACGTAATTTCAAATTTACACAGAATCTAGGCCAGTTTAATGAAAACTGGTAGCATTTTTGAAATCAGCGTCTCCAAATACACGAGATAGCGACGATGAAGTGAAATCGTATATAGGCGTAGAATTATTCTAAAACACTAAAAATTATTAAAATTAACAGTGATGGATGGTGAATGTCGCGGACACATTATGTCGTTTTTGATGCTTACTTGACGGGGTATCGTCGTCGTCAAATTGCACTAACGTATGCGGGACAAGATAGAAAAAAAGAAGAAAAAACTACTCTGAACCTAACCTAAAAGTTGTCCACGTCCACCACACCTCGTTAACCCATCAGACTGCCGTTGGTGGACAAATGCATGGCTCGTTGCGCGCTAAAACAATTGGAGCTCATCTATTTAATTCAATTTTTCACAATATGAGAATAGTGAACTGCAAACGCCTTTGATTATCAAAATTACTCGCAAAGCTTGGTATACAAGATAAAAAAAGTTCCACGTTTGCAATAGTTATGAGCCCGACAAAGGACAAAAGAATTTCGCTTCTCTTTGAAACGTTATGTAATTTCCAGTTTCCATCAATAGAATTTCTAAATTGTCACTGAACAGAAAATGAATGGAAGGAAAAGTTGAATTTTACCACACGGAAAAAAAACTACGGTGAAAATAACCATACGGATACCTGATTTTGGCACCTGCTAGGTGTTATGGTAATGTTAAACAGAAGTATACTATATGTTTCGACTAGGTACTAGGTGATGTTACCTGATTGCATGTCGAATTTACTCAAAGTATCGGTAAATGTACCATACTTTTGGCCAAGTTTACCATAACATCTAGCAGGTGCCAAAATCAGGTATCCGTATGGTTATTTTCACTAATCTTTTTTTTCCGTGCAGTATCAAGTGACGATTTTAGATTTTTCCTATGAGAATTTATGAATATTATTTTCTGCTTATCTCCAACTTTATAAACCTTTTTTTTAGTTTAAAACTATCCTTGTCTGTTGCTGCTTGGTCTAGTAATTAAGATGTCATTTGTTGCAGAGCTGTCAAGAAAAAAGAAAAGGTGATTGCAAACAAAAATGCCATTTTACTTATTGGATTCTCAAAAACCCCCAAAAATATCTATGGGCGCAAATGAATTGGTACAACCCTTGATACCAATGCTGGAATAAATACAGTCACTGCACTGCAAACATCATAGCAGCTCTGGGTACCCTCTGTCTGTCAAAATCTTCATTTTTATTAATGCATGTTTAAACTCAAGTGTTTTAATGTCCATAAATACGCTCCGATTCACTTTAATCCTTAAAAAAGATTATTGCTGACATCGGGTTTTACTGCAATTCAGTGCAGCTTTGTACTTGATAATTTCAGGGCTCTTCTCTTAAAAGAGTTAGTGATGCCTCGCGTATTCGCTTAAGTAGCCTTGTTTTTTTGGGAGCAGGACCTCCGAGGGTTTGGAGGCTTACTGTAATGTGGGATCTGCAGGGGCCTTACATCTACATCGCTGGTATTGGCATGTAGGGCAAAGGGGCCCCAACCCCCATGTTAGCCTATGTAAGAATGTTTCGGGAACTGCCTATCTGGGGAACCTCTTTCTAAATCAAACTTCGCTAAAAGTTTATTTCCACCTAAAAAATGTTCTCTTGGTTCTCTCTCAAATGAAACTCAGAAAACCCATTAAATCTATGTTTTCGAGAGGTTGAAATTATTTTCGGGGGAGGACCCCCAAACCCCCCGTAAGTCTGAGGGTATTCCATACCCCCAGACCCCCGGTATATGGGAGTGAGAAAAGTGGAAGCATCACTAAACCACCCCGTCCCTCCCAAATAATCTCAGGCTGCACCACTGTGTAAATGCGTCCTTGCCTTTATCCTTGAGCATGATGTTTATCAGGGGCAAGCAGTAATAAAAAGGAAAAATAATAATAATATCCACAAGACCACAAATATTTATACTTATAGTAATAAAAGTGTACGTATAAGTTTAGTCCATTTCGACAGCTTGAGGTATGTGAGCTGAAGTTTTCTAATTATGCCTATTGAAAGAAATGAAATGGGAGGTTTATGTCGGTAGCCTACATTTCCGCTCAACTCACGGTGTAAACAAGGTTGATATTCATTCTTCTTTTGTGTTAAAAAAAATATTGCTCTAAACTGCCCCCGTAAGTGATTTTTGCAAAAAAGGGATTTTTTCTGAGGGAGGACCCCCATAGACCCTACTATAGAGGGGGCTCCCCCACATCCCCAGCCACCTTCCTCAATTTTAGGGGAGCTCCCGAAATGCATCTTGCCCCGGGGGCCCCCAGAGGTGTAGCTACGGCACTGGATGCACCGAAGATGCGTACAATATTTTGTGCACGTGAGTTTGTCTCATTTTTTGTCACCTTAGAAAGAGTGTTACAAGTCTAACATCGATCCAATCCTTTTCGATAGTTCTATTACTTCTATTGAAAAGTATTCTCCCATTTAAATTTATTCATAACAAACCCTCGTAAATATAAGTCAGCAATACATGGATATAACTCGCCGTGTTTCTCTAGTGAGCTGGCACTTAGTAGTACGAGCGCATTACGGGAGAAAACTGCCGAGACATATAAACGTGAATACTGCAAAATTTGCGGGTCAAGTAATCGATGATAGATGCATAGTGCACATAATATAGGGTGTCTAACAACTTCACAGACAAAATTTCATCACGCATTTTTGAGGTCAAAATAAGACCAGATTTTTATCTGAAAAGCACCCTCTCTGTCAGAGACAGTTTCTCTCCCCCCTCCGAATAAATTGTAAAAATCACCACATTTATTTTAAAATGCACGCACTTGATGAAACATTTTTGATTGAGTTTCGGCAAACCCTCGGTTTATATATCACCCATTTAAAAGCCTACGCCAGCGCCAGTGCCTGCAGTTTGCTATACAACTGACGCGATGAATTAAATTTTGTATGAATCACGTATAAACAATGAATTCTAGACCGAAGCACTAAGCTCAGTTCTTGCAAAAAGAGGTATAAAGTGCGTTTTTAGCCCACCAAAAATCGAGATTTTGTGAGAATAACATTTTGGACCATTCACGACGATATTACAGATGAAAGCCATACACGTACAACGTGCATTTTGGTTTGACGTAAATAGGTACAAACATGGCTATAAGCATGGGCGCCCGCAGAAAAATTTCCAAAGGGGGGCAAAATTGTTGAACCCCAATGGAAGGTCAAGGGACACCCCCCCCCCCCCCCAGGAGGAAAAAGGGGAAACTTTTTTTTTTTTTTTTTTTTTTTTTTTTTTTTTTTTTTTTTTTTTATCCAAATAGTGTACAATTATTAAGTCATTGTAGGTGTGTACAAGTAATAATAATTTTGACGTGTTTGATATTTTGAATACTTACAGGGACAACAGATGGTAATAGTAGTTAGAAAACTGTATAATTCAACTATTCCTTGTAAAAAGTGAGTTAAATTACAGAATAAACTAATAATAAAGTTCGTTAACTATTACTCCTTTGATTCACACTTCCATTTCTTTCGGTCCTTTCATTTTTCTTCGTGAAATTTTGACTGTTTTGAATTCAAGGGGGGGGAGGGAGGGGGGCAAGTGCCCCCTCTTGCCCCCCGCTGCGGGCGCCCATGGCTATAAGTCACATGGCTACAAATTTATTATTTCTCCCTGAGTAGATATAGTTAGGATTGAATTTGGCCACCCTCCACATTTCCCCGCAGGCTTCTTTGAATTCATTTGTTCTTCAAAGAACGAAAACTTGTAAACGCTTAAAAATTAGAGATGGAAAAGGGTATATGGATGCAAGGTAGATTAAAGAAGGTATGTGCAACACTCGCTCGCGCCGCCCGCAGCCGCTCCAAGCGCTAGCACTTTTGCTAAAAAAAAAAATGACGTCATGCGGGTGAAATCTAGTGCCGCGCTGTTCAAATGTACGTTGGACAGAGGAATCATTCCTAACTGTGAAGGAACATTGTTGAACTTTTAACTCTTAATTTATTAACTCTGAAAATTGACAACTTCGATCATCTTTTGCTTGACACATCCCTAACTAATAAAATAAACACGTACATTTCAAACCTCCCGCTCATAGTCCAGGCAACGGGGAGCTAATATGGGCCCTAGCTTGCAAAGTTTGCGGACTTATATCGGAGAGTCGATTATTATGTATTTTTGGTCGCTGAATCCGAATCTGAACTTTGCGTACGAATCAGAGGGGCGGAAAGGCCGCCATTTTCCAAAATGGCGGTCAAAATCACGTTTTTTTGCCTTATTTTGCTCATAACTCGCGTATTATTGGTCAAATGCAAAAAATACCTTAGTACAAAGTTAAAGTTCGTCTAATTTACAACAAAAAAGTATCAGGTCATTATTTCAAAAAGATCAAAACTGAATGCGCTATGGAGCCGCGAAAAAACGTGAAATCCGTCTATTGCGGCGCATGACCGCTAAACGCCGCCTTGCGGCCCTTGCGCCGGCCATCGCGCGCACGCTCCTCACCTCACCTTGGCAATATGTGAATAACAAATAAAGAAGAACAAATTACTTCAATTTGGCGTATCTTCTTTTGGCTCCAAGTTGTGTTACTCCGTTTTACACCATCCAACAGGTCCAGTAGGCAAATTCATTTAAATGTGGTAATGTATGGTATCAACATTAACAAAATGTCAATCTGCGCCTAATTCACTCCATCGTTCCGTGTACATTCGTTTATTTTTACCTTCATCTTCACTCTGCCTCCATCCTTTTGAGTCTCTGAGTGGCCCAGCTAGTCCGTACTTTCCACACGGAGGAGAGGGGGTGGGGGTCTGAGCTGGTTTCGGGGCTTTTCCCTCAGTTTCGCGTTCAATTTCAGATTCATCGGTTTCAAACAGAGTGGCTCTGGTCTATGATTCATCAAAACTAGCACTTGGACATATGATTGCTGCACTCACTGTTTCAATTTACGCAATATGCACTGAGCATCTGAGCCCACTTTTTCGGCATCGGCAGGCACTGCAACCGACGTGGCACGCGGAGACAGGACATCCGTCTTATAGTCCCTTGATGGAAAAGAAGATACGCCAAATTGAAGTAATTTGTTCTTCTTTATTTGTTATTCACATATTGCCAAGGTGAGGTGAGGAGCGTGCGCGCGATGGCCGGCGCAAGGGCCGCAAGGCGGCGTTTAGCGGTCATGCGCCGCAATAGACGGATTTCACGTTTTTTCGCGGCTCCATAGCGCATTCAGTTTTGATCTTTTTGAAATAATGACCTAATACTTTTTTGTTGTAAATTAGACGAACTTTAACTTTGTACTAAGGTATTTTTTGCATTTGACCAATAATACGCGAGTTATGAGTAAAATAAGGCAAAAAAACGTGATTTTGACCGCCATTTTGGAAAATGGCGGCCTTTCCGCCCCTCTGATTCGTACGCAAAGTTCAGATTCGGATTCAGCGACCAAAAATACATAATAATCGACTCTCCGATATAAGTCCGCAAACTTTGCAAGCTAAAATCCCCTGTTGCCTGGACTACTCATGAAAATGTGACGTAGTGCGAATGAAATCGTTCTGATTGGCTAACATGTTTTGAAGCAGCTGCGGGCGGCGCGAGCGAGTGTTGCACATACCTTCTTTAATCTACCTTGATATGGATGAACCAAGAATGGCACGATCTGTGAAGATGAGAGGCAGTAAATGAACTAATTTAGCGTCAACTCTCTCCACCAACTCAGTTTATAGTTCAAATCGGAATTAGATCATATAGTCAGGCAACAGGCAGCTTAGTCTCGAGTCCATACGTCCAAAACAATGAGCTATAACTTTAGAGTGGCACATCAAGGAACGTTCCGCTGGTTCATTGTTGTCACCTAGGGCGCCGCCATCTTGCCGTAAAAATCGATTTTGAGGTTAAGTTTTGTAGGTTGTTTCCGGTCGTTTCGTAAACAAACTCGGGCATCGCCGGAAACGACCTACGAATCTGCCGTCCAAATTCCCGCCAAATTCCGAACGACCTACAAAAAACCTCAAACCTTGGAATCTGCCGTCCAAATTCCGCTTTTTCCCGGGATTCCTTCTACCCTGTGTGGCACAAGGTGGACCAGCCCGCTGCCACTCTAAAGTTATAGATCATTGGTCCAAAATGTAATCTCGGATTGGTTTCAACCCCAAAAGTAACGAAGCCCAGCCTGCGAAAGTTTTTAAAACAAATGCAGAGGGGAAGTCAACAACACCATAGCCGTAGCCAGGATACTGTCTATCTCTCTCTCTAAGCCCATTTGAACGCATGTGTTAGAAAAGGATAGAAAGAGGGGCTGAAGTCACGTGACAGCCCCTATATCCATCCTTTTCTAATACATGCGTTTGAATGGGCTAAAAGAGAGAAAGACAATATCCTGGCTACTGCTATGAACAACACGATTCGTTAAATTACTGTTACGACTACATAAGGGAGGTACATTATTTTCGATGGATTTGAAACTTCTTCCCTTCAGAAAAGTTCTGGCGGAAGTTTGAGTAGTAAAATGGGGCAGTCGTGAGCTCAGAAAGACGTTATAGATGAGGAAAGAAATAAAACTACTCTCTTTATTGATATCATGAGAAGAAAAGTATGTTTTGCGAGAAATCAATTCCTTAAAAAAAAAACAATCGAAGGGGGGGGGTGATTTAAAAAGTGACTTACTAGTAGGCAAAAAGGGGAGGGGATCGTCATATTAGAAAGAGAAAGAGTAAAGTAAAATTAAAGTTATAATGAGATAAATACTCAACTTTTCTCTCATAAACGAACCGAAACTGGTTAAGAGACGTGAAAGTGAAAGGCGACGTTTTGGAAGTTTCATCTTTTTAAAATCGATTTTTTATGTTAAGATAATAGAAGAATGAAACTCACAGGAGGAATGCAAACCAAAATTAAAACTTTACTCGAAAACTGCTCCATCTGTGGAACGTAACAGCTATGAGCCGGAGCTGGTATTGAACTGTAAACCATAGTAACATACCAGTAAACTGATGTAGGCCATTATTTTGTAACGGGTGGGACATTCAGACGACTTTGAAATAATTTGTTTCAACTTTTAAATCACTTAAATGAAAAAACTATCCCACCAACAGAAAGGTCTTAACTTCTAGATAGAGATAGGATTTTCAAAATTTAAAAAAAGTCTATCCAAAGCAGAGAAAAGAGCAAAATAAGGGTGTAACGGGTGGGACAGAAAATGGACAAGGTTTTTGAATCACTTCAGAAAAAGATGAAACTCTGTGAGTTTTGAAGAGATAAAAATTTGGAAAAAATATATGTTAAAGGTAAGGGTATAAGTATTGATACTACTTAAAGTTTTTTTCATTTACTAAATTATTTTTCTCTAAAAAAATTGAAAAGTAGCGTAACGGGTGGAACAGCTAGGTTTTGTAACGGGTGGGACGCGTGTGATTTCGTCATTGAAAATACACATCAAACCTGCAGTAGCATCAACACGTTTGACCTTATTAGATTTAGATAATATTTTCGTCTCTGATAGTTGCATTTTAATGCAAAACAAGACTGCCAGGCTCTGATTTTTAAATTTAAATTTTTGCATATCAATTATCATGTCCACTTTACTGTAGAGTGTAGAATGACCCATATGCACAACGGAAATAATCACTAATCAGTTGGAACATTTTGAAAAATGCGTTTTCTTTTTTTAATCTACCTTACGATTTATTTAGTTGCATTTTTAAGTTTTCACAGAAAGGGTGACTGTCGATGGTATTTAACACTTCGAAAGAAAGAAACTGGCTGGATCAAAGATTTCTGCAACATTGCACTTGTTATCAGCTCATTTTTGGGAAAATTGGCGTTAAAGTGTAGGTAATTTCCAAATTCCATGGCGAAGGGACGATGCGGTACCTGCCCCTGTCCGCCTGCATACCGGGGACCCTAATTGTGCGCGGCCTTGTTTCTACAGGGTGTAAGAAAACTATTTACAGTAATTTTCAGGGCGTGTTTTAGAGGTAGAAATAAGACTTTTTTGCCCTGTAAACATGGGTTCGAAGTTGTAGTCTTTTCGAGTTACAGTGTTGCAAAGTTTCCGAAAAACAAATTGAAAAATTGTCAAAACTCCCTCGTGAATTTTTCTTAATGCTCATACATACGTGATCTGATGTAATTTTTAGCGCTCTTACCGATTTTGGCCGTGAAAATGCTATATGCAAAAATTTGAGGGGGGTTTTGGGGGTTTTTCTTGATTTTTCTCACTTTTTTTGGCCAAATTGCATGAAAACATGCTTTCGGATTTATTAAACCCAAAAACGATTAGCATCATTCAAAATTTCGTAAAAAATATGCATTTTTGGTCCTTATAAGTTTTTCCATTCCGCAAACCATTTCCGAGAAAATCGTCCCTGAAGTTGGGGAAGTCGGTACATAATCGCCTTTTCTTTGATTTTGTCAATTCTTGGCCGACCTCAGCAACTTCAGGGACGATTTTCCTGGAAATGATTTGCGAAAGGAAAAACTTGTAAGGACCAAAAATGCATATTTTTGTACGAACTTTTGAATGATGCAAATCGTTTTTGGGTTTTATGAATCCGAAAGCATGTTTTCACATAATTTGCCCAAAAAAAGTGAGAAAAATCAAGAAAAACCCACAAAACCCCCCTCAAATTTTTGCATACAGAATTTTCACGGCCAAAATCGGCAAGAGCGCATAAAATTCCATCAGAACATCTACTTACGAGCATTCAAAAAAAAATCACGAGGGAGTTATAACAATTTTTCAATTTGTTTTTCGGAAACTTTGCAACACTGTAACTCGAAAAGACTACAATTTCGGACCCATGTTTATAGGCAAAAAAAAAGTCTTTTTTTTTACCTCTAAAACACGCCCTGAAAATTAATGTAGGTATATAGTTTTGTTAAGCCCTGTATAATGGTAGGCTTTTGGCTGACAATTAATCAACACAGAGTTTACTCAAATTATAGCGTTATAAGCAATACAAAATCTACTGGAACTACCGACTTGGAAATACTATTTTATTACCGCTCTAGCCACTCAATCACGGTGAAGATCTGAGACTTCTCTGATCTCGTCTCAATGCCTTCGTGAAACGCTATTAAGAGGGGGGAAGGGGGACAGGATTAAGAGAAAACTTTGGACGAGAATCCAGAAGGGAGTAGCGAGGGACAATAGTATAGGAGATATGTAGCGAGCTGTTGCCTGAGCCCCAGCGAGGAGATTCTGAATCAGTTTCTGATGGAGGGGTGAGCGAGCGGGTGAGTGCAAGTGTCAAACCTACGTCAACCGAGGAAGCTTCGATTTCTTTATAGCGTGATGGATGAGATATTTTCTTTTTTTACTAACCGTATTTTTTCTTCTTTTCTTACTTTTTATTCCTTTCTACATCGAATTAGAGAGAGAGAGAGAGAGAGAGAGAGAGAGAGAGAGAGAGAGAGAGAGAGAGAGAGAGAGAGAGAGAGAGAGAGAGAGAGAGAGAGAGAGAGAGAGAGAGAGAGAGAGAGAGAGAGAGAGAGAGAGAGAGAGAGAGAGAGAGAGAGAGAGAGAGAGAGAGAGAGAGAGAGAGAGAGAGAGAGAGAGAGAGAGAGAGAGAGAGAGAGAGAGAGAGAGAGAGAGAGAGAGAGAGAGAGAGAGAGAGAAAAGAGAGAGAGAGAGAGAGAGAGAGAGAGAGAGAGAGAGAGAGAGAGAGAGAGAGAGAGAGAGAGAGAGAGAGAGAGAGAGAGAGAGAGAGAGAGAGAGAGAGAGAGAGAGAGAGAGAGAGAGAGAGAGAGAGAGAGAGAGAGAGAGAGAGAGACCATTCTGTGCCATACTACTTTGACAGCCTAAAAGAGCCCGGTCACCGAAGATTGCATTTTTACTCACGACGGAATGGAGAAAAAAATACTCGTTTTCAAAGAGCCCCTAATCTTCGAAATTTAGAGGTAAATATATAGTCAACCCTTCAATCCTTTAATTGAATTCTGAATAAAACGGTTGCTCCACCCGAATGGTAACCTTCGGCGGGTGACACAATCAACTCAGAAGGTAAGAGCCACGAAGCAACGACGAGTGTGTCATCAACTTTATAAAACAAATAAAATAAAGAAAACTCATCCCTATGTTGTGATAAATCGTTAGAAAAGTACACAAGCTTAAGCAATTACGCGAAAAAATAGCTTTAAATCGTTTATCCTTTTTAGTCAATTTCAATTTACTTATTTTACCGGTTTTGTGGAATTAAGAGAGAGACTAATTAGACTAATTAGGAGAGGGGGGAAATTCGAGTTATCAATTTGGATGACCGGCTACTGATGGTTACTCTCTATATCCTTTCCCTTCTCAGCGCACAATGCGCAATGCACAAGAATCTTGACATTGTGTAATGGAAACTGCAGTTATGGATCGGTGGCGCCCAGCGAAGCAACGCTATGCGTTTTGTCCACTTAGAACTTGAAGAAAACTTTTCAAACGTACTCTGAAAGTGAATTACAGAAAACTCGCAGCTGTCGATAGCATCATGCGTGAACTCGTCAATTATTCCTATTGACAGTGTAGCTCTTGACAGCTCGGCAGCTTGTCATGAGATTATTTACGATATCTTTCTGCTCAGCTCAGCTGGTTGATCGCTGAAATATCTCAATAACTGGCATGATAACTGTGGCCAAAAATTCGGAATAGACGCTTTGAGCAGTCATCCAAACAAGACGCCTTATTGTAACCAAACATTCGTCCATCGGGTTGGGTAAATTCGACGGGGGGGGGGGGGGGGGGTTCGGGTGGGCCAGTGGGGGAGAAAAAAGAATAGATCCCGTAAATGATTTTTGATTGAGAATACCATGGGTCACACAATGTACTATGCCTTTCAAAAGAAAGTATTATGATAGAAATTTTCATTATTTCATTGCTCAACCAATTTGAAAAGTTTTAGGGTTTTCAGGTATTTCAGAGTCTCACAGCAGTATCACTTGTGACATTACGCCTCAAAAAATGTAAAACAATGGAAAATAAAAGAAAAATTCATCAAGAACAATTTCGATAAGAGGACTTTCTTTTGAAAGTCATAGTACGTATAAGTTCGTGTACCATCAGTCCATTTAAAGAATGGGACTAAAATATGTGATTCCTCACGCGCCAATAAGCGGCCGAGCACATATATTTCAGTCCGCATTATTCTTTAATTGACTGATAGTACACTACTATAAAGCAAAATATTCGAATTCGTAATATTATATGACGATACTCAAATATTAAAATCAGGTCAACTAAGCATGAAATCATTTTCAACTCTTAAATTGATAAATCATTTAACTGACAGACTTCGATCCAGGCTATATGTTTTTATGCTCATAAAAACCAAGAACGGAAATAACCGCGCAGTCAATAAAATAAGGGACGGAGTGACCATACTAGGGGTTACTCCCGCACCAGAGTTGCCGTTTTGCGTATAATTAATGACATTTTTCGATTCACCGATGATTCCACTGGTTGAGAAAAGATTACAAAGTCCAATTCAGTTTATGACTGTAAAACATGAAAATACTCGCATCTGTAATCTTTTCTCAACCGGTGGCGCCACCGATGACTTTAAATAACTTGCGGATATTTTAATAATTAATTAAACGGCGATTGCGTCGATTGAGAAAAGATTACAGATCGGAGTATTTTCGTGCAGTACAGTCATAAACTGAACTGAACTGAGTAATCTTTTCTCAACCGGTGGAATTATCGGTGAATAGAAAAATATCATTAATTATACGCAAAACGGCAGCCCTGTTTCGCACCTGGCAGATGAACAGATTCATAGAAATGTCTGTGGAATGAGGACGGAGTTACTACGGTCGGTGATTGAATATCAAGATCAAGTTTGATACATTTTTTCCTCGGTGCAAATTCTAACTGGTATAGGGCCGAGAGCTAGGCTAGATCATTTACGATTTCAAATATGTCAATAAAAACTACCATTCTACCAAAGAATGAATTTTCCCGGTACAATTCCCGGTAATTCAAATGCTGGCTTAGTTTAATAAGATTTATGTACATAGCGCGCAAACAGCAAAGCGAAAATTGACTGATTTAAGTGGGGGGGGGGGACTGTTACTCACACGAATGATCAAGAAAAATTGACTGATTAGTGAAAAAAAAAAAAAAAAAAAAAAAAAAAAAAAAAACTGTTACTTACACGAATGATCAAAAAATTTTAAGAAAAAACTTTTCACTTGGTCCATCCAAATCCATAAGAAATTGGCTTATAGGGTGTGCGATGAACACAATCGAATTCAACCTTTTGCTTTGGTTTAAATGGAAGCTTCAAAGTTGCGAGATTCCACGCTTCGCCACTGAATTTTACTACGATGGAAAGTGAAAACTTAACATGGTTTTTACGAAGTAAAAAAAGTCGACTTATTCATCGACAAGAAACTTGAAAATAGGAAAAAAATGAATCATTTCACGGGACTGTCGATTTGTTCATCAAAAACAAACTTGAAAACAGGAAAAAAAGAATCATTGGGAAATTATTTCACGGGATTGTCATTTTTGTCATCGAAAACAAAACTAAAAATAGGAAAAAAGGAATCATTGGGCAATTGTTTCACGGAACTGTCGACTTATTCATAGAAAGAAAAAATTGAAAATAGGAAAAAAGGAATCATTGGGCAATTTTTTCACGGGGACTGTCGATTTATTCATCGAAAACAAAATTGATGGGCAACTATTTCACGGATCTAAAATTACTACCCAACGATTTATTTATTGGACTTACGTTATTTTAATCAGAAGGCGAGTGATCTGGTCGCAAGTTTACCGTTTGCAAAAATTGAGAAACTAGTGAGTAAACAGTACTTCAGAAGTTTCCTAAAATTGTAAAGCTCGGGATGGACAAAAATAAATTAGGGAGGGTGGAAGGAGAAAAGGAGGAAAAAGAGCCAAGGAGCTTTTCCAAATCAAATATGAGATTTCATTTAATTACCCGGGTTGGATGTACAACTCTTTGAGTACAAAGCCTGCAGGGGGAAAAAATATGATTTCCTTGCTAAAGCGCGCCAATTCATTATCACGTCTCCTACTTTAGCGCGGGGAACGAAACTGAAGAGTCAACCAGTGTTGCCAGAAATACAGAGGCCTCAAGCTGTACATACTAAACGCATTTGCATTGATGCAAAATGTACGGATTTTAACATACGGGCTAATATTTACCATGTAACGTACGTTTCGCTACAAAGACACTCTAATCGGTAACATGCGTAACTAAGAAACAGTTTTGTTAGGTCAAGATACATGTGATTTAGTCGTTGTGATTTCTACATCGCCGAAACAAAATGTCCCCAAGCGACAAAGAAAAAGTTTTAGGTTAAATCACCAAAGAGGTTCGAATAAGAGCTAGTTTAATCATGCGGGAAAGCTAATGCATACATCCATTCATGTTGACGATTAGAGCCACCAACCCGAGGTTACTCGCACTGCTCCTCCGACCCGTTGTACTATCGACGAATTAAAGATTGTCGGTTAGATTTTCACAAATTTTCAGTTATGGGTGTGAGTGTGGGACTGATCTGTAACGGTTTCGCCGCCTCACCCGCACTGGCCTCTCACCTGCAAGGTGTGAGAAGTATGAAGAGTGGCCGAACCAGAACCTTGAAGGCGAAACTTAGCTCGTGAAAATCTCGTGACAATCTTTAATTCGTCGATAGTACACGTACTATCAAAAAAAAGTGCTTTTAAAAATTACGACGATAAAGGACCTCAGGACGACCTGAGTCTTTTATTTACCGATTCTTCCTTCAATTATATCGCTTTTATTTTTCGTCTTATCCAAGCATTGACCAGCCATCAGCTACTCCGCAAGTGAGTACAAGTTATGTGCATGAGTAATTCAAATGGAGATTTGTTAGAAGCCTCATTTTAACTCTCAACATCTAAACATAAGGGTAACAATTTTTAATTTTCTCAAACAAAATAATTTAGGCAACAAATCATACGCTTCGCACAGCAGTTGAACAATTTGATCAAATTTAACTTTGAATGATATTATTGTTTTTTTCATCTCTCACGTGTCTTCTGATTTCATTTTTTTTTTTATTATTATTATTATTTCTTAGTATTTTTTTTTTTTATTCGATATTTTTGAAAATTACACTTTAACCCTGACTTACAAATCCCCCACGTGTCGATTACGCAGGTAACCTCTAAAACTACCACTCCATAGATAAATGTATATTTCCTCAATTTCAACCCGTCAAGCTGGCAACACCGATCAGTCAACGTGATTTATCAGAGGGGATTTCAACAATTATCGCAGCCGGTTCTCAGCTCAGAACGGAAAATTGATTGTCTTTTTCACCAAGGGTTGTTTCCTACGAAAGGGGAATCATTGCCATGGCAAATAGCAGAGAGACGGAAAGCAAAAGAGAAAGAGAGAGAGAGAGAGAGAGAGAGAGAGAGAGAGAGAGGGGAGAGATTTGGAGAAAGAGCGAGAGAGGGAGATCACGGAGAGGAAAAAGCAGAGAGATTCAAAGAAGAGACGCGACAGACGTATATGAGTCGCATTGATTAGGAAATATCGCATTCAGAAATGTCATTTTGTCGAGGGAAAGGGAAAAAGTCTAAACAAAATGGAAGCTAAGTTAAAAATTCCGACTTTCTTTTGCTGTGAAACGCTAAAAGCAATGTTGTCTAATCGCTTTAATACGTTAATCGTTGAATAGACCTAGCATCTCGGCAGCTAAGATATGAATCGAAAGCGCACTGCGTAGTTTCAAAAATTAAGACTTTCGTTTTTCCTTCTTCGAAAATTTAGAAGTAGTGACTCCAGTTTGCGAAACTATTTCTCACCGGAAAAAGTTCAAAGTCGCAAGGATGGAAAGTTTACTTTCTGAGACAGCCAACATCAACAATCAACCCCGCTCAGATTGCCTCATTTTAACTAACAGATAAGTTCGATGTGATGTCAAACCATCAGAATTCGATATTAAAAACACGTGAGTTTGCACTAAAAACACGTGAGTTTGCACAGATATATTCATGCACCACACAGCCCGCGTATTGCATGCATTTCATCAGCTTTCTTTCTGTTACTTTTCAAACCTGGCAAATAATTACATCATTTTGAATTAAAAAATGTTTCTTAAAACTGAAATCATTTTCAAAACAAACCAGCCTTCAAATGGGTCCGGCAACTTGAGTAAACTGAAAAAAAGCGATAGTCATAATACCAGAAGCACACCAATATGTGAACCACAGAAAATCTGGTATTATGACCAGAAAATTCTGGTGTTAATACCAGAATATGGTCATAGAACTAGAATTTCCTAAACATTTTCAAGAACTGTGGAACAAACACTAGAATTCTGGTAATTTTACCATCCCTTACAAAGGTTCACATGCTGTCCTTCACTTCTGGTGATCTTTAACTGCAGTGTTTTCGACATTTCCTACTCTTTGGAGACATCTAAGCAACGTCTAGTTTGTTCGTTTCATATTAACCCTTTATGGACCAAACCCGAGTCTACTAGCTCGTTTTTCTCCTCTAGTCTATTTCATATTGATTCAGTCTTCATTCCAGATAAACGCGATTAGCGATGAAAACACTGACGAGATACGGCGCCTTCAATGCGTCGTATATGCAATTTCAACTCCCCCGAGTACGAACAGTTGTTTAACTTCCCTATTTAAACGGAAGATTAGCGTATTTTTAAAACCTGGTCCTTAGAGGGTTAACATCATGTCTTCGGTCAACTTCACTTCCACTCCCATAACGGCCAACGAGACAATACCTCTCTTTTCTTCGAACTCATTACTGATACACATTTTCGGTCCGCCCCTCTTTCAAAAATGAGTTCAACAAGTTGTATTACTACGTACGAGTGAGCGAAGCGAAATGAAAGATAAACACCTTAAACAAACAAAGCTCCAAAACACCGACGTTACATTACAAAGAAACAGATCTTTGGAAATAACGGAGGGAAAGAAGATGAAAAAGAACTTTTAGCCGTATTTTATTTTGCCAAAGATTCATTTTTTTGCTCGCGACATTTGTAGGCTCTAGCGAGGGGAGTACTCAAAGCACTATCATTGGGGGAAACGGATTTTAAGCGATTCAATGACGACACGGAACTGCGCTGATGTCACTTTTGGACATTTTTGCGCCGTTTATCTTCCGATCAATGGGTCTGTTGCACACTTCGGCTACAGCGTTTTAAAATATCAATTATTGTGTAAAAAGCCGAGAAAATAACAATGGCGGCATCAGAAAACACTACAATTCAGTATTACACTCACAAATTGCAAAAAAACACTAGAGACTATTCACCCCTGTATCTTTCCACCACGTTCACGATATTTCGCGAAATTAGCGCGGCACATTCAAATAATCACGGCCGACTGTCATCACAGCTGACTTCATAAACAAATGAGCAGTAAACACTGACGGCGTCTATTTGAATTCTTACGTTTCAATATCCTTAATTCCTCACAAAAGGTTGTGAAAGGTACGGAGACCGATATTCGTGTCGAAAACTTATCAAAATGAAACAATAACACACAGGAGTTCCAAGGATTATTCCAACTTCGATCATCATGCTTGGAACTCCTGTGTGTTATTGTTTCATTTTGATAAGTTTTCGACACGAATATCGGTCTCCGTACCTTTCACAACCTTTTGTGAGGAATTAAGGATATTGAAACGTAAGAATTCAAATAGACGCCGTCAGTGTTTACTGCTCATTTGTTCATGAAGTCAGCTGTGATGACAGTCGGCCGTGATTATTTGAATGTGCCGCGCTAATTTCGCGAAATATCGTGCACGTGGTGGAAAGATACAGGGGTGAATAGTGTCTAGTGTTTTTCACAATTTGTGAGTTTAATACTAAATTTTAGTGTTTTCTCATGCTGCCATTGTTATTTTCTCGGCTTTTTACATAAGAATTGATACTTTAAAATGTTGTAGCCAAAGTGTGCAACAGACCCATTGAAGCGCCTGCTCTCACGTTTTCCGCAAACAAGTATAATAATAGCTTATGAAGATACTCTCATCGGCGATTTTACCATTTGAAGGAAAGATTACATAAATATCAGTTGAGGCATAAGGTAAGTGACCCAAAGGTGGCCATACCTATGCTTGGAGCCAATATGCACGTATAAGTCATGAGTGATAAAAAAAACTAAATATGTCAATTTACTATTCAGACAGTTGGCTATCATGTGTTAATTTCATTTTTTTTTTAAATTTGCTTGTTTTTGAGGTTTTTTTTGCGTTTGAAAAAAAGTTGAGTTTTGACATCGCGCAAAACATGCACCTAAGGTGGCCACCCCTAACACTTTTGATGCACCTAAAGGTGGACACACCCCCTTTCAAATTTCATTAATAAGTATTCAAATGCTATTTTATCGTTCAAAAACGGAATCTAGACCCTAGTTACGCCAGAAATTATAATGATTATGATGCATTGGAAGTCAAAGGAGGAATCAATTTAAGGGCTTAGCTTTTACGATTGTTTACTTCCGTGAAAATTAGCTGAAGACCTGCGAAAACGGACGTTGCACTGTTCCGCGCCGACTGAATCGCCCGATGCTCTTGAGTTTTGGAGTGGGGAAAGCAATAGAATCCTGCTACTCAGCACTAACGCCATCCATCGTCAATTCGTGTAATTAACTGAAACAAGCTGGGGTGGGCCACCTTAAGAGCCGGGCCACCTTTGGGTCACCTACCTTAGTTATGGCTTGCAAAGACACTCTCATTGATAATCCTCTTCAACCGATTTTAAACCACCGATGGATGAATATTCGTAGAATAAGCCATTGAAGATGATCCGCAGACTTGCGCAAAACATGCTTAAATTACCAAACATTGAACAGTCTAGTTTCCATATTTATGGTTTGGGTTTCTTCCCCCCTTTTTTTATTGAAAGTTGTGTGCCAAAAAAAGAAACGCATACTTGTAGAGCATCAGATGAATTATCTAGATAACTATCCAGGGGGTTGGAAAGTATTGGTGAAGTTTTTCATGGTGTATTACTCTAGAGGTCAGAGTTGGAGCTCTCATTCAACAGGAACATTTATCCAGACATACATATTCGATGAGCAACATCGTTGCAAAGTTTCCAGGAAAGTTTGAAAACGGCATAACTTCCCGCAGAAATTGTTATTATCACTTATGAAAATTGTTTTTGGCTACTGCCCACTAGATCAGTCTGGAAATCAGTTTAGAAACTTTCACGCTGGGAAACTTCGGAACGCTGCGGAACTCGAAATAGGTTCATTTCAGGATCCCGGATGGATAAATCATCTATGGAAATAAATTCCATAATTGGACCTGTAGAATACGTCCTAAAAAACTTCCAAAAAAGGCTTGCAAAATCCTGAAAAGCGTTCCCTACTGACTTGTGGAAAAAAATAATCATCTTAAATGGTTCGGATTGGTGATATGAAACAGAAAATACTTAGTAGCAGACAGACACGTGTCAAGATTTTATGGTTCCACACATGGGCGCACCTAGGATTTCTGCATGGGAGGGGGGACAAGTTATTTCATAAGGGGAGTCTGGAGGTCCTCCCCCCGGACAATTTTGAAAATTTAGCTCTTCTTAGATGCAAAATTAGGCTATTTCTACTCAAAAACTATATTGAATTAATTCTCGAGAAAAATGAGATTTTCCGAGACTAGGGTGATATTACGGAAATATTCATCATGCTGTTATTACGGAAATATCTTCATCATGCTGATAGAAAGACGGAGTCTTCAGGAAATCTAGATTTTAGAAGAAGATCGAGCAAAATTAACAATTAAGGACATTGCTGTCGGAAAAGATGTGTTCCTCATTTCCTTTCCCATCTTTTCTTTTTCTCTTTTCCTCTTTTTTCCTTCCCCATTCTCCTTTTTTCCTTGTCTTCTTCCTATGAGGATCCTTGGCCCTCTTGCCCTCCCCCCCCCCGGGTGCGCCCATGACAACCTCTTCCAAACTACACTAAAAAACGAGGTAGGTTAAATTTCACCCTACGATGGTTGGCATACTCTGTAGGAATTTAGATGGTTAATATACAGCGTGATGATTAAACAATACGCAAGATTTTTCGGTATTTTTTACGGTCATGTGGTTAATATTCACAGTCATACAATTAGTATTCACGATTAGATGGTTCTTTTTTAACCCTTTCAATACCACACCTGAGTATATTAATTCGTTCCCTGTGGCTATATCTGCCTCATCAAGTTTCAGTTTTTGATTCACAATAACTACGGCTCCAAATTATTAACATTTTATTGGTAATGTTTCCTCGAGAGACTTTAATCAAAAGTGTATGCTGAATTAGCACCGCCGTGTAGGAATACATATTTAACCACGCACTTAATTTGAGCGAGCGAACTTTGAATTATCTTCTTAACCGAGTCGTAAAAGGGTTAACCATCCAAATCGCTACACAATTTTATTTCCATCTGATTGTGAGAATAAAATTTACCCATCCTGCGCTTTTAGACAGTGTGCAGCCTTTTGGCCAGGGACCGAGGCCAAATATCCCATAGTGCGCTGTGAGGCAGTAGCGCACCGAGAGTTTCTTCATCTCTCTCTTTTCTCCATTAAAAACGTATGTTAGACAAGGATGGACAGCGGGATAAAACCCCCTCTTTCTGTCCTTTTTCTACGTATACATTCAAATGGGAAATGAGAGAGATGGAAGATATCCTGGTTGCGCCAGTGCTGTGAGGAATCGAGTTGAAGATTGGATATTGGGAGGTTACAAAGGAAGATTGGATATTGGGAGGTTACTAAGGAGAGGGATACGGGTGGAAAAGCGGAGGTAAGTCGTAGTCGGCGTTGCCAGACTTTAGGGTCGGAGCTATTTAATTTGCTCCATCGGAAGTTGATGCGCATTTTCGTAAAACGCGGCAATCAAATCTGGGGGAGTAAAGGAAATTGAAAGGTATGGATTCCGTGAAACGGACGAGGAAAGTTGAGCTTCCTCCTGCGACGCGATCTCCGCATTAACAAATACCTCGTTAAAAGCAGTTGCAAGTCTACAGATAGATAGAGAGATAGAGAGGGAGAGAGAGAGCGGGAAAGAGAGAGAGGATGAGAAAGGGGGAAGAGAAATCCTAATTCGTAAGATGTTGATTCTTGTTCTCGATCCCAGTTTGATAAGGTTAAAAGTATCGCGCGCTTTAACCCCCTCCCTTCCCACCTCCCTCCCCCCTTCCCCTTCCGGACTCTCCCACGCCTCTTGACGCAACGGTTACAAGCTTATCAATACCCTCCATCGATGTTGCCGCTTCTTTACGACTCTTAAGGGATGAAGTTCGGAAACATTTGTTTGAGATTTAACTAACTTCACTTCGCATTGTTTGTTTGTTTGTTTTTCATCTATGATAGCTCAATTTCGATTGAAGGGCAAGAAGAAGGCGGCTTGTACGGCAACTGTACTGCTTACCATTTAAACTCATGTAGAAGAATCGATTTATTTAACATAGGATTAAATGGAAATCAACCACTATTGCCAATTCTCACAAACTCACACTATTTAAAGCAGTGGTTCCCAACCGGTGGTCCGCGGACCGAGTTTTGGTGGTCCGCGAAGACCTTTCCAAAGGACTTGGTCAAAAATAGCCAATTTTTGCCCCCCTCTGAATGGGATATCTAATTACACCGTTTGATTAAGCATCAAACGGACTACAAACCCTGAAATTTGCAAATCCTAAAAAATAATTCTGGGGGGCGTTAGGGGGGCTCAAAGTTTAACATGATTGTTACCGTTGAAAGGCGATAAAAAAGTGCTAAATGAAGATATGAAAGTGCGGTTTGCACGAAAAAATGCAAAATTTAAAGACCTTTTCAACGATATGTATGACTTTGTAGTTTGCTTTATTTTTATAGGACTTATAGAATTTTTTGTATTTTGAAGCCGGAGAAATTTTTTACTTAATCTTGAGTCCCGAAAAATGCTATTTTTTGATTTTTATGAAAAAGAAATATGTTATTCTCGACATAATTTTGCATACACTCGTTCAAACCGCATCGCGGGGCGATTTTTCGTTCGCGAGTTACGAGCGTTTAAAGAAGCGCACCTCGAGCGAGAGAGCAACACTGCGTGCCGCTCGCACGTGTGTCTACGGGAGAATCGACAACGCGGCCGATACCGAGACAACCACTGCGTTGTCGATTCTCCCGTAGACACACGTGCGAGCGGCACGCAGTGTTGCTCTCTCGCTCGAGGTGCGCTTCTTTAAACGCTCGTAACTCGCGAACGAAAAATCGCCCCGCGATGCGGTTTAAACGAGTGTATGCAAAATTATGTCGAGAATAACATATTTCTTTTTCATAAAAATCAAAAAATAGCATTTTTCGGGACTCAAGATTAAGTAAAAAATTTCTCCGGCTTCAAAATACAAAAAATTCTATAAGTCCTATAAAAAAAAAGCAAACTACAAAGTCATACATATCGTTGAAAAGGTCTTTAAATTTTGCATTTTTTCGTGCAAACCGCACTTTCATATCTTCATTTAGCACTTTTTTATCGCCTTTCAACGGTAACAATCATGTTAAACTTTGAGCCCCCCTAATGCCCCCCAGAATTATTTTTAGGACTTGAAAATTTCAGGATTTGTAGTCCATTTGATGCTTAATCAAATGGTGTAATTAGATATCCCATTCAGAGGGGGGCAAAAATCGGCTATTTTTGACCAAGTCCTTTTTCCCGTTTTTTTTGCCCGAAAGTGGCAAGTTAAATTTGTGACAAATATTTATTTACGTAGCAGGAAAAATAAAATGTTGTCGTTGCTTGGGAAGTAAGTGATTATTTGAACGAGTCATAACCTAAATTTTTATAAGTTTATGAAATTCCTCCTTCGAAGTTTTCGTTTTTCGTTTGTTTAAATTCAAAATTAATTTAAAAATTGAAAGTTTTCAAGTATTGTTTTTGTTTTTGTTCAATAATCTCAGCGACTCCCAACCGGTGGCTGTATTTAAAAAATAAATTGTTCTTTTAGATTTAAAAATGCTTCAGTGACTAAAGCTGCCCCCCTGGCTTTATTTCCCCCACCATTGTCCAAAAAAAAAACACAAGGTCATCGATTTTTCATTTTTTCTAGTGGTGGTCCACGAGCTCCACCGATTGTCCGATTGGTGGTCCGCGACCTCCACCGATTGTCCGATTGGTGGTCCGCGACCAGAAAAGGTTGGGAACCGCTGGTTTAAAGGTAGCCGTAGATAAAACATGTTGGCAAGAGTAGAGTTAGTTGCTCATTAAAACTTATGAGCTGTATTAACCCTTAACTGCAGATGAGCCCAGATCTGGAACAATTACTTTGAAGCCTTATCTAAAAGTAGGGGACTTGAGTTGTACTGTCGCTGCATGATGGGTCACACGTGGAACAGATACTAAACGAGTAAGAATTGTCGATTTTGTCCTAGAGCGCGAAGCACAGGATAGAGAACGTGCAGAGTGGTTGAAAATAGCTCACTGAAAATCTGATAGAGATTTTCCGATTTTCATTGTTATGTTTGGGAGTAACGCAGGGGTACCATATACAGGGTGTGGCAGACCACCCGTCCACTATCTTTATCTCAAAAACGGCCGAAAATTGAGCCTCGGGGGCAAAACTTTCATATATCGACCCCAAGGAATCCAATGAAAATATTTTCAGCCCCCCAAAACCACCCCTTGGGGGTTATTTAGGGGGGTGGGTACCCGTATCTCGAAAAAAACAAATAGAAAAGGTATGTTTTGACATTGGAATCTAATACGACATAAAAAAATAAAACTTTTTTATCCCTAAGTTTTTTTTCTAAAAACCACCCTTTTTTGAGTTAGGGGTGGTTTTCAAAAAATTTAGGGGTAATCTTTGATTGACCGCTGTGACCCTCCAAATCATTGGATTTCAAAAAACTAAAAATTTTCTGAAAGGGCAGACCAAGGGCTTTCTTTTGATGTATCACATGCCTATTTTTTGTGAAAGAGGGTACATGGCCCCCTCACCCCAAAATTTTGGGGCTTCGGGGGGCCCTACGTAAAAATTTTCAAATGTAAAGGTATGGCTTGTGATACATCATTTTAAAGGTCTTTCAGAGACGAAAAAAGTGATACCCCCCAAAAGTCGTAAAAACAACCCCCTTCCAAAATGGCGGCCGTTTTAAGGTTAGGGGGCTCAAGGGGGGACCTTCAGAAAAATGATCCAAAATTGAACGATACATGGCTAAAATGGTCTTAAAAAGAGAAAAATAATGGTTCAAGCCGCGAGTCAAACCGACTTTTCAATCCAAAGTTACGGCCGATTGAAATTTAGGGGTGCCTTTTTGGGAAACCCAACTACCCCTAAATTTCAATCGGCCGTAACTTTGGATTGAAAAGTCGGTTTGACTCGCGGTTTGAACCATTATTTTTCTCTTTTTAAGACCATTTTAGCCATGTATCGTTCAATTTTGGATCATTTTTCTGAAGGTCCCCCCTTGAGCCCCCTAACCTTAAAACGGCCGCCATTTTGGAAGGGGGTTGTTTTTACGACTTTTGGGGGGTATCACTTTTTTTGTCTCTGAAAGACCTTTAAAATGATGTATCACAAGCCATACCTTTACATTTGAAAATTTTTACGTAGGGCCCCCCGAAGCCCCAAAATTTTGGGGTGAGGGGGCCATGTACCCTCTTTCACAAAAAATAGGCATGTGATACATCAAAAGAAAGCCCTTGGTCTGCCCTTTCAGAAAATTTTTAGTTTTTTGAAATCCAATGATTTGGAGGGTCACAGCGGTCAATCAAAGATTACCCCCAAATTTTTTGAAAACCACCCCTAACTCAAAAAAGGGTGGTTTTTAGAAAAAAAACTTAGGGATAAAAAAGTTTTATTTTTTTATGCCGTATTAGATTCCAATGTCAAAACATACCTTTTCCATTTGATTTTTTCGAGATACGGGTACCCACCCCCCTAAATAACCCCCAAGGGGTGGTTTTGGGGGGCTGAAAATATTTTCATTGGATTCCTTGGGGTCGATATACCCAATGAAAGTTTTGCCCCCGAGGCTCAATTTTCGGCCGTTTTTGAGATAAAGATAGTGGACGGGTGGTCTGCCACACCCTGTACAAAAAAAAACAACTATTGAAACTTACTAATTTATTTTTTACTACTTTAATTTTGTTTTTTTTTTTTTAGCCTGAAAACTATATTTTCAGTTGCATGGATACCTAAATGTTGGTAAGGCCACATTTGGAGCAATTAATATTCAGGCTCTTTACCATTGAAATATAATGGAAAGAATTTTTTCACTATTTTTCCCTGTCTCAAGGATCAAAATTGTACTGAAAAAAAAAAAAATTATTTTATTGAAAAAAAAAAATAAAAATCATGCAGTAAAGGGTTAAGCTTTTGAAAGTGGGCTGCTGTCTACGAGGCTAAAAGTTTCGCACTGAGAGATTCTCTTTATCTTTCTCATTTTTTTAATACGAAATGCAAATTAGACAAGGAAAACATAAGCAGGTACAACCCACACCATAGATAATCTTTCTACTCATTCATTAAAAGGGAAAATAAGAGAGACAGAAAATAGTCAGGGTGTGCGCCACTGACCTGGATACGATAAAAAGTTAAGAACTTGATGTAGATGTTCGACCGTGGATGTCTACAAGAGTGAAAACTTTCACAGTGATTGTAAAAATCCTGACCTTTTTTTTAAAAAAAAAATCCCACCATGACTTTTGCCACTAAATATAAAAGCATAAAGGTACTTTCGCGAGAAAGTTCAAATTTGTGTAAACTTTCTATGAAAAAATGTTCGCGGTCCAAAAAAACCTTTACAACAAGCAATCACTTCAGCACGAATGTTAATTCGAAATAATTAATCAACAACAGTAAAGGTTTACATTCCATTTAACTCCTGCCGTCAGTTTGTGCAATACAGTCATGTTTTCGAACAACCACTATTCTCACTAAGCAAACAGTGGCCTAAGAAACAAGAGAAACAATTAGTTAAAAAGTAACTATTTTTTTGGTGTTCCTCTTGAACGCTCATATTTGAATAATTTTGCAGATTAGTTTAACGGCCAGTTCGGTGACTAATGCTTGGGGGGCGAAAATATGAAAAAAAATAAAAAAATGGGCATTTACACCACATGAAACACTTGGTTTAAAGTAAAGATCTTTAATAGGGGTCAAGAATGCGCGGGAATATTCTTCATAAAGGAAATCCAAATAATATTATTTTGATTTAAACGTTATTTCGCGATGTAACGTCACAACTCGTACGATTTTTCGCAACTTCACACGAGTGTATCTCTAAAACACTGATACTTACAGTTTGGTAAAGACCAAATGAGCAGTGAGAACCTATGTTCTCAGTTTACCGAGTACTTTCATATTCTTCATTAAAAACAACAGCAACAAAATTTAGACTCATGCCTTATACGCATGCCTCTTTAAAGGTTTTCTTTGAAGGCGTTGCGAAGTTCTAAAATTTATTGAGGTGCTAGAAGCTTCGAATTTTCGAGAAAAAGGCCAACATTTAAAAAACAAAATCCCATAGATTAATTTATGTCCTTTTTTGTTTTGTTCGTTTTATTTTTGTTTGTTTTTGTTTGTTTACAACCGATGAGATGTTCGGTAAAATTTGATACCGAGAGAAAAACGGTGCGACATGGTTTACATTCCCTGAAGTGCAGTGTAGTGGTGTGCTCCCGCTGGACTTAAAAACGGTTTGACAAAGAGAGAAAGGAAAATAAAACACTCGAAAACACGATCGGCGACAAAGTAGACGGAAGAAGTGACTGAACATAAAAATCCAAAACTTAGACTCGGATCGGGCTTTAGTTGCGAAAAGTCGATTTGGAACCGATTGAAAGATAAGAAGTTGAATGAAGGGAAGCGCACCGCAAGCAAGAGCTGCATCAGGATCTCTCTGTCACTCTCTATCCCCCCCTCTCTCTCTCACTCTCACTCACTCACTCATTCTCACTCTCTCTATCCCCCTCTTTCTCTCACTCTCACTCACTCACTCACTCTCACTCTCTCTCTCCCTCTCTCCCTCACTCACTCTCTCTCTCTCTTTCTCTCCCTCTCTCCCTCTCAACCTCCCTCTCTCTCTCCCTACCTCCCTTTCACTCTCTCTCTCTCTCTCTCTCTCTCTCTCTCTCTCTCTCTCTCTCTCTCTCTCTCACACTCTCTATCCCCCTCTCTCTCTCTCTCTCTCTCTCTGTCACCCTCTATCCCTCTCGCTCTATCTCTCTCTCTCTCTCTCTCTCTCTCTCTCTCTCTCTCTCTCTCTCTCTCTCTCTCACTCACTCTCACTCTCACTCTCACTCTCACTCTCTCTCTCTCTCTCTCTCTCTCTCTATCTCTCTCTCTCTCTCTCTCTCTCTCCACACACTTCTCTCATCTACTCCCCCTCATCTTACCCCCTCACGCTCCGGGAGCTCAGTTTGATCGATAGAATAAACATTGGAGCTTATGAAAATGGGAGCACTCGGTGATACATCGCAGCGTCTCCTCCCAAGCTTGTTGCGCCTTAATGCATAAAATAGTAGGCAACCTTGCACGACAATTCGTTACCGCGGCAGACAACGGGACTCGGGAACGATCGCGATGGCTCGTTTGCATAAAAAAGAAATAAATAAAATAAATAAATAAATAAAAAAGAAAGGATACGGCACTGTTCGATCGCGATTCGCGTCTTTTAAAATTCTCTTCGTCGACTTTCGTGGCTCCGATTCTTACTGGAGGCGAGAGGGATTTTTGAAAAGAAAAGAAATAATAAGTGACGGGAATAATGCAAGTTTTTAACCCTCGAGCATTGGATGATAGGTCTACCGCACGCTTTTCCTGTATACGTAGTTGAAGACAGACATTTTTATGTGAAGTTACACTGAGAAAACGGTGAGAGAATAGGGCAGTTGCAAGAAGGGTCTGACATTTTTTGTTTTTGTTTTTGTTTTTTTTTTTTTAAGAAAGTGATAGTACTTGATGAGCTGAGAACAATGCAATGGTGCCTTCATGGTTTTTTCCTAAGTGTCCCAGTCTTGGGGATACACACGTGCAAAGAGAGTAAAGTTGTAAAAAATCGTGTGCGTACTGCGTAGTGACATCCATACGCAGAATTTCCATTTAACCCTTTCAGTACCACGCCCGAGTATACTCGTTTCTGTGACTAGATGTACCTCACACAGTTTTAGTTTTTTATTCACAATAATTGTGACTCCAAATTGTTAGTGAAAAAAAAAAAAAAAAAAAAAAATGTCTTCGAGCGCCTTCAATCAATCGTGTATGCAAAATCAGCACCGCAAAGTAGGAATATTTAACTATACCTACTAATTTTGATCGAGCGAACATTGACTTGTCTTCACAACGTGGTCGCGAAAGGGTGAAAACAATGTATTTTGGGCCAAAATCTCATCTCCGGAACAATGGCACTTAAATAGCAACCAAAGGCATCTTTGTTCTCAGCTCATCAAGTACTTTCATTTTCTTTGTAAAAATCACAACATTTCAGACCCTTGCAACTGCCCCATTGACCAGGTCCACATTCCACCAACCAACCCTTTTGCTTCCAGGTTACAGAGCAGCGGTGTAGCGTACAATTTGGCAACGTTGTTTTGTGTCCATTTAAACCTATATAATAGGTCGAATGCGAAGGTGTTCACTGGACACCCAACAATTAGATCATTTTCATGGGTTTAAATGAGTGAACTGCAACGTTGCCGAATGGCACGCTACGCCACTGTTACTGAGACAAGTCAAATGCTCGCTTTCTCCTTCAAATCAAATGAGTTTATAATTTTACAAACAACACTAACGATAAGGAGCTTTTACAGTAAATACTAATTGAAACTATGAAATTTGGATTTAGTGTATACCTCGCGTAACTGTAAATCCTTCGTGGACTCTGTCCCAATTTTTCGTGGAAACATTAAAATCGCATTGATTTCCGAGGAGGTGCATGAACATAGAAAACACTTGGGATCTCAATTTACATGGAGATCACTTGTAATCTCCATTTTCACGAAAATTACTAAGATTTTCGTACACTGAAAAAATAGATTGGTTCGCCCGTCTAGTTGTTAGTGAAATGTGCACAATCAAATCGAATGGTTGTGCTTACTCAAGAAATTAGGTACTCCACAAAATAATTGGTAACTGGTACCAATTAAATTGGGTATGTGGAACCAATAAAGTTGGATGTAACGTACCAATTTGAGTTGGTACCCGGTACTAATTTAATGGTACAGAGTATCAATCTATTGGTTGGAGAATTTCTTCGGTAAGTACAACGAATAAACTTGATTTCGCGAATGTCACTAATAATTAGTTGGGCGAATCAATACTTTTTTTGCCGTGTATCCACATGGCAAATTAGAACAGAGTTCGTGGAACTTATTACTAAGATAATAAGAATAACGAACATACTCAGGCGTGATTTTGAAAGAGAACGTGCTTCTTCGATATTCATTTCCAACTCTGTCCACCGCCTGCTCTTCCCGGGCACCGCCAAAGTTATATTAAATGGGAAAACAGACTTACGAGCAGACCTGTCATTTTGGTGGGCTTTTAATTGTTGACGGGGCGCACAGCTCATCAAAACGTCCCCTCTGCTCTTCCGGGGCACCGTCAATGTTGTTTTAAATGGGAAAACAGACTTACGAGCAGACCTGTCGTTTTGGTGGGCTTTTAACCATTGACATGGCGCAGGGCTCACCAAAACGTCCCTTCTGCTCTTCCGGGGCACCGTCAATGTTATTTTAAATGGGAAAACAGACTTACGAGCAGACCTCTCATTTTGGTGGGCTTTTAATCGTTGACCAGGCGCAAGGCTCATCAAAACGTCCCCTCTGCTCTTCCCGGGCACCGCCAATGTTATTTTAAATGGGAAAACAGCCTTACGAGCAGACCTGTCATTTTGGTGGGCTTTTAATCGTTGACCAGGCGCAAGGCTCATCAAAACGTCCCCTCTGCTCTTCCAGGGCACCGCCAATGGTATTTTAAATGGGAAAACAGCCTTACGAGCAGACCTGTCGTTTTGGTGGGCTTTTAACCGTTGACAAGGCGCAGGGCTCATCAAAACGACCCCTCTGCTCTTCCGGGCACCGTCAATGTTATTTCAAATGGGAAACAGACTTACGAGCAGACCGGTCGTTTTGGTGGGCTTTTAACCGGCGAGAAGACGCAGGGCTCATCGAAACGTCCCCTCCCCTGCTCTTCCCGGGCACCGCCAATGTTATTTTAAATGGGAAAACAGCCTTACGAGCAGACCTGTCTTTTGGTGGGCTTTTAATCGTTGACGGGCGCACGGCTCATCAAAACGTCCCCACTGCTCTTCCGGGGCACCGTCAATGTTGTTTTAAATGGGAAAACAGACTTACGAGCAGACCTGTCGTTTTGGTGGGCTTTTAACCATTGACATGGCGCAGGGCTCACCAAAACGTCCCTTCTGCTCTTCCGGGGCACCGTCAATGTTATTTTAAATGGGAAAACAGACTTACGAGCAGACCTGTCATTTTGGTGGGCTTTTAATCGTTGAACAGGCGCAAGGCTCATCAAAACGTCCCCTCTGCTCTTCCCGGGCACCGCCAATGTTATTTTAAATGGGAAAACAGCCTTACGAGCAGACCTGTCATTTTGGTGGGCTTTTAATCGTTGACCAGGCGCAAGGCTCATCAAAACGTCCCCTCTGCTCTTCCCGGGCACCGCCAATGTTATTTTAAATGGGAAAACAGCCTTACGAGCAGACCTGTCGTTTTGGTGGGCTTTTAACCGTTGACAAGGCGCAGGGCTCATCAAAACGACCCCTCTGCTCTTCCGGGGCACCGTCAATGTTATTTTAAATGGGAAAACAGACTTACGAGCAGACCGGTCGTTTTGGTGGGCTTTTAACCGGCGAGAAGACGCAGGGCTCATCGAAACGTCCCCTCTGCTCTTCCCGGGCACCGCCAATGTTATTTTAAATGGGAAAACAGCCTTACGAGCAGACCTGTCTTTTGGTGGGCTTTTAATCGTTGACTTGGCGTAGGGCTCATCAAAACGTCCCCTCTGCTCTTCCGGGGCACCGTCAATGTTGTTTTAAATGGGAAAACAGACTTACGAGCAGACCTGTCGTTTTGGTGGGCTTTTAACCATTGACATGGCGCAGGGCTCACCAAAACGTCCCTTCTGCTCTTCCGGGGCACCGTCAATGTTATTTTAAATGGGAAAACAGACTTACGAGCAGACCTGTCATTTTGGTGGGCTTTTAATCGTTGAACAGGCGCAGGGCTCATCGAAACGTCCCCTCTGCTCTTCCCGGGCACCGCCAATGTTATTTTAAATGGGAAAACAGCCTTACGAGCAGACCTGTCTTTTTGGTGGGCTTTCAATCGTTGACTTGGCGTAGGGCTCATCAAAACGTCCCCTTTGCTCTTCCGGGGCACCGCCAATGTTATTTTAAATGGGAAAACAGACTTACGAGCAGAGCGGTCGTTTCGGTGGGCTTTTAACCGGCGACAAGGCGCAGGGCTCATCAAAACGTCCCCTCTGCTCTTCCCGGGCACCGCCAATGTTATTTTAAATGGGAAAACAGACTTACGAGCAGACCTGTCTTTTTGGTGGGCTTTCAATCGTTGACTTGGCGCAGGGCTAATCAAAACGTCCCCCCTGCTCTTCCCGGGCACCGCCAATGTTATTTTAAATGGGAAATCAGACTTACGAGCAGACTTGACATTTTGGTGGGCCTTAAATCGTTGACTAGGCGCAGGGCTCATCAAAACGTCCCCTCTGCTCTTCCCGGGCACCGCCAATGTTATTTTAAATGGGTAAACAGACTTACGAGCAGACCTGTCGTTTTGGTGGACTTTTAACCGGCGACAAGGCGCAGGGCTAATCAAAACGTCCCCCCTGCCCTTCCCGGGCACCGGCAATGTTATTTTAAATGGGTAAACAGACTTACGAGCAGACCTGTCGTTTTGGTGGACTTTTAACCGGCGACAAGGCGCAGGGCTCATCAAAACGTCCCCTCTGCTCTTCCCGGGCTACGCCAATGTTATTTTAAATGGGAAATCAGACTTACGAGCATTGACATTTTGGTGGGCCTTAAATCGTTGACTAGGCGCAGGGCTCATCAAAACGTCCCCTCTGCTCTTCCCGGGCTACGCCAATGTTAGTTTAAATGGGAAAACAGACTTACGAGCAGACCGGTCGTTTTGGTGGGCTTTTAATCGTTGACCAGGCGCAGGGCTCATCAAAACGTCCCCTCTGCTCTTCCCGGGCACCGCCAATGTTATTTTAAATGGGAAAACAGACTTACGAGCAGACCTGTCGTTTTGGTGGGCATTTAGCCGTTGACATGGCGTTTTGGTGGTCCCCTCTGCTCTTCCGGGGCACCGGCAATGTTATTTTAAATGGGTAAACAGACCCACGAGCAGACCTGTCGTTTTGGTGGGCTTTTAGCCGTTGACATGGCGCAGGGCTCACCAAAACGTCCCTTCTGCTCTTCCCGGGCACCGCCAATGTTATTTTAAATGGGTAAACAGACTTACGAGCAGACCTGTCGTTTTGGTGGACTTTGAACCGGCGACAAGGCGCAGGGCTCATCAAAACGTCCCCTCTGCTCTTCCGGGGCACCGGCAATGTTATTTTAAATGGGTAAACAGACTTACGAGCAGACCTGTCGTTTTGATGGGCTTTTAGCCGTTGACATGGCGCAGGGCTCACCAAAACGTCCCTTCTGCTCTTCCCGGGCACCGCCAATGTTATTTTATATGGGAAAACAGACTTACGAGCAGACCCGTCGTTTTGGTGGGCTTTTAATCGTTGACCAGGCGCAGGGCTCATCAAAACGTCCCCTGCGGTTCGTAAGTTTTATTTTTCTAGAAGTAAAAATTTACAAAACGGAGTCGGTTGGGACTTGCATGGTCATACATTTTATTTTTACAATGTTTACTCCATCCTCTCAGTCATATTTGAATGAGCATTCGGTAACTCAAAATGTAACAATCACCGCAGGGTTGAGCAAAAATGATGAGTAGATACCGTTCTAAGGCGGCCGGTATTACGAACCTTGGTTCGTCCAAACCAATAGTTTGACTCAACCACACGGCAATCCGGTAGGCAGCCAAACTACTGGTTAAAGGATGAGAACCTAGGAGGCTCAACCCTTAACCAGAAGATAGCAAGCGGTCGTAAAACGCCTCTCCCCGTATACCTGAAGTTAGAGCTCTAACCACAGCCAAGCTATCACCGAGCCAGAGGTCGAAATACTGGGCCTAAAGTTGCTACGATTTGTCATTACAAAAAACGAAATAAAGAAAGAGAAATATGATTACCTTAAATCCTTTATACCATTCTTTTATCGTTGCTTCATCATATCGTGTGTGCAACTTTAAAAAATCCATATCTTCTTTTGAAAGTTTGTCTTTGCTTCCGAAGCATCCCATGTCTGTGAACACAAGAACAGTTTAGTTTAAAATTAAAGGAACGACAGAGGAAGGACATATAGAAAATGCTAACTTAAAAACAGACAGAGGAAGGACATAGAAAAAATGCTAACTTAAAAACAATGTTATAAAAAATGCGGCAACCTTGCAATTTCTCAAGCGATGCCTCGAGAGCTTCCCTTCAATCAATGCAATTAAGAACAAAACCCTTTTCAGTAAAGAAAACTGTGAGATTGACTTTGTCCCTTTCACAAACTCCCGCAGTTTCCTGTACAGCGCATTATCTTGATACGGTTACAAATCAAGCAAACTAACAAGATAATCAGTGGCGTAACTAGAAATTACCTTTCTCTCACTTTGTCCATTAAAATGTGTAAGTTAGAAAAGGATAGGACAGGGGGATCAATCCCCCTCTTCCTATCCTTTTTCTACCAGTACATTCAGGTGAGTAACAAGAGAGATAGAATGATTTCTTGTTACGCTACTGAAGATAATATCAATAAATATTTTAGTACTCAAGAAACTTTCTTAAAAGAATCCACGACTAATAATAAAGGTCCACGGCAGGGAAGTTTCTGGGCTGCATTGATACTATAACCTGCAGTAGCGCACCGAGAGTTTCTTCATCTCTCTCTTTTCTCCATTAAAAATCGTATGTTGGACAAGGATGGACAAGGGGATAAAACCCCCTGTTTCTGTCCTTTTCGTACTGATACATTCAAATGGAAAATGAGAGAGATAGAAGAGATCCTGGTTGCGCCAGTGATGACCTGCAAAAGAAATCCCTTTCATTGAAACCGTCCTTGATAATACTGTCTATTGTTTTCCAAAGATTCTTAGATTTTTTAGAGTTTCCTTTCAAGAGGCCATTCTCTTAGACTCCGAAATACCTGACAACTGCAAAATTCTTTAAAACTGGTCGAGAAACGGAAAAATGAAAATTTACGCCGGAATACTTCCTTTTGAAAGTCGTAATTCATAAGTGGAACTTCAAGAAATTAGGCATTAGAGACTTCAAGAGACACAAGCATGAGCAGGGCCTCATAGCCAAAGCCAATGTTTGAATTTTGCGTCCCTCACGGCAGGAAGCCATTAAAAATGCAACAGGACCAGTAACCAATCGCCCAAAAACTAATTTCGAGTGATAATTCTCGTACAGCCAGAAATTGATTTCATAGATTACAGTATAAATTATTGCAATCGAGGCTGGAAGCCATATCAGTTCCCAAAATTCAACTCCCTAAAGAGATGCCATTGCAATACCAAACTGTAATCATTGAAATCAATTAGTGTTCGTGGGGGAACAAATGGATTCAGTTTTTGAATGATAGATAACAAGTGCTGCGTTTCATGATTTTCAGCAAAGCGAGACCCAAAATTCGATTATGACCGTGGCCCAGGCTCGGAGTCTCTCGGCACGAGTACAGCAAATCATGAGTATCAAATTTACTAGAAACCGAACATTCTTCTCGTACTTTCATTTGAAACTGACGAGTTAAAGTTTTACTGTTTCTTTGAGGCGGCGAACTTACGACGTTTCCTCACACCACGTACCTACCTTCGACCCATTGATATAGGTTTTAAGCAGGTGCAAAACAATAGAGTCTTGTGGATTTTCTCATCCGAGTTTTCGACGTCCTTTATCCCGCTGTACGTACATCTTGTTTTGCCTTCTGAAATACGTGATTTTTCTGTATGATTTAAGCTAATAAAGACAAGAATATCGCAGCGCCGTCTCTCAAAAAGCTTATGTACAAACTGACGAGTCAATACTAATACTTGCGAGAGGAGAATACAGACATTAGACAATGAGGATCAGTCAAGCGAGCAACTGTTCAGGCATTCACGTACTATTCATTGCATAACCGCAGCATTGCAGGCACTTGAGCGTACGGCAATAAATCCGCCAAGAAACTCATACAGCCAGTATAAAGCAATGGGTACGCGGTGTAATTACAGGCCATAAGTGAAAGATGAGACTGCAATTTAAATGCTCCTGACTTTTAAAGATTGCGCAATGCGCTGTGATATGTAATACTATAAACTGCACTGCTTTATTGGCGGTCTTTTCAAACACGCGTACCTACACGCAAAAAAGTTCATATATTTTCAAAAATTCATTATCTACTTTCATTGAAAGGTTCAAAAATCTCCTCTGAATACAAGGCCTCCTCTGAAAAATACAACCATCCACTAAAATTGACCAAAATTTTATTTTTGGCCTCCTAGATTTTCGACAATTTTGAAACTACAACTATATATAATTAGGACGATCCTATAATTCATACGTTTGGTTCCTAAGAAAAAAAAAAAAAAAATTCTCTGGATTGAATTAAGAGGTCAAAAGAGCTCGGAAATTTCAAACAACCTCCATTCAAGCAAGTAGGTCTCGAAAGTCATCAGATGCCTATGCTAAAAGGACGAGACACGCATCTCATGGAAAAGGAGTCCCGGTCAAATGGTGAATCGGACGAGGCTTTGCATCACTATGGAAATTCGAGACCAAAAATAATTGATTTCAACTGAAAACGCAATTCTGATACTGGAATTTCCGGGAATATTCAATTTTTAAGAATGTTGGAATTTTTCAACAGACGAGAGACACAGACAAAATAAAATAAGTTGGAGTAGGCCTGGCCCAACAGACTAACAAAGTTAGTTCTGCTCCAAAGAGAGCTTAGAATTCAGTTTCAATGACATCAATCCTGGGTTTTCACTTAAAGCTAGCCTTCCTTTTTGGTGTGCTTACGTTCTAACCAAAGGTAGATCCAGGAGTTTGTTTTTCGTTCTTTCCGCCCATTTGGACGCAAATGAGAGTAAAACGGCAGCGATCGGAGCCTCTAAGTCATGTGATGCTGGGCCCCTCCCTTTACACATTAGATCCTTTTCTAATACGTACGATAAACTGAGTGCAGAGAGAGAAGGACAAAATCCTTGACCCGCATCTGGTTCTAATTTCACACTAAAGCAGGGAAAATTGCGAGAGAGAGAGAGAGAGAGAGAGAGAGAGAGAGAGAGAGAGAGAGAGAGAGAACGAGGAGGAAGGAAAAATTGGCGCTTTGATCTTGTTCACTCGAGCATGACGAAAGGAGGTCGTATTTCTTGCGCATGGTTTGGCACTTTGAAGTAGTGAACCACGCGAGTCGGCCACGCGTACGTCAGAGGCAGTGTTGCAATTTTCCGGACACTTATCCAATTTTTCCCGTTTAACTTAATGTAAAATTTCGTAATTTGAAAAGGAAAATCCGGCAACACTGGACTCATAGACAAAATGAAGCTCGGTCAACTACTGTTTAGCGTTGCAGTATTAACTGAAATAAATAGGAAACTTCAGATATTCAGACCAAATCGAAGCAGAGCCATAACTCATTAAGACCATATACATGTTGCATTGCATATACTGACGACTTATTTTCACTGAATCAATTTTTTCATTGGGTCCAGGGTAGTATTTCCCGTAGGGCACAGAAAGCACGTGCCTACAGCGTCAAAGTTCGCCCTTTTTCTTCTCTTACCAACTGGTGAAACCAGCAATATTAAAAGATTACTTCTCCTTCTTAGAGACTGTGTTTTCAAATTATTTCAAATCAGTGCGTAACCCCTTATGGGCCAGGCCCGAGTATACTCGTTTTTCTCCTCTAGTCTATTTCACATTGATTCAATCTTCATTTCAGATAAAAGCAAATCTAAATGAAAACATTACTATAGATAAGGTCTCGTCAGGCGCCTTAAATTCATTGTATAGGCAATTCCAACTCCATCAAGTACGAACACTTAACTACCTTCCCTGTAGAAACGGAGGAGTGGTGTTCTCTTGAACTAACCTTGTCCTTAAAGGGTTAAAAAAATGTTGGCAGCTAGTTTTGAACGCTGCACAATGGTCTATGATCGCCAAAACGTGGCCAAAAACCAGAAAGTCAATTTCTTGTTAATTTATAATTCATAAACTTTCAAGGCCAATTATAATTACAGAGAACACTTATAAAAAGCAATTTAATTTGTAATTTTTGGTCTCTTTTAAAACGAAATCCAAAAGTCAAAGTTGCAAAAATGGTTCACAGGTTTTCCCCTGTATGCAATACTTTTCAATAATCAAGCCTGTTCTCAGCTAGCTATACCTTAATTTTATCATCTTTTAAAAGCGAGCCTAATCGGAATTTATCGAATCCTTGCGAAATCCCAACTAACAGCAGAGACGTTTCTTTTACGGATTACTGTCGAATTCGCGAGATCGTTAAAGATTAAAATAAGCCTTTTCAACGGTGAAAGGTTTAGTTCGGAGGTTGGTTGCGGTTGTGGAGTGGCGAGTTAATCTCGCCGGGCGGTCGAGAAAAAGGTTGCCGAGAAAAGGAAAACATACGTCAACACAACTTAGGGACTAATTCACCGAAACAGAACAGCTTCCTCCCCCACTCCCTACTCGCCGCTTACTCCCTTTTTACAACTTCCGCACCCACCTCACCATTCTAAAACTCCCGCTATTTAAGAGTTCCCGCACGCTGCCGCTGGCTCTGAGCAGTACATCGACCCGTAGACTTCTATTTTCCGACTTTCCCAGCCTTGAGTTCTTCCTCGCTTTCTTAAACTGTAGGCATGCGGTAAACTGTTTTAACGAGTCGATATATCCATGTATCAGGCTGCGGTTCCCAGGGGCGAGCCGATGTTCCCGGAGAGGGGGGACAAGATCGCAATTCTGCCACCCCTCAAAATTATGAATTTGACGACTTCTCTCTCTCTCTCTCTCTCTCTCTCTCTCTCTCTCTCTCTCTCTCTCTCTCTCTCTCTCTCTCTCTCTCTCTCTCTCTCTCTCTCTCTCTCTCTCTCTCTCTCTCTCTCTGTCTCTCTCTGTCTCTCTCTCTCTCTCTCTCCCTCTCTCTCTCTCTCTCTCTCTCCCCCTCGTCGCCCTGATTTTTTTTCCGCCCCCCAGAGAAAGCCGCCCGCGGCAAGGGCACCCAAATGCACTTCCCCCTCGGCACGCCCCTGCCAATGCGATTGAACCCATGAGCTATAACTTTAGAGTGGCAGCGGGCTGGTCCACCTTGTGCCACACAGGGTAGAAGGAATCCCGGGAAAAAGCGGAATTTGGACGGCAGATTCCGAGTTTTTAGGTTAAATTTTGTAGGTCGTTCGGAATTTGGACGGCAGATTCGTAGGTCGTTTCCGGCGATGCCCGAGTTTGTTTACGAAACGACCGGAAACAACCTACAAAATTTAACCTCAAAATCGATTTTTACGGCAAGATGGCGGCGCCCTAGGTGACAACAATGAACCAGCGGAACGTTCCTTGATGTGCCACTCTAAAGTTATGGCTCATTGGATTGAACCACTGTTTAGTGTTTAGGTTAACCTTCGTTTCTGTTTAAATAAAAATTGACGCTTTGGATTATTCATTCATACATTTTTCCTGCAAGCTGTATAAAGCCTTGGCGGTCCCCAACAAAAGCATCCGTCATCGGAAAACAAAAGAAGTTAGAGAGCAATCTCGTGTGAGGCAACGGTTTAACCCTTTACAGACCAGATTAGTTCAAAAAGAACGTCTTTCTTCCGTTAATATAGCGAGGGAGTTAACTGTTCGTACTCGGGGGAGTCGAAATTGCCTAAACGATGAATTGAAGGCGCCCGAACGAAACCGTATCTTATAAGTGTGTACATCCAGAATCGCGGTAATTCTGAATCATGAGCAATAAATACTAAAGCAATGTGAAATAGACTGGAGGAGAAAGACGAGTAAACTCGGACTTTGCCCATGAGAGGTTAACTCGCGGGGTTGCGATCATTGCAGATCTCAATACATTTTTTTTTTTATTATTATTTCACCGATGATTCCACCGATTGACAAAAAGGTTACACAAAAGTCCAGTCCAGCAGTATGACTAACGCACGAAAATATCTTAATATCTTTTCTCAAGCGATAGAAACATCGGTGAATTCCATCAAAGGGTAAAGGCATCAGTGTTTCCATGACATCGGTGGCCGAAAAGACACAGATCAGTGAATTTTTATGAACTGCTGAACCTAGGTCTGTGGAATCATTTTGTCAAACAGTAGAATCATTAGTCAATTAAAAGAACCCTCATGAGCTCTGCAAAACGGCACCCATGGTTGAACTCAAAGGCGGCTAGTGCAATTTGGCACTAATGTTTTCCCTCCATTTGATTCAATTTGAAACAATCGATTTGATGGCGAAGATGGGCCTCGCCGGCATTAGATTGTTTTACATTGAGTCAAATGGAGGGGAAACAGTGTTGCCAAGTGCAGAAGCCGCCACTCTTTGAACAGTTTTTTTTTTTTTTTTTTTTTTTTTTTTTTTTTTTTTTTTTTTTTTTTTTTTATTTTCTTTAAGTAAGTGTAAGCTTGACTAGTACAACATTAGTATAGGTATATTCGCTCATGACTTAAATAGCCTTGGTCGAAATTTGGTGTACATAGAATTCTAGAATAAAAATACTGATTGATGATCAAGAGTCGGCTGAAAGCGGATATAATCGATAGATAACAGACGTTAAGTTAATTGAGACTTCCCCGATCGATTAGAATAATATCGATACGGATAAAGTAAAAAGAAGTACAAATATAGAAGTCCTCGGCTCGGCTAATGACGCAAATGCTTTAAAAATGAAGCGAAAATTCCCGTCAGCGCTTTGCTTCTAAAAATTAAGGGAAAAAATGGAAAGGAGGTAGATCCCATATGACAACCCCCCCCCCCCGACTCACACTTTGCGTATAAAATTACATACGAAAAACGTTGGAAGCTCGCATTGAGCAGTTCCAAAAGTAACTCATCAATTTAATAAAAGCCTTTGAAAATAGACCACAATAAATACCTACGCTTGACGCAGGTGTTGATGAGGTTGTTATTCTCATCCATCATTCATCATCTTTTACACGCAGGTAAATGAGATCCACGGATAAAAATACGAATTAATTGTATGACCACCTCATCTCATTTTGAATCGTCGAGTAAACTTTTGATACTTTTTTTATTTAAAGAGGTTTATTGGCATATTAATCCCATTTTGGGTCTACAGCCATCTTGGGGTTCGTTTGTCAGTAGACGTCATCGTGTTTCCGGAAGGGGGGGGGGGTGTGACCATCCATGCCTTTCCGAAATGGAAGGATCTGAGATCATCAGATCTTTTCACCCCGGCCGGGATTAGAACCCAGGACCTTCGAGTTAGTAGCCAGGGCCGCCGACCACGAGACCACGGAGGCCGGCAACTTTTGATACAACCGTCAATATTATCAAGAAAGCCATTGAAAGTAACGGTAGAAGCACTGGGAAAACCAAAAAGTTCCACAGTTAACTCAACAACTCGACAAATGTACTATGACCTGCAGTGGCATAGCGTGCACTTTTGGCAACGTTGCAGTTCGTCCATTTAAATTCATGAGAAAGATCGAACTATTGGGTGTTCGGTGATCATCTTCGCATTCGACCTTTTACATGGGTCTAAATGGGTACAGTACAATGTTGCCAAAGTGCACGCTACGCCACTGATAACCTGCAAAAGGAAGTTTCCTGGTCGACATTTTTACTCTTTTAAATCTCCGCAGCCTAAGAATTTTGCTGATTAGAAGTGTTCAAAGACTGAGCCGACTGCCCCTTTCACAGTAAGTCATAAAAAATCGAAAATTCCATTGAAAAACAATGAAAAAAAGTATCAAATGTATGAATAAGAATTTCAATCAAGGTATTTTTTTTGTAAGTCATAGTACGTTAACACGAAATTCCAACACGGTATGGCAGTCAAACAGCGAGTCACAGTTTTGAGGTCTCATTTAATCCGTCTGTTCCTTTGGTATGGATCAATTTTTTCGCAGCATACAAGAAGCTGCAGTTAGCTGGGAATACCTCAGAGTCTACTATCTGCCTATAAATGACAGCCATCTTGAAATTTTGTTTAAACGTAGGATTTATAGAGTTTGTGGATAGATTTTGAAACCATTCGATGTTCCCAACTCTATAAAATGTATCCTCTTCATTGCTACGGTAATAAAATTTGCGACAGACTCATTAAAGTAGGAGTGAATTTTAGCTTTACCGATAATCCCATTCTTTTTCCAGCAAAGTCAAACAGGAAGAAAATTATTAGTAGCTCAGCTTAAAATCTGGCAACGTTGCTATTCGAACAAATAAAATACATCGTTCTTGAGGATGCTTACCGCAAATTCAAAATTTTCGTCGATAAAATCTAATTTTATACCATAGTATACAAGTTTGAGGTTATGTAACAAGGTTGTCTACTTTTACATTGGCTCAAGTGGGATTTTTTTTTTTTTTTTTTTTTTTTTTTTTTTTTTTCTTAAACACAATTATACCTAAAAATGGCCCAAAATCGTTGAAAACTGCAAACAATCCTTCCTCTCGCGTAAGAACCAACTAAAAAGTAGGCAACCTAGATACATAACCTCAAACCTGTGTTCTATGGTATGGAATTAGATGGTACTGGTTCTATATTTTGTATAGATTTAACTACACGGACAGAACGCAGCATTGCCTGATGTAACATTATGTTGATGCTTGATGACAAATCAATCGCCATTTCATTCGTTGGTAGAAAATCTTGCAACCGCGCTCCTCATTCGCTTCATTCCAAAGCTAGGACGTCATGAGACCGCATATTTACTGCAGGGGCTTGATGGCTTGATGATATTGACTTTGAACTGCTAACTGGTGGCAAAAAAATTTCAAGTGATTCTAAAGTCTTTTGCCGCGAGCTTAAACTTTAACGGTCAGGAGTTACAAAGTTACTCGAAGGTCACAAACTTGAAGCCTATGTATGAAAAAAATAAAAAAAAAAATTGGTCAAGGCGCGTTGGAAGCGTTATTTGCGTTCAAGCAGACGCATGATAGACGAAGACTTTCTATCGAGGCTAATGAATGCAAAATGAGTGAGTGGTGAAATAATCGACTATGAATCAGATGAACGCCCAATGTGGTGCTGGACGCAAAACATGGATACGCGATGCAGGAGTGAGTGTGGATCACGCGTGCCAATAGTACGTGCAGCCAACACTAATTTGGGCGCACAGTTGGTACTTACGAACCTAGGAAAATGAGCAAAACACACCGACAAACCAGCGCTGCCATTTTGTGTATAATCAACAGCATTTTTTAATTCACCGATGATTCCACCGGTTGAGAAAAGATTACACAGCTCAGTTCAGTTCAGAGAATGACTACTCTAGAGCTCGTTTCAGAAGTGTAAGCAGTGGCGTAGCCAAGGGGGGTCCATGGGGTCTGGACCCCCCCCCCCCATCTTGACACCAAAATTTGTCCTGAAAAAAGGTAATTTTTTGCGTTTTCAGACAAATTTTACCGAATTAGCATCTTTAGACACCCCCCCCCCTTGACAATTTTCGGACCCCAGACCCCCCTCCCTAGAAAAATTCCTGGCTACGCCACTGAGTGTAGGCGCACCTAAACTATAATCTTTGGCGAATTTTCAACTTTAACTCCTTCAAATCAAAACCGAACTTGCCACTGACTTTATTCTTTGGCTTTTAAAGTGTTCCTCGTTGAAAAATGAACTCTCAATTTCATTTTCATTCATTTTTATTGAGTAATGTCAGAAATAATGTTGACAAATTCCAAAGATTATCGGTCTAGGTACGCCTACACATCTGAAACCACCTCTACACGAAAACACTCTGACCTTTCATATTTTCTCAACCGGGGGAGTCGTCGTCAACTTAAAAAAACTCGCGGTTATTTCAATAATTTAACGGCGTTTTCCACCGACTGAGAAAATATTACACAGATCATAGTATTTCCGTGCAGTACAATCATACACTGAACTGAACTGTGTAAACTTTCCTCAACCGGTGGAAACATCCGTGAATTGAACAATTCCATAGATTATACGCAAAATGGCAGCACTGCTACAAACAGGGCTGCCATTTAGCATATAATTAAACGCATTTGCCCATTTAACACACAATAGAATATAATTGAATTTCCCACAAAATTTGGCAACACTGCATACGAACCAAGTATATCGTTGAAACGCGGCCGGCCGCGCGGGTCAGAATACTATGCTTTTTAACTCCCTCGCACCATAATATTGTAAATGGAACGTATCTTGTGGTGAATTAAGGTGACATGTCGGTACATTTTACCATAATCTGGTGAAATTTATTACATACTTGATTGCAGACTCCAAAATCAGGTATGCAGATGGTAAATTTTACCAGTCTTTTTTTTTCCCCGTGCTTTCTCTTGACCATTTCTGAGTACCCCCCCCCCCCCATGGAAGCGGACATCAGGAACATTAACTTTTTTGTAACATTACTTCAAAATTTCAATGATGTGTCAAAATTACAGAGCAGACGAGTCGCAGTGATTTTGACATTTTTTAACCCTTTTCCTAGTAGGTACTTGTGTAAAACTGTTCACCAGTTTCAGCCCTAAATTACAGCCCATACACCACAAAAATAAATACAGCATCCACAATAACCTAAAATAGCAACTTAAAAACCTAACATTTTCAATACTAGGCAATTAGGAACTAGAAACATGATCGCCAGGAAATGAATGTTTAACATCCCGTGCATTGTTACAGACGGGGACTATGAAAATTTCATTTTTTAACCGTAGAAACGTTGATAATGTTAGGTTTTATGTTTTTTTTGCGTTCTTCTGCATTAGTCGTGAGCTAATGGACTAAAAATAAATGAAAATTTGACATCTTTAAGACGTAAGCGACAAATTTCAAAAGTGTGTTCACTGAATGCTTTGCAGCAAGTCGTTGAAGTTCTCGCACGGTTTATCCATAACTTGACATTTTTCATGGGCGTTCAATGAGTTTCTAGTGAGAGTCATGAGTTACCAGGCATTGGTCAAAACAAAAGCAAAGAAAAAAAGAGAAGTTTTTACCGATACAAGAAATTTATTTCTCCGAGCTTTTACTTTAAGCAGATTTTAAAATTCCAACCCTCGCTATGGAAAAAATCATATTTGGTTGCCTTTCTTGATCTTGTACGAATTATTTGTTATTTTTTTTACTTAATTTCAATTTTATTTATTTATGTATTTATTTCTTCCTCTATTTACTTTTTTTTTTTTTTTTTTTTTTTTTTTTTTTTTTTTTTTTTTTTTTTTTACTGGGTAGCCACCAGCCACTTTTCATGGTGGGGCCAGGAAAAGTCGAACGACCTGAGTCGAACAGTATCAATAGTATAACGTCTTCGATTGTTAGAGCGTCGACCTTGAGGGTCATGTTTAGTGCATATTTAAATCCATAGACGTGCGCTGTAATCAGGAGCAACCTGCTTGTTTTCCAGTTAGCTGATCAGGCATCAGTGCAGAGGTATTTAATAAACCTTGCAGGCGACGTCCAAGTCATCAACACGACGGCGCAAATGCCGTCGGAATAAATGCATTACATATTCGCTGAACGCGGGCGCCTTGCCGCCGATTAAACGTTGAAGTCAAGCATGATCCCTGTTGCAAAATATCCTCTGGAAAAATACAAAGTTTGACCGACACATCCACGTCTCAAAAATGTGACGATCATTTTACTAGAATACTATGACGACCACATTCAGCTGGAGTGCAATCACGCGGGTTGTATTTCGATTCGCAGCGAACCGAGCGCGTTGGTAGGATGCGTTAAGTTCTTGTGCCCGCACAGTATACTCATCCTACACATTAGCGAAACTCTATAGGAGCGCTTTGGCGAATGTCGTTTTTCAATGTAATCAAATGGGGGAAAATTGAGCTGTTATCCTCCGACTACTTGGGGGCGCTACCGTCGCTCTTAAAAGTATTTACCCGGAAAAAAATGCCCACAAATATTTACCTGTTCTTGAATATTTGAAAATCGATTTTGGCTAATTTTCCAATTTAAACTCGAAACTCCTATTGCGCGGTTTATCGTTGGAAAAGGCGTAAAAAATGAAGAATTGTTGGCACACACCGAAGGTCGATATCGCATTTTTTTTTGCTGAGTTATTGAGGCTTATTTTATAAAAAAAAATTGACTTCGAAATTTCGCTGGATAAAAATGTGCAACATTGTGCAAGTTTTATTGCAGAAACTATCTCCCTAGAAAGTCTTTTTCAACCTCCTTTTTTTGGTTTTGCCGGGTTTTGCCTGGAATGTGTTTAAAATTACCTTTTTCTATTTATCAAGTGCGCCTGGAATTGGATAATTTTTACGTCAGTTTTTAATGATTTTAATGGTCTTAAATGCACGAAAGAAAACAAAACTTGGTATGAAAGTGAAGTGCATGCCTTCAAAAACATCACCCAAAATTGCCGAAATGATTGGATGCACCAACGCTTGTTCGTGATGGAAAATGTTTACCCATTAATAATAAAGCACCGAGCAGTGAAAAATAGAGGGTGACTTAGACGCTCACTTCCACGATGTCCTATTGAAAGTAGATCAACTTTGGGGTCCTGACGAATCTAGTACGCTATAGGGCGGACTAATTGTAAGAAACTGTAAATATTTTTATTTTCCGATGAAATTTTAAATTTGGGATTTTAGCCAGGTTTTTGAGGCAAATACTCGATCCAACGTGCGTCGTGTCTAATGCAAATCAAATGGAAGATGTTAGTTCTATCCTCCGACCACCAGGGGCCGAAAAATGTTGGTCCGAAATACTACTCCTCCTAGGTTCATGGTGATTGGTGAGGCCGTAAACAATCTACTAGCATGCTCGAATCCTCACCATCTACCAACGTAGTTTGACCATTTCGGACCAACATTTTTCGGCCCCTGGGGCCATTTGCCGTTTTTCTAACACTGAGTTTCGCTACTGTGTATACGAGTATACTGTGGTTGCGTCGTCGCACCATGGGCGGATACAGGGAATTGTCTTTCTCTCTCTCCTCCTATTTGAACTTATGTGTTAGAAAAGGATAGCAGAGGGGGCCATCACGTGACTTTGGCCCCCTCTTCTGTCCTTTTCTAACGCATGTTTTCAAATGGAAGGAGAGAGAGAAAGACAATTTCCTGTATCCGCCCATGCGTCGCACGCGGGGAAAAATATGACTGATCTATGGGTCAAGAATCAGAGAACTAAAAGTAACAACAATTGACGTTCAAGAGATTTCAAAACTAATGAAAAAGACACTCAATTTGAACTTATCGGCCGCGCATAAAAGCTTGCAAAACATGGTGTTACAGTCTATGGCACTAGCCATAATTAAAAAGCTTTTGAACAATATAATCTGACGAATTTACATTCCAGGTAATATGTTACCGCCTAATAGGTTATTTCTAGCTGTAGGTACCGATGAGCCGCGTGCAACTTCGCATGCTAAGAGAGTCATATCGGCCTTTTCTGAACGTAAAAAGACTTGACAATCATGTAGCACACCACGTTAACTTTAACCAATGGTGAACTAGCTTCCAAATTCTCACAATGAACGAACTGATAAAGTTGCAATATTATTTGTTAATTTGAGCTTGGCTTAGTTTTCTGTGCTGTTTTGATAAGTGCAGTCCATAAATCTTTTCCGATTAATATGGCTTGAAACCATTTTTTTATACGTCACCATTTTTTCCGACGTCACCATTTTTTCCGACGTCACCATTTTTTTACCGCTTTTCAGGCAAAATAGGCTGATGTATTTCAAGCATCTGCAAACTGAGTCGAAGTCTAAAATAAGTCAGAGAAGCTAGCACACGACCGCATTGATTTCTTTTGTTTGGTGGTTGCCAAAACCAGTGTCTCTCATTTTTTGTGACCACAATGCAGCTTTGCCCTGAAAGACCCTAAATTGAAGGGATAGATAGAAAGAGACGGAAAGCGACGAATTCAGACGGAGAAAGAAATGAAGCGAAAGAGAGAGAGGAGCAATAAAAGAAAGAGCGCGCGAGGACAATAAAAAGCAACATTTGCTCAAGAAAATGAGGTAAACATAATTCCACTTTTTAAACAAACCTAAACTCTCGCAGTTTTCCAATTATTTCGAAGACTTTCGCTTTAGAGGCTCGCGTTTTTCCTTATCTCCTATACACTCCTTCTTTACTGACGTTTACACAAAGTAAATAACACGCAACAATATTCCCTGTTTTAGGACATAATGTTAATACAGCCAATCAGAAATGGATTTCACCTATCTTAACTCTTTATCGGGGATTTTAGCTATACACGCATCCTCCCTCACTCTCTTAAATATGTAATCATTAATGGGTTTTGGGATTCAGTGTCCCTCTTTTTCCGAAATCTTTGAGAGGATATATTCAACAATTATTTCGGGCTCAGAAACACAACAAAACACAAAAAAACAAAAGATGAAGAAAAGTTTGAAAAATTCCACAGAAAAAAAAAAAAAAAAAAAACGCTTTAGTGCTGACAAAACCATTGGTTGATAGAACCTGCAAGAGACTTTAGTACGGCTATCCAAAAGTTTTGCACGCCTAAATGATGAGATTTTGTGGGGAGAACCAAAGATTTGGTTAGGTCAACTAGTCTTTTGCAGGGTCATTTTTCTACCGAAGGTTTTGTCGGCGCTACCAAAGAGTTCCCCCCTTTTTTTCCAGGGTATACCTTGCACAGAAGCTTTCTTTCCAATCTTTAGAACGTGATGAAGAGTTAAGGAACGAAGGAAGAAAGAAAGGAAGGGAAGAAAAAGGAAGGAAGGAAAGAAAGGACGAAAGAAAGATAGAATTCCTGATTTTACTCGTTACCATCTTGACTGTTTTAGCCGCGGGAAAAAGTTTCGCTAGGTGAAGCTTCACTGAGTTTAATGAGACACGCAGCAAGAGAGAGGGGGAGAGAGGGGGGAAGGGAGAAAGAGAGAGGGAGAGGGGGGAAAGAAAGAGAGAGAGAGAGAGAAAGAGAGAGCGCGACAAGCATTAATTCGATTGTCAGCGCACTTGAAATGAGAAAAAAGTGCAGGTTACAATTTCTCGGTTAAAGCGACAGAGGAGCAGGAAAGAGATAGAGAAACACATAAGTCACGGAAAGCGAAAAGAATGTAAAGGAAAAGAGGATTTTCGTTTAATTATCTCCGAGATTTTGCTCAAATTAAAACAAATGTTCTCTACCTGGTTTTCCGGTTTTCAAATAAGCGGAATGCAAATGAAAGAAGACTAAAAATAAAATAATCTCTCCCCCCCCCCCAACCCGCAGCCCTTCGCCTCCCGTCATGACTATATCCGATTTGCGAGGCAGAAGCCTTTAGTTTACAATCTAGTAGGTCGGTACAAATGAACACAGGAAAGGGTGATGGGAGGAGGGGGGAGGGGGAGGGAAAGGGGGCGGAAATGGGGGGTGGGGGAGGACATTGATTTAAAGCTCAATTAATTCTTTTTCAGCAGATATTCGACAGCGTAATCGTATCCCTGATGAGGTTACCGAGGCAATACTGCATTAAGTTGAGGGATGGGGAAGGACCTGGAGCAAATTGAACTTGATTGAAAGCATTTTAAACCTTCTCACAATCAGTCCAGTCCTCTCTATTGATTGCAGTGGCGTCGCGTGCAATTCGGCAACAATGTATTCTGTCCATTTAAACTCATGTAAAATATCGAATTCAGGGGGTTCACAGTGCACAAGGAAAATTCGATATATTTAATGAGTTAAAATGGAGCAGTTGCATTGTTGCCAGATGGCACGCGACGCCACTGATTGATTGGCTCGACTTGCAAGCTGTATGCACGTGTAGCGTTCCGTCTGTCCCAGAAGTAGAATTGCGTAGAGTCCCTATATATGAAAGAGTCTCGCCATACGAGGTTCCATCTCTGATTGGCTGCTGAAAAGTGAAGAAGAAGAAGGGGTCTATGAAACCTGGAGGCGCGCCTCTTGTTTACATCTTCATGGAGCCATCTTCACTGCTGCCCAGCTTTGAGGAATTTTTCGGCATTTTTAGCTTGTACTTATGAAAGTTGAATTAGCCATTGATGAAAATGTGTTCAGAACAGAATAAAATTTACGCATTACTTTTAAAACAGGTAGTGAAGCCAACGGGCATTGGAGGTTAGGTTGACCTAACAAAGATTACTTCCACACGAATACATGTATTAGTAATCTTTGGCGGGAAGATCGTTGGATAAAAATGTAAACAAGAGGCGCGCCTCCAGGCTCCTCAGACACCTTCTTCTTCCTCACTTCTGTTCACGTGTCTTGACTCTTTCATATATAGGGACTCTAGAATTGCGTACCTTAAACAATGAACAAACTTTCGAAACTCGAAGTTGCAAAAACGGTTTGAAGTTCTAGGCTTTCAGAGGACTCTCTAAAATTCAACAACAAGATGTATTACGCACACGTATAAACATAATTTACCATTAAAAGTTTAAGATTTCAAATGGAATTTCACAATCTCCGAGCAATACCCAAGGGGCATAGCTTTTGGAATCTGAAATAATAATAATTGCTGCACACGTACGTACTTATACCTGTTTAATTTATACGATTTGGTTCTTTTGCAGCTCAAATAATTCTTTCTTTGCTTTAATTACATTCTACTGATTGCGTTTTTGATATTTATATCATATTATGGGCACTTTAGTTTCAGTTTCTCGGGAATTTCGGTTTTCATACGTATGTCTTTTTTTAACATGCAGTGTAACTGCATATTTACTTATTTTTGTTTATTTGTTTTTTGTGTTTTGTTTAAAGAAAATGTTGACTTCGCAGGCTATTGTAAATTGAAATGAACCAATCACGCTAAGTATCTCTTTTGTTTCATTTCAGTTCATTTCTTGCTTAATTCAGTTTGTTTTAAAGTATACTCAAAATAAATAAGTAAGGAACACATTCCTTCCACACACTCAACCGCTGTACATTATACTTAAAAGCTCTCACAATAAGCTTCTGAGGGCTTCTACAAAAGAACTTTAAGGGTTTGGGCGACATTATAAAATGTGAGCAAACAACGTGGGTCGGAGAGGGGAGGGGAGTGATACAAGAGTGAAGATAAAAAATGAGAAAAGTCTACACAACAGATCCCAGGCCACCACCGTAAAACCTCCGCCGAAAAAAGCCGCCCGCATGCACTTTAAATAATTAAACTTACACCAACTTTCGTGAGCTATGGTGAAAGCTTTAAAACCCTCCAGCTATTGCATCGCATATATAAAGAAACAGAGTCTGCCTAAATTATCATTTATAACGACTTTACTTGAAAAAATATATTTTCAAGTCAAAGCTCGGACGAAAATCAAGTCAATCAGTTCGGATTAAAGTACCAATTTATAGATGAGAAAATATGAAGTGAGAATTCTTGATTAAAAATTTAAACCCTTATCAAATGTCCTTTTTAAAGTAAAGCACACCTGAAGTTTTTAGTGATAGCCTACTTCAGACACCAACTCTCGTAGAGCTCACTATTTCTTTTTGAAACGCTATTTTTTCAACCGATGAGTGTAAGCATAAATAAATACCCAGATTAATGAGTATCTAATTTATGAAAGTTATTGGCGAACAATAAAAACCATAGGTTTATGTTTAATCATGTGTTCATTTCACTTTAAGAAAAAAACTATTAGCGATTCTGGCGTTTTTACAACAATATTTTGTGTTGTTTTACACGAAATTGTTTTTTATATCATTCTAAGTACTGTCTGTAACAATAGTTGAATCACTACATACACAAGAAGGGGACTTGTCCACAAAACCAAATTGTGCAGAAGAGACGTTAACTTATCCTAACATTTAGCAACATTTCTGTAAATTAAACGCATTCCATGCAGGGTGCCGTACACAGAAAATTACAGACATTTTATCAACGATTTTATGAAAGTTTTGAATTTTTTGATTCATGTCCATTTAAGTATTTAGTGATTCAGTTTGAAGGAGTGAAGTTTTTTCGGTCAAACGAAAGAACTGATTCACTGATTGGCGATCCGGGTTTACTTCGATCAACCTTAGCGACTTTATAGCTTTCTTTCTTTTCCACAGTTCCCAAACAATATGATCATGCACAGATTTGTGAAAACTACAACTCAATCCACAGGCGCAACCAGGATCTCTTCAATCTCTCTAATTTCCCATTTGAATGTATAAGTAGGAAAAGGACCGAAAGAGGGGGTTTTATCCCGTTGTCCATCCTTGTCTAACATACGTTCTTTAATGGAGTAAAGAGAGAGATGAAGACACTCTCGGTGCGCTACTGACTCAATCTTTTCCCCCGCGACTAAAATCGAACAAACGAAGAGCAAAGGTATAATTCATAATCGTGCATGCACATTCAGTGATGTCAATCTCTATGAAATTTTATTTGACGACCCGATGGACGCGACGCTGAGCGACGATCCGAGACGGAATTACAAGTGCAGACCGTTTCCGGAGACCTTAATGACACGATTACGAAGTGAGACGTGACAATCGGATTTGGGCCAAATGGTAAACGTCCTCAGTCCGATAAACGTCCTTGAGACCGCATCACAATATCGGACGACACAATTTGTTCAGACGTGAATATTTTCATTATTGTTCATTTCAGAACTAAGGATAGGGCGGACGGTGGTACGAAGAGAGAGAGTAAGCACGCAGGACAAGGCATTGTTTCCAGAAACAAGAGGATACTCCAGGAAGAAAAAATACCGTAGAAGATCAAACAAGGTTTTGCTGTCAACAAATAGACGATTTCAGTGATGACGTCATTCGGTGATGATCGTTCCAAAAATATCTCTCTCGCTTTCACGTAACCCCTGTATTTACTGCTACCTCACTCTCATCGCAAAAATCGTAAAGAGAGACATCTTCAGTGAAATGTTTTCGCGGACATGAATTACTCGGAACATTTTAATGCGATTTTGATTATAATACGTGTTGAAAAACAAGGCCCTGTATACGAATGTTGAAACTAGAAAGAGATGGCTACACATGAGGGATCCCCGGAGAGTGAGTGAGATAGCTTGGAACGCTACGCGAGTTTTGTCACAACCGATTGTGACCGATGAGTGCATTGTTGTGATTGTTAGCTAACCGTTTATACTTCCGACTAAAACCGTCTATTGGACTATTGGTATTAATTCAGATGTAAAATGCTGCAAAAATGACGACGAGACCAATCAAAAAATTCAAAATTTACTTCTCGCCGAGAAAACTTGAGCCCCTATATACTTAGACAATGGGTCTGTTGCAAACTTTTGCTACAGCGCTATAGAGTGTGCAATCTAATGTAAAATCGCCTGAAAAGTCCAATGATGGCATCAGAAAGCAATGAAATGCAACAATAGACTCACAAAATGCGTTTAATGAAATCCAAGATGGCGGCAAAATATCGAGCAATCTGTATGCATGCACCACGAACATCCAAGGATAACCAACCTCACAATATCCATCACAACGTAAATAAACACATAACCTCTACCTGCAGTGAGGTTGTCAAAGTTGGCAATCCTTTGATGATCACGGTGCATACATTCAGATTCCTCGATATTTTGCCGCCATCTTGGATTTCGATAAACGCCTCTTGTGAGTTTAATATTGCATTTATTGACTTTATGATGCCACCAATGGACTTTTCAGGCGACTTTACGTTGGAGTAAACACTTTTTATTGCTGTAGCAAAAGTTTGCAACAGACCCATTGCGTCATGTCGGAATCCATTTCTGATTAGATCTAAGATTTAGGCTCTCACAGAAGCAGAAGCCCAAAGTGGCGAAATGCAAAAGGCGGTGCTTTCTGCTTAATTTTCACACTCGCTCATTAATTTACACATTAACAGCATACCATCTCTGCCGTAATTATTTTTAATTTTCCTTATTCTACCTAGATGTTATTCTGGAGGACATTATCTCTAATGATGACGACCGTTATTGCTTAGAATCGGAACCTAACCTAGTAGAAACAGCGGCAACAGCGCCATCCGCCATTCACATCACATTTTGCCTCGTCTTCAGAGCTCCTTGGTCCGTTTCTTCTTCTCCGTTTTTGAAGAAGTATACACATATGGCATGGCGCAACTCTCATGGTCCAATGGGGACTCTGCGCAAAAAAATGTAAGTTCCAAGTTCAGATGAACAGCCCGTGTACGCATGCACTAAGCACATTTAGCAACCAAAATAAAAGAACACAATAACCTCTGTATCGGAACAATAAGAATGTTGCATGTGGTTTTCAAACAGGAGAAACGTTGATTTTTACAGATTCCGTCGGGAAGAACACGGTGGTATCGACAAAAGAGTTCTTCGTTGCGCAATGGGCGAGAAAGATGCAACTTAATCAGTGGCGTCGCGTGCCATCTGGCAACAATGCTACTCATCCATTTAAACTCATTAAATATATCGAATTTTCCTTGTGCACTGTGCACCCCCTGAATTTGACCTTTTATATGAGTTTAAATGGATAGCATGCTGCGTTGCCAAACTGCACGCGACGCCACTGAACTTAATAAAATTCCATTTTCTGTTTTACGTTTGGATTGCAAATCGTACGTATAGTGCGCATACACACTTGCATACACTCTGATGGTATACACACATCTGAACTTTGAGTCAAGTTTTCTCTGTGACGAGTGATGAGTTTTGGACTTTTTTTTTATTGCTTCCATCGTTATTTCTGCAGTAATTCACATCAGAATTGATAGAGCATTTGCCTACGGCAGAACCTCCCAAGAGCTCCATTGCCCAGGATATGCAAAACGCAAGGCACCTGATACATTTTTCTTGAATGCATAGTTTTTTTCGCGTAGCGCATACTCTCTCCCGCTAGTAAAGCCATTGTTCTATCACATAAAAGTGAAATGAATTCTTAGTTACATGAGTTCTGCACGTTGAACGGTGAACAAAATCCTAGACTGTTGGATCTATAGTCTATTGAGAATTGCGCCTGTATATTTAATTCACGGTAAATACGAAAAAAACGGCAGCGTATTGCGCTAATTCACAACGTAATATCAATGTATTCGCCTTTCCAAACGTTCTTTACTGTTATGTTTCAATGCTCTTTCATGGATAAAGTTGCGTTTCAGCTGTCACGACTCGGGGAAGGGCTGTAAAGTGGCTAATTTTACAGGGTGTCCATGAGGTCCCGAATCAATCGCTAATGCTGAGTTATTGGTAACGGAGTCATTCCAGGTTAATGATTACCATAGCAACAGCCCAGTTTTAAAATTTGGTACCAATAGCACCACTCATAGGTAGTTTTAACGGTCGGTTTATCATTGAAGTAAATGATCAGCTCGCAGGTCAAACTTAAAGGATTTTGCGACACGATACATTGAATCTTCCTGATTATATAAGTGTCTTTGACTTCCCCAAAGAACAGATCTAGGTAAAAACGAGATTTTAATGACTTAAAAAAAACGATTTGATGATAAAGGCGTAATGAAGGTCACAACAAATAAAAATTATTTACAGTTTACAATATGAAAATTATTTAGAAGTAAAAATTTAAATGAATACCGTATCATTAAAAGAAACAAATTTAGATGAAAAATATTTTATGAAAAATGTGAAAAAATGAAAAATGAAATAAAAATAAAAGTATAAAAAACTGTAAAAAAAAATTACGTAACCTTATTGCTCAACTTCCTATAATCTGTGAGCTATTGGATAGATATTAAATACATTTACCTTCACAAAGAATACGAAATACTAAAAACTTATAAAATAATACAAGACAAAAATTATTTTGAAGAATACAAAATACTTAATTTAAAGTTCAAAATATTTACTTTAAAGTTTAAAAAAAAACTTACAAAGTGAACAGATTTTTTTATGAAGTCATCAATAGTTCTTGTTCGAGGGTAATTATTAGTTACCTAAAGAAGAAATCTAGCTCGTTCAATCACAAAAAAAAAAAATGAAATTAAATAACAAGCTCTTTTTTGGCCAAATTTACGGAGTGACGCGTACAACCGTTGTAAAAACACCATAAAGGTTGTATTATGGAGTAAGTGCTGCGACGGCGCGGCGCCGCGGCGGTGCAGTACTAACTTTATGAGCAGCCTGTATTTGAGGGAGAACTAATGACTCAAAACTGCATTTTGTACTCTAGTATGAAAGACTCAGCGAAAGAAACGAATAAATAAATAGTACCCGACTGCATTTGTGCTGTCGCACTAATGAACGCGTTTCTCTACAATGTTGCCGTATCGCGACATAAAAAATCAAAACCATGCTTTCAGTTTATTTTGGGACAAGAAATGACATTTTTCCAATGAAAAGTATAATACTTGACAGCTCAAATGTAATACAATACAATATTGTAAAACGCTCCATTTCCCCTCAAAATCCCAAAACTTCCAAGTCTAATTTGCTATTCAAAAGAAATTTAAGCCTTTAAATGTCCATTCAAGTTTGAAAAAAAAAAAAAAAACAGAAATGCTACAAAAAAAGTGAAAATTCCATGTTTTTATTGTTGCAATTGACTAATATAGATATATATATATATATATATATATATATATATATATATATATATATATATATATATATATATATATATATATATATATATATATATATATATATATATATATATATATATATATATATATAGTTCTTCTCAATCTCACTGTAATTCGACAGTTCCTTCTAAACTGTTTAGATTTGATTAAGAGTAGGTTTGGATGTCCTTTAATAACTCATTTGAAAAATGGGCTAGCTGTACACAGACTATCGATAATAATATTTTGCGATTCCTTTTTTTGCTATTTCACTTGTGAACGCTACATATGTTTGGTCCTCCGGCAGCCGGATTTAGAATCAACCCAGGTTCCAATCCACTTTCATCATGAGTGAAAATACGAAAAAGAATCGTAAACAAAATGCTAAGTCATCGACTCTTGCGAACGATGCAATCGATAATGATACGTCCGCGAATGTTTTGCTTTCGGACACCGATCAACAAAATATGTTTAGATTCAAAGAACTTTCTTTTTCCAGGGATAAACTTTTCTAGCGCCTTACAAGCACACATGAGTTAATAAGTCAACTCCCGGAAAAGTTAGAAATGTTTCTGTGTATGAGTTTATTTCGGTTTCCTTCGTTTTTATTCCTGTTCAATATTTTTACTTTCGAATTGAAAAGTGCCTAAGCACACTGCCAATGACGATTTCGTTATTTGTTTTCTTTTGTTTTTACGTTCTTTAGTCTAGATTTGTTTTATATTCTGTATTTTTATTTTTGAACTGATAAGTGCTTGAGCACTTTGTCGAAATGACTTTCTAGTTTTTGTTTTTCTTGTTTAGTCAAGGTTAGTTAATTTTTGTTATTTGATTTGTAAGTCAAATAACAACAGAATAAGTAAAAAAGTAGAAGAGAAACTCGTTCTAATTTCAATCCTTCATCCTCAAGGCCCCTCTCCCTTCGTTTACTTACCCTTCCCGAGCTGATCGACTTTGGTGCCCAGTAATCCAAATTTTGTGTGCTGTAGATCCAGTGACATTCACAGGACGAGCTTACAGATTAATTATCTGACGAAGACAGCCGTAAAAATGTTGCAGCATTTGACAAGTTTATGGACCAACATAGAAGAAAATATTCTTGAGAAACATAGTTAAGACACAGGACCCCCCTCCACCAGGTCCAGAAAATCTCTCACCTTGCTAGTAATCAACGCCCAATGATGACTTATGATCATTGATCACCTCCAAATCTGGAAAGTTTTTACGTGGAATGTCCGCTAATTTACCTCATAACTCGCCATCCCATTCCGATCCCAAAATGAAATATTACCAGCCTCTTTTTTATCGTATGTACTTTCGTGCCTAATTTTTACAGATTTTTAAAATTGGCATTTTTTTAGGAAAAATTTGAAATTTAAAAAAAAAAAAAATCACAGTTTGTTTTGGTTGTTTTTGTAGACATGTTGACTTCGACACCAATAAAATAGGTAAGCAACTACTTTCCAGGTTAATTTTGTTTCTTTTTTACTAATTTTAACAGCGTTTACAAATGTTTTCACTCAATAAAGTCGGTGTGGTCTAAGTCAATTTCTGTGGCAACAACAGACATTCATAAACATAAACATTACTGTTTCTGAACTTGCACCCGCACCTTTAATAATGAGGAATATTAACGTAAAAACCACCGTACTTCCTAATCCGGCTGTTTCAGAAACAGCCCAAGCCAGCTGTAACTTTTGTTTAATTTGCATGGTTTTAAGCATTTTTTTTTTTTTTTTTTTTTTTTTTTTTTTTAATAACAGTGAATAACTGTTTAATAACTGTTATTTTATCTTAACAGTTAGGGCAGTAACTGTTATTTGAAATTAATGCTAAGCCCACCCGAGACAACAGCAAAACGAATCACGCGGAGAGTAGGGCTAGTGAGAAATTGAGGGGCTCGGGGCGCAATATGGTCCGGATGCCCCAAATCCTCGGAATAAACATAAAAAATGGCTATGGAAAATATCTATTTTATGTTAAATGGGTCTGTTGCAAACTTTTGCTACAGCGCTATAGAGTGTGTAATCTAATGTAAAATCGCCTGAAAAGTCCAATGGTGGCATCAGAAAGCCATGAAATGCAATAATAAACTCACAAGAGGCGTTTAATGAAATCCAAGATGGCGGCAAAATATCGAGCAATCTGTATGCATGCACCACGAACATTCAAGGATAGCCAACCTCACAATATCCATCACAACCAATCACAACGTAAACAAACACATAACCTAAACCTCCAGTGAGGTTGTCAAAGTTGGCAATCCTTGGATGATCACGGTGCATACATTAAGATTCTTCGATATTTTGCCGCCATCTTGGATTTCAATAAACGCCTCTTGTGAGTTTAATATTGTATTTCATGACTTTATAATGCCACCAATGGACTTTTCAGGCGATTTTACATCGGGTTTAACACTTATTGTCGCTGTAACAAAAGTTTGCAACAGACCCATTGACTTCTTTTGAATTTCTTTTTTCTTTAATTAAATCTACCCCCCCCCCTCTCACGCCCTAAAGATGGTCAGTTTTTTATGTGTCTGTCTTCTTAAATTTGGCTTTCATTCAAACGATTATTACTGGCAACTGATTACTGTGAGCGGTCATCTTGTTTTGTAATTTCTTAGTTCATTGTTTTGTTTTTGAGTTCCTGTTAGATTTAATTTTTTTTTATTCTAAGTACTCTTTTCTTTACTGTATTTAATTCTATCTTGCCCCTTAAAAAGTTCAAAGAATCCAGTTCTTAATGAAGTGCAAATGACTTTTAAACGCACTTGTTTGACTTTCAGCGGTAATATTTCAAATGTGAAATCTTTTCTCAACTGTTGTAAAGTACTAGTCAATATTACCGTTTGCAGTATCAAAATCACCCCCCCCCCCGGAACGGTCAACATAATCTTGTAATCATGCATCTTCTCCTCTGCACAAATTGGGTACTGAAAGCCCCCCCCCCCTTAAAGAAGGTCAGTTATCTATGTGTCTGTCTTCTTAAATGTCGATTTCATTCAAATAATTATTACTGGCAATTGATTACTGTGGATGGTCATCTTGTTTGTTATTTCTTAGTTCATTGTTTTGTTATGAGTTCCTGTTAAATTGAATTTTGTTCATTCTGTGTACTCATTTTTTTACTGTATTTAATTTTTTTCCCCCCCTCAAATAGATCAAAGAATCTATATATGTAGTTTTTCGTGAAGTGCAAAACTGATTTTTAAACGTATCTGTTTAACTTTCACAATTGTAATCAAATTCCCTCAACTTTTGTAAAATATCAATCAATCTCACCGTTCGCAATATCAAAACAATTGTTTGTTTTCCCCGGAACGGACAACATTATCTTGTAATCATGCATCTTTTCCTCTGTACTTACACATTATACTGAAATATTTTTTACTGCTTTTCGTGCTGTATGTGTGTTTATTGTTACTCTGCACTTTTATGTGTCATGTGTTATCTCTTCTACAGTCAAAATTCAGTAAACCGTTGTGGTTCAAGAAATATTTGTTGATGCTCTCTTCGTGATTTCCATTCGATTTTACACCAGAATCAACCCTCAATGGCACTATAGCAAAAGTATTCAACAAACCCATTAACCAAATCCGTGCATACAATTAGCGGGCAAGAGGATTTTGATGTTCGTGAGACCCTTTGCCCCCCTCCTCGAAATATTCAGTTTCCGGATAAAATGCCACATTTCTCGGACGGTTTTGCTCCGATTCTATCAGTTTTTTCATAAATTAAGTAATTCCGATATTTGATATTAACGATTTTTGTGCAAAATTGTCGGCCAAGGGTCTTCAACCCTCCTTATGATAATTTAAGATAACGGAATTTTCCGGGTTGAAATTCAAGACAGTCTCAGGCTCAGTTGGTTCCGCCTCTACCAATCGACATTTTGAACCAGAATGTATCATACTGGCAAATTTTCCCAGACATTTTTTCCACGATCCAAAAAAAAAAAAAAAAAAAAAAAAAAAAAGTTCTTTCATAAATTAAGTGATTCCGCTATTCGATATTAATGATTTTGGTGCATAATGGTCGGCTAAGGGTCTTCAACCCTCCATAAGATATTTTAATATAACGGAATTTTCCGGGTTGAAATTTAAGACAGTCTCCGGCTCAGTTGGTTCCGCCTCTTCCAATCGACATTTTGAACCAGAATGTATCATACTGGCAAATTTTCCCAGATATTTTCCCAGATATTTTTTCCACGATCCAAAAAAACAAAAAAAACAAACAAAAAAAAAAAAAAAAAAAAAAAGAGGCTAATATTCTCCCTTAGATTTTGACGCTTTCATTTGGAAACTGCTTCCACTATACATAATTAAGCGTATGACATTGGCGTAATGAACTTTCTACTCAGTGTGACATTTTTGGATCGGCTGCAACTGACGCGACGCGACGTGACAATCTTGTAGCCTCGGCTACAGCTTGAGCGTGGACGCAGCGAGGGATAAATTCGGCCATTATAGGGGGTGAGGACGGCCGGCCGGAGTCGGTCGCCGCGCGGGCGGCCCGTCCGCGTTCGTTCGAGGCGTGGACTAAACGCGGCCGAGTAAATATGCGATGCGCGATTTATTACATCAATCATTTAATCGGCTCTCACTTGCACTGCATGGTGTTAGTACTTACACACACTTGCACACTTGCACCAAACTCACAGAGCTCACACGACTCACCAACCTACAGCTTGAGGAGGGGGATAGAGCGTTGAGCGTTGACAGAGTCGTCATCATTAATCAGAGTTCTGCGCGCCGACTGCCGTGCAGTGCCGATGCCGCGGCTGTCCAGGGTTGCCATTTTACGGGAATTTAACGGAATTCCCAAATTTAACGAGAATCTGCCGGTGAAAGAAAATACACGGAAAAAAAGATTAGTGAAAATAACCATACGGATACCTGATTTTGGCACCTGCTAGTTGTTATGGTAAACATGACCAGAAGTATGGTGCATTAATCGATACTTTACGTAAATTCGACATGCAATCAGGTAACATCACCTAGTACCTATAGTCAAAACATAGTATACTTCTGGTTAACATTACCATAACATCTAGCAGGTGCCAAAATCAGGTATCCGTATGGTTGTTTTCATTGTAGTTTTTTTCCGTGTATAAAACAGTTCAATAGGGCTCTTCCAAACTTTTGCGACAAGGGATTGAAGAGTTGATTCTTGCATAAAAACCTGTACAAATGACGATGAGTGCACTAAAAAATCACAAAATTCACGCTCAGAATCAGGCTTAGCGGCGGAAAGACGCAGATTTCATATCTATGTGTTTCCGTAGAAAAAGTGACATCCTAGACAGGAATCTCTCATGATATACCTGCCTTGACCCGACATTACGATCTTGCTGTTGTAGTAGTTATGTGAGTTATTACAGAATTTTAGACTTCTTCAGAGTGATTTCCGTGATTTTCTCTGGTTTTAACATCATAAAGGACTAATCATTTGCTCAAAGCAAAAGTTTGCAAAGAGCCCCATTAAGCAGCATGAATTCGTCACACTTCTAATATAATCTATATTGTAAGCAGTAGCGGCGTAGCGTGTAATTTGGCAACGTTGGGGTTCGTCCATTTAAACCCATGAAAAATATCGAACTAGAGGGTGTTCGGTGAACACCTTCGCATTCGACCGTTTACATTGGTTTAAATGGGCACATGCAACGTTGCCAAATTGCACGCTACGATACGGATTGTAAGTACAGCACGGAGGCAGCCTAGATGGAAAAATCATACGGACATTTTTCACATAGGCTCGGTTTGTTTGCCTCATATTTTTTAATCTTTTAATTTTTAAAAAAAAAAAAAGAATTGGGACAGATCCATTTGCAATGGGTCTGTTGCGTACTTTTGCTACATCAATATAACTAATTGTTTCTAACGTAAAATTCTGCAAAAATAACGATACGCACATTAAAAACTATCAAAATCCACTCATTTATTCAGAAAATATCTTCCATTTCAAACAAGCCGCGCTACACTAGACACTATAACACCGACTTATAACTATATAGATGGAACCATCACGTTTATGTAAACATGAACAGAACTTAAAAACATTAGCATGTTTCGTTTAGATGCGAACATTTCTTATATTATTTTGTAATCTTTGATAAACCGAAAAGACCAGACAGCAAATGCAGCCAATAGTTCATGTATTTAGAACGGAATTCCATAATTTTGTAGTTACGATGTTGTTTACTTATGCACGGTGGTTCCATCTATGTAGTAGTATACCGGTGCAAATAGTGTCTAGTGTAGCGCGGGCTGTTTGAAATTGAAGTGATTTCCTGAGTTAATGAGTGGATTTTGAACGTTTTTAATGTGCGCATCGTTATTTTCGCCTAATTTTACATACGAATCAAGGTTCTATATTGTTCCAGCAAAAGTTTGCAACAGGCCCATCGGTTTTAAACAAAAATGCGAGTGATTTAGAGTGACTATTTGGACACAGAAATCGACATAACTGTATCTTTTGGAAGGATTCGGACAATAAAGAAAAAGACACGGAACCGATACAAGCAACATTTTCTCACCTGGATAGTTTTATTAAGACTCTTTATCTACATAGCCATTAGCCACTCCGAAACACTCGTATCGCACTTTTGTTAAAAACCAATTTCCACTGAATTAGTTACGATTTTCGATTCAAGGTTAAAAACTATGAGGCAAACAAACCAAAATCAGACAGTGGCGGCTCATGCAATCTGGCAACCGTGCACTTTTGCCATTTAAAAGTATGCAAAAACATCGATACTAGGTGAGGCGCTGCGCCTCACCAAGTAATCGATTATTTTACACAGTTTTAAATGGAGGAAATCCTTTGTTGCCACATTGCACGAGCCGCCGCCGAAATCAGATCGCCCATCCTGCCTCACTTTGGAATAGGACTAATAAGATGTATCTGCCTCTCTATCGCTGTGCCTCGTTGGTATACACTATACATAGCGCAGTTGGGAGAATGGGGATGGTAATCGATTACACGATTAATCGATTAATCACAAGTAATCATAATCGTCGGTTTTTTGGATGGCGAGTTTACGGTAATCAGGGCTGATTTTTTACAAGCCACCCATCACATTAGTTGCACAAGGATTAGATCTAATCAAACAGACCCTAGAGTTTACTATTCATGTGTGAAGAATACATTTAATTACCATCCAAAGGTTTGACGATTACCGATTACTCAGCAATCGTGTAATCGATTACACTCCTATTTGCCCAACTCTGATACATAGTATGATTGTCCACCGACGGAGTCTCCGTTGAATTTGGAAATGTCGTTGAATTCCAGGGGCGGCTGGTGCAATGTGACAACAATGGATTCTCTTATAATTTAAACGAGCGTATGAAAAAAATCGATCATTAGGAGATTCACCGAATCCTTGAGAAACCTATACTTTTTCATAGGTTCAAATGGTAAAAAACATAGTTGTCAAATAGCATGAGCCACTTTGTAGAATTCTGGCTAGTTGGCAACCCTGCCATCGTCCGGTTACTGATCAGCGCGAGCGCCCGTAAACACCACAGCTGCCGGTTTGTGTAAGAAAAATCAACGCGACTGAAATGAACCGAAGATACCACGGGGATCCACACGAAGAAAAAGTTTTGGTCAAAACTTCAAAAACATAATTATCAACCGATAGTGCACACTTCTATAAATAGACGTGCAAATTATAAAATAGTTTCCAATATTAGTGAACTGCATGTTAAACACTGAGATAACATTTTCAACGAAGATGGCAAAGCTGGCACCAATTAATTAATTAGATAGTCCCCCAATAGAAATTAAGTTATTTCTGAACGGAGCTGATCCTCATTGCGACGGAAAACATTCTTGCTGCCGCACTATTTGAAATCACCAGAAATTATTCTTGAAATCAGAAGTAACTGGCACAAATTCATTATTCTTTTTGGTGTCTATACTTCAAAATTTTCCCGGATCTCAAACTGCATGTAACTGTACTACAGTCGGCGAATTAAATAATGTCAATCAGCTCCTTAGAGGTTGGCTTAGGTAGGCCACCTGATCATTGAGAATGGCATTGCAGGTTGCCATATCTAAACCAAAATCTATAAAAAGTCGAATGATAGTTTTCAATTCGCCGCGATACACGAATTATTCGAAACCGGATTATCTTTTAGACAACAGTTCCGCGTAGAAAATAAAATTGTTTGTTTAAAGTACTTTCTGTTGGCTTTGAAAATAAGGCTCACTTTCTTTCACAAAAATACAGCTTATCCGAGATCACCATTTCTCTCAGCCGTGAACACCTAATGCGAGCAGCTTTCGGATCTGTTACAGACTTCACATGCATATCAAGGTAAGTGCCACACAAATTTATATACCTCTTAACGCACCACGTTCGTGTGTTTTCAGAGGGTAATATAAATGGATACTATAGGAAGTTTTCACTCAGCAAGACATTGAACCGTATTGAACAACTCCGATAGATATATAACATATAATGACAAGCGGTGCGTAAAATCTGGCTACGCAGCATTTAGTACATTTAAACCCATGAAAAACATCGATTCCACGGGATGCACTGTGCACCTCCAGTTCGACCTTTTCCACGCATTTGAATCGAGAAAGAGCAGCTTTGCGGTCAGACATAGCATGGCACGACAATAAAATTATTATAACCCTGCATTTCCGGAAAACATAGCCATACAGACTAAAAATCCATTAAAATGAAAGTAGGGATCCATGTGCTCGTTTAAGAAACTGCAGCGATAAATAATTGCACTCCAGATGAACGTCTGGTGCATAACATTGAGCGATGGCCAACTTTCCGCTACGTTCGAGCCAATTTTAGGCTCCAGCCTGTCCATTCAAGCTTATAAAAAGAGGTAAGTCACGGAGTGTAAGAAACTTCTGATGAAAGGTGCAACGAACATCAGGACTCTGCTATTATGAAATCCAAACAATGGGTGTGACAGATAAATTAACATGCTTCGGATTTTCCTCATTATTATTCCATGACGGAGAGCATTTGATGAAAAGATCTTTCGACGAAATTATTGAAAACCTTACTTCGAAATTTTTCCTACAACGTGTGGGCCAACTCAAAAGCCAATCCGCAGAAGAAAGACCAGAAGAAGTCACTTCCTCTAGTTATAGTCTGTTTCATTTAAATAGAAGCTTGAGCTCGACTCTTTCCCCTACGAGTTTTACCCTCTCTCTCGTACCTGAGATGACTCGAGACCCGTCCCGTCGGTCGGGGATTCCGCTCCGTCACAATAGACTGTCCTTTGGATAGCTGACTGTGCATTGTGATGGACTGAATCCCCGACCGACGGGACGAGTATCGAGTCATCTCGGGTACGAGAGAGAGGGTAAAACTCGTAGGGGAAAGAGTCGAGCTCAAGCTTCTATTTAAATGAAACGGACTATAGTCTAGTTGAAACACCGCGTTTTGAACTTGCATTTCTGTTTAGGAGTCCGAAAAAATGGTGCCCCGGTATAGCGTGACTTTTTTAAGGACAGATATAGATGGCCAGTATCGGATTACATATCATTAATTTTTTTTTTTTTTTTTTTTTTTTTTTTTTTTTTTTTGCAGTTCACACTTTGGAAGCGACAGTTTAGAAGCGGACAAGTCCACAAGAAAACTGTTAGCAAGAACGAAAAAAGAGATGTCGGTTTCAGGAAAAACTTTGCTCGGTCTCACGGATTCCTAAGACTTGATTTGCACTTCTGAACATGCAGGCTTCCGAAAACCGCTCTCCCCAGGCTCCACTCTTGGTGTTGCCCTTCCGTCAATTCCTTTAAGTTCCAGTTTTGCAACCATACCTCCCCTGGCACCCGGTATCTTTGGTTTCCGGAAGCGGCCCGCCGCGGTCGATTCATATGGCAGGGATCTCTACTTTATGAGCAGGTATGCTGGGGGTTTCGGACTTGGCTTGGTGGATTCCGCCAATTATGATCCGCTGAAAGTGAAGCCCCACGGTAAACTAGATGTCACTCAAATACTCGAAATTTAATCAAAATAAATTGTTTTTAAATGTTTCATTCGGGGTGCAAGCATCAGTGGCGTCGCGTGCCACCTGGCAACAATGCAACTGCTCCATTTAAACTCATTAAATATATCGAATTTTACGAGTGCACTGTGCACCCCCTGAATTCGATCTTTTACATGAGTTTAAATGGATAGAATACATTGTTGCCAAATTGCACGCGACGCCACTGGCAAGCATGGAACAGCGCGGGCGGGTAACTCATATGAGTCACTGCATCTCCTGTTTTCATGGTGCTACGGCCGGCAACTGAACGATTGAGTGGCGATTGACTTTTGACCAAGCTTGGTTTTTTCGTAGCAGGATTTTCATATCGGGTCTTTTTACAGGAGGCATGACTTTTCTTCATTTTTTAATATGTATATTTTTTATGAGTTCATTTTTATAATTAATTTTGTCCATGCGTTCTGAAGCCATTTTTTTTTAAAACTATGGTCTTCTGTTTGTGTCATATGGGACGGATCTCTACTTAGTTAGCAGGCATCTATCCGCTGGAAGTTCAGCCCTACGGTAGAGCTGGGGAAAAAAAAGAATAGACAAATGTCAAAGTCTGGTGAGCTCAACAGTCATCAAACATTATATTTGAAATGCAGGCTGAAAGGTGTTGAGTGATGATGATTCGGAACTCACCAGACTTTGACATTTGTCTATTTTTTCTTTCCCCAGCTCTAAAACAGAAGTCACTAAAATAATCGGAATTTTATCATTGATTTTTCAAAGCAAATTGAAAGTTTAGAATCATACCTCACGTTGCGTTTCACCCACAGTAGTTCCACGATTTTCGTTTGATATAAGTAATTACGCCAGTATTTCAATCTTGTTAAAGCGAACGTGTTTCACGCCTTCTGCGCATCAGAGTTAACATCTAATCCTACGAAATTCGTTCAAGTTCTGATTACGTGACAACCATTAAAGACCACTTCATCTGAAATAAGCAAGAGCTCCACCTATTTCCTTTCGATGAATTTGGTATTTTTACCAAATCTGAAAACCATGCAAATCCCTTCTTTTCACCTATCATGAATCCGCGTATTACGGCCCTCCAGCATCACTCCTTCTAACCCCCTCCCCTCACATATGTCACTCCGCGACAAAGCCAAAGCAATATGCATGACATCGACCGGTTCATAGTTCTGAGCTCCTGCTACTGACAGTTCGCAGCAGAGCCACGCCATGCAGCGCGTGTGAACAAATGTTGGAATATACGTTCGAATATACGTTCAAATGCAGGGCAACTCGAGATAAATGAAGTTATGGAACCGCGTATTCCATGTATTAGTTTTATTGGTGAACGATTCGTCCAAAGCTTTATATACGCGTATAAACCCCGTTTCTCTCGTCAAAAGTTCCCTCCGCGCATACTAATAAATTCCCTTTGAGGAAACTAGAAATACTGTTTTATGTTATTGTCTCTACAATTCTACATGTAATGATACTGTAACGATAATAGAGGTTAACCTATATATTCCCAAAGGATTTGAAATACTGTTTAATGTTGAAGTCTCTACATGTAATGATAATATGACGATAATAGAGGTTAACCCACATATTCCCAAAGAATTTGAAGTTTAAGGACATTTTTTGGTGTTGTTTCTCCAAACAACACAAATTGAGAACAAAAACACGGAAAAACGTGAATAAACAGAATCTTTTTGGTGCAGCTAAATTTTACGTGCTAAAAACTCACAAAATTGGTTTTGGAGTAATATTGGTCCAAATTGACTGCGATTTAAAAAGGCTGAATCTAAATAGAGAGGCTAAAGTTGAAAAGAAACTAATTTTTTACATCGAAGAAGTCACTGGGATACGCTGTAACGTGGGCCACTGCGATACAGAATCTCCTATTAGGTGAATTTAAACTTGGATGCGATTTTCGACCAGAGAATCTTGAATTTTTTATCACAAAGAAGAGATTTCTCCGCGAGAAACTTTTTACGTCAAAAGTTTGATTTAAGCGAAACAACTCAGGTACGAGTGATACAGAGGAGCCAACTACTTGAGAAGCGGTCTGAGAGCTTTTTACTTTAATGCATTACAATTCTCCCGCGAGCAACGCCAACGCCGAGAAATTTGAGATGGGTCGATCAAATATTCAGACCGATTCTTGAACGTTCACAAGGAGCATTCAGGGAGTAATTGAAGTTTCTTCGAAAGTTCACCCGCAACGCAACTATTATCCTCCCGCATAATCTCAATTACATATTTTGTGAGCTGAGACAATTATTTTTGCAAATGGCACTATGTGTCTTCTCCATTATCTCAGCTCGAAAATGTTGAAAACTTCCAAAACCGTTTCCACTGGTCTAAAATTGAGGCGTTTACTTTCAAAAAAAAAAATTATTTGCACAAAGCATTTTTTTGTTTTGTTTTGTTTTGTTTTTTTTAAAGCGTGCCATAAGAAGTATACGGCAAGCTTCTTACTCGAGTTTTGCTGTACAGGGTGTACCAGACCACCCGGATCAGGCATTTTTCTCGAAAACTACTGAACCAAATGATTTGAAACAAAAAAGTCAGATATAGGGAATCAATCCCAAATTTTTCATTTTTGATATTTACAAAAGCCTCCGACAGCCCCTTGTGGCCCATTTGGGGGGGAGGGGGGGGGGGTTTAAAACACATTTTTCAAGTTTTCTCGTGAAAGTCTCCAACAATGATACAAAAATTAGTTTATATTCTTCAAGTAGAGGCAATTGCCGACATTTTTCCTCCCATAAACTTTTTCCAAAAACCCCCGATTTTTGAGCTATGGGAGCTTTTTGGGATTTTTTGAATAGGCCTTTGTGACCACCCTGTTGTGAAATTCTCAAAAATATTGACAGATTCTGAAAGAGCAAATCAATACCTTCCGATTGATGTGCCACATGTTACCTTTAAGTGAAAAAATAAGGTGTTTTTCGCCAAATCAAAATGTTGGGGCTTAAATGGCACAAACCATGGAATCGAGCCAATTCTGCCATTTAAGCCCCAAAATTTTGATTGCTGCCTCCGGGTGTAGTGGCCCTCGACGTGGCTGCACACTGACCTATCGCGGCACACTTTACCAATACATAAATTGTATTTTAGTTCCCCTGCTTGTTTTGTTTTGCACAAATCAATGGGAAGGAAGTTCTGCATTCAGCAATTTTTTCTGGTGTAACTCACGCCAACCCATCATTCCCTCCAAAATAAGCAAAAATAGGGTTACATTATAGTTTTTCACTTTTCAAACGCCTTCACTACAGCGCAGCGCAACAACTCACTTACAAATGGACTTTAATGCATTTTTTCGCTTTTAAGTAAAATACTTTAACACATCATTTATCGAAACTACTTACATTTTGCCGATCCCCCGATCAAAAAGCTTGAAAACAATCGTTTCAGAATCAAATGACTTAATTACAGTTTTACACTGGTTTCCACCATATCAAATTATTATTCGTACTTAGTCGTAGACTTGTATTCGTACACTACTCAGAGGCGCCATCCCACAAGGGGGTGGTTTTATGGTCAACCCCCCCCCCCCCTAAGTATCAAGATTTTGCCCTAAAAAGTGTCATCTACGGCCAAAATTCCTTTCACCCCCCCCCCTTCACCCCCCCTAGGGCCTCAGAAAATGGAAAATTTGCGGTGAAACCCCCACCACACACTACTCTACACACACAGACACAGCGCCACAGACACTACTCTATATTTTTCCAGAATTTCGCACGAACATTGTTTCTTCATTCTCCCTATAATAGAAGGTACAATATCGTTCATACCGTTAAGTTTTTTTTACAACGTAAAGGGGTAGCGTCTCTTTCCTCATGTCAAATTTTGGTGGGATACAAGTACCTTATGAACGCAATCTGGAGACACAATAAAGGGACAAAAAAAACCGTAGAACCAACTTCGGAGCGGTTAAAAATTGGAGGGATGAAGAAACTTTCACTGGATGTTCCGAATGAAATAATATGGGATGAGAAGAAGAGCGGGGGAAGAAACGGATCGCCAGGCGAGAGGAGGGGAGGGGGGAGGGTAGTCGGATGAACATTGAACGTTGCGGTGAATCTCGAAGGCGAGCTTTTCCACTACGATGAGTTCTTTTGACTTTAGAAACTATGATCATCTTAGCTCCCTTCAATGAATTTCAATCTTGCTTGGTTAAATGCCCCTCTACCTTCAGAGAGGAAAGAAAATATGTATAGGCACACAGTTGAAAAGGAAAGAGAATGTTGTTGGCTGCAGACCACTGGCGCAACCAGGATCTCTTCCATCTCTCTCATTTCCCATTTGAATGTATAAGTAGGAAAAGGACAGAAAGAGGGGGTTTTATCCCCTTGTCCATCCTTGTCTAACATATACGTTTTTTAATGGAGAAAAGAGAGAGATGAGGAAACTCTCGGTGCGCTACTGCTGCAGACAAATAAAACTGAGAAGACCCATGTCCTCAGAAAGAATAACGGGAGCTTTAGTTAGCGTCACCAAGTGGGCAGAAACAGCTGACTTTGTGGACAAAATTTAGGAATGTTAAAAGAAAAAAAATATGAAGTGAAGGCTTCCGTACACGACGCACAAGATTTTACACGATTTTTAATCCCCGGAAATTCAATCACTGGGAATATTTTCAGTAGATAACCATTCTCTTAAGGGACTTTCTGGCTTCTAGCATTTTATTTACAAACATTTATTGAATTTTTACTGTCAGTAAATGTTGGACATTTTCGATGCTCTGAGCGTTATTTTCAAGTGAGTTTACACTAAAATTTCACCAAAGCTCACAAAATCAAGAAAAGTATTGCTTGTTAATTCAAGCATTGTGCGTTTGAAATGAATATAAATGACGTACTGTGGGCAAAAGTGACAGATTTGGTGACTAAAAATGACATTTTCAAATCCCATATAACGAGTGGTCGCAAACCTTTGCTCCAGCTATGATAAGGGTGCTGGAGCAAAAGTTTGGAACAACTCGTTATATGAGATTTGAAAATATCATTTTTAGCCACCGAATCTGTCACTTTTTCCCACAGTACGTCATTTATATTCCTTTCAAACGCACGATGCTTGAATTAACAAGCAAAACTTTTCTTGATTTTTGCGAGCTTTGGATGAATTTATTACAGAGTCAAACTGGGTGGTGGGTATGAGGACAAAAATAGAACTACGTAACAGGAGGAACAAAAAATATAAAAAAAGAAAACGTCAAATGGAACAATTATTTTCTTCCTCTTGTTTTCCTCTGCTTCCTCACCCACTCTCAAACCTCACCATCCCGTTTTCGATGAATAATTTTATATATTCTTAAACGTAAAATACAACTTGAGGATTCGAGAGAAAAAAAAAAAAAAAATTCAATTACTATCGGAACAAAAGTTATAAAGCCCAATTGTGTAATTCATACGGAGGACTGAAAGTGGCGATTATTCTGAACGCATATAGCCTTCGATTTACGACTTCTGGCAACGGTTTTTAGGTTAACTCCACAAGGCGATTCAATTCATACCGACTTCTTTCTCGTCTCGACTTAGCCTCTTTCATAAACGGATTTATCGTTTCTCGAACGTAGCTAGCAAGTGTCCGGCACTCGGCCAGACTTACGCAGAAAATCTTTAATAGTGCCGGTGGTGAAGCGTAAACTCAGCGTCTAATATCGTTTGTTCCAGACAGGTTTGATTAATTTATACAAAATTTTCAGGGAATTTCTTCAATTTCATTTCACCATGTAATTGTTGCATATCTCGGCATTTATAGTTTCGGGCCAGCTTGTTTACCTATCGCTGAGATTACGTTATGTCAGACGCAAATCGTGGAGGATCGCTTTCAGTCCTTCTCTTTTTTTTAATATATGGAAGAGTATCGGTTATTTTGAGGTTTGGTGGATTTTTAGTGTATTTTTGATTCATCAAAATTGGCGGCTTGACCATTTTAGTGTACTTTCAATACATCGAAATAGGCGGCTTGTGCAATCAGTAGCCAAATTGCAACAAGCCACCGCGCGAAGTTGCTGTATCATAAGGGGCGGTAGCCCCCGGCCAAGTAAAAAAAAAAGTAAGAACAAGAACAGAACACAGATGCCAAGAGACGCGGTCGGGGCACCGACACTTATATACACGCAACAGAGCAAATTTCGCGATTTCGGCGTTTTGGGACTTTAAATCATCGATTCCAGTTAAGCCGCTAATCAAAACCCCATATCCCCCATATCGATCGATTTGCCACGCGCTCGAGATGATTTCTAAAATTTCAAATCATCGGACAATTTATAAGAAATATTAAGAAAAAACAGCTAATTTAAGCCTCTAAAACTGCACGTTTGGTCATCATGAATTTTACCCCGGACGATTGCGAGAGAACCATTGCCCCAAAATCATTAAAACTTGGTACCGTTAGATTTGTAATGTTCTAGTGTAAGTTTGCTTTCAATTTTGAGACCAATCCGACTTCAGTGCTCGGAAAAATCGTCAAAATACTTGACGGTTGTTCCGTTTCAGAAGCATTTCAGAGCAATTAATGGGAAAAGTCCTACGGGGTAAACGGTGGCACGGATCGAAGAAAACTTGGTACAGAAATGTCCGTATTGCTTCCGGGGCGTGCTTTTGTCAACATTTTAACGATCCGAGCAATATTAAGGGAGAAATCTTCAATTGAATACATGTCAGTCATAGAATAAGAGACAAGAAATCGTTTTAATTATCAGTTGTTGTAACCGTCGCCCAAACGGCGCCAACCTCCAGTCGACCGACTGTCAAACAAACCGGTAGCGTTCGATGATGACATGTTTTTGTTTATTTTTTTTCATTCGGGTGATTTTTTTTTGCTCGTCGTGTTGATCGATTCGGTTACGACTGTATTCGAATTATTGGCTTTCTTTAAAATGAAAGTGTTTGCGGCCACCATTCACTTCATTCTTTACTCCTTGCTCGCCTGATGGATTCTGTGTTTTATCCTCCAATTTTGCTCGGTAAACAAAAAGCAGTGTTGTTTTTAGTCGGAGTCATTGCGGAGGTGCAACTTTTTCACCTGGACTGTTTAACGTGAATAACAATTCTTTATTATCTAGTATGTAGTGCCGTGACCGAGTTCTTAACTAACAAAATAGTTTCAGATAACTTCGCTGTGGAATTCGGTAACCTACGGGTGCTTCTAGCTTTTGTCTCTGAGGCTACCGTCATGCCTACCTATTAAGTACCTAACCCTACCTAACCATACTATTTGTTATTGGTGTCGTGTCATGCAACCATTGAATTTGCTCACTGAACTCTGTATTTTTAATAATATCTCGCATTTATTGTGGTCAGTGTGTTCCTTGATTCTGGGCTGGGTTGCTCATTCTTTCTGTCGCAAATGAAGCCTGCTCGGCCCCCTCTACTCAGTTCGTCAGTCTCGGGTCCCCTTTTCCCCATTGTATCTGAGCTGCCATCATAATGGATGATACTGCATGAGATCCAGTCATACATGTAGTCACCTTAAGTCTGAGCTGTTAGTCAAGTATTTCTCGTATCCGGGGGTTTGTAAAAAAAAAACCCTGACCCAGAAATCTTTGCGCCGACAGTTAGCTAATTCAGCAGAAGGATATGCAGCCTGATCATATCTCTACTAGAGGAAGTAGTGTGTAAAAAGCATTCACGAAGGTAAAATTCCTCAACCTAGTAATAACCTCTCTCAGCTATTTTTTACCAGACCAGAATGTGTCTCTATGCTTGTTCACTTTGGTTATACTTCTATAACAATCCCAGACTAGTAGTAAGTAGTAAATAATGGGCGGAAGCTTTTCTGTTGATTGTGAGGGTGATTCGATTAACTTGGTATGCGTGGTCTTACATGAGATGGCAGTTGACAGCTTGAACTGCTCTCTGAGCAATTGATAAGCGGTGCTTCTGCCTTTTTTTTGATGCGCTGCGACATCACTTTGGGACCAACTGTAGGCAAAATCAAACTGTAATCTATACTAAGCTGAACAACCTCAACCCTTCTGATTATTTGATGAGAAGATAGTGTATTTAATGGTATATTTGGTAGAGAACCACATCAACTGACTGCTTTTTTACCCATCTTAAACACATTTACTTACTACCGTAGCTCTTCTCCAGCTTTCTGCACTCCATGAATTTTTTTCTTACATTGTTTCTGTATGCTGTAACTTCATATCAAATGATACACAGAAACATGTAGGTACTAGAGGTCGTTTCAGGAGGGAGGGAGGGAGGGGGAGGGAGAGAGAGAGTGAGAGGTTGAGAGCAAAGATTATTCATGTTTCAGACAGAGTTTGATTAGATACTTCAACCGCGGACTAATCCTGCGTCAAACTGTTGCTCTAATTTTACAATCATGATGCTGTGTCATGCTGTGCCAATGCAAGTCAGCAATGTCTTTTAAGCTTTGAACCTTTGAGAACAGATTTAAGCTCATCTGCAAGCACCCCGGCCCATAAAAGTGTAGCTGATCAGTTTTCTTTTTCTAAAAATCCTCTCTCTGCATTGTGTACACCAGGAAGTAGCTAGATTTGCAGAAAGAAAGGCAAATGATGCACCAGAGTTTTGAATGCCTTGATCCGCAAAAAATTTCCCCAAATACAGGAGGAAATTGAGTTTTATGAATTTCATGAGATTAAGTGTGATCATTGCGGACATGTAAATAGAAATTCTAATCTCAGCAGAATTTTGCAACTGCCTGTAAGCTTAAATGAACAGAGTATCACCAACATGATCAAAAATTTTTCTTCGTGGAACTATCCCGAGGGTTTAAAGTTGAACTTTGTTGATGCGGCAATAAGAAAAATGCACTTTTATCAGTAATACAGGAAAATGCTCACTATCCAATTATTTTTGAATAAGTGGGAAAATGGACAAAGTGTCAAAATAACAAATTTTTAACTAGATGATCTCCGTCCTCTGATCTTACTGTTAATGGTAGTCTCTTCAGGTTGCATTCAGGGATGTTCCATCATATGGAACAGTGACAGATTCGGGTCACTACACGGTTTTTGCGCTTGGAGTTTGATAAAAATATTTGAGCAAATGACCAAAACATTTCTGAGTGTCGATGACCCGAGGGGACCAAGGATGCCTACTTGCTGTTCTATTGTAAGATGGAATAATTGCGACGAATAACTAAATTGAACCAAAACCCTTTTAAGAAAGATGGACTCAATGGCAATTAATTCATGCCAACATTCTTGCGTGTCTGCACACCTAGCAGGTTTGTTTAAATTTCAACAATTGCCATTTTTAAGCTCGGTTCGATGATTCATGTACATAGTGAACTCGAGCGGCGGAGGTTTTAGTGGGTATGCCACACTCTAATACTATTCAAGAGACAGCTGGAGAATCTCACACAGAGCCCTTTTAAAAAGGGCAGGTTATAAAAACTTTGCTCATAAAAAAAAAAAAAAAAAAAAAAAAAAAAAAAAAAAAAAAAAAAAAAAAAAAAAAAAAAACAAAAAAAAAAAAAAAAAAAAAAAAAAAAAAAAAAAAAAACAAAAAAAAACAACCCAAAGCAATCAGAGATTGGTAACATTTGATTTGTATTATCAACCACCCAAATATTTGCAGTTGAACTCAGCTTTTTGGTCAAGCCAGAATCATCCAAGTGTCTCCCAAAACGGGCACTGATATTGCCACAAAAACTTTAATCAAAATGATTAAAGTAAAAAAGCTGGCCAAGCAAAAAAGTGTCTCCCAACTCCGCTTCTCCTTCCTTTCTCTTCTCTCCCCCAATTTATTTTATATTGCAAGCTGGTTCATTTGACTTTACACTCCTTGCTAAAATCCAAATTTCCGAGATTATGGCTCTCTTTTTTAGCGCCAAAAAGGGACTGAAATCAGGGAGCCAAGTTTCTTTCTTTCTTTCTAACTCCGTGCCAGTATGCAATCTGTGATACCGCGCACACTTTTAACCCAAAGAGGCGGGAGGCTGGCTGGCTGAGTTGACTGATTAGTCGACCCCCTAACGCGGCGCGACTGCTGGGTTGCGATTGTTTTCTTCGATTAAACGCACAAATATTGCTGATATAACACGGAAGTCAAGGAATCTGCGGTGAAGAAATTATTACCACTGCCGTCTCTACAAATCAACGAAGAGAGGGGGGAGGGGGAGGGAGAGAAAGAGAAAGAAAGCGGGGTAGTCACAATTTATTTCAAGAAATAATTGGAAGAAAAAATTGAAAATGAAGGAGGAACTTCAGACTTTGGGCCCGGGGGTTTTTTTTTTCCCCTTCAAATTCTCGAAAAATCTCCAAGTATCCGACGTCATTTTTACCAATACCCCCCCCCCAAAAAAACCCCCGGCCCAAAATCTGAAGTTCCTCCTTCATTTTTAATTTTTTCTTTCCAATTATTTCTTGAAATAAATTGTGACTACCCCGCTTTCTTTCTCTTTCTCTCCCTCTCCCCTCCCCCTCTCTCTTCTTGATTTAGAGACGGCAGTGGTAATAATTTCTTCACCGCAGATTCCTTGACTTCCGTGTTATATCAGCAATATTTGTGCGATTAATCGAAGAAAAAAATCGCAACCCCGCATCGCGCCGCGTTAGCGGCGTCGACTAATCAGTCAACTCGCCAGCCAGCCTCCCGCCTCGTTGGTTAAAAGTGTGCGCGGTATCACAGATTGCATACTGGCACGGAGTTAGAAAGAAAAAGCAAACTTGGCTCCCTGATTTCAGTGCCTTTTGGCGCTAAAAAAGAGAGCCATAATCTCGGAAATTTGGATTTTTGCAAAGGGGTGTAAAGTCAAATGAACCAGCTTGCAATATAAAATAAAATTGGGGGAGAGAAGAGAAAGGAAGGAGAAGCGGAGTTGGGAGACACTTTTTTGCTTGGCCAGCTTTTTTTCTTTAATCATTTTGATTAAAGTTTTTGTGGCAATCGAAAGTAACTAAAAAACCCCACCAAACCTCAAATGCCCATACTCTTTTTTAACTCTTTCATAGATTCAAAAACCGCAAAAATCTGGCAACTCAACTCCAAAATATTCCCTTTTTTCTCCAAAGCTATTGCCTGGCAACCAAAATTTTATGAAAATGTTACAAAAATGTAACAAAAAAATTTTCACGAGTGATTTATCAGTCTAGCGTCTTCGTCGCACGCCTAAAAAAAAAAGACTGAAAGCGATTCTCCACGATTGCGTCTAACAGCGTGATGGCAACAACAGGAAAATAACCTTGCCTGAAACTAAGTGTCCAGTAATACAACAATTACATGGTAAAATTAATTGACGAAATTCCCTAAAAAATTTTTCCCCCATGGTAAGAAACGCGATTTTTCCACATGCTCACCAGTTTTTTTTGCAAAAACCGTTAGATCGATGCAAGTGACCAAAAATCTTATACAGGGTTTTCTCATAAGATTTCAGTGATTAATTTCCAATTATTTCATTCTCAACTTCAAATGTGTGCCGTTAAAGGTACAATACTACCTGATAAGTATCAGCGGAGTAGCAAAGGAAATTTTCGTGGGGGGAGGGGGTCCGGGGTCCGAAAATTGTCAAGGGGGACTCAAACATACTAATTAGGTATTTGTCTGAAAACGCAAAAAAAAAAAACGTTTTATCAGGGCAAACTTTGGTGTCAGGGGTAGGGGGGTCAGACCCCATGACTCTCCCCCCCCCCCGGCTACGCAACTGATAAGTACTTACAGTCGGACTTAATTTCTGCATTTCTCGAGGCCGCTAATGAATTCAACAAGTAAAAATACTCAGGGACATCAATTTTTATGACTTTTGTTTGTTCATGATTGTGAGCGCTATTCTAAAATAATCAACAATTTTTCAAAAAACATATGAGGGGGGCTTTTTTGGACACTTGAACATGGGGGGAACACGCCCTGAAAATGAATGTAAATGCATAGTTTTGCTACACCCGGTATTTAATTTATGTATAATTCATGTAAGTATGTACATCATATCTGTACATAATAATTAAATGGAGGATGTATCGGTACATTACAACTAACGAGCCACCACAGTCTAGCTCAAATTAACAAAGCTTCTGAATGGAGCTTGCTGATCAACAACCAGGGCTGCCATTTTGCGTATAACCAATGCTATTTTTCAATTCACCGATGATTTTCACCGGTTGAGAAAAGATTACACAGTCCAGTTCAATGTATTACTGCAATGAACTAAAATACTCGCATCTGTAAGTAATCTTTTCTCAACCACTTGAAACGCCGATGACTTAAAAAAACTTGCGGATATATTAATTAAGTAACGGAGTTTCCACCGATTAAGGAAAGATTATAGATCAGAGTATTTTCGTGCATTACAGTCATACACAGAACTGAACTGTGTAATCTTTTCCTCAACCGATGGAATCATCGGTAAATAGAAAAATAGTATTGATTATACGCAAAACGGCAGCTCTGTCAACAACGGCTACTCTGAAGACTCACCTTTGATCGTGCAAAAATCCGACTTATTGTTAGTTAATGGATTAGAGTGAATACCGATTCCGATTGAATTTTAGTACAAAGCAAAAGTTTTCCAAGATTTGATCCTCAAGCCGTCAAAGACTGGCGCGTGGGCATCACGACAGAGAGGTTGCTAGTTATTGAATTATAGCTTTGTTGTGTTGTGGCGAGCGATGAACGGCTAAAAGCATCACGTTGTTGTAGATGTAGATGTAGACAAGCCGGCGATTAACGAAACCGTACAAGTAAAGCTCAACAGGTGGTACAAAAGACTCGAGTGTCAAAACAAATAATGTTTGACGATTATCGGGCGACAACGTTGCGAGCAAGAGTTTTAGACTGTGCCAAGTGCACCGCAGGAACACGTGTTGGTCGACCCTAATCCGGATACTGGTTCTAAAGTTCCTATACATCTTTAATTGGAAAACACCGCACTGTATTTCCAACAATCGTTCCATACGCCTATGATACTCGTGGTGTCCGAATTCAAGCTTCGAGTCTTTCTTCTGAACGATCATCGATTGAAATGCGTTTACATAGATCGGTGAGGCAACGGGGCAACGGGTTCGGACCGAATCGATCCGCGAACAAAATCCAACACCGAAAAAAAAGTGGATGTTAATTTACCATTGTCGGTGTTATTAAAACAAATACAAAGTAAATAGCCAAAAAAACATCACAGATAAAATAAATATTAAAATGGGAACTAGGCCAACAATAAATAAAACCTTCCGAGACGTTTCGGTGCACTCACAGCACCATTATCAATCGGAAAAATAAAAATAAAATAAAAACAAAATACTCAGAACGAGGAGCACACTCCACAAAGTTAGAAGAGTATCTGATTAACAAAATACCGCAACATAGGTTACATAAACAAAACAGACCAACAAAACGCAGACTGAGCCTCAATCAGTAGTTAACGTTTGGAAAAACTGGAGGCCCCTGCTAACACAGGAAGAGAAATTAAAAGTAAAAAGGCAGTAATAAAGACAGATCAAACAAATAATGATAGAAATTCCATCTTTATACCTAGCACCCGCATATTTACAATAGTTACGATAAAATCAAGCCAACCCAAAATTGAAGAGATTCCAGCAACATGTAAAGAAATAATGGAAAAGTCAACAGAATTACCCCTATGGGCCAATCTTATAGAAAGAGGTGGGTATACTGTTCAGCCTGTGCCACTCCCCCTATCAACCAAAAGTCTGAGTGCACCGAAACGTCTCGGAAGGTTTTATTTATTGTTCGTCTAGTTCCCATTTTAATCCTTATTTTGTCTATTGTGGGTGTTGAGAAAATGTGCGACAACTCTCATTACTAACTTAACACTCCAGCGGTTACTTTACACTGAAAAAACGATACGGTATTGGACTCCGTAAATTACAGACTATACATATAGGTTTACCGAGGGATTACGGTTGTGACGCCTGTGATTTTTGGCGGTGCAACCCGTAATTACGGACTCCATCACAGAAAGTAGCGGGCTTCAAGACCGGGAATGCCTCGGTAAACCTATATAGACCGTAGTGTTTTTTCAGTGATAACATTGATTCTGGGATGTACACTTACCATCAGGTGTGGTTAAATCGCAGCATTCAATTTTTTAACAACAAGGCGATGTTAAATTAGCACCTTACTTATTTTGGTGGTAGAAAAGCTACATATTCGACTTAGAAGTTTCCCATAGGACGTTTTTAAGGTTTAGCGCCAGTAATTTAATCCCCTTTGCATTATTGCACTAATACGTTGGTGATACGTTGAAACGCGTTGAAACGCGTTCAATCGTCTGAATTCCAGTCGTTACTGACATGTTATCCTATTCTCTTTGTGCCTGCACGTCAGTACATGGAAGAACTAGGCTGTGTCGTGTGTATATATGTATACTCTTGATGTAATGATTTAAATTGACTGATGACGTAATGACGGGACCTTTGGAAGTTAAGTACGAGAGCAGATCGCGGCTCGGAAAGCACAAAATTAAAATGCTATATTTATAACTTATCAGGAAGTAGCGAGCTTTAGATGAGAACACGCGAACTTCAACTTTTACACAATATTACATGCATACTCTATTCATGACTCTGTAATTGGGACACGGTCCTCACATTTTTCCAACCACACAACTTCCGAGTCACGGTGTCTTTACAAACGGGGAACCTTAAGAATAAAAATGATGAGAAAACAAAAATTTTAAAAATAAAGGTACACAAAAGTCAAGTTAATAATTATGAGCATCCCGTATACTTCTTCTGTGCTTGAGTAAATTGGTGAGGTATGCATGACTGGGCATAGAAAAATAAGGGCCATCTAAGAATCCGCAAAAAAATTATGAAATTGTTTCGAGCGAATTTCCACTTCATATTTTATTTCATACTTTATTTTTCTCATTATATTTTCATTTATTTCTGTTACGCTATTGAAGAACAACGAGTACTCTTGTCTCATTCCTTTGAAAGGATAAAAATCCTCCTTATACCAGAGTCGACTCCTGCTGTTCGATTCGTCGATAATTTTCCCATTTGAACAAATTGCAAGCGTCCAAGATCAAAAGAAAGCTGCTAGCCTACTCATTTTTTCGATTTTTTTGTTATACATTCATACAATAAGAATAATAATACCCACAATCGCTAAAGTCTTCGTTATCAAAATTTTATTCGTGCAGTTTAGATTATGTTTTCATTCTTTTATGTTTTGGGCTGATATAATGACAAGAGGGAATGGACAAAGTATCAAAAAAATGTAGGGAGGAGGAAGTAACTTAGATTGTTTATTTTTACTTTTACTTTTTTTCATTTAAGTTCGCTCTTATTGTCCCTTTCTGACAAGACCAAACATGCGGTGGACCAATACCATCTAAACATACCGTAGCCCGGGGGTTTGAGGTTATGTGATTAGGTTGCCAACTTTTACACAGGCTCGTATGGGGGAAAGAGGAATTTTTGCTGTTTTTTCTAATTTTTACTAATTTTTCGGCTGTAATAACCAGATTTACTTAGTCAGGGCACTTCCCTGGATGTTCCACAGCGTTTCCGCGAAAAAACACTTTTTTCACAAAATTACGTGAAATACCAAAGGGTCCCCCCTTTCACATCGACCCAAAGTACGCAAGGGTCCCCCCTTTGGTGTTACATATTTTGTTGTGTAATTTTGCGGAAAAAGAGGGTTTTTCACAGAAACGCTCTGGAACATCCAAGAAAGTGCCCTGACCAAGTAAATGTGGTTTTTACAGCCGAAAAAATTAGTAAAAACTAGAAAAAACCGCAAAAATTCCTCTCTCCCCTATAAGAGCCTGTGTAAAAGTTGGCAACCTAATCACATAACCTAGAATCCCTGGGCTACGGTATGTTTAGATGGTATTGGGTCAAGGTTATAGATTAAAGAGGTATGCTCATCTGACTTCGCGCCAAGAAATCAGTAGCGCGCAGTTCAAAATCCAGATTCAAGATGGCCGGAAAAAGCAGAAAACATTGTATACTCTTTCCAGAAAACATCGGGCTATTTTCTGCTTTTCTGGAGAGGGAGCCGGATGTTTTCTAGAAAGAGTATACAATGTTTTCTGCTTTTTCCGGCCATCTTGAAGCTGGATTTTGAACTGCGCGCTACTGATTTCGTGGCGCGAAGTCAGATGAGCATACCTCTTTAATCTATAACCTTGGTATTGGGTGGACCCATTGCAATCTGATCACCATTATGCTGGGCAAATTGCGGTATCTGTGGCTTCAAAAGTGTCATCGGTAGCATCAAAAGCAGGGATTTGGAGCCGGAGCCACAGCCAAAATTGAAATTTTGCACCTCCCTTGGAGAAAACAATGAAGAATACTTTCAGAACTGAAATTTTACAATTCAATAAGTAATTCAAGATGTTTCGACGCTGAGAGAAATTACTTGATCCATGATTACAGTTTGAATTATTTCAACAGGCAGGAGCTCCGAAGCAAGAGCTGCTTCGGCTCAGGCTCAGGGCTCCGATCACAATAACTCAAACTGTAATCATGGAAAATAATTTCTGTCTATGCTAAAACATCTTAAATTACTGAACTTATTGAATGGTCAATTTAAGTTCCGAAAGTATAATTCAGTGTTTTCTCCAAAGGAAGTGCCAATTTCAATTTTGAAGGTAGCTCCGAATCCCTGATCAAAAGTATCGTTCTTGCCTTCGAAGGCATCAATCATCATCCTACGTATCAAAGATCAGTTATTGGCTAATTTCTTCGTGGGAATGAAAATGGCTGAACGGCGTTTCCGCACAGAATTTTCGGGACGCTTTTTCCGCACAAACATAATAGCAGCACAATCAGACAGCGTTGCTTCTGTCCTCTGCCCTCTTGAAAATTGAATCCGTCACCCAAAATTGCGTTTACCCAAAAAGAGAGCCCCATAGCGTGACTTATAGATGTAGATCTTATTAGCGCCACTCATGGTTGGTACATATACCGGTCCTTGAGAAATCTGCAGTTTTTACACATTATTAGCGACACAAAAATGAGCCCTACCAAGAAAAAAACCCCAAACAATGCGGAGAGAGGAGAGTGATGACCCCGGGAAAATGT